>JAYWLJ010000075.1:2500-602500 GCA_037074615.1 Leucaena leucocephala
TAGGCCCTAGGGTCTTTATTGTTTATTCAATTGGTCAATTTTTGAGGTATTGCTTTTTTTCAATTGCCTCTCTTTTGCTTGAAGTAATTTTTGCGATCAATGAGTGTGGTTAGCTACATTTTTGGATGACTGAAAATGTGTACTTTTTTTTGGAATGAGAGAAGAGAAAGAACACAAGGTTGGAGCCACGGCAGCAAAAGTGACAGACATTTAGGGCATTTTACTGACATAGTATTGTTACCCCGCTTTATAACATTTATGTATATTTTTGCACCCATAAAATCTTAATGGTACTAGATGCCCCTACCATAAAACTTTGTTATTGAAATTGGACCTTTGCCCGGTATATTTTTTTTCTTTATTAAATTATTTAATTTTACTCTATTAGCACAATTAGCTTTTGTACATGAGCTAACACTGCTAATAGAGCAAATTTACATGGGCTACCGATGGTAAAATAGTAAAACTAGAGGACTTTGTAAGAAAAAATAACACATAGCTATCAAATTAAAAATTGAATGAAACTATAGCTACATCAAGAACGATTTTCCCTAATTAATATCATATAAATAGATAAAAATTTTATTTGATATTATAATTCTTATCAACTACTCCATTCGGTTCCTAATATACCATCTTTAACACATATATGTTGGGATTACCCTTGGTGAAAGCCATGTGCAATCAATAGGTATAATTTAAGAGATAATGTGAATTAAGATTTTATATTTAAGATCAAATGTAATCCCCAATTAGCTCTTATATTTAAGACAATATGAGTATTAATTATTAACTAATTGATTTTAATTATTAAATTTAATTTAATTGATTATTGATGATTTTTTTCTATAGTTATGATGGATGATTCATAATCAGATAATTTTTTTGCCAATCATACTGGGATAAATTAATTAACACTAAAATATAAAAGAAAACATGAAATTTTGGTAGTTATATATAACCTTCTTAACCTTTAAAATATACTATCATATTTTATGTTTTGATTATCAAGATAGTGCCGTTAAAGTTAACAATTTTTGTCATGTCATAATTTATATATTTTTTTATTTTATATCACTTCATTTAAAAAATAACATTTAGCACTTTACATCCAATTTTATTTTTTTAAAATCCTTTAAAATAAAATATTTAAATAAAATTTAAAAATTGATATGTAATTTAAAATATTTTTTAAATATTTAAAAAATTTATTTGATCACATTTAAATAAAAAATATAAACTATATAAATTATCATGTGTTATTTTTTAAATGACGTGATGTATAATAAAAACTATAAATATTATGATATAATAAAAATTATTAATTTTAGTAAACCCTAAACCCCAAACCCTAAATCCCAAACCCTAAACCCGAAACCCTAAACCCGAAACCCTAAACCCGAAACCCTAAACCCGAAACCCTAAACCCCAAACCCTAAACCCCAAACCCTAAACCCCAAACCCTCAACCCTAAACCCTCCACCCTAAACCCTGAACCCTAAACCCTGAACCCTAAACCCTGAACCCCGAACCCCGAACCCCGAACCCCGAACCCCGAACCCCGAACCCCGAACCCCCAACCCCCAACCCCCAACCCCCAACCCCCAACCCCCAACCCCCAACCCCAAACCCCAAACCCCGAACCCCGAACCCCCAACCCCGAACCCCCAACCCCCAACCCCCAACCCCCAACCCCCAACCCCCAACCCCCAACCCCAAACCCCAAACCCCAAACCCCAAACCCCAAACCCCAAACCCCAAACCCGAAACCCGAAACCCCAAACCCGAAACCCCAAACCCGAAACCCCAAACCCCAAACCCCAAACCCCAAACCCGAAACCCGAAACCCCAAACCCCAAACCCCAAACCCCAAACCCCAAACCCCAAACCCGAAACCCGAAACCCGAAACCCGAAACCCGAAACCCGAAACCCTACACCCTACACCTTAAACCCTACACCCTAAACCCTAACCCCTAAACCCTAACCCCTAACCCCGAACCCCAAACCCCCAACCCCAAACCCCAAACCCAAACCCGAAACCCGAAACCCGAAACCCGAAACCGAAACTCGAAACCCTAAACCCGAAACCCCAAACCCTAAACCCCCAACCCCAAACCGAAAACCCCAAACCCGAAACCCGAAACCCGAAACCGAAACTCGAAACCCCAAACCCGAAACCCCAAACCCCAAACCGGAAACCCCAAACCCGAAACCCCAAACCCGAAACCCCAAACCCTACACCCCACACCCTAAACCCTACACCCTAAACCCTAAACCCTAGACCCTAGACCCTAAACCCAAACCTGTAAGGCTAAACCTAAACCCCATACCCTAAACCCTATGACCCATATCCTAAACCCCAAACCCAAAACCCAGCCCTAGACACCATACCCCAAAACCCAGGCTCTAGCCCTAGGCCCTAGGGTCTTTATTGTTTATTCAATTGGTCAATTTTTGAGGTATTGCTTTTTTTCAATTGCCTCTCTTTTGCTTGAAGTAATTTTTGCGATCAATGAGTGTGGTTAGCTACATTTTTGGATGACTGAAAATGTGTACTTTTTTTTGGAATGAGAGAAGAGAAAGAACACAAGGTTGGAGCCACGGCAGCAAAAGTGACAGACATTTAGGGCATTTTACTGACATAGTATTGTTACCCCGCTTTATAACATTTATGTATATTTTTGCACCCATAAAATCTTAATGGTACTAGATGCCCCTACCATAAAACTTTGTTATTGAAATTGGACCTTTGCCCGGTATATTTTTTTTTCTTTATTAAATTATTTAATTTTACTCTATTAGCACAATTAGCTTTTGTACATGAGCTAACACTGCTAATAGAGCAAATTTACATGGGCTACCGATGGTAAAATAGTAAAACTAGAGGACTTTGTAAGAAAAAATAACACATAGCTATCAAATTAAAAATTGAATGAAACTATAGCTACATCAAGAACGATTTTCCCTAATTAATATCATATAAATAGATAAAAATTTTATTTGATATTATAATTCTTATCAACTACTCCATTCGGTTCCTAATATACCATCTTTAACACATATATGTTGGGATTACCCTTGGTGAAAGCCATGTGCAATCAATAGGTATAATTTAAGAGATAATGTGAATTAAGATTTTATATTTAAGATCAAATGTAATCCCCAATTAGCTCTTATATTTAAGACAATATGAGTATTAATTATTAACTAATTGATTTTAATTATTAAATTTAATTTAATTGATTATTGATGATTTTTTTCTATAGTTATGATGGATGATTCATAATCAGATAATTTTTTTGCCAATCATACTGGGATAAATTAATTAACACTAAAATATAAAAGAAAACATGAAATTTTGGTAGTTATATATAACCTTCTTAACCTTTAAAATATACTATCATATTTTATGTTTTGATTATCAAGATAGTGCCGTTAAAGTTAACAATTTTTGTCATGTCATAATTTATATATTTTTTTATTTTATATCACTTCATTTAAAAAATAACATTTAGCACTTTACATCCAATTTTATTTTTTTAAAATCCTTTAAAATAAAATATTTAAATAAAATTTAAAAATTGATATGTAATTTAAAATATTTTTTAAATATTTAAAAAATTTATTTGATCACATTTAAATAAAAAATATAAACTATATAAATTATCATGTGTTATTTTTTAAATGACGTGATGTATAATAAAAACTATAAATATTATGATATAATAAAAATTATTAATTTTAGTAAACCCTAAACCCCAAACCCTAAATCCCAAACCCTAAACCCGAAACCCTAAACCCGAAACCCTAAACCCGAAACCCTAAACCCGAAACCCTAAACCCCAAACCCTAAACCCCAAACCCTAAACCCCAAACCCTCAACCCTAAACCCTCCACCCTAAACCCTGAACCCTAAACCCTGAACCCTAAACCCTGAACCCCGAACCCCGAACCCCGAACCCCGAACCCCGAACCCCGAACCCCGAACCCCCAACCCCCAACCCCCAACCCCCAACCCCCAACCCCCAACCCCAAACCCCAACCCCCGAACCCCGAACCCCCAACCCCGAACCCCCAACCCCCAACCCCCAACCCCCAACCCCCAACCCCCAACCCCCAACCCCCAACCCCAAACCCCAAACCCCAAACCCCAAACCCCAAACCCCAAACCCCAAACCCCAAACCCCAAACCCGAAACCCGAAACCCCAAACCCGAAACCCCAAACCCGAAACCCCAAACCCCAAACCCCAAACCCCAAACCCGAAACCCGAAACCCCAAACCCCAAACCCCAAACCCCAAACCCCAAACCCCAAACCCCAAACCCGAAACCCGAAACCCGAAACCCGAAACCCGAAACCCTACACCTTAAACCCTACACCCTAAACCCTAACCCCTAAACCCTAACCCCTAACCCCGAACCCCAAACCCCCAA
Organism: Leucaena leucocephala; assembly: GCA_037074615.1. Taxonomy (NCBI): domain Eukaryota; kingdom Viridiplantae; phylum Streptophyta; class Magnoliopsida; order Fabales; family Fabaceae; genus Leucaena; species Leucaena leucocephala. The sequence continues at coordinate 6,936 of JAYWLJ010000075.1, forward strand.
CCCCAAACCCCAAACCCAAACCCGAAACCCGAAACCCGAAACCCGAAACCGAAACTCGAAACCCTAAACCCGAAACCCCAAACCCTAAACCCCCAACCCCAAACCGAAAACCCCAAACCCGAAACCCGAAACCCGAAACCGAAACTCGAAACCCCAAACCCGAAACCCCAAACCCCAAACCGGAAACCCCAAACCCGAAACCCCAAACCCGAAACCCCAAACCCTACACCCCACACCCTAAACCCTACACCCTAAACCCTAAACCCTAGACCCTAGACCCTAAACCCAAACCTGTAAGGCTAAACCTAAACCCCATACCCTAAACCCTATGACCCATATCCTAAACCCCAAACCCAAAACCCAGCCCTAGACACCATACCCCAAAACCCAGGCTCTAGCCCTAGGCCCTAGGGTCTTTATTGTTTATTCAATTGGTCAATTTTTGAGGTATTGCTTTTTTTCAATTGCCTCTCTTTTGCTTGAAGTAATTTTTGCGATCAATGAGTGTGGTTAGCTACATTTTTGGATGACTGAAAATGTGTACTTTTTTTTGGAATGAGAGAAGAGAAAGAACACAAGGTTGGAGCCACGGCAGCAAAAGTGACAGACATTTAGGGCATTTTACTGACATAGTATTGTTACCCCGCTTTATAACATTTATGTATATTTTTGCACCCATAAAATCTTAATGGTACTAGATGCCCCTACCATAAAACTTTGTTATTGAAATTGGACCTTTGCCCGGTATATTTTTTTTCTTTATTAAATTATTTAATTTTACTCTATTAGCACAATTAGCTTTTGTACATGAGCTAACACTGCTAATAGAGCAAATTTACATGGGCTACCGATGGTAAAATAGTAAAACTAGAGGACTTTGTAAGAAAAAATAACACATAGCTATCAAATTAAAAATTGAATGAAACTATAGCTACATCAAGAACGATTTTCCCTAATTAATATCATATAAATAGATAAAAATTTTATTTGATATTATAATTCTTATCAACTACTCCATTCGGTTCCTAATATACCATCTTTAACACATATATGTTGGGATTACCCTTGGTGAAAGCCATGTGCAATCAATAGGTATAATTTAAGAGATAATGTGAATTAAGATTTTATATTTAAGATCAAATGTAATCCCCAATTAGCTCTTATATTTAAGACAATATGAGTATTAATTATTAACTAATTGATTTTAATTATTAAATTTAATTTAATTGATTATTGATGATTTTTTTCTATAGTTATGATGGATGATTCATAATCAGATAATTTTTTTGCCAATCATACTGGGATAAATTAATTAACACTAAAATATAAAAGAAAACATGAAATTTTGGTAGTTATATATAACCTTCTTAACCTTTAAAATATACTATCATATTTTATGTTTTGATTATCAAGATAGTGCCGTTAAAGTTAACAATTTTTGTCATGTCATAATTTATATATTTTTTTATTTTATATCACTTCATTTAAAAAATAACATTTAGCACTTTACATCCAATTTTATTTTTTTAAAATCCTTTAAAATAAAATATTTAAATAAAATTTAAAAATTGATATGTAATTTAAAATATTTTTTAAATATTTAAAAAATTTATTTGATCACATTTAAATAAAAAATATAAACTATATAAATTATCATGTGTTATTTTTTAAATGACGTGATGTATAATAAAAACTATAAATATTATGATATAATAAAAATTATTAATTTTAGTAAAAATTTTAACAGCAACAATTTATTAATCAGATTATAAAATAAGTTTTTAATTTAAATTTTAAAAAATCAGGTAAGTTATAGCGGAGTGTATTTAAGCCCTTAAGCAATAACTAAAGTTTTCCCATGCTGCGACAAGTTTTTCCAACCAATCTTTTTTTCAGACAAGCTCCAACCAATCAGACGGTGACAGCACAGCAACTTTATAATATTATTAAGATTTAACTCTAAGTTTCGCCATATATCGAAAAACAAATTCGAAAACAAAAATTCCTCAATCGAAGGCGCCCCCCTACAATCGACTGCGTTCTCGCTCCATTGTCTCACCTCTGAATCTGACACGCTTGAATCTAGAGTAACCTGGGTCGAAGTGTTTTCAAGCTCATTCGAATTGGAACTGAAAGTTCATTGCCCTGACTATTCTTTGAGCTTTCCAATAAGCCGTTCGGGCATACTTAGGGTTTGCCATTTTCTGCTAAAATTATGCTCAGCTACTCTTGATTCGTTTTTCCTTTTCGTCCTTTGATTTCTGAGCTATGCAACCACCAAGTGTCTACTAAAAGTATTGTAAATTTCTTTGAAGGAGGCTCTTTTCCACATTCTTAAGGTCCTCGGGGCAATTTTGGAGTTTTGTCGTCTGAGGAGCAGTTAGGGTTTTGCACATGTAATTTAAGCCGTTGAATTTTCAGTTTTAGGTGTCCAGTGGGATCGACGAGACATTTCCTGTTTAGCTTTAGTTTTGTTTGGTTGCTTGATTTCTCGGCGGCTGCCGTTTTAACTCTTATTTTTATCTTCCTTTTTTGTGGAGAGGGAGGCATTTGAGGGTATGGGATTTAAATTTTGGGGACATTTCTTGCACGAGAAGTAGGAATTTATTGCCAAAGTAAAGGAGTAAGACATGTTTTATTCTCAGTTTATTTTGGCCAAGAAAGGGCCGCTGGGAACGATATGGATAGCTGCACATTTGGAGAGAAAGCTCCGGAAGAATCAAGTTGCCGATACTGACATTGGCGTCTCTGTGGGTTAGTTACCTGGATCTTATGTTGTTTAAACCTTATTATGGTAATTTATAGTAATGTATTTAAATTCAGGATACTGTTTATGTTCTGAACATTGTTTTATATTGTCTAGGATGTATGGAATGTTTAAACATTGGCTCATTTATGATAAATATCAGCTATCATACTGTCTATTCGATATTGCGTTTTAGAAACCCTTCAGTTGGCTTTTTTCTATATGCAGTCTGATGGTTTCATCGATAAGCTCTCAGTACAGATTTTCATGCAGATCTTCTAAGGAAACTTAAGAGTTGTCGAGTTTCACTCCTTGGCTGTTTAATTATGGACTAGCTTCCCTTTTTGTTCTTTTGTTATCAAGAGACGATTTATTTAGTTTTTTTATGTAAGTCAAGAGGCTATAGTTATGAACAAGAAAGAAAATTAGGATCTTTTTATTAGCAGTCCAGAGTAGACTATGATGCTGTAGAGGGGATGAGTGTAAAGGGAGTGAACTTAATGGACACTCTAACCTCCTTGTGCCATTATCTTTCTAATTGCATAAATGCAGCTTGTAGAGAATTTAATTTGGTCCACTGGTCCACTTGTCCACGTTTTGCCTGCCCCCTAGAAACAAAAGGCTAGTTCTTAGTCTAGGGATTATGCCATAGGAGTCTATTGGTAGATTCTGGGAGTATTATAGAGGGAATGTGGTTTTTGCAATGTGTTTTGTATGTAGTTGCATGGTCTAATTGGTTGGATCATTTTCCTATGATTTTTGAGAGCAAGGGTATGCCTATATCACCATTTATAGGATTTGTTTGGCATCCTTGTGGTGCTTGGGTAATGGTTACTTTTGTGATATGGCAGATTTAATGGGCTCTATTGTCAGGATGTTTGGCCTTGCTTCAAGTTATTTCCTTCATGCAACATTATGCCTATGTTTTTTCTCTTCTATCCCTTTGCTCCTATTCTTTGCTTCATCTTGATTTCTTCGCATTTCAGCTGAAGCGTTTTGGACTTAAAATATTAAAGTTTTTGACAGAAAAGAGAGAAGAAAAGGGCAAAATGCAGCTGCAATTCTTAATATTCAGTGAATGAAAATACAAGGGATTAGAAAAGACTTTGGGACATGAACCTATCCCATAAATCGTTACAAAAGACCCCTAACTTCTTCTGACCATTGGAGCAGAGATAAGGAAAGGAAATGACATGGATAACGAAAAATAACAGAAAATGGAAAGAACATAAAGGAGAGATAAGAGTTCGCATATATCTACAAAGGAAAAGAGCTGTTGAGGCTCTTTAAGGGATCAGATCATGTCATTAAGATGTGATTGGAGACTTATTATGTCTTAATCATGTGATTAAGACTGGTCAAATCATTGATGACATGATTAAGACCAATCAGATCTGAAGTCAATCCTGGAGATGTGCAGCAGTGGCAATTAATTCAGTAACCAACAAAATATCTTCAATTATTATTTAATATCTGATATTTAAGTGATATTTAATTAGTATTAGCATTTAAATAATATTTAATATGTAATTTCAAAGTTCATGAAGTCACTGAAAACCTAGCTAGCATAATTCAAGGGTTGCTACTGTTATGAGGTAGTTGAGTGATAGCCACTTGTGCAAGAGTGTTGTTTATCATAGGATGTTAAGGGTGGTTATGGTGTTTGGGGGAATCCTTGCTATATAAGGGCCAGATATGAATGTATTGGATGAGAAGTGAATAGAGTGTTTAGGGGTGACTTTATACCAAGTGGTATTAGAGTGTTATATGCTTCCTTTGGGCACTGGGTTTCATCAGTTGGAGAGGATGGACCTGCATCTGAGAAGCGAAGTGGCTAGTTTGCATACTGCCCTTTCCTGCTGCTGCACAAGTTGAAAAGTCAAAGGGCAGCTGGTGCAAATATTTGTTCACTCTCCCAAAGTGTTACCAGCTCCTTAAAATAAGAAAGAAGGAATAATGACAATAGTAATAAAGGGAAGGGCTCAAACACGTATATACAATGGATCAAACTCATGTGCCCAATCTCAGTTGCTGCCATTACCATATGCTCAGCCAGTCAACTACTCTCTCTTTTATTATTCCGCAGCAACTTCCAGATATTGATGCTTCAATTGTACCACATCATTTGAGGACAAGGGTTTTTTTTTTTTTTTTTGAGGGGGGGTGGGACAGGGGTAGTGTTGTTACGATACAGTTGAGTAATAGGCATTAATATTAGGGAGTGTTATATTATAATAGGCTCTTAAGGATAGTTATGGTAGTTGGGAAGAGTTCTGACAATATCAGGGCCAAACATGAATGTTTTCGTTGAGGATAAATAATACGGTGGTGTTTTGGTTTAACCCTGCACCGGGTGTCTTTTCACTTAAAATCTAGGACCTGTACTTTGATTCTTGTGTAATCTTCAAATGCGTGTAGTTCTGATTGGAAAAAATGAGGAAAGTATCATTTTGATTTTGTAGCCATACTGGTCATTATTAATGCTGTGGAGATTAACATCAGCATATATGAAAGTAGATAATTCCATAATATATTTGTACAATTGTCTGTGCTGCACGTGTTATACTCTAGTTTTGATTGTTTTTTCCTGATATTATGCCCTCACTTTTGTGGACAGATTCAATCCTTTTCCCTGAAGTACCAATTGCACTTCGCTTGTCCAGTCATCTTCTGCTTGGTGTAGTGAGGATATATTCTAGAAAGGTGAATTACCTCTTTGATGATTGCAGTGAAGCTTTGCTTAAGGTTAAGCAAGCTTTCCGCTCCACTGCTGTTGATTTGCCACCAGAAGAGTCCACTGCACCTTACCATTCCATAACCTTACCTGAGACTTTTGATCTTGATGATTTTGAACTGCCAGATAATGATATATTTCAAGGGTAAGTTTCACAATACTTGCTTATGTTCTTAAGAAGATCTAGCTGTTTCTTTGAGTTTCATTTGAAATTCTTTACTGGCGATTTTCTCTAATCTTATGTATCAGCTTTTTCCTTGGCAGTTGTCTGATGGTGGGACGAGAAATTTATTAGAAACATACTTTGCATTGTAGTTACATTTCCTTTACATGGTTCTGTTGTACATGACTTGGTCAATATTTTGGATGGTGATTTTATGTTAAATGGGCCTCCCTTTAGTAACAGTGAAGTGCATTTCTTGTGAACTTGCAGTAACTATGTTGATCATCACGTTAGTACACGAGAGCAGATCACATTACAAGACACCATGGAGGGTGCAGTTTATCTTACTTCACAGTTTGGATTGGATGGTGAGTATTCACTATTGTCTCCTTTATGTTCCTTCTAATATCTAGTTGTTTGGTAAGTCTAAGCCATGCAGTGGAGGGACATTTGACAAGTAGCATTTAACTTTAAATACATCGGTTTCAGAGCGGTTTGGTGATGGTGATGCTTCTCAAATTGGTTTAGACCTTGAGGAGGTAATTTATTTTTTCCCCCAGTTATGTACCCATGAAGCTGGTATTTGTCTATTTGAAACATGGCCTAATTGGTTTTATGTTTTTTTTAGTCATAATACTGATTTAAATGCTCCAAGCCTTTTTGGGTTTGTGAGATAACCTGTGAAGAATAGGCAGATCTTCGTTGAGATAGAATGGTGTGTATGTTAAGAAGGACAGTGGAAGGAGTTCGGGATGGGATGTTAATTATTTCTCAACAGTGAGGTTGATGCCTAAGCTAAATGCTTGAATATGATTGCAATGTTATCGGTAGGGCAAGGGGATTGGAGACCTTTTGAAGTAAGTAAGCTAGTGGGAGCTATAATTTGTAGAGAAAATGGGTCTAAAGTGCATTGACTTGGGAAATCTATCTTGATTATATTCTAGGCTTATAATTGAAGAGGGAGAAGTCGATTAATCATTAATCCTGAAGTAGCTAGGAAACTATAATTAAAATCAAATTACGAGGGAACTGATGGAACCCAACAGAAATTGAATATGGACCCTATAGGAAACTGATGAATGTGAACTGAAGCTGTGTGAAACAATTATTAATACATTTGTTCTCTGCAAAAAATAGTGAAGTACTGAAAACTATAAGATGCAACATTTATTTTACCTTGAGATACAGCCTTCTTGTTGTTGAAATGAAACTACTACTTATCCAAACATAAAGAATCTTAATGTTAAATCTAATTACGAAACATATTAAACAGATAAGGTAACTAATCATAGATGGAGAGATAAGAAACCTTATCACATGACCACAGTTACTTTTTAATTCTTGGGTTAAATTCATATTATAGTATTATGTTTTGGTTAATTCTTGTGCATATTTTTAGTATCTATAATATATTTATATATAATCTGAACTATGCCTCAATATTGGCTTGCTGTAGAATGCGTATCAAGTTACATTTTGCTGTGAGTTCATGTAACAGAAGCACGCCATACTTTACGAATGACTGTGACTACCATCTGTTTAATTTATTTATTTTTTGGTCCATTCTACGTTTACATACTATTTGAACTGGAAAGCAGGATTTGTTGCTGGAAAAGGCATCCACTTTTGAGCATGATGGCATGTTGGAGTAAGACCTCTCTCTAAAATAGTCTTTTATCTTTGTCATCACTCATCTTTACCATGTACGTCATAAATTTCCTGACATACCTCTGTGTGTGTGTTGATTGCAGGACTAATCCTCAAGAATCTATACAATCTATCAGACCCAAGGATGAAAATGAAAGGAAAGAAGAGGAAACTGAAACACTAGATGGGGGGCAAGTGAAAGTCAGAGGTAGCAAGGTTAGTAATCTAGAATGCCTGGATACTTATTGATGTTTTCTATTATTTATGTCTTATTGTCGTTTATTTCTATTCTAAAAGGCGGTATGTTGGATGGAATTGTAGATTGTTCTTGTCTACATATTTACTTCTGTTAAGACCTGAGGTTATGATCTCTGCTGGATTTAATTATTGAATTGATTTATTCTGTTCAGATTGATGGTGCGTCCTCTGGTATTGAAGCTGGTGAATATGCCCAAGGGCCATCTACTCCTGGACTAGAAGAGCCAAACTTGGCTCAGGTCATTAATGAAACAGATTGTCATAATTCAACTGATTTTGTATCAATGAAGAGCACACAAGTTCCAACTGTGCAAGAGGAAGTTGCAATTGATCATTCTATGCAAGATAATGTAAAGAATGGCAGTGTTCTAGATTTTCACCAAGAGGAGACTGACTGCCTTTTGGGTGACTGCGAAAGAGAGAATTGCCCATCCTTTGTGCCAGACTACACAGATGGGACTGTTAGTGCTTCTGCTGTACGTGAGAAGGTGGAAGATTGTCATGATGGAGTTGTGATAAATGATGAGTCAGTTGTGGTTTCTCTGGACCAAACTGTTACTGATGCAGTTTCTAGAGTAAATGTTTGTGAAACTGTTTCACCGCCAGGTTGTTCCCATGTTACATCTGATCAGGAGAACCCCGGTTGTAAACTTTTGTCTTACTTGGATATCTCAAAAGGGTCAGAACCAGACGGTCATCTAAAGGATAAACATGCATTGTCAAAGCATGAAACTCTAACTGATATTGAAATTGCTAACGGTGAGGGGGAATCGGCTCCCTTTGGTGAGGCTAAAGCATCCAGTGCTGTGTGTCTTCTAGGTTCACCTGGGAGACCTGAGGTTGCTGATGTTGAAGCTCAGGCCTCTCGAGAATTGAAGGAAGCTGAAGCTTTGAACCATGGAGCTCATGAAGCTGTACATCCTGATGAATTACATCTTCGGCCATGCACATCCCATACAATCCAAACTGATGTTTTGTCCATTGGAGGTAAACATGTGCTGTTTTGACGGTGCATAAGTTTTTTTTTTTAAAATATACATATTTGTTTCCCTCCTCTCCTTTGTTTTGTTTCTGCCCCCCCCCCCTTTCTATTTTCTAACTGATGAGTGCAATGGTCATTTGAAATTTGCTAATATAGTGCATCTTTACTGCGTGGTTCCAATTGTTGTAGTGACATTTACTTCACTTTTTTTAGTTAACTTCTGTTAAAATTGGGGACTTCATGGCTTTCTAACTTGACCTATTTTCTATTAGGATCACTTTTGTAAAGTTAGGAAAATTCATGAAAAAGGGAAAGATACTTCCGTTGGTCAGAGCTTTGAGTTGGAGACTCCTACTATTTTGGAGAAAGAAATAGAGTAGGGTTGCTGTAGTCAAAGTCTATGGGAAGGGATGTGTTAGTCACTTTTTGGGGTCTTATAAATCTTCCCTTTGGTTCAGCAAGAGAGGTAGAGAAACTTTGAATTGGCTTGGCCCTTTTGGGTGGACGGTGGAGAGTGCCAACCTCTCAAAAGCTTGGCAAGTTTGTTATGTTCTATGTTCCTTGTGTTGTGTCTTTTGTTCTGTTATTTGTTGAGTTGTAGGGTCTGTCATTCTGTTTCTTGTTAAGTTGCAAGTGTAACTTTGGTTGTAGTTTATGTTTCTGGGTATAAGAATCATCTTTATGCAGTAAGAGTGTTATCAATCTCAAGTATTTCCACTCTTTGTTGTTTATTTTCAAATTTCAGTCTTGTTTCTAATGCCCATTTAAGACTTGGTTGAATGTTTTTCATTAATTAGTTACAGTCTACATATATGGTAACTTTGAAAGGCAGATACAAATGGTAGATTTTTCTGGTAGTTTGTTATTTTCATATTTGCAGGCACAGTGTCATGTAACCTATGTTTCACATCCTGCTTTAGGTGATTGTCAGACAACAGAGCAATCTTTGTATAAAGAAATTCACCGAGATCTGGAGAAGTCAGATGAGCAACATGGGAGTCAGATCTTTATTGATAATCAAGTGAGAAGCGACAGCAAATCTGTTGCTTCCAACTTGCCATCACCTGAAAAAATGCTCTCCCTAGCACATCAACATAGTGTTGGACCAAATGATTTGTTGATGGAATCTACTCCTGATAATCGGGATATGGCTGGAGGCATTAAGAGTGTTGAAGGGATGAAATGTGTCTTAGGTAAAAAGCGAAGTTTCACAGAAAGTACTCTGACGATGCCGAGCGTGGATTTAGCTGAAGCACATGGAGGGACTCAATCCAAGAGAAGTGCAGAGTTCCTTCCTGATGATGATGATTTATTGTCTTCCATATTAGGTATTAAAGTGATTCCTTGACACTTCTAGAAGTATTTTATAATGTTTCTTCTTCTATGAGAATCAGTCTCAGTTTTGGCTTTATTTTTGGTTGCTCTAGCTGGAAGAAGATCTTCGATTTTGAAAGTGAAACCCACTCCAGGAGCCTCTGAAGTGGTATCAATAAAACGTCCCCGTTTGGTACCCCGCACTAGTGCCTTAAAGAGGAAGTTGCTCACAGATGATACAATGGTCTTGCATGGCGAGTATGTTTTTATAATGTCCAGATGTTCAATTGCACACGCTTTTCCTCTTTATTTTATGTTTAGGGTTCTGTCAGACTTTATGTGATTAATATATCTTGAAAATGTTTAGGTGCAATCCATATTTGATTTTTTTTCATTTTTTTTTTGTTGCCAAGGAGAATCTGGCTGAGTGATTAATAAGCTGTGCCTAAGGTTACAAAATCGCTAAAATTCCACCGTTATTCCTAGAAAGATGAGGAGAAATCTTCAGATATGCTGATTGCTGAAGTTCTTTGACCTTTAAGCTTTGGTTTGCTTTTAAAGACAGCAGATTGTTTTCTTACAATGAAGGATGGATTACAATATACTATGAAACTCAAAATTAATAGCCCTTCAACCCCTGTACATGTCCATCTAGGAGAAAAAACTGTATGTTGAATGTTGACGCCGTTATGGGCCTTGGGCCCAATCAAGATGTGTTAGTTTAGGTTTAAGTTGTTAGGCAGATATGATTTGTTATTTAAAATTTAAATCTGTTGATAATTTTCCGAGATATTATATATTATGTAATCAGGCCAGATCCTAGTATTAACTAATAACCTAGGACATGATCCTATAAGTTAACTCTTCTATCATTCAAATAAAAACAAGCTTTTTGGGCATCTACTTTTACATTGTATGACAAAGAGGACTTATAAAAAGTAGTCTAGGGATTGATTCCTCTTAAATATACAAGCATTCTGCTCTACCAGGGAAGGCATCAAAGGATTGTATGGTTTGTGCACTGCCAGAGAGCAATTATAAGCTCTCTTGTTTAATACGTTAGCAATCTTTATTAGATGGTCATCCTTGAAATAGCATCTTGTTTAATACGTCAACAAATTTGAAGATTTTCTATACTCTGTCTTATTTGCCATACCTGATCCTAATTGGTAAGCTTTCCATTATGTGAGCCCCTCCAAAACACATATACACACAAGGAGCATCATTCTATATTGTATGAACCTTACACAAACACACTTCCCTAAATAAGGGGTGTTAACTTATAATATTCAAACAATGTATATACAACCAAAAGGTTTAATTATCTAATAATTAACTTCATACGCTGTTTCCTATCTCTTTTTTTTTTTATTTCCTTCATAATTGAAGATGATAGCCTTTGACTTTGGTTAACGAAGAGAAAGATGTGTTAGTTCATGGTATGTAGAATATGTGCACTGTACTTGATGGAAAAGGCACTTGATTGTTTTGCACAAAAAAAGGCAGTTGATTGTTTCACCCAAAGAGAAAGGCACTAGATTGTTGTCCGTGTTAAAACCTAATTGACTTCCCTGATGCGTTTAATGAAATATACCATTACTTTTGTCTCTCCCCGCTCTCAATTGAAGTTTGATTTATTATAGGGTTTATGATTCCACATTTGATCTCTTGTTTCATAGAACACTGTATTTTATTTTACTCTTGCAGCAGAATACTAATTAATTTCGCCTTCTTTATTTAGTATAATACGGCAACAACTAACAAATACTGAAGACATACGTCGCACAAGGAAGAAAGCTCCTTGCACTCATCAAGAAATATTAATGATTCAAAGACAATTTCTGGAGGATGAATTTTTTCAAGAACCAATATTTAAAGGTGAGTACCTTTTGTGCGTTTTGTGCTATGGCTTTCAGGTACATGCTCCCTGCTTCCTTAAACGTATAGCACAACCTACAAACGCAAATCCAATGATGCAAGAAAAATAATATATTATAATTAGAGGAAAATATTTCATTCAATTGGTTGTTAGTTACCTTTTTCTCCTTGTCATGTAGCTTGTGTATAGAAATGGCTATTTTATATAACCCATGACCATGTAATCATTCTAGCTAATCTCTCCTGATCACATTCTCCAATTGCTTGAACCCTTTAACCTACTCTCTGGCATATATTCCGGACCACTAACCTAATCCCTCTTTATCATGCGCCTCACACTTCATATGACTCAGCCTGGACCCAATACTCCTGGACCCATCATGATATAATCTAGAACCAATTTGTGGACCATACTTGATGAGGTCAATTGGAAAAAAGTTCTTAAAAAATTGGTTTTATTGATTGGATGGTTTCAGAAAGAAAATTAGATAAAAGAATCTAAAATTAAAATAATAAAAGACTGCAAGAAATGATTAAAAAATTTAAAACAAGAACTACCATATGAATATAGGTGTGTTGGTTCTAAGTGTAACCATACTAATTACTAACAATATCATGGGTCTTTCAAACTGAGTCATTTTTTGTATATCTTTCAGGTGTGTCAGCTGATTTGTTACTTCTGCACAATGAGAAATTTGATCTTACTGGAATTAAGGTTTGTGATCACACTTTAGGCAGTTCTGTCTCAAAAGCAACAAATGATAATGAATCCTATTCGAGAACAAATGTTACTGAAATTCATGGAGTGGAAAGAGACATTGAACCTGTGGTGGCCCAAGATGTGGAAGAACAACCTAGTGGGACACCTGTTGTGCCTGATAGCAATCAGTCTGAATTTAATGCAGAATCTCTTGATATTAATAGTCACTGTAATACAGATGTTATTTCCCATGTGAAGGAGAACAAAATTTCTCAAACCGCCAAAATCAATGGTGATAAAGAAAATATTGAGATTTTTTACTCTGAAAATTGCTCCATTGCCCCCGGGTTTGAATCATCGTCTCATGTTGATTCTGTCTTTGACAACAACTGTATGCCTGACGATTTTGCTGCTCCATTGGCTGTAATGGATAAAAGCAATGACTTTGATGGTTCTATGCATACAGATGTACTAGGCATATCATCTTCCCAGAATTTGCATCCACCCCCTATTCTAGAGGATGAACTTGTGGAGAGTAAAATCAATAGAAGTGGTGTAGGCACCTCTGAAATTTCGGAAGACAGAGTTGATGTTGGTACAGGAGAAGTTCAAATTGATAGTTCTGAAACTGTGAACAATTTATACCCATCCTTGGCTACTGGATGTGAGACAACGGATGAATACCCTAATAACCAGGCTTCCTTAAATAGAGACCTACATCTAGATGAAAGTGGAAACAACTTGCTAGGGGGTTTAAATGAGGATCAAATCCTTGCCTCTGGTTCTGGGTATGATGACAAGGACTCAAGGTTTGGATGCGGTTACAATGAAAATACTAGAGTAGATGATTTGCATGATGTAGCTGTTGTTATGGATGCCAAAGAGACTCATCTATTTGATCAAGAGAATTCAGTTTCTCATGAAGCTGACCAGCGGAGTACAATGCACCCTGAAGTTTCAACTTTTGAGAGTCCTTTGGTGGATCAAAATTATGTAAGTTCCTCATTTGTCTTAAAATATGTTTATGTTTATTACGTCATGTCGTCATCTATGTTGCACTGACACTTTAAAGAAGTAGATGCGCCACTTTCTTTACATCACTGATATGATAGACTTAACATACTTCACATATATTCGAACATCTTTATCACTGTTTGAAGATTTTGATGCCAGAATGTGTTATTTTTATTCATCTTTGAAGCTGATATAAATAGATACAGATTCAGACGTAGCATTAACATAGAATCCCTAAACTTATGGCAAGATGGCTCCTAGGATCTCTATGATTAGGGGATATTGATACAGAATAATAATCCCATGATTTTAGGGATTATAATCAGTGGAGGGAATCAAAACAGATATTAGAATAAAGACAATAAATGTAAATCTTCTATATCTGGAAATTCCCTATTTCAACGCCAACACTGTTTTTTTCCTTGTCCAAAATGCTGCAAATCGTTTCAAAAGCTTATGGAAACTCTTAGTGATATGAATGGACGTGGAGATTGGCATGTACTTTGAATTATGTACTAGTTTTAATTTATTATTTTTGGAGAAGTGCGTAGAGCTGACAGACAATGCTGACCACTGTTTTGTTGAAATTTTGTATGCTATTACTCTACTAAGTAGTAAGTACACAAATCACTGGCAAAAGTGATGGTAACTTATATTTTGAAGAGTACCAGCTATTGATTTAGGACAGGTAGATCATCATGATTCTTTTGCAGAATGTCAGTTCAGATTCAAGCAAAAAATCTGCTATACCTAATTTTGTTATTCTGGATGTATTGGGGGCCCTTAAGTTGTTTTGGGCTTTTCCGTATCTTAAAGTAGTGGTGTTCATTCTACCTGACATTTCAAGATGGATTTTTCTATTGCTTCTGCATTGAAGAAGTTGAGATCAAATTGTTGCTAATCAGTGGAAATTGATGGAGAATTCAAAGGATTGGGAAAGATATTAATGAGTCATAAATCAGGGATTTGTTATGTGTGTGTGTGTGTGTGAAATAATATTTTAATCCAATATTAGGATTAGAAACTAATAATTTAACTTTTAACTTTTGAAGTTATAAGGAGTTATCCCATGGGCTCTACATGTAAAACCCTTACCAATTGCACTAATATAGATTTTAGACCATTTGAGCTATATTGTCAGTATTATTCTTTTCCCAGCTCACTCCTTTTTCTTTCGGTTTCTTCCTCTTACTCCTTTCTCCCCCCCTTTCGTAACTGTTCTTCATTTTTGTGTCCATTGCAAGTTTTATAATAAAATACTGTTGACCGTATTTAAATGAAATCTGAAGTGTACACTGGTTCTCCCCCTCTTTACCTTTTTAGGAGGATGCCTTCATCTGACCATAATATTCATAAATTTATGCAGACAGTTTTTCTCCTCTTATTTCCATAGAAGTATTGATTTTGAATTTGTATCTTTGTTATGTGTTACCAGATAGTGTTGATCGTGTAATTTTGTTAAATTCCTAGTAATTTGTCTTACCATGTTGGTTTGATTGATCAATTTGGTTGATCATTGAACTCTGCTTCTGTGTTTATGAAACTTGGTGTATTTTAATTTAAGTTTCGATGAATATCTAACCAAGCTATTTCTCTACGTGGTGCAGGAAAACATCATAGTTCCAGAGGATACAGGTTTGCTCCTACATCTTTACACTGTTGATTCATCTCCTGATATATATATGCTGCCAGTAGATTTCTATAAGTAGTTTTCCAGCCCAATGAGAAAGTATATATGTAGGCTCATTTTATTGACTTGCTTTCCTTTTGAGGATGAGTGAGGCTGCTATGAGAGTTTCTAAGTGGTGAACCATAGTACAAAGTGTACTAAGAATTAGAAAAGCTGCCCTGCAATATATAATTGAATAGAAGCAAATAAATGTGCGTAAACATGCTAGAAAATTTTCTGAGGTGTTTTCTTTTCTTGAGATATTATTTTCCTTATACAATAAGACCTTAGTTGGCAGATTGAGGCCATCTTCCAAAAGCTATACATGCAAGAAATCAGCTTCCAGTCATACAAGGAAAGCAGTAGTGCCAAACTTTATTGTTCCAAACAGATTTCTATGGGCCAACAAGGGTTAACTCATTTGTTAGAGTCGACTAAGATGAGAGGACGATGGGTTAAGCAATGAAGGCAAATGAAGGATGCTGGGTGGGAGCTTCCAATATGAAGAATTAAAAAAAAACAAAAGAAAAATTATGGGCTTGTTTGGTCTCCTGTTTTCAAAACAGTTTTTTTTTTTTTTCAAACACAAAAATATAAACGAACATATTTGAAAATGTGTTTTCAGTTGTGTTCTGAAAAACAAAAAAGTTAAAATCTGTTCTGAAAAAAAAAAACATAATAACAACATCTTTTTAACATTTTGTGCTTGTTTTTTTTACAAAATTTGAAAAGAGGTGGGGAACATTGTTTTTCATTAATGACAATTATGCTAATAAAGCAAACTATTCTTTCACCCTTCGCTTCACCATTTTAGATATGTTTTTCAAAATAATGATTCAAACAGATTTATTTAATTTTTTGTTATCAAAACTTGTTCTAAGTTACTTCACAAAATTGTTCTATGAACATAAAAGCAGAGAATAGAATCAAACAAGCCCTATGTCTTCCAGGGTCTTCTATCATTACAGGATGGGTCCTAGCTATGCATATTGTGGCTTCCAAAATTGTCAATGTAGACATTATGTGGAGTGTGAGGCATTTATTGCTGCCAGTTTATGTTTATCTGATATAGGTATGTACCCTGTTCTATCTGTTTCCAGGATTTCTGAATGTTGATGATGATATGGTTCAAGATGACGACGATTACATACCATGTGATGAAGGAGCACATCTAGAAAATAGCGGATGGTCTTCTCGGACCAGGTTTGTATATTTGAAGCATCCATGAAAAGATTTCTACATGCTGCAACTAACTGCTTTTTTTATTTGCCTTTTATGCAATAAAGCATTACTATTTACCAAAAATCTGACATCAATTTATAGTGGTCTTAGTGATCCTCTAGTTATATACAATATGCTGTATGATAGACTGATAAAGCCCATTGGGTCTGTTAGCTCACTAGTTTCTTTTACTGTAGTTATTGTTTTTTAATTTATTTGTTATTTATTAGTATTTCATTCGGTCTTCTTCAGATTACAGTTTAGTTTAGACCAGAATACTTTGACCAAAACTAAGATAATCTCATTAAAACTGATGCGCCCTGTCGCCTGAAGGATGAATAATTCAGACCCTGAAATGTATCCTTCTGTAATGCTTCATTCCTTCTTGCATTCTTAGATATAACATTCTTATGCTGTCAACTTGTTTGAGTTCTAACATTCTTATGAGATCTGAATTCATGCATATGTTAGTTTGGTAGCCAACTAATCCTTTTATCCGCAGAGCTGTTGCCAAGTATCTGCAGGCTTTGTTTGATAAGGAAGATGTACAGGGAAGGAAGAACCTACCTCTTGATAACCTAATAGCTGGTAAAACCCGGAAAGAAGCCTCGAGGATGTTTTTTGAAACTCTGGTATGTTCATGAATATTGGTTTAGGTGACGTAATCCAGTGCTGTATATATATATATGATAAACTCAAGTAATTGTTGAAAATGGAAGTCCATCTTCAAAAGTAGGGAGATATTTTGGGTCTGTATGCTCATGATTTGTTGCTAAAGTCTAATACGGTCCCTTCTGTATTATATGCAGTACAGGCACAAAAATACCTTTCTCTGCAGTTTTCAAGTTTGTGTTAATGTTTACTTTTTGGGAACCTTCTTTGTCATCAAGATATAAGTTTTTGAATCTATTAGAACTTGAGAGGTTTGGTTACTATATATATATGTGTGCAATCTCTTGAATGTTAATGACTCAATTTCACAAGTTGTTTGAAGTTTTAACTGTTCCGCAAACTGCATCCAAAAATTGAAACTGCTATGTTTTTCAAACGCACTATATAGCTACCATTTAACCCTGAAAATACCTAGGTAGTTTATGAGATTATCCTAGGTCTATTTCTGCTGTACCTACTATGCAACACTTGTGTATGGTTAATTTAATCTCGATCATATTGGCAGGTACTCAAGACCAGGGATTATGTTCATGCAGAACAGACAAAACCCTTTGCAAATATTAACATAAAACCTCGATCAAAGCTGATGAAATCAGATTTCTAGTCCTCGCATAGGATTGGCTGATGTAGTTTTAAAGATCCAGATGGTGCCAAGTTGGTTGATGTCTGCCATGTTGGGTAATTCTTCATCCCCCGCCCCTCCCTTTTTTATTATTTTTTGAGATAGGAGTTAGTTGTCTAGTTCATTGATGGGTTGCTCTGTAGCGGGGACGGATGAGCATGAAGAGGGGCACCTGTATCATTCTGCTGACTGTAGTAACGACATAGTCGGATCAATGTTTATGTATATATTTTTGTAAAATATCGCCATTTGTAACTTTAGTTGCTAATATGTATGTTATTCAAACGGTTCCGTACAAGCAAGGTTGGTATAGTGCTATCAGTTATGGAAAAGGAATTATCATTCTAGATGTTACTACAACGATTATCAAATCATGTACCTACGGACTGTATAGTACCACCTGTGTTGATCCTTCAAGGGTTCCAGATATTTGTGAAGAGTTGTTTGTGAGCGTATTTCTTGTGTTAGCAATGATGAATACCTGCAGGAACGGTCCTCTGATCCCTTAATTTTCCTTCACAAAATCATGCTCTGGAGGAATCAGGGCAAAATCATTCCAATCCTAGTAGAGTTGAGAATATGGCGGCCCGGCCCTAATGAGCCAATGGGCTTGGCCTATTAGGGCTCGGGTCTAAAAGTTCTGTTTACTTAACCTTTACTGTTTCATGAAGCTCGCCCGAATTGGTCGAGCTCAGGGCCTGGCCTGAAAGTCCAGAAAATTTTTTAAAAAATTGACACTATCACATGCCAATGGTAACGTAATCCGACAGATTTCTTCACGGCAAAGCCCATTTTGAGGGGCTTTTGGACCAAAAGCTAAAAGCAATTTGTAGTTATTTATGGACTCTTGGATCCTTTATTTTCACCATTTTTTTTCTTAATTTGAGTCTTAAATAAAATTTTGTTAAATTATTTTTTAATAAAAGTCAATCTAAATATAAATTTTATTATAATACCTGACTTTTATCAAATTTAACTTTCTTAAAAGTCATACTGAAAAAGTTACTTCTATCACTATTAATCTAAACACACTTTAAGCCTAACTCATGATACAAATTCAAACTCCAAAAGACCGAAGTCAAATATTCTCAAATTCAGTCTAAATAATACTAATCCAAGGTTGAAAGGAGCAAACATTAATGTTCTAAATTTCAATGGCATGATACAAAATTAAATTAAATCCTGCTTAATTCTCATCATCCAAAAACAATATTTGTATGTGTTGAAGTTCATCACACGGTGTTATTGTGTTTTACCTTCTATACGTATTTTCTCTTACTAGTGTGAATTTAGAGGAGAATTTACTTTTTCTTTTTTTTCCTCTAATTTTCCCGTTCTTTCATTGTTCTCTCCCAGGCAATGGGCTAATTATAAAAGTTGATGATTTAACTTCTAATTTCATAATTGAATACAGTAATTATGATTAAAAAAATAGGTGACAGATGCACTATCTGAAATATTGACATGCACAAAAGATTTTGCTTAATATTGAGAAAATTGACAAACTCGTAATGAAAAAAGAAAAATGACAAACTCAACTACTGAGTTTCTAATTTGCGGTGAAAAAATCAAATTATGATAACTGGGGAAAGGAATATCAACAGACAATGTCACTTACAAAGCTCTATGGAACGAGACGGCACACTTTTTTTTTTAATTGTCGTTCACCAGAGTTTTATCCCAACTACATCTGGATCTGACCCACGTCGCGCACTTGGCTATGGTGGGTAAGTCCCCTAACGAAAATTTTCTGCATACGTTAAGGCTCGAACTCGAGACCTTACTTAAATAATACCGAGTTACTTACCACTTAGACTAACACCTATTGATACGAGATGGCACACTTAATAACTAGTGTTAGTAATTGTCAGTTATTACTTATTACTATGAAATAGTAAGTTAACAATAGACATGAGGCCTCGTGTTAAAATAATATAAGGTCTTTCTTTCTTGGTTCAAGACCACGAGGATCAACCAATTCCCATATTTGTTGCAGTGCCAATAATCGCATATAGAAATTAGGGATTTTAGATTCTGATTATAGATTAATGATTTTAAGTAGGGCTGGTAATATAAGCCAATACGCCAAAAACGGATTGACTCGCGGCGAGTTGGGAGGAAGCGAGCTGAGTTAAAAAGACTCGCCTCCTAGCAAATTCGTATTTAATTAACTTAAACTCGTCGTAGAGGTTTGGCGAGCCAACCCGACACTGCCTTTTTTTTAATTTTTTTCTTTTCAACCTAAAATTTAAAATAATAAAATAATAATAATAAAATTTAAAATAATAACGAGCTAATAAAAGAAAAGGGTTAAGTTTAAACATAGAAGACTTAAAATCAGACTGAAAGTAGATAAAAAATAAATAAAATAATAATAAAATTTAAAAAATATTGATAGGTACGGGTCTTAAACGATCTCCCTTATTTTAACTAAACATGTTATTTTTTTTGTGGGTTAAGCCTACCACATTTAATTTTAAGTTTGATAAACAATATTATTTAAAAAATTGAATAAAATACATTTTTAATTAAAAAATATAAGTAAAAGCATACATTTGATCCTATAGTATAAAGTATCTTTTGAGTCTTTTATCTCTAACACTGTTAATATTATTAAAAAGTAGACATTACAATTTTAAATATTAACAAAATATTCAACGATAACATACTGAGTTTAAGCTTTTTTAAAATATCAATGATTACTACAAAAAGTCATCATTTGAGATAAACAATTTTAAAATTATAGGATTAAAAAGATAATTTATAAAAGGGTTAATATAATCTTAATTCCTTAAGTTTATACGAATTTTAATTTTAATTTTTTAAATTTTAAATAATAAATTTTGGTCTCTCAATAAGTAAAATAATTTAATTTTTTATTAAATTATAAGATCAGTATTTTAGATAGAAAAAAATTGATGAATTAAAACTAAAATAAAAATAAATTTAAATAATTAAATATTATATTAACTTTTTATAAATCTAAGAAATCAAACAGGCATATAAACTTAACAGATGAAATTAAATGGGCACTTTGGTAAAAATATAAAACTTTTTAATTAAATAAAATGCTAACACAAAGGTTCAATTTATTGAAATTCCTCAAAAGCATATCGAGAAGTTAATTTCTTTTAAAATTTATAGTTGATTGATTCTTTCATTTTATTTTATTTTTTGAACAGTATAACTAATTTTTAAATAAATATGATTTCTTAATGTTAAAGATAAAAATATTTTTTAACTTTTTTTATAATTTTTATAAATAAATTATTAACTTTCGACAAAGGTGCAAAATTTCATAGGGTTGAACTTCCCCCAACAAAAAGCGACTCGAATGTCAAATAGACGTGGGTGGGGCTTAGAACAGAACTCCGCTGCCGAATGAAGTGCATCTGCAGACTATCGAGCCAACAAAATGAGGGTAATCCAATTGATTTTTACCTTGTGTCTCTTGCTTGCTTGGTCGTTGGCTTTTGAATCCGATGAGCTTCTCATAGACGACGAAGAATTTGGCCTTGAGGGTGGAGTCGCTCGGACTCAATCTCTGCCTCCCACTGCTGCTACCAACTCTCGAAAGAGGTTTTCCGAATCCGGATCAGACTCCAAGATCCAGTTCAACCTTGAACACGCTTTCGGTGACTCTCAGTTCTCTGGGGCCGGCAATTTTTCTGCTCGCCTTAAGATATGGAATCACGGCGGCCAGGTTGGTTGGTAATGGTTGTTGGATTTAGGTGCTTTGACTGAGGCTCTGTGCTATTTTTTGAAATTTAATTTGAGAAATTTTAACAATTTTATTAATATGAACCTAGTTACAATTCCCATGCTGTACGACATCTGCAACATTACTGTTCGTACTTGGGGTGATGGATTGAAAAGACGGAAGAAACTTAAGAGTCCTAGACTCCGCTGGAACCTAGTCCGGAGCATTTGAAGTAGTCTATGATTTTCCCTTTTTGTGATTGTGAGTTAAAGAGGAGAGTGATAAATCTCAAAGCCCTATATCTTATATTAGAAATGGAGCAATAAAATGGAGTAATTCCCGCCCCATGCCAACTGAAAGTTATCTCTCCTGCTGCTGCTGGTTGTTCTCTTTTTCTTGGGTGAAAGAGGGACGCAAGGGAGGGAGAGATAACGGATGTTAACTTTCAGTTAGCTTGGGGCGGGAATTGATGGGGCAAAATTGCACTACTAGATACTTTATGAGGCTAGATGTGCATCCAAAAATAGTTCGGGCTGGGTGCACTTTAACCCAAAAAGGGTTTCTTGATAGAACATTAGTGAAAAGGCTAGTAACTTGAGATCAAGAGGTCACGTTGGACAAATCAGCTATACCTCTGCTTCAATCATTTCCTTTATGAAGTTCCTATCAATCATCATGGTGAACAGGATTATTCACTTTCTCATTTCTTGCCTCGTTACACCATTTCTTCATTGGTGCAAAGCCTTCAATTTATAATTCCTTTAATAGCCTAAGTATTCACTGATATGTAAAATATATATAAACAATTTAAGTAGTTTTATTATTTTATTAGAATTAGTATTAGGTATTATGTGATATTAGGATTATATATCATAATATATATATTATGATATATTAGGATTATATATTATAGTATATATCATGATTAGATATTATGATATATTAGTATTAGATATTTAATTAGGATTAGAATTATCCATCACTTATAAATAAGGGTGATCATCAGTCTTATAAGGATATACTTTGATTATGATGTGAACCCTTGAGTATTCAGTATAATTTCAGTTTCTCTTCTATTCTCCTTCTATTCTTCTTGATTTCCCTCTTCTTTCTACAATTACGTAACAGTGGTATCAGAGCGGTCGTTCCTCTGCTACTCACAAGAATCAATAACAAAATGAGTATGGATATAGAACGGTGTCTTTAGAATATGGCGAGGAATCTTGACAGGATGAGCATGGATATAGAGCAGCGTTTTCAGAATATGGTAAAGAATCTTGACAGGATGAGTATCCGTTTGCAGAAAACTCAGCCGGTAAAAAAAGATATGGCAGTCACAGAAAATATTGCAAGAGGAAAATGACATTTCTAGTGATCAAGAAGAGTGCCCGGCAGCTCAAGAAGATTAGTCTTCTCTTTTGGCATCCATTGATGAGCAAAAAGACATGCAAGAAAGTCCCAAGAACTCTAGCTAGACTCAAGATTCTGATGCGGTGCAGATAACAGTTCAAGAAGAGTTGAAAATTCAGCCTATCATTTTCCAAGATGCAAGAAGTTTAGCATGTTCAAAGGAGATCAATTTTCAGAGCACAATTAATGGTTTACAAGAACCTTCACACATAACTAAAAAGAAAGTGATGAAAGTAAAGTTTAAAGCTGATAGATCATCAAGTCTAAATTGTTGTGAGGGATTTAAAAGTGCACTTTGCAACATGTCTTCAAGTTTGGCACCGATAATGTTGGCGATCTCAAATCTCCTAGTCCAGATTTGGTTGAAAGGAGAATTGATTAAAATGCTTCTTGGCTCTAATTTAGGATCGTTCTTGGTACTTGACCCTTGGGGACAAGGGTCTTTTGGGGAGAGAGTATTGATATGTAAAATATATATAAACAATTTAAGTAGTTTTATTATTTTATTAGAATTAGTATTAGATATTATGTGATATTAGGATTATATATCATAATATATATATTATGATATATTAGGATTAGATATTATAGTATATATTATGATTAGATATTATGATATGTTAGTATTAGATATTTAATTAGGATTAGGATTATCCATCACTTATAAATAAGGGTGATCATCAGCCTTATAAGGATATGCTTTCATTATAATGTGAACCCTAAGTATTCAGTATAATTTTAGTTTCTCTTATATTTTCCTTCTATTCTTCTCGATTTCACTTTTCTTTCTACAATTACGTAACATCCACATTCCTTCACCAACGCCTGATGATAATAAGCCTTTGTACTCAGCTTCTGCACTGCTTGTAGTCAATATTGGTTGCTTGTTACTCCTTCAAGTGATCAGATTTCCCCAAAAATTGGCACAACAGCCAATGTTGGATCTCCAATCAATAGTTGATCCTACCCAATCAACATCTGTAAAGATTTCAATACTTCTAGAATCCACTTTCTCAAAGAATAGGCCTTTCCAGGTGTTATTTTCAAATATCTAAAGATTCTGTATATGTCTTCCTTATGCTATTTTTGGGGCTTTGGTGCAAGAGAGTAATTCTTGACACTGAAAGATTGGGGAAATAGGGATAGAAGAGGGAAAGTTGAGAGAAACTGGAGAATCAAGGAGGTTACAGAGAGGAAGAGGATTAGAGAGACAAGAAAGGCGGGCGCCCTCTAAGTTTACCACCCTACCCACTAATGGACTATTAGGGGGGTAGGCGAACGGGAACCGATCGAGAACCCGAACCGCTTGACTGACTGACCCCTTCATACTCGATTCATTAGGGTCGGGGATGGATGAAACCAATCAGAAGTGAAAAAAATTGCGCAAGCGAAGCCGGGAAACGAACCGCAGATGACTTCTTCCAGTGACTTCCAAGAGAAGTCTCCAACCAGTTCGGGCGTGATGGATTGGGCAAGCTGACACAACCGAATTGGTTGAGGAAAAGGAAACCCCTAGTTGGACATTTCATTCACTAATAGGATTTCTAAAGATTCTTTTTATCCTGGATGCCTTGAGCGTAATCTTTCTAAAGTAGCTTTCTCACTTGCCTAGCAGATGACTGTATAAATAAGAGGCGTGTCTGTCCTCGTGACCTAGCTACCGAACTGACTGAATGAAATGGTAGATGTGGCCAAAGAGGGGTCGAAGGACAACGAGAACTCACAAGAGGATACTGAACAGTACACACTGAATATTCACTAGCAAATGTGGATGATACAACTGAATAGTTCTATATTTATAGGCCTTATGCGGGAAAATAAACTAGACTAGCGCTAAGTATGTAACGGCTAACATATGTGTAGCGGCTAATTAACTAGCTAACCCACTTTTTATATTTATTCTATATTACATAACAATACCCCCACCCCCCTCTCAAAGGATCCTTAGATGTATGGCTGTTCCACTTGTGCTTTTGGTCTGAAATGCAATTCAATTTTTCAGACACTCACAAAGCTGCGGTTTTCAAGAAATTCTTTCAATAAAATTGAGCAGAGGAATTTTGAAGTAAGTATTTATTTTTCCTCCTATCTATTTATCTATTTATTTATGTCGTATCAGCTCAATATAAAGTTTTGACATTTATGGCAGAAGCTGTTGCAAGAAGATGATTTCTATAGGATAAGACTGCCGTCCAATGTTTTGAGCCCTCCTGGTAGGGACTATATTATATCCTCAGTGAAGGCTGTAAGTATGAGTCCAGTTCTTGTGAATTTGAAATTTCTAAATCATTTGCCTAGCTGGATTGTTCTAGTTCCATTGCCGCCACATTTTTCACTCTTTTGGTTCCTACCTCATTTACTTGGTGTTGCTAGGATCATTGTGAGTATTTTACCTTATTGAAGTACTTATTCTTTCTTTCTGAATCCAGCGATGTCTTACAGGGGAACGTTTGGAGGAGAATTTTGTGATACACATGGTAACTTTCATTGTTATATAAATTACATTATTTATGGTGCACTAATGTTTTAATTCATGAAAAGATAGTTTCTCGCACATGCTATTCAGATTTTGGTGCATGATGAAATTTTCATTGTTGGTAATATTTTCTCTAACTTTAGACCTTTTTAACATCTTTTTTGGCACCAATTTCATGGAGTTCTTGAGTTTGGGGTTTTCCTTAGCACTTTGGAAACAGAAAACTTATTGAGGCTAAAGTTTTGGTGTTTTTATTTGTGGTATGCTATGTCATTTGGGTTGCTGCAAATTTTAGTTATGCTAATGTCTAATTAAGGCCTTGTTGGATTCTGTTTTTAATTTTTTTGTTCTTAGACTAGTTTTATAAAATTATTTTTTAGAACAAGTTTTAAGAAGAAGAAAAATTTGAGAACAAAAAAAATATAAAATCTTTTTTGAAATAATTATTCTTAAAATCAACTTCGGCAAGCACCGAGCAAACTATGGAGAGTGGCTAGTTCGAGTTTCAGGGGCGAGAGCTCAAGCTGTCAAGTGTTGAAGGAAGATAGAGCTTTCCGCTTATTTGCCCAATTTTACAGAACAAAAATCGATTTTACAGAACAAAATAAGAGAACGTATAAAACTTGTTCTTTTTTTTTTTGTTTTACAGAACACTAAATTGAAAATTAATTACCAAACAATTTTTTTTTAAAAAAAACGAAAAATTGTTTTGGAAATAGGAAACCAAACAAGGCCTAAGTTTTTTGCTTCTCCAAGAAAACGATGCTCATTGAGAGCAAGTGCTAATTACACAAGTTAATTAAAATCATTGTTTGAATGCAACTTAAAAGCAACACAAGACTACAAGACCTAAGCACTAGTGCATTAGGGTGCCATGGTGAGGAGCTCAAGTGGTGAAGGCTAGTTGAGAGAAGATTGAAGGGATTAATCAAGAGAAGTAGATTGAGGACTTCTAGCTGCCATGTCATTGTGTGTGTGAAAGACAGGAATTTCTAGGATGCTTGGAATGTTGACACACTTCTTTATAATCACCCAAATCCTGAAAATGATAGTCATGTAGTTCACTGCTGAGCAAGAAGTGAGTAATCCAATAACATTCACCATTCACATTTCCACCATCTCTCTGTTACTAGCAATTGCGTATTCTTTCAAGCTAAGATTGTAAGTAATGGGTAGATATTGATAATTATTCTGCTAGATATGTGTTTCAGTTCTATTTTTGTCTTGTCCATATTATATATAGCATGTGTAAAATAAATTGAGTTATCTTACAGTTCTATCTTTTGCATTTTTCCATTTATCACTTTATTTTCCTATGATCTCACTCTTTTAATTTTTCTATTACAGGAAGGCCTTAGCATTGTGGCTGTCAATTATGGTGCCCCTGGGGCATGCCCTTATCCCCGACAATTGAGGCTGGTGAGCTAGATGTGCTTTTTACCCAGTTCACTTCGGTAAAGAGTATACTTTAAGATTGATGTTCTGGATAATGTTTCTACAAGGAGTCCAGGAACTGCCTTCACCCTTGACTTGTCACTCATACATAATGACATAAATACAGAAAATATATAATATATAGTTGGTCATTATTTGTGTTTGCCCTAGATATAATTATTGTTTATGGAGAATTTCAGTTAGGCCCCTTAAATTAGGGAAATTTCATTTAAGTCTCAAGGGATTTTAATGAAATTAAAAATTAAAGTACATTTACTAAAATGTAGCTCCAGCTGTCATCAATGGTGACTCCGATGTTTCTGGCTCCAGCATCAATGGCTGTGGTGGAGGAAGGATTGTTGAGGGGGGAAAGGAAGGGCAATTTAGTAAATATACTTTAATTTAATTTTTAATTTCATCAAAATCATTTGTGACTTAAATAAAATTTCTCTAATTTAAGGGACCTTATGGAATTAAAGGGATCTGCCTGAAATTCTTTTGTACAAATTCTTGGAGTAATCATACCACATGAGACTTGTAATTAGAATTAGAATTATGGTTAAATCCAAAACTGGCAGAGCGGGCGGGTGACTGTTTAGACAAGTCATTTCAATATACCATTCTCCCGATATCTACGTGTTTAATATACCCACATCTCTCCTAGTTTTTGAAGATTAACCGGGCCGGGAAACCTTAAATGGCATTATTTCAAGTGCAAACTTCAAACATTTTATTGAGTACCTGATTTTCTGTTGTGAAAGCTAATCGCATGAATTTCTTTCATGTTGCTTTAGCCTACAAGGTGGTCTTTCAGGTCACACACGGTACTGAGGCACAGTGAACAAGCACCAAGGTAATATTCATCTCAGTCTGCCCAATGGATTAACTGAAAGCACAGCTGTCTATAATTTGACTCTTTGTACGGTTAATTAGTATTGCAGATGTTACACCTTTTTTGTCAACAATTACTATTTGTTTCCACAGGGCTCCCGTATTTTCTGAAGACGTAGTTGGTGGTGAGGATGGAGAGGGTGAAGTTGTGAAGCCACCAGAGAGGTCCTTCTGGGCTAAATATGTGAGTAATTTGATACTTCCCTCCGTTCCTTTTCTAAAACAAAATTCCCTAACTTACGCATATCAATAAAACAGTTTTAACTAATTTATGTCTTAATTTTTTTTATCTTTCAACTTCTGCCATAAATTAATACTCATCATTTTTTTACCTTTGTAGACCAAGTCTTTTTATGGTCTTATAAAATATTAATTACTTTTAAAATTTTGTAATTTGTCTTATATATAGGAATATCACACCCTTCAAAATTGTTTTACAATTAGAAATAGAGGGAGTATAAGCATCTGATAAGTCGAAGATCTATTCCCCTTCTTTCGATCTGCCTTCTCATTTTTCTAAATCAAAATTTTAACTCGAAATCTGTATTTGTTTCAGTGGATGTACTTGATCCCGCTAGGACTCATTGTTATGAATGCCTTTACCCAAGCAATGAATATGCCAGAGGAACAGGCTTCTGGCCAAGCTGGTGCTGACACCCAGCGTGGAACAAATTCTGCTGTGCGCAGAAGATGACTGATTTAGCTAGCTTCACCCTGGATGATAATATCTGACGTTATGATGTTAAATATTTTTCTGGTATTGCTCAATTATCGAAGTTCATTAATGGTAGCAGTTGTGTTTTAAATTATTGGTGTTGGAGGTTTAATTTCTAGCATTAGGGTGTGATGCAAGCTCTGGGAAAGGAAAAAATGTAACTTTTCTTGAATCTTGATCGGGAATAACTTTTTTCTTGGCTCAGAATGACTTAGTTTCAATAGTTTCTTGATTTGGAACAGCTTAGTCCCCAAC
This sequence comes from Leucaena leucocephala, assembly GCA_037074615.1. Lineage (NCBI taxonomy): Eukaryota > Viridiplantae > Streptophyta > Magnoliopsida > Fabales > Fabaceae > Leucaena > Leucaena leucocephala. The sequence goes on from JAYWLJ010000075.1 coordinate 35,437, forward strand.
TCAGTAAATATCAAGAATCAAACCATTTAATAAAAGTAGACACGTATGGTAAAAAGCGGGTTCGTATTTTATAAAAATATGAGTTAGATTTTTGCTGTTGTTGTGAGGGTTTTTTGGTAGGCAATCTTGTAAGATCCCTGTAAGTGTTTTTTGAGCCTTGAGTTGTGTCTTAACCTTGGTGAGTGTTGAATTTACTTAAACTTTTATATAAAAAATAAAAATCAAATGAGCTATAAAGAATTAAAGATTGGGTTATTCCGAATAAAATTACTCTCTATTTCTCCATCTAAAAATTAATTAAAAAATTTATTTTAATTTTAAATATAAAATTTTAATATAATTTATTTTGTAAATTTATAATTTTTTTTAAATTATCTCTATTAATTATATATATTATTAGAATTTTTGTTGAGAGGTATTTCTAATATAAATAAAGAAGAATTTATTAGAGGTCCCACAAAAGATAATTTATTATAAAAAATCTCATAAAATTATCAAATAATTAAATAACCTCGAAGAATTTGGGGAGTAATAAATTCAATTTATATAATTATTAAAGCTACTTTTAATACAAATAACAAGTTATTAAAAAAGTAATGACAATTTGAAATGGTATATTATCTTATTTTTTTTATTTGTCATTTGTGTTATTTTAAGCTGCTATCGCATGCACCTTAGTTTTTATTTATACTACTTTAAATTGTTATTAGATGCCGAAAATTTGTCATTTATGCATAAAAATAATTTAATAATTAAAAAAATTGAATTTATTCCCCTAAAATCCTTTAAAATTATTTAATTATTTAATAATTTTATAGGACTTTTTATAATATATTCTTTTCTCTGGACTTCCGAGTAATTCCCTATAAATAATTAAAGATAGTATTTTAAAGATGCTAATATATAATTTTCTTTTTATAGATTAGTTCCCTAGTTATTACGTTAGTCTGTTAGGGGAAAAAGTTCCTACCATATCATCTAAGAACCTATGAAACTTTAGTGGTATTTAGAAATGTATCGGAGACTATATGGAATCACTTATATGGAATTAAATTCATCTCGTGGAGCCTATTTGTCATTCTCCTTTATTTAATTAAGGGTAGATGATATTTTTGTCCAAGAAGTATTTCACCAAGAGTTATTTTAACCCTTTAATTAATTAAAGCCTTCCGTGGTTTAGTTTTATTAGTACGAGAGGCCCGGAAAACATTATGTATTAGTTACAAGAAATATTATTATGACTATTCACTTCATTTTTAATAAATTAATATAAAGATATTATTTATAATAATATTTTAACTAAATAAATTTTGAGAAATTAAATAAAAAAATATTTAACTGACAAAATTTAACTAAAAAATATATATTCATAAAATTACTCCCACAATCTGCTGGTTGGAGTATTTAACGATTCAAATTTGAAGTTATTCTTTTTTGTCATTAAATAAATTTATTGCAGAAATTATCTTAATCAATAAAGTATAAACATTTAAGATCTACGAAAAGTAATGTCAATCATTAATTTAAAAAATGTTAAAAAAGTATGTTTGATTATGAATTTAATCCCTCCCACCTTTTTTATATTTTTGGAAAATTATTGTAACTTTTTTATAAGATTTTTTTAAATTAGTTATTTCATTAATTATTTTTTAAAAAGTTGCGCTCCATTACTTCACATTAATTAGTTAGATGAAAAAAGGGACTTTTTTTACCTTCAATAATTTTATGCGATTGAAGGTAAACAAAATTGTAAGCGAAACTTCGGACAGCTAATACAAGTTGTCGCACGGATTAAATTAATTGCCTTCCTTAATTTAGTTAATTGTGGCTAAATGGATCTGGTGGGCGAAAAATAAATGGAAATATTGCCATGTGTGTTTTTTTTTTTTTTTTTTTTGGTATACCCATGTGTGTTTGTTTTAATTATGGAGAAACTCGCCCATATAATGTAGAATGAAACTGAGGAGAATCACTGGCTGCCGTTCATGAAAAAAAAAAATGGTATGGCTGTCTCATTTGTTTTTTACCGCTTTTATTTGCTAAAGCTAATCTTGAGCAGGTAGGATTAGTGAAGGCTTATGGGCGAGAAAGTTGATGATGCAAAGTCTCGCATATTTTTCACCAACAACGTTAACCACAATCGGAGGACACAGATCAGAGAGTTCTTTGGGTTCACCCCTAGGACGGACCTAAGGAAGTATTTGGGGGTTCCTTTGCATTACAAGGGAGTCACCAAGCGTACGTTCCAGTTTATATTGACAAAATGGACGCTAAGCTCTCATCTTGGAAAGCCAAATGTTTATCTCTAGCGGCAAGGAACACAATAGTTTCTTCAGTGTTATCTGCAGTTCCGGCTTATAAGATGCAGTCCACCCCGTTGCCAATGTCTGTGTATACGGAAATGGACAAGCGATGCAGACGCTTCCTGTGGGGGGAGTAATGATATGGAACGGAAGGTACAGCTTGTGTCTTAGGCAAGCCGGCCAAGCTTCAAAACGATGTGTTTATATATGATGAAACTCGGATGGGGCATGATGAAAAGGCGGGATACTCTCTGGGTGCGGTTCATGCTTGAGAAGTATGGATTTGGTGAAGATTTGATCCCTAGAATCGAGAAGAGCAAACCTGGCTCTAGAGCATGGCAAGGGATTAATGATGCTAACGAAACGGATGAGGGCACATCTGTGGTGGTGGCGAAGGTTAGAGCATGCATAAATTTCAAGCTGCCTGCATAAAAATCAATGTTGATGGGGCATTCTCAGGATAAGGGTGAGGTCCTGAAGGGTTTCCTTTTCAACATAGGTGAGGGAGACAGTTTCCAAGCTGAGGGCATGGGGTGCTTTGTGGGGGTTAAAGACAGCTTGGGACATAGGACCACATGTTATTCTGGAGACGGATTGTCACGAGTTTGGGATTTGGATACCCTCAGAATCATTTGCCTCCTCATCTCTCAGAATCACTACTTTTGCCTTTTTGTTGCCTCTCTTTCTCTCTCTCCATGGTCCTCCTTTATCCATTAAAAAATAAAACAAAACAAAAAAAATTTATCCAACGCTGGCCCCTCTTTAAAATATTTTTTTTAAAAAAATGTTTTTAAAAAAAAAAATACTTTAAAAAAATTTTAAAAAAAATTAAAAAATGCTTTTTTAAAGTGTTTTTTAAAAAACATTTTAAAAAAAACGTTTTGAAAAAAATAATTTTTTTTAAGTTTTTTTAATAGATAAAGGAGAACCAAGAAGGCAAGACAAAAAAAAGTAGCGATTGTGAGAGATGAGGAAGAAGCAACAAGAAGGTAAAAACAGTTATTCTGAGAGATGAGGAGGCAAATGATTCTGAGAGGATCCAAATCCCACGAGTTTGTGGAATGCTTAAATACCAGAGGCGTGCTGGATGGGGTTGGTTATATTTTCTGTTCCCTCTCCTGCTATCCATGATGCTGTGAGAAAGGAAGCTTTGTCTTGCATTAGTTAAGATCTGTCTTAGTGCTGTTATTCAGTTAAAAAAAAACAAAAGAAAAACAGGTGTCCGTATTCGTAAATTAATTTTACGAGAGATAAGGAAGAAAAAGGTCAAACTCAAACAGTCAAACGACCCCAAGTATTGATTATCCAAAAAGCAGGAATATACCCATTTAGATGCTGTGCCTGTCAGAGTGAAGACGGTTTGGTAGAGAGTGAAGACGGTTAACCAGCCGCATGGTTCCACGTAACTCCCCCGATCGAGGACCTTATTTTCCAGTTCCAGTGCCCAAGCAATATTTTAGTTTGGGGTGAAGTGAGCAGCCAGCCATGGAAGAATGCTTGAAATTTTTCTGCTCTTCCCAAGGCCGAAGCGCCAGGGAGGCAACCATGGATCGTAACCCGGTTCTCCTCGTTTCTGGCATGGGAGGCTCCATTCTTCATTCTAGGCCCAAGAAATTCGGGTTTCAGTCTCGGGTATGGGTTAGGATTCTTCTGGCTGATTTGGAGTTCAGAAAGAAGCTATGGTCCGTCTATAATCCCCAAACAGGTCTTCTATTTCTCTGTTTCTGCATGTGCACATGGTCGTTCCTTTTTGTTGATTTGATATCTGAGGCAATTAAATCCAATTCTTCTGCTTGCTTTCAATTTACGACTTATTTATGAACCGCCCGTTGTTTAAGCATATTTGCTTTTGTGGGGCAAAAACGGTATACAGAGATTAAAATGTAAGGAATGGTTGGGCTTTCTTTAGCTACGAAGCTGGCATTACTACGTCTTATATGCATCATCAATGAAATGCACCGGCGGTAATTTGTCTCCATAAATTTGTCTCTAAGCTTTTAATTTGTGTATCTCAGGTTATGCAGAAACATTAGACAAAAACGCTGAAATTGTCGTCCCTGAAGATGATCATGGTCTGTACGCAATCGATATTTTAGATCCATCGTTGGTAAGTACAGATCTTACTGTCACTCTTATGCGGCTTTTAAGCCTTGTGTAGCTGTGGCAACGTCAACGTGCTATATATTCTTCTACTTATTGTGGCTTTTTGCTCCCTTTTTGGAATGTGGTGATCATTGATGATCATAGGACTACAGAGCATTTCACATTGAATTTTACATATACGTGCTTTGGCTGTGTGGAATTTGGTTGTGACAGACATAAGTGCTTTTACCGTGTTTTCCTTCCTTCCAAATATAGTCTAGAATTTTTGCTCCCTTTCCGACTTTCTCAGATTATGCTCTCTTGGTTGATTGCACCGTGGAAATCACTGCAAACCATGGATTTTGGAGCTAACAAAACATTTAGTACAATGGTGATTGTCACATTAATGTATTGCAGTTATATTCTGCTGTTTATTTTTTTAATGGACTTTTTTACAATTTCATTTTGTTGTTGATTCTTAGAATTGTTCTTGCACTTCCTGGCTCATGGAATCTTATTCTCTACGGGAATGCAGCTTATAGTGAACAGGCTTTTTTCTCAACTTCAAAATTATTTTTGGTATGTTTTTCTTCCATGTTTCAGGTGGTAAAATGTGTGCATTTGACTGAGGTATACCATTTTCATGATATGATTGACATGCTTGTTACATGTGGATACAAGAAGGGAATCACATTGTTTGGATATGGTTATGATTTCCGGCAAAGCAATCGGTAATCACTCTAGAAGCTTAAGTTGTTAGCAGCTAACCAACATTTGTGACAACTTTATATGGCTCAATTTTCTTGATGTCTCTTTTGCCATGTCCAAACTTTTCAACCTTTAAACCTTGTTGGCAGAATCGAGAAGTTAATGGAAGGGCTTAGAGTCAAGTTGGAAACTGCTTACAAAGCCTCTGGTGGAAGAAAAGTTGATATAATTTCGCATTCAATGGGAGGAATACTGATATCGTGTTTCATGTCGCTTCACAATGATGTGAGCAACATTATCTCTATTCTCTCGGGCAAATGACATTAAAGAATTCTATAAGAACATTAATTACAAGTAAGGAATATATATTTTGAAAAGTTTTGAAAAAAACAAGGCCCTTGGTTGGGATTAAGATTTCTTTGAGTTGATTTTTTCAATACTTATTTTTAATATTTTTAGTAATCATTATTTCAGTGTCTTCAATACTCAACCTTAATCTTTTCAATTCTTATTTTTAATATTTTCAGTACTGAGAAAATATCAAAGTACTGAAAAATGAAAGATAAGTATTAAAAGCATCGTAAATGGACGTTGAAAAATTGAAAAGATGATTACGAAAATTTTAGATATGAGTACTTAAAAGATCAAAGTTGAGTATTGAAAACATTAATGATGAATATTGAAAACTTTAGCTCAAACAAGACTTTAATTCCAACCAAGGACCATGATCCTTTTCTGGAATGGGAAAACTTTATGGTCCTTAACTGTAATTGACGTTTTTAGAGCGTCCTTATATGCAATTTGCCCTTATCTCTATGACCATTGACCACTCAGGACCTTTGAACTATTTGTACAACATATATGAAAGAATGCTTGGGAAAAAAATTCTATGCTATTAAATACATCCTACCTTGGCAGGTATTTTCAAAATATGTGCAAAAGTGGATTTGTATTGCTTGTCCTTTCCAAGGTAATTCCTCTTCTGTGAGTGTTTATGTGTTTATTTCTCTTCCTTGTCTTGTTTGAATAATGCTCCCAACATAATTTTCATTGCGTTGCATGTCTTGTCTGCATTCATATTGAATGTTGATGGTATTCTTGTTCTATGATTAACAGTTTAATACATGAAAGACAAGGTGAGGAGGGCGATGATAAGAAGGGTACTCGTATGTGCAACTTGTGACAAATCTAAGATTAAATGTGCAGTAACCTAGAAAGTTAATTGGTTTTGTTTGTTAATTATCAATTGAATATCGCACTCCTCCTCATCCTCTTCTTTTGTTTCTTATCTTGTAGTCACTTATGCAGGTTATTAAACAACACTAAAGTATCAATATTTCTAAATTTGCAGCAATAAACTTGCTTCATTAGAAATTTAACCATTTATGAAGGGCGGATGATCAATACAAAATTTTTGAATGACATTGCAGCAAACTGTTAGCATTATAAATTCTTGATGAGATTAAACTGAAGAAAAATGCAAAAATAATGCCTTGAAGAAAGGCTCAGAGCTTTGAATCATGAATCTAATGGGATAAACGTTTGTTTTCACTTGACGTTTTATCCATACATGCTTGAACTCATATTCTGCATGAACAGGAGCCCCAGGATGTATCAATGATTCTTTATTAACTGGACTGCAATTTGTTGATGGTTTTGAAAGCTACTTTTTTGTATTGAGGTGGACTATGCATCAACTGGTAAATTTGTCCTTTCTTTCTGCTAAATGGCTCAGTATTTTTTTTCTTTTAACATGATGCAGCAAATCCTTTTATTATGCTAGTTGTTTTTTTCTTGGGAAAGACTAAATACTTTTAGTTTTATTGTCCTTGCCAAGAGAGGTGGGAAATTTACATTCAAATAAAATGTCTCCCTCCACTTAAGGATCACAATCTTTCTGATGTGGTAGAAGATGAGAGACGAGATTTTAGGAAACAATGATTCAACTACAAACGGACTGCCTTCCTTGTGGCTTTAGGTTTAGAGTATAGATTAAAGTTAGCAAATGGGCTTGAGCGTAGCCCATATAGTCAAGGTTAACGGTTTTTTCTTTCTGTTTTTTGTTTGGGTTAATACAATCTTTAATCCCTCAAGTTTGCACAAATTTTGATTTTGGTCCCTTAAGTTTCAAGCTATGGGTTTTTGGGCGCTGAAGGGGCAAAATAGTCCGGGTATTTATTAAAATATAGGGAATAATGTTTTAGATAGAAAGAATCTTGAGGGACCAAAGCTTATGGTTTGAAGCTCAAGGGACCAAAATCAAAATTCATGCAAACTTGAAAGACTAAAGATTGTATTGACCCTTTTTGTTTTGTTTTTGGCCAAGTTAGCAGGAAATTTTCATTGAAAGCTCAACAACTTACGTGATGCCTATGATCCTTAAGAGATACTAATTCAACTGGTGCCTTAAAACACATTGAGGCATTATAATCTCATCCATTGTTATTGGTCCCATCCACCATGGTCCAAGAACTATAGCTTTGACACAACTTGTTGCGGTAAAAGAAAAGGCAAGTTTGGGAAACAGTGATTCAACAAATAACCAACTGCATTCCTTGTGGTTTTGGAGAGTTAATTAATAACTAACTTCCTGATTACACTAATGTGAGTTATAGCTAACTTACAATTACATTTTATTCTCCTAAATTCCTCTAGGAGGATTGGTAAACAATGTATGGTAATGCCTGCATTGACTTTGATAACTCGTTGAAATGAACTTTATTTAAATTTGATGGCAGGAGTCATGGGTAATGAACCATCAGTAATTTTCTTAAATTTTGGTCTACTGTTATTTGTGTTAATTTGTTCATGTACTTAATGTTTTCATAAATTCGCAATGACAAAGGATTATGTTATCATCTTTCTTACCATGGCAGCTAGTTGAATGTCCATCAATCTATGAGATGCTGGCAAATCCAGAATATAAATGGAAAAAACAGCCAGAAATTCAAGTATGGCGAAGGCATACCAAGGATGGGGAGATTAATGTCAATCTGGAATCTTATGGACCAAACCAGAGTATATCTTTATTTGAGGAAGCTCTGAGGCACAATGAGGTACTCATTATGAGCTTTCAATGAAGCTTGCAAGAAGCATCATTGTTAATACTTCTGGATGTTCAAAGCTCCTTTGTTCTGCTGTTTTGGGGGTTTGATACTTGTGCAAAGTGATATTTTTTTATCAGCTAAGAAATGTGAGCTTTACTTTATAGAGTGAGAATGTAACTTAACTATGGACAGATTCCTATTAGAAGTTTAAAATAAAATTTGGTTAGAATGTTCAAGGAATTTTGGTTGAGTAAACATTAAAAATGTTGATTCTGACAATATCACCCTGGGATTTTCATTAAAGAAACCTCTTTATTATGCAATCTCTATCTGCTTTCTTATGCCAAAAGGGTTTATGGAAATGGAGCACATTGGACCTACTAGACTTTTTTTGATTCAAGATTTTTTTGGGGGGATAGAAATGAATGATGATAAAATCAATGGGGGAGGTTTAAATAGGTTTATTCTATTATTTAGGGCTGGTTTGTGAATAATGACATTAGTATGGAAATCACTTCACTGATTACTTAATTTTGTAGGTAACGGTTCATGGTTCATAGTGATGCCATGATTTACTCCCGGAAAAGACCCTACTACCATGCAAGCCTTTATTTTCTTGGCCATCATGTAAGCTCATACAAGAGATTGCTGTGATGGTCTCTATCCGACCCATATGACTGGATTATACCATCATGCAACTGGCCTTTAAGCTTGTTTGTAAGTTGCGGTTTCACTGTTTCAATGGAGACAGGCTTGGATTCTGCACTAGCAAGATTGTCACCTGTCATGAAGCATCTTGACCGAAAAATATAAAATAAGACTAAAAAATGCCCCTATTCAAATTTCATCTTTTTATTTGAAGAGAAGGATTTCTGCTAATCATAAAAATCATATCAGACATGTCTCTTTTTTTCCCCCTTTATAAACATAGCAAAGCTCCAATTTCTTGTTTAAATTTCTAAACATAGTTGTAGCTCTATGCACTGCAAGTTTTTCCCTTGCTAATGATGATGAGGGCTTATTACCGTTAATTTTTGCAGCTAAATTATGATGGAAAAACAATAGCACTGCCCTTTAACTTAGCTATCCTCAAATGGGCTGCTGAAACTCGTCAAGTTATGTGCAATGCTAAACTACCGGATGGTGTGTGCTTTTATAATGTTTATGGGACATCGTTTGTCACACCCTTTGATGTTTGGTATGTGAGTTAATTGCTCTTGTACGAATTTGAAGTTTTCGTTTGAATTGAGATATGAAAAATTATTTTGAAGAAATTGAATCACCTGATTAGTATAGATATTGAAGACCTAATTCTCCTTACAACTCTCATTGGATTCAACTATGCGGCTCCTGTATTTAATCTAAACTTTCCTGTTATGCTGAACCATTGAGGTGTTGGCTCCACATCCTTTTTTAGATCAAAACTCATTCTGTTTCCTTGGTTTTTGCTGTTTTAAAAGGATAATCTTGTTATTAACATCTGGACTTTGTCCATTGGATTTGTCATCAAGAGAGTTTAGATGCAACTTTCAATGCACAGTCTGAAGAAAAGTTCCTATATGGAAATTGTTATTCTACGAATACAGTACCTTACAGGATACTGTTCGAAAGATAGAGAGAAGTGAAGGTCCGCATAGGACCCAAATGAATGGCCCCCATTTTTTTTTCAAACTTCAGAAGTTTTAAATCCCTTCTACACTATTTAGCATCTTACATGTCTCTTCTTATTGCAGTTATGGCTCGGAAAAATCTCCAATAGAAGATTTATCTGAAATATGCCACTCAATGGTGAGCCACCTTCAATCATATTTCAAAGATAAAGGTCTCTAATGCTGACTTTGATATCCTCTTCCTCTAAAATAGTCCTTTGACTCTGGGCTATTTCTAATCTGTGTTGGGAGGCTCAATAATCTGGCATAATCTTGAAATTGGGGTATAGCAATCCATGTTTGTACTTTTGAACAGTTTGGACTCTCAAAACTCTATGTTATACTACACAGGCAAAAAAAATGTAAATAAAAAACATTGTAATATTATTTTAACAATCAAATTTTCATCTGACATTCTGAATGGTGGAAGGCTCTATGTTCTTTTTCAAGAATAAATTGTTAAATCTAGAACGACGAAAACTCTTGCGTTCATGGGAAATTGTTTTACTTAAATTTCTAAAATTTCAACTTTCCTCTAAAATAATTTGATATTTCAATTTCTGTCATTCTCCATAACTGTTTCCTCACTTTTGAATAGGTTTGTGAGGGCATTCCTCTTTTTTATTTTTTTTCTATCTAGAAGAATATAAAGTCTCTAATTGTGGATCCTTATCCAAATTGTTGTCACATCCATAGATATTGCATTCTACTTCAAGAATTTCTGTAGACAGTTTCACATTCATCAATAAACTTGCACTTTGAGTGAACTAGATTTTTTTTTTTCAGACACAGAAACCTTGCACCTAAAAGGCCGATTATGTGTTCTGTTTTTTAGTTACTTTCCTTCTTTGTTTCCAGCCGCAATATTCTTACGTCCAAGGAGATGGAACAGTGCCTGCTGAATCAGCCAAGGTGCTTTTTTTTTTAATCATTTAGTATTATGCATATACTAGGCTGTAGTTAACTCGAAACCTCTGTAATTGCTTTGGTCATCCCCTAATGCTAAATTAAGAGAGGACTATGTGATAGAGGTATCAGGTGTATGTGGTACATGATTAGCTTATTTGTTCATCTAGGATCAGTTTAAATTTAGCTAGTACTACAGCATCAAATGCATGTTCTCCCCCTTTAAGCAGGGTCTTGGGGTTGAGATCCTTAGTTCTCTATATGCATTGCTGGTGCTTGTTTGCAGGTTGCTAATTAATTACGAGAAATATGACAAAGAAAACTTGAGAATAATCTGGGGTTTAGTATCGCCGAAACTGTCCAAGCATGGCGTTCTAGGAGTTGTTTAACCATCAAATGGGATTAAAGCAGAGTGTTGAAGCCATGTATTCTGCTGCCTTTATAGAAGTAGGCCAAATATATGGATATCAGTTAACATTACACAATGTTTTACTACAACAATAAAAAATATTATCTCACGAGGTAGAGTTGATTATATGAATACGAATGTTTTTTTTTTATATGATTATATATTTATATCAACATCTTCATTCTATTACAATTTTTTTTCGTCTTTTTAATGTCCAAGATTAACTACCATATAGCATCCGCGATAAATGCTTAACTAACATGAGTTAACATTCATTTTCCAATGTCTTTTGGTAATGTAATGAAACTAAAATCTGAGGATTTGATATTATTCTTTTATCGTCATATTTTAGGCTGATGGACTTCCGGCGACTAAAAGAGTAGAAGTTACTGCTTCTCATCGTGAACTCCTACGAGATAAAAGAGTATTTCAACTTATCCAAAAATGGCTGGTTGTTGAGCCAACGGTTATCAACCCATCAAAAATATCAAGAGTGGCAGATGCCAGTCCCGCAACCCTGTGATTAATTAGATGCTTCCGTATTGAATGTGGCACATGCTTGTGTTTCGTGCTGTGTTTTTTTTTTTTTTGGAACTTGGGGATGACCTCTGCATGGGGTTGCAGACTTCTGTCCCAGTCCGCTGCCTTGGGCCAGTTCAAAATTAATTCTGCAAATTATAGATCTTGTATATACCTCCGACTTGGCAACCTCCTTATTGGATGATTCAAATTAAATATTGATGGAACTTTTATTATATCTCATGCTAAGGTAGAATGTGGAGAATTATTTGGGATCATTCAGAAAATTAAGTGATTGGATTTACAACTCAATTTGGTACATGTAGTATGATTAAAGTAGAAAATTAGCCTATTTATAAAAAGTTAAAACTAGCTTGGGATTTATAATATAAGAAGATTATTCTAAAATCTGACGATAAGAATATTATGAATATGTTATCAAATTTAACTAACGACAGATACAGTTTATTGTTATCACAAATATAAAAGCTGATAAAGTTACCATGGGAAGTAAAAATTTAATATATAATTAGAGGTCAAAACAAACTAGTTGACGCACTTGCAAAAAAAAAATTAGCTAACACGACAGTTATATTCTCTTGCCCTTCACATTTAAAAAATTTTGTTGCTTCTAAGTGTTTAGGAGATAATCTCTATATATTTTAGTTCATTGGTTTTTTTAATATTAAGTCCTCTCTTATAACTAAAAAAAAAAAACTAAAGACAAACTCTCGAACAAGATTATTAGTCATTGAAGTACGAATCACTTTCTGTACCTGCTCCTGAATAAAACCGAAGTCTGCATGTGTGGAATAATGGCAAAACAAAACAAAATCGCAATTCCCTTCTTATTGCCTGATTCAGGGATTTGCGAAATGGGGATTCCTTAAGTTAGTTCGCTAGCTCGTATGGACTTTTATATCTAGACGAATTTTCAATACTACATAATATCCTTGGTGCAAATCGGTAGGATTTTTTAGTATAAAAAAATTTAAATAGATTTAGCATCAATTTCCTATAAAGATTAGGACATAACCCTATGATTTATAAAGTATTTATAAAGAACTTATGAGATTAGTTATTAAAGAAACCCTCATAACGGTAGCAGAAATCAAATTGATATTCTTATAAGAGGCAAGTCTATTTTTTACAATCTATACTAACTCTCATTAGCAAATCGTGAGTTAGTATGAACTTTTATGATATCTTAAAATCCTTGTTGCCCTTAGTTTGGGATAAAGTAATTTATTATTGCTTTGATATCTAGAGGAATTTTCAATACTACATAATCTCAATATAATTAAAAAAAAACACGCACACAATCCAAATGTAGAACAATCTTGCTAATGAGTTCAACACAACACAAATTTAAACTATTTCTAGAGAAATAAACCTCACCTAAAATCTCCTAACTGCTCTATCTCGGTTTAATTCAATTAACTTTGATTTTCCATACTCAACAAAATCTTTTTACTATTTTGGTTTTATTTTTTAGTACATTTGATTAAAGTATTTTTACTGTTTATGAAATCAAACCAAAAAGACCAACAACAACAAAGCCTTATCCTCGTTGAGCGTTTTCTTTGGCCTTCCTCTATTCCTTTTAACCGGGCTCCATACTATTTGATCCACCCTCCTCACTGGCGCATCCCTTGACTTTCTTTGTACTTGTCCAAATCATCTAAGACGGTTCTCTACCATTTTCTCCTCAATAGATGCCACTCCAACTCTTCCCCGTATTTGTTCATTACGAATCTTATCTTTTCTTGTATGTCCACACATCCATCTCAACATCATCATCTCAGCTACCCCAACTTTATGCTCTTGCTGTCCTTTTAAAGCCCAACATTCACTTCCATAAAGTATTGCTGGTCTTATAGCAGTGTGATAAAACTTTCATTTTAATTTATCTTGTACTTTCCGATCACATATAACCCCAATAGCCTTTCTCCATTTAAACCACCCAGCTTGAATTCTATGATTAACATCCTCCAAAATTTTACCATCCTTCTGTATAATTGATCCCAAATATTTGAACTTATCTATTTGTGGAATAACTTGATCTCTCAATTTGACCTCCAAGTTATTTCTAACTTGCCTCTTATCAAAATTACAATGCATATATTCAGTCTTACTTTTACTCAGACGAAAACCCTTCGACTCTAAAGTACTTCTCCATAACTCAAGTTTAAAATTAATCTCTTCTCTTGACTCTGCCACAAGAACTATATCGTCTGCAAAAAGCATGCACTTAGGAATTTCTTCTTGAATAGGCTTGGTTAGAACATCAACTACTAGATTAAATAAATAAAGACTCAAGGATGATCCCTGATGAAGACCAATCCTTATGGAAAAATCATTTGTTTCGCCCCCAGACGTTCTTACAGTAGTCGTTGCCCCCTCATACATATCTTTTATTGCCTTGATATATGTCATGCACACACCTTTCTTTTTTAAAGCTTTCCAAAGCACCTCCCTTAGTACTCGATCATACGTTTTTTCTAAGTCAATGAAGACCATATGCAAGTCTCTTCTTTTGGTCCGGTACCTTTCCATTAATCCCTTAATAAATGAATCAACTGTACAGGAAAAGATTAAACAAAAACTTGATTAATCAAATTTAATGGTTAGATTATTTTTTGTACCATCTAAGTTTTGCACGCCCAAAAAGCAAAGAGAAAATTATATTTAAATACTGGAACCTTGAGTTTTTGAAATCCTTAAAGCATCATGATCTCTGGCTGAAAATTAAATCAATTTTTTAATTAATATTTTTATATTTGATGACGTTTTCAATAATTTTTTAATAGGAAAAATGATGAAAATTCATTTTTAATTTTTCAGTCCTTACTTGTAATTTTAATGTTTTCAATACTCATCTTCATGATTTTTAACACTTTAAATTTTTTTCTTCACTACTGAAATATTGGAGACGTTGAACTGATAAATACTGAAAATACTAGAAATATGTGTTGGAAAAATTAAAAGTACATACTGAAAATAGCAAACATGAGTACAAAAAAAAAAAAAACTCAAACCAATCAAATAAAAATTGGTCTAGTGATATAAAATCCACTAGATCTCTTTAAGTATCAAATTCCAATCCCGGATCATGAATTTTTTAAATTTTCAAAATTAAAGTCCTTAATTATAATTAATGGCCTTATAGGTCCTTAATTGTTGTTTGGCCAAAAGCAAAAACTGAGGTATTAATCAAACAAAACTGGCATCAATTTGCTTGTTTTTTTAGAATCAGGAAAAGCCATATGATTAGAATTCCTAAATTCCCCTCCCCTCAATATTACATATATTAAGTTTCTCGTTAAGTTATTTTGTACTGGAATAAAAAAATAGATATAAACAAATAGACACGAGAATGTCGATCAATACATCTTCACTGGGTTGTTACACTCTTGGCGAGATTCCGAGGCTGGTCAACATTTAATCCTTTAAGTACGGTTAGATGATATGCCAATAACTACATGAGAAAGACGACACATTGTTAAAATATACAAGTAGAAACCTTCCCAAGTAAAATCCATAACAATGAAAACTAAGATTCCAGGGAACGACAAAGAAATCGAACAGCAAGTAAAAATGATTTGAAAAGTTAACACACCTGTAATGGAATTATATTAATTACAGGTTGAAGACAGTCTTCAACAGGTGGAACTTCAATTACCCTACAAGATTCCCCAGGAGACACCAAAGCAGCATCCCCTTTTGAACACACAACTATAAGACGGCCTTTGCGAGCATGAAGTTGCTGAATGACAGACTGCTGCTTGCTGTGTAAAATTAAAAATATTAATGTCACTTTCTAACCCACACATTATAACCACTCCTAATTGATCGCAACAAACCTGAAGCAAGCATCACGAGTAGCTAAAACAATAATTGGAAGATTTTCATCCACCAACGCCAAAGGACCATGCTTCATTTCACCAGCAAGTATTCCTTCACTGTGCATAAGAGCTACTTCCTTTACTTTCAAAGCTCCCTCCAGAGCTGTTGCGTAGTTAAATCCTCTTCCAAATACAAGAAGAGACTGCTCAGACATTAACAACTTCGCCAGATCCTTCATCTCCTGGTCTTTCTTCAGCACCTCCCTTACTTTATCTGCAACACACCATACAATTCACATCAACTACAATAACATCTTACGAGGCTATTTTCAAACAACGGTGGCATTTGGTACAAAATATGAGGACAAATTCCTAAAAATCCTGTCTGTAAATTGAAGATTTGGATTTTGTTCAAGTTTTAAAAAAAGCATTAATAAATTTAATAAATTCCACTAAAAACCAACTTTCATGAAATGAAAGAACCCATGAATTCCAAACTTCCACCTCTAGTTAATGCTATCAAAATATCTGACATCAAGTATTTTTACTAATGTCATCACTACCACCTGTATCAACATCCTTGCTCTAGTAATCAATGTTGGTATTGCTATAACTCAATTACTTTAATCGCTTTTGCTCTAGCACTACTGTTATAACTAATATCGTTCGCCACCATCATATTTATTCTAAGTTAATTTACTGACATATCAATAAATATTAGTGATAACTAATCTCGCTTTTGCTCTAGCACTACTGATATATCAATAAGAATGATAGATACACTGAAACTATTTGGGAATTATTCACCAACTAAAGCATTGCAATCATATTCACCCTCACATGGTATCTAACAGTAGAGATTTCTGAAAGAATTTATACCATGAGGACATTGTCATTAATAAGATGCCTCAGAAGGTACCAAAACCAATTCTAGTATGATGATCAGTAAATAGAAACTCACTTGGCAGGTCCAAAAGACCATCTATAATTGCTTCTCTTCTGGCTTGATTAGAAATTGTGTCACCTCCAATTGCAAGTGCTAACATGGCCATCACTACTATTTGACTTGTGTAAGCCTATTACAAATATCAATGTGAATAAAGGAACTGATGGTGATATAAAATAATATACACTTAACAGAATAGAAACAAACAAACAAATGTACACACACACACACACACATGAATGCACATAAGCACGAGTGTGTGTGGATATATCTCTCCTCTAAATGTAACTTTTACCTTGGTACTTGCCACACCTATCTCAGCACCAGCATTTATATGCACACCACAATGTGTATTCCTTGCTATCGCACTACCAACGGTATTTGTTATGCCAACACATAATGCACCATTGTCTAAAGCATATTGCAGTGCAAGTAAAGTATCTGCAGTTTCACCAGATTGACTAACAAAAACAGCAGTATCTTCTCTGTATATTGGTCCTTGCCGATCCAACAGATCACTAGCGATTTCCATGGTAACAGGGATTCCTACAATTTTTACGTGTAAATAGTACACAGTAAGAATGAAAACAATTTTTTGAATCCAAAAAAGATCAAAGTCACATGGTACTAACCAGAAAGTTCTTCCAATATCGGTCTAGCTGCCAAAGCTGCATTGTAACTGGTACCACAACCGATGAAAACAATCCTTCTACTCCGTCGGATTGTTTTAAGGTGATCCTTCAATCCACCCAGCAGTACGGTTTTTAATTTACTTGATCCTCCCCGAATAAGCCTCCCCCTCATTGTGGTAGTAAGAGATTCAGGTTGCTCATGAATTTCTTTCTGCATATAATGCTCATAATGTCCTTTATTAATTTGCTCAACCTCCATCTCAAGAACTGATAATGCCCGTTGCACTGAAGCGGGTCTAGAAAGGGAACCACCATTTTTTCCTTTATCATTTTCAAACTTCAAAATTGAAACTGCACCATCCTGTAAGGATTACTTGTAAGTATGGTATATTCCAAACAAAGTGATATAACAACTCAATAAAGCAATTAGGCATGTTAAACAATAAAACATATAGTAAGAGTTAATGATTCATCTCATCATGTTAGACTAGGAAGATGGGAAGAATATGAAAAAGATTATCCACAAAGTACTTTGCAAAGATTCTTTTTTACTTATATCAACATTATCCAGAGTCAAATTCTATAACTTCTGGTGATTAGAAATATGCTATAAACACCCTAGCTCGTAAGTGGCACAATGGAAAGAGAGACACATGTACCTTGAGGTGAACAACTTCACCGTCCTCAATAACCAAGACCTTCTTTGTATGTTCTACCACAGCATTAGCATCACTAGATAAAAACAACTCTTTGGGGTGGCCATTTTTTGAAAGAAAGTTATTATCCTCAAATGCTGTACCATCAACAATATTTTCTGTCAATTCCTGAAATTGGGAAAGACGTCTCTTCAATCCTCATCAACCAATCAACATAATTCCCTGCTACTCAATATCAATCAAGTGGAAAAAATAGATGAGCTAGAAAAGGGGGATACCACAAAATATTCCATAAAATATAGTTCAACCATGGTAAATGGTTATAAAAAATGGGAAAAAATAATAAACTTTAGACGTAGACTTGGGATATTGATTTTCATTTTTTTCAGGTTCAAAAAGAAAGAAAACTTCATTTCATTCACAGATATTATTGATATGAATAGTTTCTCCCCAAAGCAGACTGTTGATGCATAAAAAATTATTTACAAGCACATTGCATTTAACAACCTGGATATGAGAAGCACTACAGATAGCCAACAATCTGCGGCAACATTATGCATCTTCATCAGCAGGATTGACAGTGCATGAAACCTAAGTCATTCATTTGCCTATATCTTAAAATATACATTCCTCAGCTCATACAGCAAAGCAATTAACAAGCACCATGAACTTAGAAAGATAAATTGCCAGGATGAAGATAGAATATGTTGCAGCACCCTCAGGAAGCTATTTATACACTTTTACTTGAAGAAACGTTAACAAATCAAGAAGATTCATAAAATAATAAAACCAAACAAAATGATGTCAGAAAACCACAATGCATATAGATCTATCACTATGTTTTTAGAAGCTGAATCTTCATCACATCGTGTTTTGCTTACTTTAACACCTAGGAGTAGCGGGCTGCCACGTTTGCAAGCAATTAACTCATTTGGATAATGTCGGCTTTTGAAAATAAGGGCATATGCTCCATCGAGATGCCTCATAACTTCCAGAACAACTTGACTGAAGGTAACAACTTGGTCACCTGCAGCATGAATGGGAAACTACTTCAATCCAACATCAGGAATAGCCAACAGAAAGGTTCATGGAAACAAGTTCATGATGAACTGTCTAACTGTCTATAACAGGCGGGATACTCATTTTCAAACAATTTAATAACATATCAATTTTGTTGGACCTGAAATGGCAATTTTTTGTTTTATATTCTGTTCCTCTCATTTAAAAATAAGGATCAATTTAATTTACACAATATCATGAACTGCACCCTTTTGTCCATATGAAACAACAGTCAAGCGCATTTCTACCAAAGAAGCCCTGCAACTAATAACATCTTTATGCAATAATGCCTTAACATTCATGTACTTCTGATCTGTAATCAGGACTGAAATCACGCCTGATTACCTTCTACAGCGTCTGTATTTAACTTACATGGAGCAAATATAGAAAATGATCAAAAGCTGCATTTATATCTATAATAGGTAAAGAGAAGCATCCTTGTCTCAAAAAGTATAAATCAAAAGCACCTTTTACCAATAAAATTTACCTTCTACCTCATTTGCTTTATCGAAAACAAGTTTTGCAAGTTTTGGAATGACTTCTGTGTCCGTTTCAGATTCAAATGTGAACCCATGCCGGATCAATGTTTCCTTCAAGACCTGAATATATAACCAACTATAATGAGACTTAGCAACAGCGTCCAGAAAAATGAAGGGGGACCGGGATAACGTGAGTCGTGATTTTGTTGTGAGCAAAGAATTTTGATTCTGGAGCAAAATGTCAATTCATTAAATTCCAACACATTACCATGCTCATTACAGTCATAGCAACCTTGAAAAGAAATCAAAAGAAAGAGGCAGCCATACAAAGGTCAAATAATCACAAGACAGCAGATGAGAAATGAAATCTTGGTCACACCTCGTAATTAGTAATAACCCCATTGTGAACAACCAAAAATTCATCTCCAGCGCCAGAGCTCTGAGGATGACTATTCCTTGGAGAAGGCTCTCCGTGAGTTGCCCATCGTGTATGCGCTATTCCAGCATGGATGGAGAAAGATTCCTCCAAATTTAATTCCACTTCAGCAACTTCTGATTTTTATTTTCAAACAAAGTAAGAAGTTCAATCTTAGTGTTAGATCTCAAACTCACGGACCAAACTCAGCAATCGAAAAGATCTAACTTAGATTTAAAGTTTTCTAGTTGGCCAAGGAAAAGGAGAGGGGAGGAGGCGGGGAGGAAGAGGGTGGAAGAAGCTTAGCTCTATGCTGCAACTGCGTAATAAAGATGTGGTTTTGCAGTGTGTTATTGTATTATATGGAAACTTCTTCGCCCACGATAATTACAATAAATAAAATTGCGATGCTTCACGTATCCAATTTTTCAGGATAAAAAACCAAAATGTCAGCAATGAGAGCTGCATCATAATAGGCAGAGCTGCCATAAATTTAACCAGAAAAAGGATACAACAGATCACCAAAATTGAGAAAAGAAAGAGTACTATGAGCGCGATCAGAGGCAGATGCGAAGAAAAATATACAGAGAAAGAGAAGTGACCTTGGTAGACGGATTTTACAAGGGATTCGATGTTGCCCTCTTGACGGAAGATAAGAGGAGGAGGAGTGATAGAAAACGAGCATTGAGGAGTGTTTGGATCGAGTGAAAGTGAGGAGTCGATGGCGATGCCAGCGGAATCATAGCCCCGGTATTCCAATCGCCTGAGGCCATTGAATAGTACCTGCAGGACGTACCTCCTTTCCCTGTTGACGTTATAGTTAAGATAAGCAAATATGCCACACATTTCTTCTTCCTCCTCCTTCCTCTTCTTCCTCTTCTCTGGCGTTGATTCTCGTTATATAGCGAAGAAACACACCGGCCGACGCATTTGACCTGTAACTTCTGCTCCCGGTTTGGGCCAATCATGCTCTGGTTGATTAGAGAAACATTCAGGGATATTTTTGTAATTGGAGTGCGCATCAAACGTGCTTACGCGGAGTAACGTGATTGGAGGGAGTTACTCAACTCTCATCTCAGATGTCATCATTCCCAGTAAATTTTGTAGGAGAATCTTTTAATCCGTAGTTTCCCCAAATTTTGAAAGCCTCTTTGATTTAATTTTCAAAAAATATTACTTCACATGATCTCAATTTTAAATTAATTTCTATACTTTATTTTATTAGAATTGTTTGCTTCTTATTATTTGATCCATTAATTTTATTTTATAGATTTTTTGTGAAATTTCCTTTATACAGTCACACAAATGATTAAAATAAAGTCAAAGGAAATGAAGGAGGTTTCATAAAATTCATGAAAATTTATAAATTAAAACTGATAGTATTAAAACAGTTTTTATGCTCATGATCAAACTATAATGATCCAATTAAAACAAAATAAATTACAGAGATCTTATTAAAAGATAAACTACAAAAATATGTTGATTAACTTCCCCTTTTAAAAATGCTCCCTAATGTAATTTTCCCTTTTTTATGGAATAATAATAATAATAATATCCCCGGATCGAGCAAAGAGGAAAATGAGACATTTCTCACTCTAATATTTTTAATATTAACTGCTTTATCCTCTTGGTAAGTTAAAAATTTTAAATCATCCTTAATAAAATTTATTAATTAAAGAAAATTGTTTCATTGACTATAAGAGTTTGTTTGGTTTCCTGTGAAATACAAAAGTAAATGATATTTGAGAAAAAAAAAATAGAGTGATATTTTAGATTAAGGATCACAGAAAATCAATTAGAGAAAAATTAGCAAGCCAGTACGGAGAAGAAAGTAGGAGGGATTGGCAGTAGAAATAAAAATAAAAATAAAAGTAGAATTAAATTATATATAATTTTTAAAAATTTGTTTAGTATGATAAAAATGAGTATAACTTAAAAATAATTAAAGTTATTTAAAAAATTTATAAATAAAATAAAATAATCTAAAAAATTTATTTATTTTTTATAAATAAAATAAAATAATCTAAAAAATTTATTTATTTTTTTATTATTTTAATTCTTAAATTTTTTAATAGAATTGATTTAAAATATTAAAAATGAAAGTAAAAATAATTTTAAGAAAGGAAGGTAAAAAAATTTACTTCCACTCTTCACTTCCTAAAGATATCTTTATCCTTAGCTCTGTGAACTAGGCTCTTTCGGCTGAGCATTCGGGGAGAATAATCGCTAGTCACTAATATAGACAAATCGTTGCTTCCTAAGGTCCTAAAATCAAAACATCAAAATACTGCCCAGTTTCTACCTCTAAAGTTAATTTACGCGTAGCGTACAGATAACTTTGGGAACATTAAATAAAATTTAGGAAATAAGTTATGTAACATTAATATTATGACAAATACGTTTTGAATGTCAAATTTTATATTCTATCTTGATTTATTTTGCAAACTGTATTGATATTAATACATTATTTGAGTTTATTGGTATTTTTTAATCTGCTGGACAACTCCATACAGTATAAGAATGAGTTGATCGGTACACACTGTTAATTTTGGACGAGACATATGGGATTTGGAATGAATGAGGATGGAAGTCAATTCGTTCCTGGTGAAAGTCAACTGCCACATGCATATATAATATAATTTGCAGAGGAAATTTTGAGGGGAGGAGAGAGAGAGAAGAAACTCTGGCGAGGAAAGCACTAAAACACAAGAGAAAGGAGTTGAAAAAGACCCGAACGTTGTTTACGATTTTTCTACTCTTATTTTATTAGACGCGTTTGCCTTCGGAACTCGAAATTCTCTCTCTCTCTCTCCAAGTATCTATTGCCGAGTGCCGACTTGCCTCCAATTTTTTTGTTCGTTGTTTGCTGCCACACTAGCTTGCTCATTGCCATTGCCCACTTCACCACCTACACTTCAACCGTGCAGGCAATGGATTTCAGTCACAAATATGGAAAATAATTGAATAAACATTCGAATCGAATTTGAATTCCATTGAATTTATTCGATCTGTTCTTATTCTTTTATTTTTCAATTGCTTTCTGTTGAAGCTACTTGTGCCAAGATTTCTTGTTCATGAAAATGGATCTTAGTGGATCAATGGTAGTTGGTATATTCGTGTTTGAATTTTGTTGGTTTGCCCATGGCAATTTGGTGTTTCCGGTCCTCCACAAATTCAAAGGCCGGGAAAATAGTTTGAGTGCAATGAAAGCTCATGATGTTCGTCGTCGAGGTAGATATCTTTCTGCAGTGGATCTGAACCTTGGCGGCACTGGGCAACCTTCTGAAACAGGGTTTGTTTCTCAATGGATTCTACTTTTATTCTTTTTGTATGCCCAAAGGTCATATCTGGAGCTGGTTCTTTTTTATTTTTCCTATCTGTTTGACTTAATTGGCTGCAAAGATTCTATATTTTTTCTATTTTTACTTCGATTAAGTACTTGTAGACTCGTCTTTGATTTCGCGTATACGGGGTCTTAATTCTTATGTCTGTTTCTGATCTTAGATAAGATTTGATTGAGATATTGGGTGGGGGGATTTATCAAAAAAAAAACAAAAGATTGAGATGGGGGGTTAGGGGTGGGGGAGGGTGTCCCGTGAGAACAAAATCCTGTCCTAAGTTGGTGATTTAATCTCTCTGGAAAACTATTGTCATCTTGATGTAGATGCTTATTTGATTATAGGCTGTATTATACGAAACTTGGGCTCGGGTCTCCTCCGAAGGACTACTATGTGCAAGTTGATACCGGAAGTGACATCCTATGGGTTAATTGTGTAGACTGCATGAGATGTCCCAGGAAAAGTGATCTTGGAGTATGTATCTACATTTCACTCTTTTCATTTTTTTTCTGGTGAACGAAAGCATTGTGGTTGTATGACATTTCATGCATGCGTTCAGGCTTCAGTCTGGCATTCTTAAAATCATTTACCTTTCAAATTATACTGGACCCTTTTCAAAGTGGTATTGCTGTATCACAGATAGAGTTGACACTATACGACCCAAAGAGCTCTAAAACTTCAGATTTGGTTTCTTGTGCGGAAGATTTTTGCTCTGACACATATGATGGTCCAATTGCTGGTTGCAAGCCTTATGTGGCCTGCCCTTACAGTGTAACTTATGGGGATGGAAGCTCCACAACTGGGTACTTTGAAGCTCCACAACTGGGTACTTTGTGAAGGATTATCTTACATTCAACCAGGTCAATGGTAACCTTCATAGTTCTCCAGCAAATAGCTCAGTGATTTTTGGGTGAGAACCAGAGAAGTATTTTTCCCTTATAGTCATACAATGTCGACATCTGAGAACTGTTCTTCGTCTTCAATTATGTCTTGTGCAATGTCATTCAATTCTATTATTAGATCTTATTCTCGCTTTTGAGATCTGATAGTGGAATTTATGTTATCTCTTAATGGTTGTTTGTGTTAATTGCCTTAAATTTTGTGGATATCTTCATAATTATTTTACTGCTTTGTCTAGATTTGTTGAGGTATTTTGAATGCTGCATTCATTTTTATGTTTATCTTTTACTTAGTTTTTCGTGCTGGTCTTTGTTCTTGATGTTTATTGATGTATAGCAAAACTCCATGTGGATTACTCATTTCTAAATAACTGAAGACAATGACATGAACACCAATTCAACGACAATAACAAGCCTTATCCCATTAGATTAGGTTGGTTACATAGTGTAAATAGAGAGAGCAAAATGATGTAAAAATGCTTATTTTCATTGATATGTTGAATACCTATTTACAGATATAATAGGTAACCCTAGATATAATAGGTAACCCTAGACATTAATTACAATATCATATCAGTATCATATCGTATCCTCTATACTAATTACGGAATATTACATATCATATAATATCACTACAATATCTCTACACTCCCCCTCAAGTTGGAGCATAGATGTCAATCATACCCAACTTGTTACAAAGATATTCAATCCGAACCCCATTAAGAGCTTTGGTGAGGAGATCGCCTAGTTGATCACTGGATCGGACATGTCCTGTAAAGATGAAATTTTCCTTGAGCTTGTCTCGGATAAAATGACAGTCGATCTCAATATGTTTCGTGCGTTCATGGAATACCGAATTAGAAGCTATGTGTAGGGCCGCTTTATTATCACACCACAACTTAGCTGGTAATGAGGTTTGAAGGCCAACCTCTGTCATCAACTGATATATCCAGACTATCTCGCATACAGACTATGCCATGGCTCTATATTCCGCTTCTGCACTCGATCGTGACACTACATTTTGTTTCTTGCTTTTCCAAGATACCAAGTTTCCTCCGACAAAGACACAGTAACCAGTAGTGGATCGTCTTGTGGCCTTTGATCCACCATGATCAGCATCACAAAAACACTCAATATCTATATGTCCGTGACTCTTGTACAATATCCCACGACCTGGAGATCCCTTCAAATAATGCAACACGTGTTCTAAGGCTTCCCATTGTCGAACAGTTGGAGAGACCATAAACTGGCTAAGAACACTTACTGGATAAGTGATATCAGGGCGGGTAACTGTAAGATAATTCAATTTTCCAATTAATCTCCTGTACCTCTCTAGGTTTTCAAACGGCTTACTCTTAGCAGCTTCAATAGGATTCTCATATGGTATACTACCATCAGCATCAAGCAGCGGATTATAAACCATAGGGAAGCTAGTTGGGGCAGCTCCAAGTTTACCAGTTTCTTTTAGCATATCAAGAACATATTTTCTTTGAGTCAATAAGATGCCCTTCCTGCTTCTCATAACTTCAATTCCCAAGAAATATTTTAGTGAACCCAAATCCTTTGTCTGAAAATGGGAGTTAAGGAATGACTTGAGTGATGAGATCCCCAAGGTATCACTCCCTGTAATCACAATGTCATCGACATACACAACTAGTAGAATCATGCCAGCATTTGTTCGCTGATAGAACACCGAATGATCACACTTACTCTGACACAAGCCAAAGTCCTTCACAACAGTACTAAATCTGTCAAACCATGCCCGAGGGCTTTGCTTTAAGCCGTATAAAGATCTCTTAAGCAGACATACTTTACCATGCTCCCCCTGAGCAACAAAACCGGGCGGTTGCTCCATATACACTTCTTCTAGAAGATCACCATGTAAAAAGGCATTTTTGATGTCCAGCTGAGAGAGATCCCAACTACAAGTAGCGGCCAGAGAAATGAAGAGACGAACTGAGGAGAGCTTGGCCACAGGAGAAAAAGTCTCAGAGTAGTCAACACCATACTTCTGAGCATAACCTTTAGCAACAAGACGAGCTTTAAGGCGTTCAAGGGAGCCATCAGCCTTAGTTTTAGGGGTCAATACCCATTTACACCCAATGGCTTTCTTACCCGCCGGTAAATCAACTAAGGACCACGTACCAGCACGATCAAGGGCCGCCATCTCTTCTTCCATAGCAGTACGCCAACCCGGGTGGGACAAGGCCTCAGATAGGGAATGAGGTACAGAAATAGTGTCTAAAGACGTAACAAAGGCACGAGAAGCAGAGGAGAGGTGGTTATATGAAACAAAGGACGAAATAGGATATGTGCAAGTGCGTTTACCTTTACGGAGGGCAATAGGCAGATCGAGGGAGGGATCTGGATCAGGAACAGGAGGTATCTCAGAAGGAGGAACCGGGTCAGACTCAGGATGAGTAATACTTTCTGTAGGATCTGATGAGGAAGTAGACAATGGTAGGGCAGAATCTGGCGTAAGAGCAGTGGTAGTTTCCTTCAAACGTCTGGTGTAGACCCGAGACAAAAGTGGTTGACCAGGTGCCAGTACGGGAGCTGGGGCCGGTGATGATGAAGGAAGGACAGAGTATACCAGAAGAGTATCCTCCTCTGCAGGTGGAGGAGGAGAAGCTAAATTGGTAGAGGCAAAATAAGTAAGAGATTCCTGAAAAGTAACATCAGCAGAAACCAGATACCGATTAAGAGACGGAGAGAAACACCTATAACCTTTCTGCACACGGGAATAGCCAAGGAAGACACACTTGAGGGACTTGGGATCTAATTTCGAGATACTCGGACGCACATCTCGAACAAAACACACACATCCAAAAATCTTAGGGTTAATAGGAAACAAAGGTTTAGAAGGAAAGAGAGTAGTGTAGGGAATATGACCATCAAGAACAGAGGATGGCATACGATTAATGAGAAAACAAGCAGTGGAGACCGCGTCGGCCCAAAAAGGTTTTGGAACCTGCATTTGAAACATGAGGGCACGGGCTACTTCTAATAAGTGACGATTTTTTCTTTCGGCAACACCATTCTGAGCTGGTGTATCCACACAAGAAGATTGATGTAAAATTCCATTTTGAAGCATAAAAGAGGAAAATGATTCAGAAAAATATTCTTTGGCATTATCACTGCGCAAGGTATGGATAGAAGTATTGAATTGATTTTTAACTTCTGCAGTAAAGGCACAAAAATGAGAGAATAATTCAGAACGATTTTTCATTAAATATAACCAAGTAGTGCGGGAATAATCATCAACAAAGGTAACAAAGTACTTGAAACCAGCTTTGGACTCAACTGGACACGGACCCCAAACATCAGAGTGCACTAGCTCAAAAGGAGACGAAGCTCGTTTATTGACTCGAGATACTAAGGGAAGACGATGATGTTTAGCAAACTGACATGACTCACAATCTAAGGACGACAAATGCTGAAACTGAGGATAAACCTTTTTCAGAGATGATAAAGATAAATGACCTAAACGACAATGTACTTCAAAAGGAGTGACACCACCGGTACAAGCCACCGCACGAGACCCCTGATCATCAAGAAAGTAATGACCACCAGATTCATAACCCCTACCAATAATCTTCTTCGTCAAAAGATCCTGTATCAAGCAATGGTTAGGAAAAAATGAGACCCAACAGTTTAATTCACGAGTAAGTTTACTAGGGGACAAAAGGTTAAACGCAAGGTTAGGGACATGGAGCACAGATTCCAAATGAATAGAAGAAGTAGGTTCAACAGTGCCAGAGCCAAGAACACAGGATTGGGAACCGTCTGCAATGGTGATATTAGAAGGGTTGGCATAAGACGTATAAGTAGAGAAGAGATAGCGGTTACCTGTCATGTGGTCAGTAGCACCAGAGTCTATGATCCATTTGGAAAACGAAGAAATAAGGGCAGTAGACTTATTACCTGTTGCAATAGTAGCACTCACAGGAATCTTAGTGACTACTGGAATCATCTCAGAAATTGCAATAGTATTGGTCGCAGCCATAAAAAAAAGGATTAGTAACAAAGGCGAGAGTAGCCGAACAACGACTAAACAAAAGAACCAAAGGATCCAACAACCAGAGCTTCACCGGGAGCTCCGTAAGAACCAATATTCTAACAAGTAGAAGAAGACCACTCCAGGGGTCAAAACAGCGACCAAAATTGTCAAAAAATTAGAAACTCCAGATCTGCAACGAAGGACAGCCACAACGACGCTACAGTAAAGCCACAAATGTCGCTACAGTGCGCTACAGGGCACAGCAGGGAGAAAGAAAGAAGAAGAGGAAAAAAAATTAGCAAACATTAGGTTAACTTGCTTTGATACCATGTAAATAGAGAGAGCAAAATGATGTAAAAATGCTTATTTTCATTGATATGTTGAATACCTATTTATAGATATAATAGGTAACCCTAGATATAATAGGTAACCCTAGACATTAATTACAATATCATATCAGTATCATATCGTATCCTCTATACTAATTACGGAAGATTACATATCATATAATATCACTACAATATCTCTACACAATATCTCTACACATAGATCGCACAACACCATTATGCTCTATTAACAATCAAATTTTTGGATAGATTGTTAACCAAAAGGCTCCATTCAATGCCTTCATTAAACGTTCTCCTCGATCTTCCTCTACCTCTTTTTAAAAGACTCAATACTATTTTATCTACTCTCCTCACTAGTGCCTCCAACGGTCTTCTTTATACATATCCGAATAACCTCAAACAATTTTCTATCATTTTCTTTTCAATAGGCGACATTCCTTCTCTTCCTATTATACGATCAGATGTGAAAATTCAATCCATGGACTTTTTTATAATTAGTATGTTTTGTCAAAGTACAAAGTGTACTTACATCTTTACATCCTTTCCAATCTTGTTGACGTCAATTTCAAACTCCCTCACATCCTCCTAGAGCCTTCTCCAACTGAAATCTGCTAACCTCCTGCTTAAAAACCCTTCCACCCTCAATTTAACATCCGTAAGGTCTTTACATACATTTTTTTCCTCCTTTATCTTCCACTTTAGTTGACCGTACTCCTCATATACTATGTTTTCTTCATAGTTGTTCCTTTTATTACCAGGTGGGAGCTATCTGCTTATTTTTTAATGTCGTGACATGCTTAGCTTTGTAAATGGATAAACAAATATAAGAAAAGGTCACTATTATATTTGAATGCTTTTCTAGATGTGTTCTGAGTTTTGAAGTTTTTTTTTCTTGATAGGTGTGGGGCTAAACAATCTGGGGCATTAGGGTCAACTAATGAAGCTCTTGATGGAATACTTGGTTTTGGTCAAGCAAATTCGTCTGTCCTTTCACAGCTTGCTGCATCTGGGAAGGTGAAAAAAAAAATTTCACACTGCCTTGATAATATTCATGGAGGTGGAATCTTTGCCCTAGGGGAAGTGGTGGAGCCAAAAGTCAACACAACACCTTTGGTTTCTGGACAGTATGTGTAGTATGTTGGCTTTTTTATTTCCATTGCCATGATATTGCTTGTACGTTTGATGAATAAGTTGTCATTAATTGGTAACAGTAATTTGCAACAACATGATGTATCTATTTGATGATTATGTAATTTAGGTTCATTCTACCATTGTTTAGCATTAAGAAAATCTAAGTTTTGGGTTTTGTACACTTTATTTTCGTGAAGACTTGTATGAATGCTGTTACTACCAAATGCTATTGATAGATTGATTATCCATTACATACTTGATGGTGATCCAAAACTGGTATTATATTAAATGCAAAATACTCTCATCTTCAGTGCGGAAGTAGATGATGCTGTAATAAAGAAACACACACACTAGCCATAAAGGAAACTACTGTAAATGAAATCACACTCCCACAAACTAGCATAGTAACAACAAGAAAAGAAAACACTCAAAGTAGAAAAAGAAAATAATGGAAAGAAGAAACCTCCTCCACCAAAACTTGGTGTTCAAGAGACTAGGTACTCTCCCAACCAGACTACTGTTCTGTGTGCGCGCGTGTTTTCTCAAACACTTTGGCTGTTCTCTTTGATGCCTCCCTTCCTCCCTTTTGCCTCATATACTGATAAGATCAGGTCACTTTTCTAGAATTAACAGATGCTGAAAAATAAAATAACTCTCCAATCTCAATTTCTAAGTAAGGATCTCACCGAAATTTAGAAAGAAGCCCAGAGAATCTTGAAGTGAATAAATGAACTTGATTATTCTGTTGCCCTGGCTGGAACTGGCCAAAGCAATATATAGAAAAATACAGCAACAAACTTGAAAATGGTTCCCTACATTTTCTCGGGAAATGGCAACGGGTTGCTAAAGTCGTGGGATCACAACTGAGCTTCCTATGATATGCCTAATTATTTAAATAAATAAATAGACTTAATTCAAAAATAAGCTAAGCTAATTAACGTTCTCCTTCTTGCGCCTGGAGTAAGTGAGCATTGTCTTGTTCTTTTCCAGAGTCGTATCATATACCCTCCTCTCAGTTCCACTACTGACAAGGTTGTTAGCCTCATTAGACCTTGCTTTCTTGTCCCCCTTCCTTGGCGGGTTCGTCCACTTGTTGGGCTAGGCCTCTGTTCCTAACATATCTCTTAAGATTATCCCCTCCCTTAGAGCCCATTTTGCCTCTCCTAGTATATGTCTTGCTCCACAGCCTGATATTCTCATATTTTTCGCCTCCTGCAAGCAAGACCTTGGCTTCAAGGTGAAAAGTGGAATTGGTCTTGAATAACTCCATTTCCAGCTCCATCTTCCCCCTCAGTTGCAGCTCCATTTCTTCAGTAAGGCCTTTCTGCAAGTGATTGAGCCTCAGTAGGCCATTCCTCCTCCAACACTTCTCGCTATCTTGGAGTTGGATTTCCTCTCCTCTATAGCTTTCTAAAGAACTACACTCTTTTTTGGTGACCATATTAATTGAAAATTATGTCACCACCTTGAAAAGATACCCTACAGGACCTTCTCCCAAAAATAAATGGAGCTTCTTTCAAACTTTCTAACATCATTCTGCTTGGTTCTGTTTTTCCCATTCTCCCCAGTTTCACCTACTTGCGTCAACTTGTCTGGTCCTGTTGGCATGATCTGAGACTTGTCTCTCGTGCTTGAGCCTAGTTAGCAGCATTGAAGGTAGCTCGAAAATTGGCCAATTGCTCTTGGAGCTCAATCTGTGAAAGTTTGACTGCTATAACCTCAACAGAGTGCTCTTCTTGCTTCTTTTGAATCTCTTTGGCCATATGCTCTGAATTGTTGACTCTGCCCTTCATCTGATTATTGACCACATCCAATATGATAGTGTTATGTTATTGTAGAAAGAAAAGGGAAATCGAGGAGAATAGAAGGAGAATAGAAGAGAAACTGGAATTATACTGAATACTCAAGGGTTCACATCATAATCAAAACATATCCTCATAAGACTAATGATCATCCTTATTTATAAGTGATGGGTAATCCTAATCCTAATTAAATATCTAATACTAATATATCATAATATCTAATCATGATATATATTATAATATCTAATCCTAATATATCATAATATATATAATGATATCTAATCCTAATATCACATAATACCTAATACTAATTCTAATAAAATAATAAAACTACTTAAATTAATTATATATATTTTACATATCAATACTCCCTCCCCAAAAGACCCTTATTCCCAAGGGTCAAGTATCAAGAATGATACTAAATTAGAGCCAAGAAGCATTTTAATCAATTTTCCTTTGAACCAAATCTTGACTAGGAGATTTGAGATCACCAACATTATCGGTGCCAAACTTGAAGACATGTTGCAAAGTGCACTCTTAAATCCCTCACAACAATTGAGACTTGATGATCTATCAACTCTAAACTTTAGTTTCATCACTTTCTTTTTACAAGTTGTGTGTGAAGGTTCCTGTAAACCATTAATTGTGCTCTGAAAATTGATCTCCTTTGAACATGCTAAACTTCTTGCATCTTGGAAAATGATAGGCTTAATTTTCAACCCTTCCTGAACTGTTATCTGCGCCGCATTAGAATCTTGAGTCTGGCTAGAGTTCTTGGGACTTTCTTGCATATCTTTTTGCTCATCAATAGGTGCCGAAAGGGAAGACTCATCTTCTTGAGTTGCCGAGCACTCTTCTTGATCATCAGAAATGTCCTTTTCCTTTTGTAATATTTTCCGTGACTCTGCCACATCTTTCTTTACCGGCTGAGTTTTCTGCAAACGGACGCTCATCCTGTCAAGATTCCTTACCATATTCTGAAAACGCCGCTCTATATCCATGCTCATCCTGTCAAGATTCCTCGCCATATTCTGAAGACACCGTTCTATATCCATGCTTATTTTGTTATTGATTCTTGTGAGTAGCCGAGGAACGACTGCTCTAATACCACTTGTTATGTAATTGTAGAAAGAAAAGGGAAATTGAGAAGAATAGAAGGAGAATAGAAGAGAAACTGGAATTATACTGAATACTCAAGGGTTAACATCATAATCAAAGTATATCCTCATAAGACTAATGATCATCCTTATTTATAAGTGATGGGTAATCCTAATCCTAATTAAATATATAATACTAATATATCATAATATCTAATCATGATATATATTATAATATCTAATCCTAACATATCATAATATATATAATGATATTTAATCCTAATATCACATAATACCTAATACTAATTCTAATAAAATAATAAAACTACTTAAATTAATTATATATATTTTACATATCAGATAGCAGCTGATACCAATACCAACTGATGAAAGTAAATGCAAAATACTCCTCTTTAGTGAGAAAAGGGAGATGATACAGTAATCAAACGCTCACACATTGATGATAAAGGAAAAAACACTAAGTGAAATCACACACACACTCACTAGGCATAGTAACAGCAAGAAAACACTCAAAGCAGAAAGGAAATAATGGAAATAAGAAACCTCCCTCCATCAAGGCCTAGTGTTCAAAAGACCAGGTACTCTCCTCACAATACCAAACTCTGGCTCATCTCTTACACCTCCCTTCTGTCTCATATACCCTCCCGTCAATTCCACTGGCAAGGTTATTAGCCTCATCAGGCCTTGTTTTCCTGTCCCCCTGCCTTGCTGGTTCGTCCACTTGTTGGGCTGGACCTCTCTTCTTCCAAATATATGCCTAGAGTCCATTTTTCCTCCCCTGGGATATGTCTCACACCCCGCTGCCACCGCGCCACCCCCTCCCCTCCCTTCCCCCCCAAAAAAAAAACCTGAGATTCTCATCCATACTCAAGCCCTTATGGGAAAAAAAAGGCCCTCATAAACTCGGAAGTCACTCAACTACAATGATATTTTATCTCTATTTTTCTTTCTTATTAAGATCTATGACATGTGACAAATTTTCTTCATTTTACTCTATTGTAATGTATATATTTCCTGGATTTAGAATGATGTCATGACTGTAGTGTATCAACTATTTTAGGGCACACTACAATGTGAATTTGAAGGATATTGAGGTTGATAGGGAAGTTTTACAGCTTCCCACAGATATATTTGATTCTGGAAATGGGAGGGGAACAGTAATAGATAGTGGCACAACTTTGGCTTATCTTCCAGATACAGTTTATGACCAATTAATGACCAAGGTAAGTGTACCGTTTAAACTTTAATTGAATCAATTATTTTACTTTGATGCTCATGATTGTTCTTAAAATTAGGTTATGGCTCAGCAGCCTGGACTGAAATTACATCTGGTCGAGGATCAGTTTACTTGTTTTCAGTATACTGGAAAGTATGATACTAATCTTTGCCGCATCCTTTCACTTCATATGGATAGATGGGAAATTATTATATTTTCCAGCTATTTTGAACAACTTTAGTTACTATTTATGGATATTAAGGTGTAGCGTCTCTTTCTTTCTTTTTCCCTGGTAGTGAGACAAGATATAGCAGAATTATTGGATAGACTTGGCTTCATTCTCTATGTCCTTTGGTCCATTGGGTGTGTGATGGAACTTTCGGAACTCAGGTTTTATTAGTATATGTCGAGCTACAACTTCCATTCTGCTAACAGAGTGGAAGGAATGACCAAATACGAGTACAGAGTGTAAAGCAAGATAAGGAAAAGAATATGGCCCCAAAAAGACTCCTACCTTCGTAGAGATCCGGTGCTGTCCCAAATTTTCAAAATTCTTCTCAAACTTCTTAGTCACTGATCACCGCAATATGACTCTCCTCTCAGTTTTCCTCTTTCCACACCCCGGCCTCACAACTCACATGAAGTTAGTTATTCCTAAGCATTTCCATAGCTTCCTCATGCTCACCACTCTCCTGGGCCCTATTCATTTTCTGTCTTATATAAAAACTTGCCACTTTTAGCACGGACCTTACTTTTCTTTTTCACCTACATTCGAACCCATACCCATGTTACTATAATGATACCAGATTGCCATTCGAATAACACTTAAATGTCATGGTTATCAATGATATGATTCATAATACTTGTATAGTTATATAGGTGGACAAGCAAAGTCAGTAACATTAATTAGGCTTTTGTTGAAGTGCGATCTGAAATTGAGAATGATATGATATGATATTGTAAAGGTGGATAAGCTATGATATGATACTTGTAAAGCCAAGACAACGGAGGCTGTTTATAAGTCTTTAGCTGTTAACTTTGACATGAATTGAGCTGTTTCATATCGCAATTTGTTGGCCTGAGTTTCATTATTTAGGTTCTTGTTGAAGTGCGATCTGAAATTATTTGACTCACCTGATCTTATGCGATTTCTGTTAACAGAAAAAAATTAGGAATTTGAATTTGGAAACAAATTCTTGAAAATTTATTCTGCGACCTCACTTCTTGATGCCTGTCATTTCCATTTTGAGCTTCTCAATCACTTTGTCCATTGTACTCCTGCAGTGTTGATGATGGATTTCCAATCGTCAAGTTTCATTTTGAGGAATCTGTTTCTCTGACAGTTTATCCACACGACTACCTCTTCCAGATTCATGTAAGTGGGAACTTTTTATTTTGTGAGAATGTAAGTGGGAACTTTATCATTGTCTATTCCTCTCTGACAAGCACTGGGCTGATTATGCAAGGGAGCATAGATGCTCTTTTTGCATTTAGTTAGTACTTGATCATGTGTTAATATATTGTTTTTAGGGTAAAATACTCTCCTCTCTAAGTGGTGTTTAATTAAATGATTATTATTTCTATTATGAGAATATACCCATAGATAAACTAAAATAAACATGAATAAATAAAGTAAGCAACAATTACAGTCATTTTGATCAAAATATCACGATATTTATTTCTTATGTAGTATAAAAGGCATTAAATATGAATTTGGTCAATATAAAATAATCGCTTTTCTAGCATAGAAAAGTTTAAAATTGCATGATACTCCTCTGGTCCTTAATATATGACCTATTTAA
Organism: Leucaena leucocephala; assembly: GCA_037074615.1. NCBI lineage: Eukaryota > Viridiplantae > Streptophyta > Magnoliopsida > Fabales > Fabaceae > Leucaena > Leucaena leucocephala. Next base: position 70,745 of record JAYWLJ010000075.1, read on the forward strand.
CTAATTTGATTAGATTAAGAAAGTTAGTTAAGTTAGCATGTTATTTTCTAAAGCAGTCTAATCATCTTTCTTAACTCCCTCCCTCCCTCTCTTACTTAATTATTGTTGAGAAATTATCAATAAGAATAATTTGGAAAAAAATTGATAAATATAAAAAATATGCCTTATATTTAAGATCAAGATCAACTCCCCAATTAGGTCCTATATTAAGTACTGGAGGAGTATTAAATAAATTTTTAAAGCAACAAAGAAAATATTTTCAAAATAGCTTTTTTTATGAATTTATTCCTATTAAAAGATAATAATTAATACTACCTCCTAACTAAATCTTTTGTTAAGGAAGGGAGGTGGTAATATTTAAGTTACATGATACCATGTGTATTAAATGCATATTAATAACATAAAAATTGCCATAAATTCAATAGCTTTGAAAATTTTGCTTTTTAACACCAAATAACCTATTTTTTTTAAAAAAATAATTCTTTATGAATGAAATAGATCTTATCCTTGAGTTTATGGATGCTTTATGGAGAGGTTGTTTATATGTTCATAATAAGGAGGAAGACAGCATAAGCAAGACAGCACTCTTGAGAGGGGACAGTAGTTGCCTCGGTTTTTACTAATGTCTTTTGATTTGATTTTGTCCTTAACTCGTGCCGTAGGACTTTGTATGGTGTGTTGGGTGGCAGAGGAGTGTGGCACAGACTAAGGACGGAAAGGATATGACTCTTCTTGGAGGTACGGTTTAGAATTAAATGCCACGAACAAATTTTACCCAGTGATTTGGATGTTAATATCATTTATTTATTTTTTTCATTGTTTCTGATTACAGATTTGGTACTTTCAAATAGACTCGTCGTATATGATCTTGAAAATATGGCCATTGGATGGACGGAATTCAATTGTGAGTAACAAATCAAATGAGCTTTCAGCAAATTTTCAATTTCCTTTATCGTGTTTAATTTGGGTCTTGTTTGTTTATGCTTAAAAAGGTAATTTTCAAGTTATTCAAAAGAGTTATGCTTGTTTAGCTGAACTCACAATATCTTTAAACAGTAAAGGATATAATAAAAACACTTTTTAAGAAAGTAATTATTTTAAAAAAGTTAATCCAAGTAGTTTATAAAAATAAGCGTAAAACATACTTTTTTAAATTTTTTTCAAAAGTGATTATTTCAGAACAAACAAATCTCTTGTGTTTAGCTTTATTAAAATCATTTTTTTAAGTTTAAACAGAGCCTTAATGTAGCCCCATTTATGAATATGCCTAATTAATTTTAAGATCAACCTAGATCTTTCTTTTAGTTCTTTTTTATGAGATCAATATTCACCCTTCGCAGCCCATGCCATGCTTGTGAATTTAATATTACCAATAGTCTTCTTGGTGGCACTTCATATATTATATATAAGTTCATTGGTAGTTAATTTACATCTGTAACCATTATAGTTTATTTTCTATCACCTTAGGGGAATTCTCCCGGAAGACTCATGATTAGAACATGCCGCTCAGGCCAGTGCCCCTTTTGGCTTGTCGATGATACTAGAATTTTTAGCTTGAGTTAGATCTTTGTTTTAACTTGATCGTTGATTCTCAAACTGTAGAGATATTAGAGATATATAAGATATGTAATATCATATAATTACTATATAGAATAAGATATGATATTATTTTATTAGTATCTAGGATTATTTAGGATTTTCTATTATGTATATATATATCCCTTCTGAATATCAATAAAGTACAAGTATTATTCATCTAAAATGACATGGTACCAGAGTAAGGTTACAATCGGTGGCTCCCCTGAAGCTTTGTCATCATCTGAGCAGTGCGTGATTCTCACGCGCAACCACGAGTTTCTGACGTCAGTTTCATGCTCCGGCCCGTGGCAGCTCGTGTAATGCCCTTCTTCGACAACGTTTGTCTTTTCTGACATCGATTCACTGAATCCAGTCTACCTCTAGTAGTTTCTCACTCTAGTTCGACGTTTCCAAGTTAGGTCATCTCTGTTTTGTTCTATTCACGATCCCCTCTGTCCCCGTGAGACAGCTTTAGCACCTTGGTTAATATTTTCTTGTTGATTGGTCCCTATAGTGGCCTTTGGTTGCTGTATTTACTTTGATTAGGTGCTTCTAGTACTAATTGACCATCTATCATATCACGTAATGTCTCGTGTAATGCCTTTGTGTTTGGTATTTTCTGTGACGAAGCCCTTGGTGTGGCTATTGCTCTCTCTAGTATATTGTTCTTGGCTTGGATGTTTGTTAATTATTTGTCCCTGGTGTAACATCTAGTTAAACTTTTTTTATCTGGGTATTGCAATTGGTTTGCTGAATCTTCTCCTATGGTATTTTATGGGCGATAACTGTGATGACGCATTCATAATATCTTCCTTGAAATATGCCCAGTTTCTTAAATACAACAAGTTGCAAAAGTACGCCACTCTGAATGTTAGTGATCTTATTGTAAAAAGTAATAATGAGACATGTTTGGTCTCTTCTACTTCTAAATGGATCATAGATTCGAGTGTTACTGACCACATGACAGGTAACCGTCATCTCTTCTCTACTTATGACTCATATGCCAATCTATCAAGTATTACCATTGCTAATAGTTCCTATTCCCGTGTCATTGGTTCTGTTATCTCTTACTTCTTCCATTCAGTTACCTTTGGTGCTGCATGTATCTGACCTTGCATTTAATCTTCTTTCTCCGAGTAAGTTTACCCGTGATCTCAATTGTTGTGTTTCATTTTATCCTCATCACTGCTTGATTTAGGATCTCTTGACAAAGAAGATTATTTGTAGAGGTTACGAATCTGGCAGTCATTACTTCTTTGATGATCAGGGGTCTCGTGCGGTGGCTTATGACGGTGATGTCACTCCTTTTGAAGCACATTGTCGTTTGGGTCATTTATCTTTATCGTCTTTAAAAAAGGTTTATCCTCAGTTTCAGCATTTGTTATCATTAAATTGTGAGTCATGTCAATTTGCTAAACATCATCGTCTTCCTTTAGTATCTCGAGTCAATAAACGGGCTTCGTCTCCTTTTGAGTTAGTGCACACCGATGTTTAGGGTCTATGTCCAGTTGAGTCCAAAGCTGGTTTCAAGTACTTCGTTATATTTGTTGATGATTATTCCCGCACTACTTGGTTATATTTAATGAAAAGTCATTCTGAGTTGTTCTCTCATTTTTGTACCTTTACTGCCAAAATTAAAAATCAATTCCATACTCCTATTTATACCTTGCACAGTGATAATGCTAAAGAATATTTTTCTAAATCATTTCGCTCTTTAATTCTTCAAAATAGAATTCTACATCAATCTTCTTGTGTAGATATACCAACTCAGAATGGTGTTGCCGGAAAAAAAAATTGCTACTTATTAGAAGTAGCCTGTGCACTTTTATTTCAAATGCAGGTTCCAAAATCTTTTTGGGCAGATGCGATCTCCACTACTTGCTTTCTCATTAATCGTATGCCCTCCTCTATTCTTGATGGTCACATTTCTTACACCACTCTCTTTCCTTTCAAGTCTTTGTTTCCCATTGATCCTAAGATTTTTTGCTGTGTATTTTATTCTAGATATGCGTCATACTGTCTCTAAATTAGATCCTAAATCCCTCAAATGTCTTTCTTGGCTACTCTTGCGTTCAGAAGGGTTATCGGTGTTTCTCTCATATTCTTAATCGTTATCTAGTTTCTGCAGATATTACTTTTCAGGAATCTGTTACATATTTTGCTTCTAACACTTCCACTCCTCCTTCTCTACCTATGGAGGAGGATACTCTTCTGGTATATTTTATTATTCTCTCACAATCACCGGCCCCAGCTCATGTACCGGCACTTAATCTACCACCTTTGTCTCAAGTTTATACCAAACGTTTGAGGGAAATCAATCCTACTATTGTGCCAGATTCAGCCCCGCCATTGTCTGCGTCATCATTAGATCTTGCAGCGAGCATCACTAACCATGAGCCTTACCCAGACCTAGTTTTTTACTCTGAGACACCTCCTATTCCAAATCTTGATCCCTCCCTTGATTTATCCATTGCCTTTCGCAAAAGTAAACATACTTGTGCCTATCCTATTTCTTCTTTTGTTTCCTATAATCACCTCTCCACTACTTCTCGTGCCTTCGTTGCCTCTTTAGACACTATTTCAGTACCTCAGTCCCTTCTTAAGACTTTGTCTCACTCGGGTTGGCGTTTTGTTATGGAAGAGGAGATGTGGCCCTTGATCGTGCTGGCACGTGGACCTTAGTAGATTTACAGCAGGAAAGAAAGCTATTGGGTGTCAATGGGTGTTGACCCCTAAAACTAAGGCTGATGGCACACTTGAACGCCTTAAGGCAAGTCTTGTTACTAAAGGCTATGCTCAGAAGTATGCTGTTGACTACTTTGAGACTTTTTCCCCCGTGTGTTCGTCTCTTCATTTTTCTGGCCGTTACTTATGGTTGGGATCTCTCTCAACTGGATATAAAAAATGCCTTCTTAAATAGTGATCTTCTTGAAGAAGTATATATGGAGCAACCGCTAGGTTTTGTTGCTCAAGGGAAGCGTGGTAAAGTGTGTCGCCTTAAGAGATCTCTATATGGGTTGAAGCAAAGTCCTCGGGCATGGTTTAACAGATTTAGTACTATTGTGAAGGACTTTGGCCTGTGCTAGAGTAAGTATGATCATTCTGTGTTCTATTAGAGAACAGGTGCTAGCATGATTCTACTATTTGTGTATGTTGATGATATCGTGATTACGGGGAGTGATACCTCAGGAATCTCATCACTCAAAACATTCCTTAACTCCTATTTCAAATGAAGGATTTGGGTTTATTAAAGTACTTCCTGGGGATTTAAGTTATGAGAAGCAGGAAGGGTATCTTATTGACTTAGAGACAATATGTTCTTGATCTGCTAAAGGAAACCGGAAAACTAGGAGCTGCCCCAACTAGTTTCCTTATAGTTTATAATCCTCTGCTTGATGCTGATGGTAGTATACCCTATGGAAATCCTGTTGAAGCTGCTAAGAGCGAGCCGTTTTAGAACCCAGAGAGGTACAGGAGATTGATTGACAAATTGAATTATCTTACGGTGACCCAGCTTGATATTACTTATTTAGTGAGTGTCCTTAGTCAATTTGTGGTCTCTCCAACTATCCGACAGTGGGAAGCCTTAGAACATGTTTTACATTACTTGAAGGGATCTCCAGGTCATGGGATATTGTACAAGAATCATGGTCACATAGATATGGAGTATTTTTGTGATACCGATCATGATGGATCAAAAGTCACAAGACGGACTACTACATGATATTGTATTTTTGTAGGAGGAAATTTGGTATTTTGGAGAAACAAGAAACAAAATGTGGTGTAAAAGATCGAGTACAGAAGTAGAATACAGAGTCATGGCATAATTAGTATGTGAGATAGTTTGGATATATCAGTTACTGAAGGAGGTTGGCATTAAAATCTCGTTATCAGCAAAACTGTGGTGTGATAATAAAGCAGCCCTACACATAGCTTCTAATTCGGTATTCCATGAACGCACGAAACATATTGAAATCGACTGTCATTTTATTCGAGACGAGCTCAAAGAAAACTTCATCTCTACAGAACATGTCAGACCCAGTGATCAACTGGGTGATCTTCTCACTAAAACTCTTAATGGGATTCGAGTTGAATATCTTTGTAACAAGTTGGGCATGATTGATATCTATGCTCCAACTTTAGGGGGAGTGTAGAGATATTAGAAATATTATAAGATATGTAAATATACTATAATTACTATATAGGATAAGATATGATATTATTTTATTAATATTTAGGATTATCTAGGATTCTCTATTGTGTGTATATATATCTTTTCTGAATATCAATAAAGTACAAGTATTATTCATCTGAAATATAACATGGTAATAACATACATATCAGCATATCAACTAAACAGGATGGACCATCGTGATCAAATTAAGAGGGAAAGACTAAGTATGCCTAGTTGCAAATAACAGATATATCAGCATATCATCTTAAACTTCTTACAAATTGTGAAACAAAATAACCAATATAAGATTAATTAGGGTTAGCCTATTGATGGAATAAAGGATAAAGGATACTTAGGGTTTAATAAAATATCTAGAGTTATCCATTAAGAATTTGAATAAAGATGTTTATCTATTAGAATTAGGGTTATTTATCTTTTGAAATTATGATTAGGTTTTGATTTATTATCTTTTAATATTAGGATTTAGGTTCTCATTCGTATTCAGCTTTGATTATTGATCAAATAAAGAATTCCTACATGACTTCCCTTCTCTCTCCCCTCTCCCCTCTTCTTCCCTTTCTTTCTCCCTCTCCCAACCCCCTCCCCCGTTTCATATCACCTATTTAAGTGAGCTTTGCCAATCATCTCCTGCATTTTCTGTAGCTATCATATGACTCGCCTGAAACAATTATTGTTTTAATGGTTTGCGTTTACTAGAATGGCCTTTTTACTTTTTAGCCTTTTGTTATTGTTCCTTAGGCTCTTCTAGCATTAAAGTGAAGGACGAAACAACTGGAGCAGTGTATACAGTCGGCGCAGACAATATTTCTTCAATTTCCACCCTGTTAATCGGAAGAATGTTGACATTCTTTGTATTACTAATGACCATGCTAAATAGTTTATTTAACTAGTTTTTAATTTGGAGGGATGGCATTCATTTGGTTTGGCTGTATTGTATGTAGAATCCTTCAAGCGTCTTTATTCTTTAACCTGCCGGTTCGGCTGTTGCACTTGTTTAATTGGGTGTATCATGTTGGGTGACATTGATTTGGTAACTGTAAATCTCCGGAATATGGGCTTGCAATTTTAGTTATTATGATAATTTGTGGAATAGATTAGAATTGACAAGGCAGACTTCACAAAGTTGTCCTCAGAAATTGAACAAGAAAATAAAGAACAGCCACAAATAGTGCGATCTGGTAGGCGTCTCGCTGAAAGCTGTCGTCCCTCTGGAAGAACTGAAAAACATTTCTGATAGCGTCAGGTTAAAACTTACAGACAAGCTTTGGAAAATGTGTGATTGTAGAAAAAGTAACCTTAAATGGATCAGGTGATGGATCTGGATCAATCTCCAAGTCTTCTTTTCTGGTTGCAAGGCGACCACTCACATCTATGGCAATATCAACCAAATCTTTTCCAGACTCGAGGGCTGCAAAAAGCGCACGGGATGTCCAGAAAAATGCCCGAGCAACAGCTGACGAATTAGATAAATCCCAGGATTCTTCATGCTCAATGACTTGATCACTAATTTGGGTGAGAGTAAATCGGGAAGTAACTCGTAATATCAGATCCCCCGCTATTCCACTAATTAAAGATATAGGCTTCCCTCTAATTGTCCACTTGATACAGAGCACCCTGGTCGACTGCATCTCCATTTCCTGCACACTCTAACCAAAAAAGAAAAGTATTAAAAATTATTCTAAGTCCAAGTTAGTCGGATGACTCGAGAAAGAACGCAAGACTAACCACAGAGGGATTGTTCAGGGCATCCCTAGCCCATAGGGGTCTTTTGTACTTGTCGCGACCAATAAAGCTCCTCAAAGGATCCTGTAAACGAGGAAGGATCTCAGATGCGTGAATGAATTGATGAGAATGGAAATAAACAAAGTACCCTGTATTTGACAGAAAGAGCCAAAGTTGCAAAAGCTCTGTTATCATCCCGAAGCTCAAGTATATCGCGAGCAAGTTGTCTTGTTGTGGATTCTACCAAGGGGCTGCTGATGCACTCGAAGTCATTGCATAGTTCACCGAAGTCGATACCATCAACAATCTTGTCGGCATCATTGGCAACTGCAAGGAAATCGTCATCTTAAGTTCGGGCAAGTATTCTATTTATCCATTTATTCTGAACGTGTCTTTAGAAGGAAGTAAAGAGAGGCGAAACCTCGCAATAAAAAGAAGTGGTTATGATTATGATGGAGGAAAAGGGGAGCCCTACAGATCTTGGAGTTGGAGGAGCGGCAGAGGGCGGCTACACAAGAAGAAAGAGTGGCAGCCATTTCTGCTCATTCCGCAGCCTGCCACAGAGCCAGAGATCTCTTGATTGGATTACGATTACGATTACTTTCAATACCAGAACTAGAGGTTCTCGTTTCCCCTTGCCGAACGAACATTACCCTTACGAGCTAGATTTTTCATTATCGCACTGGGACATGGAGGAGAGTAGAGGGAAACGGAGAAGAAAAAATATTTTAATAAGTTTAGTTTTAAAAAATGGGAAAACCATTTTGTAGTTTTTAAATTTTTTATTAATGCCTACACTTTTTTTATTAAATCACTTAATTTTATTCTGTTAACCTCATTTATATAAAGGTTAACATATTAAAAGGGTAAAATTATTGGATTTATAAAAGTCAAATATTGAATAAATAGTAACCTGATGATTTTATAAAAATAAATAGTATTCTATAAGTGATTACAAATAAATAGCTATAGTAATAAGTTTAATTATATTTTGTTAATTTTCCGTGCATGTTTGTAGTGTTTAGAAGATAAAAGTAAATAATAACTTATTTATATAAATAATATAAACAAATAATTAATTTATTTTAGAATTTGATAGTCCTAATTATACTTAATATACTTAAATATAAATAATTTATTTTATTCAATAAATTGTTATACTCAAGCAAATAAAAAACCCAAATCACGTGTTTTCCCTTAGAATCTGTTTACTCCATGCTGTGTAAACGACTTATTTATTTTAAAATAAATTTATTTTTTATTTTAGGATGCGTTATATATCCCACATAAATTTATTATCATTGTCCATATTGAAAACATAGATTACGAATATAAACAATTACTTGCTGTATTTTCACACACAAATTATTTTTGAATTTATTACCCTGTACATATTAAAAAATAGAAAGAAAAATTTGTTTACTCCAAGAAAAATTGAATTTGGATAAAAAATAAAAATGGATAGTAAATAAATAAGAATAGTCAGTAACTCAATATATGTGCACGTTTAGATACCGTCATAATCACTTTTTTTTTATCAATTTTGTATTTTACAGGACAAAGCTCTCACATGTTTATAATTGTGTTTTACAGGACAAAACTCTTACATATTTATCGATATCTCATACTGCATATAATTAATCTCCAGAGCTAATCCAAATCGTATTCAACATTAACATACACAAGAGGCTAGATGATCTACAGCCATGATAGCATTCTAGAATATGTTGAAAAATAACCTTCCAATCTCTTTCAAGAAGCTCATTCATCTTATTCATTTCAAATTTTTGTACATATTTCGACACCAACCAAAAAAAAAACTTAAAACATACAAGAAAATAAATTACATCACACGATCTTCTCTTTTGTACAGTTTTTGACACAAACTACAATTATGTAAATGGGTCTTCAACTTGTTTTGCTTAATTATGGACATATTATAGCTTGCTTTTGTCCAAGTGTACAGCATTGTCCCAATTTTACAGGACTGTTGAAAAGTTGCTTTTGGTCTTTAGCTCGTTGATACATTTTCACAGCTTCAATACTTTTAGTCAGACTACCCATGATTCAATGGAAACAAAATCTTAAAAATTGATATAGAATCTCAGAACAAGGTACGAAACATTATAGTAAACCTTCACTGATTCCAAGGTGATCCCTAACCTCCCAGAAATAAACAAAAGACTGAAAGCTAACCTACCTTCAACAGAAGGGCATTGCAATCCTTCTCCTTCGTCGATATATATCAACTTTTGAGCAGTTTTCCAAGTTAGAGCAACTAATAATAAACTTGGAAGTACATACATAACAGCAACAATCTAGAGCAGTGGATATGTTAAATTGTGCATACTTATAGCAATGTCCAATGCAAGTATATCTGTCACACTCGGTGCAACTTTCAACAATGTCTAAATTTCCTACTTTATAACAGTGTTTGTTAAACTTTCAGCAAGGAAAATGCAATAAAAAATCCATAAAGACACCTAAATCATGAAACACTGCTATATTTCAATGGACTATTGCAGTTGGATCTCCAAAGAATATACACGAATAAGAATTAATATAAAGCTAATACAAAACATGTGCATAAAGAGGTTGATGTGATGACATGTTTCCACTACTGTTGCAATGATTTTCTAGATTTGTTGACTAAGATTAGAGTAGATAAATCAAATAAACATGGAAGAGTAGGCAAGACTGAAGCCGAAAGGCGGCATCATTACCAGTGAAAAAAGACGTTGAATTCCTCACAGAATCAATTGGTATACTACTCAGAAAAGAATGAAATTGGAGAAAAGAACAGAAGCAGGATCGAACCCTTCGTCGACAGTGTTAAATCGCCAGAGAGAGTCCGCCTTAGTAACAACGAAAGAAACATGGGCAGGGTCCCCTTAAAATGAACTAATATGTTATTGCCACGTTAGTCTGAGTGGTAAGCGGTTCAGTATCGTTTAAACGAGGTCTTGAATTCGAGTTTTTAGCTTATGCAAAAAACTTCTGTTGAGAGACTCGCCCACCATAGCCGGGTACGCGACGCGAGTCAGATCTAGATGTAATCGGGCAAAACTCCGGTGAACCGGTGGGCAACCAAAAAATAAAAAAAAAACTAACATGCTTCAACCAAGGATTTACCACCAATTTGAAAGTTGTGTAGGATCATTACCGTTTCAACCGTCGTAGACCCTCATGCGTTGATCCCCGCTCCGCTTCCGCCATCATGATTCTTAGGCCGAGGTTGCAAAGTTTCAGATGCCAAAAAAAAAAAAAAAACCAAGTAGATTTCAAATTGGACAATCAAGATTATTTTATAATTAGCGACTCAGATCCCTTCATTAGCTAAACGGTGCATCGTAGATTCCCTGAGCCCCACATGCCGACTGGTTAATCATTACTCCTCCCGTCTTCCGTCTTCTAGTTGACTGATTGAATTTTATTTTAAATATAATATTTTTTTTTATTTTATATTTAATATTTATTATTTTTTTAAATTAATTTATTTAATTTATAAACTAACCTATAATATAATATTATATATGAATATTTTAAAGAAATTATGTTATAGTTATTATAATTAATTATTTTTTTAATTTTTTTAATTTATTTAAATTAATTAGTTAAATAATTTTATGTTAAGAATATAAGCGGTGGTTAGGTCTGCTGCTGCAGCAGCGTCCGTTTACTGGAACGGAGGCATGGACTTTATCCACTGAATGGATACAAGAAACCGTTGATGAACGGAGGCCATGCGCCTTCAACCACCAAGTTGCACTGTAATTTCATTGAAGTCCCCTAAATGCGTGCTCCCTGTTTCTCTCTGTTACAGCCTCACTTTCCTTACTGTCAGTCTTTTTCCTATAGTTAACTAAATGAAACTAAAATTTTACACTCAAACAAATGAAACTCAGTCGGTACGGTTGGAAGGACGAACGATATGAATATTATCTTTTTCAAAATAAAGGAGACAATGAATAATGCATGACCCAATCCCCTCTCAATTCTTGAGGCTAGGAAGTGGGGATAGAAATGGACCAAGTAACCCAAGTTGATAACAAGTGCATCTTTTCCATTCCATAAGCATAAGCCTACCGCGGGCACTGCCCACACCACAATATCATAATTTAGTTGTCAGCTGTAATGAATTAATGATAAAGACAGGAAACAAACAATTATATCAGAAAAGAAATTGCCGAATATCTTGAATAAATTTATAATTTAGAGTTCTCCACACAACAGAGAAAGGACATATTCCAGACACAATAATATAGCCCTGTCCTCCTCCCCAGTGTCAAATCCAAATTCATGACAAAAATCATCAATGGCCGAAAACAAAGGTAAATAAATATAGTTGAATCATTTGCGTCTCCTCATCCCAGCCGCGGCCTTGTCGTCTTCTTCACCAGGGACAAATCTTGGGAGATTCAATAGTGTGTTGACCCGAGAAACTCCTTCAAGAGCAGACCACTCCTTTTCCAACTCAGCATCTATCTCCTTGGATGACTCTTCATTGCTTTCTTCCTGTGACTTTTCATCGCTTGCCCGGCAAGTTCCTGACCTTTCCAGAACAGTTGGTCCAGAAAGATCTTCCCCACCATCTGGCTCCATTTGGTTTCCTAAACTAGGCTGCCCTTTAGAATTGATCTGAGATGCACTAGATAACTTTGGTGACTCAGAGTCAAGGAAGAGGCAAACAACAGCGCAATCATCCACCTTAGAAGTTGGGTATTTATATCTCCAAGCTCGAACTGCTGACTCAACCAGCGCTCTGGCTGCAGAAGAACGTGCCGGTGATGCTGCTATGATGTCAACAACTTCTTTGTTTGAGAGTACATCCCAAATCTGCCAAATTAAATCAACAAACTTGAAATGAAATCAGAGGTAAGAAGACGTCAAATTAGATTCGACAAAGTAAGGCATTCATTAGCAATTGAAATTTCAAAAATGTCTCCTACCCCATCTGTTGCCAAGACAACAAATTCATCCTTCTCAGTGAGGCGTCGATAGGATATCTCTGGAACAGAAATTAGCCCAAAATCTTTAAGACAAAAATCTCCAAATGCCCGCGCCATGGCGAGGCCAGGGGAATCATTGTTGGGCAACCAGACTCGGGCAACCTCAGGTTCATCTTGAAGAGCAAAAACACGCCCTTTACATTTGTGAATTCTCTCTGCTTCAGCTGTTCAAGAGAGAAAGGGACATAAGGTAAGGCTTACTAAAAGATTCAATAGGTATTTACATTTGTGAATTCTCTCTGCTTCAGCTGTTCAAGAGAGAAAGGGACATAAGGTAAGGCTTACTAAAAGATTCAATAGGTAAACACACAATAAATCTGACCACTAAAACAAGACTTCCGCAGACTACAATCTTAAACCAATAGACAACAGCATGCACGTTTATTAGTGATCATGAGCAAGTCTTAAAGAATTCCTGTCCTTTGCATTATTTAAGACATAAGCCAACTATTTAAATAAGGCACGCATCCTGTCAACCATATTTGCACTTATGCACTCAATATGAGCTAAAAAATTTCTTTCTCATATATTTGAGAAATCAAACAGTAAATTTATATGTTTGAGAACACATATGTGCGAGAAAGGAAACCTGAAAATGGAAAACCCAATCTTTAATGCAACATTCACAAGCAGTAATGAAGAACTGCGATATGAAAGGAAGGACAGCAAAACCTGTGTTCTTCAATCAAAGTTAATCCCAATACATTTATTGACCCATATAGAAATTTTTAAGTCAAATAACAGTAACAACAACTAACTCAACAGACATTTTCCGCAGTCAATCAAGCATTATGCATCCTCTGCCTTAACAGACGTCATCCCTTTTCAATTTAAAGACCATTTTGGTATTATTTAAAGCAAATATGTCAATTAGGTTTGCACAACTATGTAGCCAGTATTGTTAAAGGCTGCCATTAAGAACTACTTCAACCCAAAAATATAAGCTATAAGTGATGGCCCAGGATTGGCTTTATTATAATCTGTAGTATGCCCTTTCATACCCTTAACCCAAAACAATTTTAAAGCATGGACATCACACGCACTTATTATTCATTGTGCTTAAACATAATTTTAATACAAAGAATGGGAGATGAAAGGATCGAATGCCTGACTAGTTGTCATTGAGACCCTAATTCCATGTCAACAACAACTTCAACTAAAATCTTAAATTGTTAAGTGATGCCCAACATTAGTTCAACAAATGTCCCTAACAGTTATCAACATTCGGTGTCTGCTAAAAAGCCTACTGCCTTGCTACTCATGCTGCCATTATTGACAAAGAATAGCTTCCATCAACTGTATCAATGGTAAATTGCAGGTGATAAAAGTCAAGTCAAACTTATCATATAAACATAATGTCAATGGAAATGCTAAAGTTTTTTATAACTATAGACCAAGTCGAATTAGAATAGCCGTATGTATGGATATAGAAGAGTTAAACCTGACTTAAAAGAATAACATTTTAAAAATATCAAAAAGGAATCAGTGGGAAGCTAAGGAACATAAGCATAGCAGTTTCAGAAACTAAAGACTAAAGAGTAGAGGCTTCAGGTATCTAAAAATATATGATCCACTACTAGCTAAAACTTATGGAGATGCAGTCATTATTCAAATTAGCGATTGGGAAAGGCATAATTGGCTGCTTTCAACTACTTCATTGTATGTGATGGATCTTTAAAGGGATACCTGGCAGGACAGAGATACATTGGTAATATGTGGGACCTGACGCAACTACATTACTTTCTCAAAGTACAGATCTAGAACTGGTTTCTCCAATCTGCCTTTCTGTCACATACTTATGTTAGGACAGATCAACTAGTAAGCAATAACTTCATACTGGGCCAAAAAAACACAAAAAAAGCAATAACTTCATACGTATTTGAAATTGAGTGGTAAGATGCAAATATGATAATAACCTCATTCACCTGATTTAAGTCACTGTCAAAGAAGAAAAAAAGACAAGAATCAGTCAGAAGAGACAAACCAGGAAGACTGGGTTTCAGATCAACTGTTAATTGAACAGCTGTAAGAGAATCATCTTTGTCTCTTGTACCCAGAACAGCTCTAGAGTCACCAACATTTCCAATAACAAGGTCGAGACCCTACAATGAAAACCATATCATTCTTAAAATAAATGATTTATATGCACTAAAGTCATAGCATGCATAAGATAATTGTCAACATTAATAAGGTTAAAAGCCCTTACTTGCTTGACTAGAGCCACTGCTGTAGTCCCACTGCAAAAGCAGTCAATACTTGGATGCATCTTCAGTTCCCTGTCCACAACCTTAAATGCCCTTAAAAATGACTCTTTAAGCGTTCTTAAGATCTCAGGGTGTTTTTCCATTTCCTCAGAATCAATGGGTGCCCTGGATTCCTCATCAGCAGATACAAAGGCAGCCTCTTCTGAGTTCATACTCCCTGTAGTATTAATGCTAATCTCCTTGAGGACTTCTTCACCAGCTCCATTAAGTTCCCAGTGGGAACTCAGTTTTAGGGGAAGAGAATCCCTCACTCTTTTTGCAACCATATGACCAAATGGACCGTGGCCATCAAAAACTCCACAAAAAATGGTATCTTTTCTCGAACAAAAGTTCTGCAATGCACACTAAATTGAAATCAGGAAAAAACTATACAAAAC
Source organism: Leucaena leucocephala (assembly GCA_037074615.1). Taxonomy (NCBI): domain Eukaryota; kingdom Viridiplantae; phylum Streptophyta; class Magnoliopsida; order Fabales; family Fabaceae; genus Leucaena; species Leucaena leucocephala. The sequence goes on from JAYWLJ010000075.1 coordinate 85,890, forward strand.
AGGCTTAGGATAAACCAAATGGCAGGCATCAATTGTTGTATTGCCATGACTTGATTACCGAGAAAAGCAATATTAGCATATGACAAAACCCCCACGCCAAAAATAAAGGGTAGCAGGAGGATAAGAGTGAACAGCAGGGAATAGGCCATCATATAAGGAGGGCTTGATCTTTGTGGAATCCCTTCATCTACGATATCCTTGGTCAGTTCATCCTATGTTCACATAAATTTTATAGGCAATATTTTATTGTGAAGAATTTAAGATGAGGCAAAACAAAGTATTTAAATAAAAAGGCGGTCCGTTGCCCAAATATAAACGGATCAAGATAAAGATGTAAATAATTTGGATATCATACGAACAAAGAGCGAAAAACTGCTGCAAAGGATATTAGATAGACAATGGTTAACCTATTGTCCGGAGTAAACTTTGTTAAAATGGAAGAACAATTCAATACTCAGCATGCAAAAATGGAGAAAGATCTAACCTCCCAAACAATCATGGCATCCTGATTGGTGCCTTTCTTGCCTTGCTGAGTGAACAAAGACGCAACTTCACTAGACCCATTAAGAAAAAGCCTCCCCGGTATTCTATGGAGGGGCACATCCCTCCAATGGTCAAAGGAAGAACTTCTTGATCCCAGTCTTCTTCTAGAGTTCTTCCATCTACTGATACCCGAAGGTGAAGTGGGAAGTGGGCTCCTGCTTTCCGCAGAGAAGCAGGACCCCATCCTGAGGGCCCTGAGAATGCTGAGAAAGCACTCCAGACCAGCTGAGCGATCGCGCCTCCTATATTCTGTTGACGGATCCGTCACAAAGACGTAGGGGAAAACCTTGAGAAGATGCAGATACAGGCAGTATTCCAAAAATAATCCACCAGCTCACCCGTAAATAACTAAAATACCAGTGAAGGAAGAGGTTTCGACCGCAATAACAACTCCTCAGCAAATCCCCAAATGATATGCGCTTCAATCCCGTATTCAGTAAGAGAAGCTCCCACTTGTTTTTACTTGCTTTGCGTATCGTTAATTATAAGAGACACACGGCATAAGGAGCAGATCTGCGTAATAAGCATGCAGCAAATGTCATCGACCGGGGGAAACCCGCGACTCTGGAATCAAATACACGGACAGGCACAAGCATAGCAGTTTGATCATTCTCTCTTCCTTAGATCGAGATTGGAAATAAAGAAGGTAAAAAAGAAAGGAGCAAATCCAATCCAAAGACAGTGTGAGAGTCCGTTATTTTTTGGGGGTTGTGGGGTGTTGCAGAAATGAAATTGGACAAGTTGAATCGGAGAAATAATCGCAACCACCAACAACAAAAAAGATCGCCAGAAACCCGCTCGTAATGACGTGACCTGTTGTAGAAAGATAAACGGAAAAGCAATTTTTGGAGAGCCAAAAGGTTTTCATTTATTTTATTTTTTTGCCTGTAAGAAAGAGCCAAAAGGCTGTTGGAGTAAAGATCCCACGCGTGAAGATAAAAGAAAATATTTAATGCTAACTTTTTTAAGAACAACAATTATAAGCAGCGGGTGGGGCAATTAAGTCGGCTAAATTCATCGATAAATTAAGATTCAAATTTCTATAAATGTGCCTAAAAAATTAATGGAGCCTATTTGAGTTTCCCTACAATTCCCCGTGATAATAAATATAGGAAAATTTATGTTTTGGATTACATGTGAATCTCAAATATTTTTTTAATTGGCGGTTGTTGAAGTTATGAAACAAAACACACACGTTTGAGTTACTTAATAGATATCTTCAATTGAGGTGTGTTTACTGGATGGTTTGATTTGTAATAGATGCGGAACTATGAATAGTTAAATTTAGAGTTTTCTTATTCGAATTATAAAGTGTAGTTTTGAAATTTTTGACCTGGTTGACGGAGGTTTTGCTATCAGAAGTAAAACCTCCCAAAAAAACTATTAGTTGCATGAAGCTATGCCAATTCTAGTGAGGCCATGGAGGAAGGAGAGAGAGAAATTTATAATAATTTTATATGCAAATAAGAATTATATTTGAAAACTATTGAAGGGGGCAAGGAGGACCCAATGTCTTTATCAACTTGAACGAAAATGATAATGATATTAACTTGGACATGCAACCCATGAAGCATGCCTCCATACTACTCATCCGTCTCCTCTCCTTTCTTCTTGTTCTTTTATTCTTTTTTAACTTTATAATTATAGATTTTTTTTTTATAAATTTTACTGATCTTTTTATGTGCTGGGCAAATTTAAAAAAAAAAATTAAACTATAGTTAATATTGCAATTTTCAAAAATATCACTCAGACCTATTTAAAAATTAATTATAAAATCTTATCCACTTACTAACTAAAAGTTTAATTTATTTTTTTAGACATTTGAATTATTTTAAAATTAATCAATTTAATAATATTACAAATTAATTTTAAAATATATATTAAAGTTATTTTGGGGGACATAAGGGTTTAAAATAGTTTAAAGGGGAGTATATTTATCAAGACAAAAGTTTAATTACGTGACCTAGTGCTCATTTGAATTGGAACTGAACAGATGTGATTCTAAATTTTCCTAATTTTTACAAACAACAGCATTGTTCATAAGTCACATTCGTTAATCAAAATTTTTATTTAGAATTTTATTTCTATTAATAGACCTGCAGAGAATGAATTTTGTTTACTTTTTTTGTATAAATTTTATTTATTAAAATTACTTTTGGATGTATAATTATATAAAAGGGCATGGCTTTGATAAATTTTTATTTTTCATACCTATTATTTATTTCAGTAATAATTAAATATAACTTAGTAAATGACATGAATGCGAAAACAAATTATTTACAATTTAGTATGACAAAAAAAAATTATTTCAATTACATATCTTTTAAACAAAATCCAAACTCAAGTGATTTGGTTGAGCAATAATAAGAAAAAAGAGGTGGGGAATGTTCTTTTTTTTATCAAAGTGGGGGATGTATTATTGAGAGAATGAAGGAGGAAGAGTTATATCGGAGAAATCCTCGTTGCCTCCACTTCCATCGTTAATTTTGCGACGCAAAAAAATTCTCGTTGCTTCTAAATCCTAATCAAGTTGTGATGTTATGGCCTTTTGAATTCTTAGCTGAATGCTGGGAGCTTTTAAGCCGCTCCCTTTCAAAACCTGAGTTCGAACTTCGAAGCGACGAGGTTGAAGAAGGATCCCAAATGCTGTCTTTTGAGCCTCATAATTTCTTCTTGGAAAAGAAACTTAAAAGAAAAAAATCAATTTAACATAAAGAAAAAAATCAATTTAACATACCCTTTAATTTCAAAAAAAAAATAGTTAAAATATATTTTTTATCCTTTATATTTACATCATACTTTAGTCATGTAAGTTTAAAAATATATTTTTTATTATTTAAACTTAATATTATTAATATTAATTAACAAGAAATGTCAACTTATCAAACTCATAATAAACGTCAATAAAATATATACTTTTTAATATTTTTAAATCATATTATATTTTATATCATATATTTAAAATTTAAATATCTTTTGTTAACGTTTATTTGTTGAATTATTATTTTAAAACATTTTTATTATTAAAATTAATAGTATTAAATTTAAAGCACTATAAATATACTTCCTAAAATAAAACACACATGAAAAACCAAACGCATACCCCATATAAATGGAAGCTCAATGCATTTTACTCGAAATGAATATCAACGCACTTCATAAATGTCATGCATAATTTTTCCATACTAATTCCTATACTACGCGTTCATTTCTATAGGCAAAATATACCTAATTCAATTTATAATTTCATTGAATCAAAATAAAATATATCCTGGAAAAACATTTTAAGATTAAAATATACTTTGGAAAGCATCCAAAAGCAACAATCCAGCTTTCTTATAGATCATCAAGCATATCAAATGATCTTATAGATATGAATATATGATCTTCAGACCACCAATATCAGTTAATAACGCAAAACAAAAGTCTTAATTATTTATTTTCTTGCTAGTTGATAATCGATGGTGACAAAAAGAAAATAAATTGGACAAAGTAAAATGGTAATCAGCTCCACCTACTAAGAGCAAGAGAGGCCATTAAACAAACAAATTGAGTCTAGTCGATAGTTTGATGTTTCATGGATGCAAGCTCGTTAACCCTGAACTTTTGTCGTTATCAATGGACGAAGAAGACTCCCCAAGAAACTCTGATCTCAATTGCATCAATAGTCGACCAAGATAATTTAAGCCTTCTCCATCCCGACCTCCACCCCAGAACAGATCATGCGGTGATGCCTCAACGAGCACCGAACCCGCAGTTGAGATCAGCATGTTATTCAAATGCGGGTAGATTGAGAACTTGCATTTAAGAGCTCTGTACATTACTTCAATCTTTATGTTGTCCCAGTCAGGCCTTACCTGTGTACCCACCAAAATATCAGTTTAATACTTTCTCCAAATCAGGGAACAGAACCATTTCAAAGTATATTCCAAGACATCATAACAGTGGCATATGCGGTGAGAATTAAAATGCATGCTTTCAGAAGAAGATCATATGCAAAGGGGTAGGTCCAAAATTATTTATAGAAATCGTAAAATTTTCTTCACTTGGACCCCTGAAATTTAGACTTTTCAAAGCCCCCATGTATTTATATTTTGGCCACTCAATATTTTTATTATAGCCCTGCCTCTATAGGATGGTTATACCAGGCCAGGTCGCTGTCTCTGCATTGACCTTCCTATTCTCGCAGCTTCTTCTGGACTTTTTGCAGACTTAATCCTTTCAACGCAATTATGAGCAAAAGGATCATTGACCCCAACAAACTTGTGTGCCTACACATTGTTATATTTCATAAGCAAACAAACATAACTACAACGATTATAACTCATGCAGAAAAGGCAAGTACCTGATAGTAGTGCTCCACACTGAACCAAGTTACATAATCACCATTTCCATCAGGCATTTGAATGGGATGAGGTGAAAAATTTGAAAATGCACCATAAGGATCCCATGTTTTATAGAAAAATATAATGCTAGGTTCATAAGGTGAGACAGTGGGATCAATGGCAAAAGTCTCATCCACTGATGGGATAACAGGTGTCACATCTGGTAAAGGCTGGAGAAACCCACTTATTAGCATGTCAGGCCCAATCTGCATTACACTTGCCAGTAAAAAATCCCTTATCAGGAGACAGAAAGAATAATGTTGAACATGGTAAGATCTGACAATCATGTCAGCTTAAATATCCAATACTAGACACATCTGGTAACCATGTCTAATTAAACAGACGATACCAGAAGCCACTAAAATTTCTATTTCTGAGATATTTAAGCATTTGAAAGTTAGGCCCATACATGCATCAATCAGATGAAGATGTACTTAATATTTTGAAGGAATTATTACCAACCTGCTCATAGCAAACATCAATCAGATCTAAGGCCTGTGACATCTCAACCATCCCAAGCTCACCAACAGGAGATGGTGCACTTTTCCCCCCAATAATTTTAGGAGCAACAAAAGCAAAAACCTGCAGACCACATAAATTGCTATCATACCTAGTAACAATCAAATCAAAACAAGACAGCCACCAAAGGTTCGTAAAACTAACAGGACTTTTCCCACTAAACACAATTACTTAAAAGCACATAGCAATTTGTTTGGATGTTTTTCACTAAGACTTGCCCCCCAAGACAAAGAATGGAAGGCAGATATTCACTGTACAGACATGACTTATTCTAATGTCATACAAACATGACTTATTCTAATGTCCTACATATAGGATCAAAAGAGTAACTTCTAGTAATATAGAAAGGTTTCACTTTAATCCACTCCCAACAAAAGAAAACAAGCCAATAAAGATAAATAAAATAAAACCTTGTGAATTACTCCAGATGAAATAGCAGATGCAGCCAAAGTTCCCCCGCACTCCCATAAAATTGAAAGATACCCACGATCATGAAAATACTCCATAACATCTCGGGGATTTAATATGTCAAACTCCACCACTTCAACACCTTTAGATGCAAGCAGCTTTTGGAAGCTCCTCCTAGCACCTCTCTGCGTTAAAACTATGGTAGAGACCTCCGACATGTCCCATAGGTTTGCTTCCTCGGGAAGATTGAGAGTAGGGGACAATACAACGCGAACTGGCATATGCCCACCTCCATGTCTTGCTGTCAATCTTGGATCTAATCCAAACATTAGAAAGCATAAAAACTCAAGTGCTATCAAAGTCATGTGATCATCATGATACTTACTGTCCTTTCGCACTGTGTTTCCTCCAACAATTATAGCATCGCTTCTACCACGTAGTTCCAAAACTAGATTTCTAGATTGCTTGCTGCTTATCCACGCTGAATGCCCACTGGTAGTAGCAATTTTTCCTAGTAGAGTAAAAGAAACGTAATAAGGGACTACTATAATTTTTCGGGTTTGTAACAGAGGCCAACAAGGGAAAATCATTCATGAATGGGGAAAACAAAGATAAAGGAAAAGCCTAAAACCGCTGACACGATGCTCACCATCAAGGGTCATGGCATACTTGAGAACAGAGAAAGGAAGTCGTGAAGCAGCTCTGCAAATCAAAGGGGCATTGACAAGAATACATGCTTTCCGAGCTTCCTGTAATACATATTTCCAATATCTCAAAGCTAAACCAAAAGTAAACATCATGCTAATGTGCCATAATACATGAGATTAGAAAAAAATGGTTGATGCACACCTCAGTAAGTTTACTTTTGAGATCCTCCCCAAGAACATCAACTTGCACTCCTCGACTTTGCAATGCACGCACAGCGTTGCCTCGCAGATGTGGTAAGGGATGTCTCATTCCAATAACAACTCTTTTAACTCCTCCCTAGTTCACACACATTGTCATTTATAAACTAAAAAGACAAAGAAAACTAGAGTTAAGATAATCAAAGATGAAAAATGGGGGTAGTAGCATGAAATGAGGGCATATAAAATGCAAACCTGAACAAGAGCAGATACAGCAGTGTGGTCACCATGACAATCCCCAGGTTCCATGTTGAGAAAAGCAGTAGCGCCACAACAACGTTCACCTGCGGCCTCAACAGCCTGAACCTCAGCTGGTTTAGTACCTTGAGCATAGAGGAAACCCTCCCCGACAATGTTGCCAGGGGCAGTAGCTATTACACAGCCAAAGTTGGGATGAGGAGAAGTGAAGCCAGCAGATTTGTCAGCTATCTCAGCTGCTCGGCGAATGTAAGCTGAATCTAGTACATAGGTTCCGTTATTGTGGCTTTTAAATGATGCCTTGCATATAAGGGAAGGACCATAAGCCTTGAGAGAGAACAATGCCATAAGTGAAGCTCCTTTGGACTGGCTTTATTGTGCTAGCTGAACCTAAGCCGCAGAGAGAGTTCAGTTCCAAAAAAACAAAGCAGCAGGGAGAGAAAAAATGTCTCCTCTCTATAGAACACCTACATATAGAGAGATAAGGCCTACAACATCCATAATCCATAAATAAAGAGACAGCGCCAGGTTTAGGAACCGTTTGTAAAATATGAACTATAAAAGAACAATATTTATCGAAAACATAACCCTATCAATTGAAAAATATTTGAAGTAAAATATAAGCCATCAATTGAACAATATTTTTTGCTGTACAATCTGACAAAATCAATGCCAATTTCAAGTTTTTGCAAAAATAAATTAAAAAAACATTGCCCTTGTATCAATGATTGGTAAATAAAAAGAACACCAAATTTCTTAAAATCTTAAGTCGATGTGCATGATCTTTTTGGACTTTAATTTCCAATAAGAACCATCATCACCTTTGCCTGAACTATCAGTCAAGTGTAATAAATATAAATTCAATCAATACACAAAACTAACAGTTTTGTGGAGTTGGGCATCATATTGCTTTTTGCTGTTTGCTTGCTGAGGTGCCTCTAGTCAAAAGGTTGGAGAGAAAGGTGTATACTTTCTTAAAAGATGCCATTACACATTTTGGAGAGAACCCTCCAGTCTTGATTGACTTCACTCAATGTTATCATAGAAATACCAGTATAAAATAAAACTTCTACAATTGTAAAGCAATAGTTGAAAGTTACAAACAACGTGCAAATCTTTTAGCAAGATTATCACACACGTGAAAGAAAAAGTCAAATATGAGATAAGCTCTATATAGCTTATCAAGCTGTGATCATCAAAGAAGACCTCCCCACCATCTACACGACTATAGCAGGCAATTTTACATAAGCCCTCAAATTAAAACTATCTGATATACAGCCTCACCCTGATATGTATACAAAACAGAAAATGATCCAAACTCTATTGTAACTTAGCGAGTTAGCAGACGAAGATCCAACTGTGATATACCAAAGAAAAGGACTCACTTCCCAGTGCTATAGTTAGTAAACAACCTTCGAGATAGGGCAGATACCTGGATTGGTAAGAGTCCGAGGCTTGGCTTCTGCCGCCGAACAGGAGGGCAGATGGGGCTCCGTGGATGGGAAACCTTTTTTCATTTATTTTCTTTTAAATACGATTCGCTATGGTCAGACTCTGCTATCTCGGCCGAGATGTCAGGATTTTTTAAATAGCCGGACCGGACCGGACGGTCCGGCCGGACCGTCGTCTGGATACTTCTCCGGCTCGGTTGAGGGGGAAAACTCGTTCTGAAGGTTTGGCCGGATTAGCCCAACATTGGGCAGCTATTGAGCCGTAAACCGGCGAAAAGCCGGGAACCGGAACGGCTAAGTGAAAACCGTCCAGTCAGAACCCAGTCCCAACTTCCACCCCAAAAATCCACTGACAACTTTTACCAGAGAAAATTTAACCCCTCAAAACTGGTTTAAAAACCTCTGCTATGGGTATGGAGAAGAGGAAAAGCATAACAAAGACAAGGGAGAAGGAGAAAAAAGACGAGGAAGAAGAAGAATATCTCACCAGATTAACGCTGATCGTATCCAAAACTATCAGAAAATCAACCATGAAAAAAATGACCAAGACGAGATAATGGAGAGAGAAAAAATAGAGAGCATCGTCTAAGGTCATCCGCTATGAAATTCAGGGAGTCGAGATGTTGGAGAAAGAAAAAAAATTTGACGGTATGCTTCAGAGAATTCGATTACTACCTCCCATTGTAATTACAAGACCCTATTAATATTTTTTTAAAATTAATAAATTATTTAATTATAATATATAATATATAATCTTTTTAAAATAAATAGTTTATAAATCAAATAGATTAATTTGAGGAGAATGCTAACGAATACGAGGTTTGTTCTCTTTCGTCCTAAGCACTGTCATCTTTCTGTTATGGTTGATTTCAAAAACTTATTTGAATTCATTTTGTAGGTTGAAGCTAATAGAAAAATACTTGGTAAAGATTCCCGGGACAAAATGAAGAAACGCTATGAAGAACTAGCACAAGTTTAGTAGCACTAATGTTTGAATTCAACCAATAAACTCAAATAAAAATCATTGATTGTGGGCTAGGAATGATCTTTTAAACTTTTTAAATTTTATATTCAAACAAAAATATATAAGAGGTTAAGATGATCATTAGTTACATTAAATTAAAATACCATAGTGTATGAAATATTTCACATCCCACCCATATATTGGAATAAAATATGATAGTATATGGAATATGCCAAGTTCTCACCCGCGGGTTTCTGCACTCGTATTGTATATGGTAAGTTTCCTGTCAATTGTACAATGATAATTTCATCCTGAAAAATAATCTAATAATAAAGTTTTTCAAAAGTTATTGTTGTTGAGCAACCCGGCCCGCATCCGCACTCATATGGAGCAACCCAGCACTCGGGCCGCCCTTTTTTTTATTGTTGGGGAACGTTGGGTTGGGCTTGGTTTGAGGTTTTGAATTGGGCCAAAATGGTTCAAAATCTTCCCTTGCCGAATTACTTTTTTTATCAAATATTACTATTTAAACAAGCCCGATATCGTTTAAGCGAGGTCTCGAGTTCGAGTTTTAGCGTACGCAGAAAATCCCCGTTGGGAGACTCACCCACCATAGCCAGGTGCGCGACGCGGGTCAGATCCAGATGTAGTCCGGACAAAGCTCCGGTGAACCGGGTTGGCAACAAAAAAAAAAAAAGGTATATTACTTAGTACAACCTTGTTATATCTTGTAGATTCTATACTGATATATTGATTAAAATTATTTATATTCTTAATACAAAATTATTTCCTAGGTTACACCTACATAGTAAACACTTTTTAAGCATGTAAGTAATTCTTTATAAAATTCTACATTATTTTTTTTAAATTTATCAATCTATCTTCCGTTTCCTTGCATATCAAAATCAAAGTGCATTCTTTATGCCGAACAAGTTATAACATTTAAATGGAATATTGGGTCAATGCCCCCTCACTCGACCTTAATAATATGGCGAGAGCTAGCTGGTGAGTCAAAAAAATAAAAACAATCAACGTGTATTTCGAGGGAAATGAGCATGATTTTATTCCCTGGAGGCGACACATGATATGTTTATTGGAGGGACAGGGTAGAAAGGAAGAAAACAGATAAATAGAAAAAGAAGACAGCATCAGTTGCGGTTGCTGTTTTTGTTGATGGAACTCTTGAGAGAGTCAGCATTCTGCTTGAGGGAGTCGGCGGAGTCCTGAGCCTTTCCAAGCACAGTGCCAGCAGCCCTCTGGGCAGAGTTCTTGGTAGAATCCCATGCATCTTGCATCGCTTGCTTTGCTTTCTCCCCCATGTTCTCTGCCTTGGCTGACATCTCACTGCCCACCTCTCGTGCCTTATGCTTCATCTGCATGCATTCATTCGTTCATTTTATAAACATATATCCATTATCAATGATTTACGTATATATGGAGCTAGTAAGCACGTACGTACTTCTTGGGGGGCGGTGGAATAAGCCTTGCTGTCATGGTTTTCATCGGCTTGGAGGTTCGTTTTCTCACCTACCCCAGTCGCATCACTGCTCAACGTCTCATTTGAGTTGGGTACCTACAATTAATATAACAACTGAGTTGTGTACGCGTGAATTAATCCATCAATGATCATGTTCATCATGATTCATGAGTGTGTGCATACTTGATTAATAGGCCTGGGAGTGGCGACTCCAAAAAGCCTGGGGTTCCAAGTTCGAGTTCTAGCAATTGTTGCTCCGGCATGCCCAAACTTTGGGAGGGACATCACTAGGTTGCTCAACTTTCCCATTGCTCTGATTAATTATCAGGCACCTGTTTGATTTCTATCCCCTGCCCCGTGTGTCTATATATATATATATATATATGTAGGTCTTTAACGACCCACTCGGAGTAATTCGGTCACAGTTGTGGTGAGAAAATGAAGATCCATCTCCATGGCGATCCACCTTCCATGGGATCCAGTATTATAGGATATAAACAATGGTCCCCCACGTACGTAAACTTACTAACTTTTAATTCCCAATAAATTAAAATCCATCACAATATCCATACATTTTTCATTTTCTTTCACCATGCATTCACACACATAATACGTTTATAAAAAAAAAAAGTCTAGAAAATCAATAATTTTCTCGTGCAACTATATATATAACCTCATTTTTCAACATATCATATGCCATGTTGCCGTGAAAATCTCATCTATATTTAGATATCTCAACCTTTTGTATTTTAAATCGATACTCTCCCCCCTCTTAAAATATAAGGTTTTTTTTTTCTAAATTTGTCTTGTCCTAGGATATATGGCCTACCTGAAATTATATAGAGGCATTAAATTCTTATTTTCCCCATTTTATCCTTCGCCGGGAAATGTAAATCATTTTAGAATTTTAAAAGGGCAGTGTTATAAAGTATTATAATTTTTCTGATAAATTTAGTGAATGAACTTCTTTCCTTAGTCTGTGTATGAGTAAATATTTAAAAGACCGTCTCGTTTGTAATTACAAGGAAAATGTAACGATTGGAAAGGAACCAAGCTTCTCCTTTCCCTAGCGTTGCACGCTTGTTGGTCCCATCCTCAAATCCTTCTTCCTTCGTCAATTATGCAAGCTTCATCATTGACACGTCCTATCTTCTCTGCTCGTACAATTTAAAGGCCAAGGTTGCGTGGGTTGTGAAGAGGGAGAGAAGGATATTGGGTTCGAAGGATTTGAACTCAACAGTAAAAAACCATGTCTTCTCCGTTGAACAATATTTCTCCTTTTTCTCCTAGTAATCAAATATTATTTTATTAATTAACATATGTTTCCTATTCTCTGCATACCAGATATGTTCCCTTTCCTTTTCCCTTCTTTCTATCAAAAGAAGGGCCATATCTTTTTCTTCCACTGCTGTCATAAACTTTCAGTTCATGTCAACAAAATCATCAAATAAAAGCATAACACGAGAGTTTAAAATTCAAAAACAAAATCAACATAATCATCACTTTCATATTAATATATGGTTATTATTGTTTCAGATCAAAACATGAAGAAAATCAACTTTAGATTCAAAGCGTCCTCGAATCACCCATAGACCAGCCATTGAGACTCTTGGAAACTTTTATATCCTGAGCATCCATGCTTTTCGGTCTTTGATTACCCAAATGTTTAAGCTTTTCCCTGGTAGTTGTTTCAGCCTGTCAGTCGTAGGTAGCTTCTCCATGAGATTAAACTCTTCTTTATCTCTTCCCAGGACTTTAGCCTTGTAAGATATTTGGGTTTTACCCCCTCCATGTTGTTCCCATCCGGCCTCTTTTATGTCTTCCAACTAAGTTAAAAATACCCATTCCTTTTCATAACACGCTGATTAAACTTATTTCATTCTATCTAACCTCTTAGCGTGCCTTTAATGCAACCTTCATTTTTCCATTCCATTTTCATGCGAACACTCCACAAACCAAACCAAGCCATGGTGTTTAAAAACTAATAAAATCCGAGACTTCAACTAACAAATAAGAAGAAACATTACATGTCCCACAAACAAATAAATACGATCAATCTTATTCTGCTTTCATGAAACAGTATTTTATCGTGGGCTACAAGCCAGAAACATAACGCATACAAATCGGTTTTATATAAATAGAGAGACACACACAGACACACGCACAACTTCAGCCGGTTGAGGAACCAACTGACATCCAAAGCTTGACCCAGTCTTCCATGGCTTGGGCAGCCCGCAAAAACAGAGGATCTACCTGTCCCAGTTTCTCCTTCACTGCCTTGGCCATCTCCGCCACACAAGCCTCTGGTGTACTTGCTGACTGCGGCAACCTCAACGCCTGAAAGAAAGGAACGATGTCCTCCATCAATTTCACCCCTTGCCACTCTTTCTTCAGGCTCTCTATGGCACTACCTCTTTGCGTTCTATAAATATAGGGCAGCCCTGTTTTCACACCTAGGCCTAAATGATCACATATCACTTTTACACACATTCCGGACCATAAATCTTCAATTGTTTCCCACCTCAACTTTCCTTCCTCGGCCAACTTCAAGGCAGGGACTAATGCAGGGCCAACTACTTCACGGTTAAAAGCAATGTTGATTCCACTAACAGGTATCATAGTTCTCACAGGAACTGTCATAACTGCATCCACATATGGCATATTCCTCACTCCTGGCTTGAGTGCTTGTGTTGGTGCATCAAAGTCTGCCTGATTGAGCCATAAGCCACATGACAGAGCACAATCAACTCCACTTCGCAAACTAAATGGGTAACCACGAACAAAATCTGCACCCTTCCGGTAAGGATCATAGAGTGTATTAAAGAAGAAAGGGGTCGCTGGGGTCTTGAGGTTAAATAGATGCCCAGACACAGCATCTACCACATTTCCCATATTATCCCTCGCTGGAATGCAATCATCATCAACACACACAATATATTTCTTCCGTGAAACTAGATAAGCAAAGTACCTACAAGAGTAGCCAGAGAATAGGCCAGCATTGGAGGAACCCACAACTCGCTCAATATCAGACTTCGAATAGACATCCAACTCAAAGCCTTCAGGAATTCGAAGATCCTCTTTGAGATCAGGATCTTTGACAATTATCATGTGGAAACGAGAGAAAAATGGTCTCCATTCGTTCATAAAAAATGTCATGTCAGAGTGCAGTGCACCAATCACTATATCCACTTCACTCTCGTTGATATTTGCTTGAGACATATTTAAGTCTTACAAATTTACTGCACAAACCAAATTCGTTTTAGCCTTCTCAAAGCTGACAAGTTCAGTTCAAATAGCTATCTGGTGCTGAAACTACACAAAGCTACCTTCAAATTTTTCAGAACATCCTGTCAAATGAGATTCTTCAAAGGTCAGAAAAATACTTCTTCATTAGGGGGAAATATTTATTTGAGAAATTTTGAAACAACTCACTGGTAGCAGCACAGGGGTCACAATATGCTGGATGTTAAGTGCCTGAATAAGTGAGATGACTTCCTCCTTACCAGTTGCCACGAACAGCCTCAGAACCTTCTCAGTCAGCTTTCCAGCCTTCAATATTCTCTGCCCATGAAAGTCATATAAAGCAATGAGGATGCCAACAACGACAGAATAAAACTTAAGGTTAGAGTGAACATACACATTTGAAGAAAATAAAACACATGAAACAGGGCAATTGAGCCAGTGAGTTGAGGTATAAGTAGAGATTTGGGTTCAAATCCTCTAGATGTGACTGGGAGGAAAAAAGAGGAAACAGATGGTAGTTCTACTACACGGTACACAATATGAAGCATTGCTGCCTTAAATAGTGTAGAGTCCTTAATGCCTATTATCAAGTTAGCCGCAGTTGCTATAGGAACAAGAAAAGACAATTGAAAATTTGATAGCCTAATAAAACAGATGGCATGCAAAAACCGTTACATGGAATCTCCGTCTCTCTAACATAACTATTAAATTCCCATATATTGACAATTTTCAAATATGGAGACAAATCAACAATTGACGTCAAAGAGCCATCAACTTAGCAAAGCCATATGAAGTACTAAAGATTATTGGTAGGGGGAAATCTTGAAAGCGAAAATAGTTCAATCAACTCAGACAAGTCATCCATAGGGTGAATCGTTGAAATTATCCGATGAAGCTAGATTTTCACAAAAACATTAGAGGCAAGAAAATATCTATCTCTATACTTCTGGCAACCTAAGAATAAATTAGCAAAAGAGTGAAGTTAAAAACTTTCTTCTTCTTTTTAATCTGAGAATAAACAACTTGGCCAAACATGAATCTAGAATTAACCTGCAAAATACATAGTCATGGTTAGTGGTTACAGCCATATTATCATGGCAACGGTTTGTTTGTTATAGAAGATACTCTCAACTTCCTCCTGGTTGGGTGGATCAAGATCAAGACCCAACAAGCAGCTTAAGAAACTAACACCAACAACCTCAATTGTTGTCACAGCAATTCGTTACATGATATGCTCAGCATGTTGTTGATAAATTGCAAAATTATTACAACTTAAACGTTTCAACCCACATAAGAAAAGATTTGAAGATTTTAAGAACAAGTTATACCTCTTCATTGGCACTAGATTTTATTAAATATATGGGAAAGATTAGACGGCTCAAGTCCTTTGAAATCAGTAAAATGATGACAGAAGCTACTAATATTCATGAGAAGTAAGTCCGAATGTAAATATAATTCGGCAAAATGGAGCATGCAGTTATAATTGGATTCCACCGATAAACTATCAACTGGATAAAAAGCTTGGTAGAACAACGTGTCATCCTAATAAAATAAAAATTAAAAAATTAAAATCGAACCATCCTTCAATTTCAATTATCATAAAAAGGTTTCCACCCTCTTGATGAAGGAAGATCATAACAGGGTTTTGATGTGCAGGAGCAGAAAAGATCCATTTACATTTCAGTCATTCATACCAACAATATCTAAAGTTAAAGCATAAACAATCATTATATTACCTTTATGGAAGATAGGCTAATGATCCATCGATTGGACTCACATCCAAGATGATAGAAAGAAAAAAATAGAACAATACCAGTTAAGCCTAGCCGGAAGACTCGCATGACTTACAATTCGTCGATGGGACGCTTTACAATCAGTGGCAGTCTAGTGGGGAAAAATCGGTAGAAAATTAAACAGCAGAGGAGAGCGATGCCGAAGTGATTACTTCCAAAAAATGACAAATACAGAGATGAAAATAGCAACAGAAGAGAAAGGAAGATACCAGGAAGAGGTCGAGGAGGATGTGGTCAGGGATGGGAGTGAGATCGGAGATGTCGGAGAGATTAAGGAGGGCTGAGTCAAGAGTAAGAGAAAGGAGGGAAGGGGGAGCTTTCATTCAATCGAGAGTCATCGTCATAAATATGCGACACTGTCACCGCAAGACTTAAGACGTCTGAATTCCGAACTCGACTCCGAGAATGCAGCCTCCACGCCCTGTTTGCTTCGTCCTCCCAACTTCGTTGCTTCCGTCCTTGTATTCTCCCTTCCCAGCCAGGCCTGCCCCATAGTACCTGGGCCTCCAATATTTCAAGGGCAGATGACATTTGAGGACATTGTTAGACCATTAATTATATTTAATATTATGTTAATCAGAGTAATAAGCGATTTGATATCGCTTAAAAGATATCTCGAGTTCAAGCCTTAGCATATGTAAAAGATTCTCATTAGAAGACTCACCTACCATAGGTACGCGACGCGACGCGAGTCAGATCCGGATATAGTTGAGGTAAAATTTCGATAAACCGAGTGGGCAAAAAAAATTATATTTAATATTTTCAATATTTAACTATATCATGTTAGTGCTTGTTTTATAATTTTTTTTAAAATTTATTTTTTTCATATTTTTAACACTAATATTTAATTTTTTAAAATTAAAAATATTAAAGATGAGCATTGAAAATAAAATTTGAGTATTATATATATTAAACTACTCAGTACTAAAATAATTAAATATCAATAGTGAAAATTAGGTAAGGAATATAAAATATGAATATTGAAAAAATTAATTAAAAATGTAATATTAACGTAGAACTTTAGTCCTTTTAAAAAAATATTCAAAATTCAAGGTTCTTATGTGTAACTAATTTTAACCTTCCCTCTCTCTATTTTAGGGTCACAAAAAAGTTACTGCTTTTAAAATATATATTTTGTATGTATATTTTTATGATAATATAAAATGTTCTGCCCTTAAAATTATCTTAGATGGTAAGATTGTAAATAAAATTTAAAGGTAAGTAATTTATAAAAATTAAAAAAATTAATTAAATTAGTTATATATATTAATTTTTTTAAACTATTTTAATATATGCGCTGGATATGAAAAATTTAAAAAAAAATTGTAAAATGGAAGATAAATTAAATTGAGGTATTAAATAACGTTTCACACAGAATAAATTGATGATCCGTTGTCTTGCAAGTGGAAGTGCTCGCTAATATTGAGACGGTAAAGTCATATGTACATATAAAACAAATAGCAGCAGTAAAAGAACGAAAAAGACGTGCTGAAGTGCAGAGGTTTGGATGGGGAGGGGGCATACTTGGAAAATAAATGAAGAAGAGGAATCTAGTAGTCTCGGATAGAATATAAACCTAGAACTAATATCCATCCGTCATTATGGCCACTTGTCAAAGATACACAAACAAAACAGGGCACAGGAAGAAAAGGCAGATTCAAGAGCCATTGGACTTGACTCCAAGGATGGACATAAGAAAGTGAAGGCGGTCATGGATTTCATCGGCGCTGCAGGAAGCGCTGAGCAGAGAGGGTGGCTCAACTCCGGCCACAATATACAGGTTCTTTAATTCATCCATGCACGACGATTGTGGGGCTCCTTCGTATCCTACTATCACTCGGACGGCATTCATCTCTTTCCACAGCTTCTCCTCATTAACCGCCACCTGCAACGGCAATTAATTTCAACCTCCTCATTCTCTCGCCATGAAATTTCCAACACCAATATTTTTTATAAAAAGGGCCTTCACCTCGTTATTATTAGGAGGACTCATATTGCGTCCAGCCGAGGGATTTTCGGAATCCGCAACAGCATTAGAGGATTCTGCGCCATAATTAACCTCAGACGGATGTAATTGTGAGTACGCTAATTAAACACAGCGCAGGGAAATTACCTTGATGTAAAGCGATTGTTGTTTCATCGGCAGTCACTACACTTGGAATTGGGTCGTGACTGTCATCAACTTGCTTTTTTCCATCTCCCAAACGAACGACATAAGAGGACGTGGCAGGCATGGGGAGCAATTTACTCATGAGCTTGTGCGTGCTGGCATGGCTAGCCAAAAAGAGGCCGAAAGGGATTGAAAGGGAGATCCCAATTACTGAAACAACCGCAAGAGGTGGAACAACCACTGGGGCAGAAGATGCCAACAAGCCCGCCACCAGTATCTGCTTTCCCATTCTCACCCACCTCCTCCTCCTCCTCTCCTCCTCTCCTCCTTCCATCCTGTCCCATCCGGCCCTAATCATAGTTACTATCCATTTTCAAACCACCCTCCAATCTCCATCATGATAAAAAAAAGCGGTAATTAATGACTAACTAGTTGCGAGGAGCAAAGTGCATTTACCCGTTTCGTACAGCAAGTAGAATCATGCATGCTCACTCCTCTGCTCCATCTCAAAACCAATTACTCCGCTGCCAAGCTTGAGAACCATTTGGCTCAGATCTTCGGCATCCTATAGGGAGCAATCGGGCCATCTCTGTTCTCTGTGTAATGTGACACGTGTTTGAAACGAAACGGTGACACCTTCTGTTTATGCCAGATTGAATTCCACATGGCTTCCTCTGCATGCATGCAGCATTACATTTTTTTAAGGATAAAAATTAATTAAACAATACTAGTAGTAAGGGTGGGCAACATGTCCCGTCCTAAGTTATCTTAACTCGATCTCAAATGTTGTAAGACAGGTTTATTTTATCCCGTAAAGGATTGGGATGAAAATCTATTGGGACTAGTCTCAACCGGACTCTCAAGATGTCTTGCCCCGTTCCAATAGTATTTATTTATTTTTTAAATATAAAATATGTCGTCGTGCGTGATTAGTCAGTCCTAATTCTCCTCACTCACTTCACTGATTCCAACTTTAGTTTCACTAGACCATCGACTCATTAGCACTGTACGACCAATTCCCCTCCGCCATTCCCGTACTCTTGATTCACACCCTTCTATACCAATGCGATCCTATTACATTATCATCTCCATTTTTTTATTTCATAATACTTGAAGCTACAAAACTATAACTATAACTTTTATCTTAAATCTGAATACCCATGCATGTATTGCAATCATATTCAGTTTTAAAATCTTAATCTAAATTTCATATTCTTTAATTCAGCTTAATACCCACACATTTACAAGATTTAGATGGAACAATCAATTTCTCAATCAACAATCAAACATTTTAGATTATCCAATTCAACTACCAATCACTTCCTCAATCAAACATTTTTCCTTTCGAAAGCTTAATTTCTATTCAAACCCAACATCCCAACTTAAAAATATAACAAGATGAAGAATGGAGATGACGAGGGAGACTCACCTTGACTGAGGACGACATGGATGACAGAGCAGCCAACAGTCTTGACACAGCAGCCAACGACAACGTGGATGATAGAGGATGAAGTTGCAGAGCAGAGGAATGGTGGATGTGTGACGCAAAGCTCCCCAATAGCATAAGATCTGAATGGTGAGAAACACCACGACAACGAATGGCAACAACTTAGTCAACGAAAAACACGCAACGACGTGAAATCTCGAAGCTTCTTCTGTCTCTCTCTATGTCGTCTACGCCTCTATGGGAAAATGAAAGGAATGGTGGATGTTGATATTTTAAACACAGAGAGAAGATGGATCTTTTCACACGATGGGTTAAAACAAAAATAAAAATTTAAGTTATGAGATTCAACCCCTAACCCTTCCCTTTCGTTATCGCCTCCAACACCACTCAACTACTAACTTCTCTTTAACACATAATTGCAAAAACTAATATATATATATATATATTATCCAAACATATTAAGAATTTCCATTATATTCTGAATCCTTCCCGTAAACACCCTAACTAGTAGCATGATTTACTCAAATAATTATCCATGCACAATTTTTAAAACAGCTCTACTTGTTATTGTGTTTGATAATGACATAATCTTTTTACAATTTTAAAAACAAAAAATGAGTGTGGACCCCCTTTTTTATTTGCTTTTGCTTTTGTTTTCGTTTTCGTTTGGGGCTTTCTCAGACGGGAGAGATCGCATGTGCAATGGGCTAAGCCTACGTGAGATGTCCATACCGTATTACGGACTGGATGCCTTCCCTCGGGAGTTAAACTCTGATAAAGTCAGTCAAATAATAATGCGATAATTGGCTAGTTCAGGACCCTCCCATTCATTCTATGCCTTCACTCGTGAGAGTAGTTTCTATCGGACCATTGTAATTGATACTGGCATGAGGATCGTTCGGAAAGACCTCGTAGCCGATGGACCCGGCAGCGTTAAGGTACAATTCTTCATTAAGCCAAACTTCTTTCAGCTCTCCTTTTTGACTCAACGCGAGCTATACTTCCTCTTCTTCTTCTTCTTCTTCTTCTTCTTCTTGTGGTTTCTTACTTGTTCCCCATGATTCATTCTTTTTCTTGTCTCGGGTATAGGCTCGTGCAAAGTATAACTCGCCGGTTTATTTATTTGGAATCTCATCTGATTTTGAATTTTATTCCTAGATGGTACCGATTGATTCGGATGATCTATGGTTTGCGTATAACCTGATCGCTCCCGGAGACTCTATCATGTCTGTAACTGTGAGGTACTTCTTTATTCTTTATTTTATTTGTATCCCTCCAGGAACATTGTTGTAACTTTGAAGGAACTCCTATTGTAATTGGTAGTAGAATTTGAATATCATGGGTCATTCTATTTAACCATTTCTCATTTTAGTCACATTTTCAACGAGTTGAGCTTCCACTTGCCACCCTTGAACTGGTTTTATGACTGATTACAACTAGTCATTGGATAGTTATAACACTGAAATTGAAATCTTTAGTTATCGAAACATGGTAGTATACGTTGTATCCTCAATTTCATAATCTTTCCTGACTGTAATAGGAAGGTTCTTAGAGAAATGGCTTCTGGTGGACGAGAAGCAGAACGTGTGAAGCTGAAATTGGAAATTAAAGTTGAGGAGGTAGAAGACACATAAATTAAGTTCTGTTCAGTATAAGTTCCTTGCGTCTGACGTTTATTCTTTGTTTTCAGGTGGCAGATTATGACAAAGAAGGGTCAATCTTGCGTGTGCGTGGAAAGAACATTTTGGAGAACGAACATGTTAAGGTAAAATGCCGTCCTAAATTTATGTACTCCATGTAGAATTGCAGGTTCAGCCACCTGTGATAAATATAACATTTCATCTTTATATTTGCAGATAGGGGCATTCCATACTTTAGAACTTGAGCTGCAACGGCCCTTTGTGCTCAGGAAGGTGTGGTTCATTTTACTCCTCTCAAGTGGTTAGGGTTACAGCTGGAGTTTATTTCATGCTAGTTGTGTCTGGCATGTTTTTACATATGTGCTTGACATATATTAGAGCTAGATCTTTTGCATGATGACTGGCTTGTTTGGGCATATCATTAAGGTGCTCTACTTCAAACATTGAGGAAGTGGGTAGTCGAAATGCTAAAAATTTCACTTTGCCATTCGTAGGATGTTTGGGATTCTTTGGCTTTGGAAATGCTGCAACAGGCCTCTGGTATGTTATCAATTTTTTCTGTTTTTACTACCTTATTATATTGGGGAACATACGTTTTGATGTACATCAGTAATCAATATGGTGAATAATAATTTCATTCCAATTTTACAGATCCTGGTGCGAGTGCTGATCTAGCTGTGGTTTTGATGCAAGAAGGACTAGCGCATATCCTCCTTGTTGGTAGAAGGTACTAGTAACTTTCAATTGAATAGGATGAATTTATCCAAATCCCTATTGAATTTCCAATATATCTTTCCCCACATTTTATGTTGTCCAATGTATCAAATATAAGTTTATTTGAGACACGAACAAGTTGATAATAAAAGCTACTCTTTGACTCTGTCTCAACTACAATTTTGGACTACATGGTCTATAATTTGGTGAGGAAAGGATTTGCCTGTTACAGACTTGAGAACATTTTCTAACAAATTAATTCGAGTGTTTTTATAAGAAACAGTAGTTTTTGAGGATTCTCTTGGTCCTTTGTGTCTGTCTTTGAAAGAAGATATTTAAGATTGCAGAAAAAGGTTGATGTATGCTATATGAGGTTGTAGGTGTCTGCTTGAGTTCTGTGGAACCAGGAGCATTGAGAATCAATTGTTCTTGTTGAAACTGTGAACCATTTCCTAAATCTAATTGTGCCATTGCATTAAAGCATTAATCTTAATATGACTGACTGACTTGACAGTATGACTGTTACTCGATCACGGATTGAAACTTCAATTCCTCGCAAGCATGGACCTGCTATTGCTGGTTATGAGTCAGTATGTTCTCTCACTCTCTTCCTTGATAATCTGTTTTCATTACTGCAAGCCATATCAGTGAATAAATTTAATAATCTCAATATCATGTTATGAGTCTAAAGCATCTTCCTGCGATTTGCAGGCTTTGAATAAGTTCTTTGATAACGTTTTGCATGTAAGTTCTATCTGAGGGCATAGAGTGAAATGTTTTCTGTTTATAAAATTTAGTGGTGCCTTTTCAAGTTTATTGGTTACTATAATTGGTTTCAGGCTTTCTTGAAGCATGTTGATTTCAACGTGGTTCGCTGTGCTGTAATTGCAAGTCCTGGATTCACAAAGGTCTATAATCATTCTTGATCTCTGTTCCTTTGGTTTTAGGCTCTTAATTTCCTTGTTTAGCTATTGCATCTATTTGTTACTAATGATCGAAATCTCAATCTTAAATGACTTTGAAGTAAATAACAACTAAGACTGGATATTGGCGTATAAGACTATATTATGCCTATTTTATATTCTCTGTTCCCATTTCAGGATCAGTTTCATCGTCACTTATTATTAGAAGCAGAAAGAAAGCAGTTGCGACCTATTATTGAGAACAAGTCAAGTATCATTCTTGTGCATACAAGCTCAGGATACAAGTATGGTTGGTTTTTTAAATTGCATCATCTTTTCATTATTCCCAGTATAAGAAAGTGGGGAGTAACGACTATAAAGTAAAAAATATGAAAATTATCATGGCCATATGGATGCTGCTTATAGCAGAGGTTCCTTAACAACCCTTATTTTTTATGCTGATAATATGTCCGTCTTGGCACTTTATCATATATAAGTATAAATCAGATCTCATGTGCTTGAAGCTAGCATATTGAGCGACATGATTCTGGAGACAGCAGAGAAATTCAGAGAGAATATTTCTTCTTCTGTATTTCATTCAGTCTATCACTTGTACATATATACAGCAAGGAAGAATCTGGCCTCATAATTGGATGGCCGGAGAATATGGAATACAAATCATAGCTAATAAATACAATAAATCAGTTTATTCTATCTACATAAATTCCTATAACTTAGCATATATTCTAGCCACGAAATCTGCCACGAAATCTGCTGTGATATTATCTACACTCCCCCTCAAGTTGGAGCATAGATATTTATCATGTCTAACTTGCCAATCAAATATTCGAATTTATCCCGGGCTAATCCTTTTGTAAGGACATCAGCTGTCTGTTCTTTCGATGGAATGTATCTGAGATTAATGATTCCACTATCAATCTTTTCTCTTATGAAGTGTCGATCTATTTCAACATGTTTTGTTCTGTCATGTTGGACTGGATTGTGTGACATATTAATTGCTGCCATATTGTCTGAGTGTAGTTTAATGGGTAGTTCTATTGTCATTTTTAGTTCCTCGAGTACTCTTTTTACCCATAGACCCTCACAGATTCCAAGGGCTATAGCTCTGAACTCAGCTTCAGCGCTACTTCGAGCAACTACACTTTGTTTCTTACTCCGCCATGTAACAAGATTCCCCCAGACATAAGTAACGTATCCCGAGGTAGATCTCCTATCCTCTTGATCACCAGCCCAGTCTGCATCAGTCAATATTTCTACATTTCTTGCATTTGATTTCTTGAATAGGAGTCCTAACCCAGGAGAGCCTTTTAAGTATCTAAGTATCCTGTAGACTTCATTCAGGTGTTTTTGCTTTGGATCATGGGAATGTTGACTCACCACGCTAACAGCATAGGCAATGTCTGGTCGAGTGTGTGACAAGTAGATCAATTTTCCAACCATGCGCTGATATCTTCTCATGTCGACAGTTTTCCCCATATCTTCATCATCTCTAATTTTGTCAGCTCGTATAGGAGTATCACTTGGTCTGCAGCCAAGCATCCCAGTCTCTTCAAGGAGATCTAGAATATATTTTCTTTGCGAGATGTTGATTCTTGTTTCTGTTCTAGCTACCTCCATACCCAGGAAATACTTCATATCTCCTAGATCTTTAACCTGGAATTCTCTGTTCAAGGCTTCTTTTATCCTATTGATTTCTAGAGGATCATCTCCTGTGAGGATAATATCATCAACATATACTGCTAATATTACAATCTTCCCATTTCTGTGTTTAAAGAATAAGGTATGGTCACTCTGTCCCTGAGAGTAGTTTTGGGCTTTTAGTGCTCTAGTAAATTTTTCAAACCATGCTCGAGGGGATTGTTTTAGACCATACAATGATTTTCTTAACTTGCACACCTGGTCGATCTTCCTTCCAGGGAACCCTGGGGGCATTTTCATGTATACTTCTTCTTTTAACTCCCCATTTAGGAAAGCATTTTTTACATCCATCTGGTGTAGTGGCCAATCTAAGTTAGCAGCCAGTGAAAAAATGATTCTGATGGTGTTTAGCTTAGCCACTGGTGCAAATGTCTCGGTGTAATCTATACCGTAAACTTGGGTGAAGCCCTTTGCTACCAATCTAGCTTTGTATTTGTCAAGACTCCCATCAGCACGATACTTTGGAGTGAATACCCATTTGCAACTAGGGATGGAAACAGGCCAGGCCAGGCCAGGCTTTTGCCTTAACAGGCCAAGCCTGTTAAGTAATAATATAGCCTGTGCCTGGCCTGTAGCCTGTTATAGGCTAATTTTTTAGCCTAAGCCTGGCCTGTAAATATACGTGGCCTGGCCTGAAGCCTGTTAAAAGAGCCTGTTTTATAATTATACTAACAGGCCTTTGTAACAGACCCTGTAACAGGCTTTCATAACAGGCCTTCGTAATAGGCCCATAACAGGCTTTTTTTATAGATTACATTTTAAAAAATAACAAATAAGCTTTTCATAATATTAATCAATCTAAAATTAATTAATATCTAATCAACTATCAAAACAGTACCTCTTGCTCTTGCTAAAATTAATATCTAAAATTAATTAAGTGATTGAATTTCAACCGTGAACTTCCCTCTTCAATATTAAAAATATAACATTATATAGAGAGAGACCATTGAAAAAGATATTTCGGAAGTCAACATACGTCAATGCAAGTCGTTCTTTCAATCCAAGATTTAAAATTTTAAAATGATAAGCAGCAGGAAATCAAATTCGAACTACCATTCTATTCGAAAATTAGAAGTATAAGGTCTAATAATCTGTATCCGTATATAATTGTATCCACGAGACCAAATCAAAGTAGGCATACAGCAGCGAAAAGACCTAGATTGCATACGGAAAGATCGATGGCTTATGAAAAGATAATTAGTGAAGTCAGGTCGATTCAAGTCAAAAATCTTAATTCCAGATCTGAATTTCTAAATGAGAAACAGCTGGAAATCGAATGCAAACACCCATTCTTTTGGAAAATAAATAGTCTAATAATCAATAACCGTGCAGCAAAGTAAAGAAAAGATCCAGATCGCTTACCACCACAACGCAAAGCAACAATCTGCGTAAAATTTAATTTTACAGTGTCAGTTTCAGAGAATCAAATATAATAAAAAAGGGGGAGAAAACATTCCCCGTCACACACTCGCAGAGGGGGAAATTTCATACAGGGAGTGTCCGCCTGAATGGTCCTCATGAGATCGGTGTGCCAGAGATTCCGATAATTCTGACGAAGCTGCATCTTCTCGAGGTGCTCCTGCGGCGCCATGTCTACCGCCGATCTTCACAGCGACTAAAACTATTATAACCAGAAAGGAATCCTGCAAGTGTATATACTACTAGCTGAGGAGTGAGGAGGCTCAGGTGCCGCAAGTTACTGAGGAGTGAGGAGGCTCAGGTGCCGCAAGCCGTGAGACTGAGAGGTTTGCGATTTGCGAATGGAATAAAAGTTAGGGTAGATATTTTGAAATTAGGGTTAGCATATGATTTTTTGATAATAAAATTAAAAGTTACCAATAAAATTTACAATAATAAGGTTTAGTCTAGTGGTATGATTATTGAATATTATCTAATAGGTCAGAGGTTCGACACTTACCTACTGCATTATCATACCATATTTATTTTAAATAACAGGCTCAGGCCGCCTGACAGGCTTGACAGGCTTCTTACAGAGCCTGGACCTGGCCTATTAAGTGAAACAGGCTTCTACACAGGCTTGAGCCTGTGTATTTTTTAAAACAGGCCAGGCTCAACCAGGCTAAATTCAGGCCAGGCCACAGGCCCCTGACAGGCCGCCTGGCCTATTTCCACCCCTATTTGCAACCTACTGCTTTCTTGCCTTTTGGTAGCTCAACTACCTCCCATGTGTCGTTATTCTCCAATGCTTCTATTTCTTCCATTACTGCTTTCCTCCATTCAGGACTATCAAGAGCTTCGTTTATATTCTCTGGTACCCTGATCTGGTCAAGATGAGATATGAAAGCACAATACTTTGATGATAACGCCTGATAAGAGACAAACCTTTCAATCGGGTGTCTAGTACATGACCTTTTTTGCTTCCTTATTGCTATTGGCAGATCAAGATTCTCGTTAACATGGTCAGGGTCTGCTCCTGGTTCAGATTCTTGGGATGTGTCAGTTATTTGAGGAGTATTACCTGTCGTGTCTGTATTTCTACGAGTATAGACTTGTCCCCATCTGTTAGTGTCTCCCCCTGAACTAGAGTTCTTCCCGTGATCCTGTGGCACTTCAAGTGTGTAGATTAGATCAGGCTCATTGTGAGAAGGTGTGGGCTCAGTATTTATTAGGGTAGTCAGAGGTTCACTCCAAATCTCCCCCTGAACCGAGGACGAGTTATAAAAGGAAATAGTTTCATGAAAAGTGACATCACGAGTGACATGAAGGCGTTTAGTAACAGGATCAAAGCATTTGTACCCCTTTTGATTCCCGGCAGGCCCTAGATAAATGCATCTCACAGCTTTGGGCTCGAGTTTATGGGTATGGTGGATGTGGACAAAGGTGGTACAACCAAAAACTCGGAGAGGTAAGGTATTCTCTAGATAAGGTATCTGGAAGTGTTGGTGAAGAACCTGGAGAGGGGTTTGAAAGGATAAGGGTTTGCAAGGCATGCGATTGATCAGGAAGGTAGCTGTCAGGATAGCATCATCCCAATAATAAGTAGGAACAGTGCTACTAAAGAGAAGTGCACGAGCGGTTTCTAGGATATGTCTATTTTTGCGTTCAGCAATCCCATTTTGTTGGGGACTATGGGAACATGAACTTTTATGAGTGATGCCGTGTTGGGTAAGAAACGTGGATAATGAGTGATTGAAGTATTCTGTACCATTATCAGTGTGGAGAGTCTGAATTTTGGTGTCAAATTGTGTATGGATCATGTGATAGAAGTTAATGAACGTTTGGCAGACTTCGGTTTTATCCTTTAAGAGGAAAACCCAACTGACACGGGTGTGGTCATCAATAAGGGTCATAAACCATTTTGAATGAGTACGATTTGGAACACGAGATGGTCCCCACACATCACTGTGGATAATGGAAAAAGGCCTAGAAGGGCGATAAGTGGTATTGGGAAAAGAAGTGCGATGATGTTTAGCTAACTCGCAAGAATCACAATGAAATTCAGATATTTTATTTGAGCAAATAGAAGGAAACATCTTGCACATATATTGAAAGTTTGGATGACCTAATCTCTTGTGCCACAACTCAATGTTACTAGCGTTGGGGGGAGACACTTTATTACATGAGTAAGATACTGGATGATGACAGTCATTCAGGTAATAGAGTCCATCAAATTCCTTAGCAACACCAATCGTCGTCCCCGTGAACAGATCCTGAAAAACACAATGTGTAGCGAAGAAATTAGCATGACAACGCTCCCTTTTACTGAGCTGGCTTACAGATAATAAATTGCACTTTAAATTTGGGACATGTAGAACATCATGGAGAGTGAGTGTCGGAGAGACTTTAATGATACCACTACCAGCTACCAAAGAATCAGAGGCATCAGCAATTTTAACTGTGAGGTGTGATGAAGCAGGAGTGTAATTTGTAAATAATGACACATTATCAGTCATGTGATCGGAGGCACCGGAATCAACTATCCAACAGATGTCTATATTCTTACCTTTGATGGTGGCAAGTGCTTTGGAAAAATTACCTCATTGAACAACAGAAGCAGTGGGCTGTTTTTGGGCCTGATTTTCAAGTGCAGCTAAACGGTCCAAGATGACTTGCAGCGGATCTGTATTGAGATTTGGGCCAGTGTGCTGACTTGGGCCAGTGTGCTGAGATTTTTGACTTGGGCCAGCGTAAGCACAACTGGGCTGGGAGCTATGACTTGGGCCAGTGTTCAGAATGCCCACTTCATCTGCACAGGATGCTTCTGCTACATGACTTCTGGGCTTGCGAGATTTTGGCTTCCAGTCGGGTGGTCGCCCATGAAGATCCCAGCACCTGTCTCGTGTGTGTCCAGGTTTCTTGCAGTGATCACACATAGGCGCTCCTTTCTGGCATCCATTGTGCGTGCGGCGAGAGCTGATGATTCAGTGGAGATTGGTGGAGAGACCGAGTGAACTGGAAGCATGATTGTGCGGCGAGCTTCTTCATCTCTCAGTACCGCGAAAGCTTCAGAAACAGAGGGAAGTGGAATCCTTCCCAGTAGTCGACCCCTCACATCGTCATACATCGATTCAAGGCCAACAAGGAATTCAAAAAGGCGTTCTTCCCCCAGAGTCCGATGAAACTCAGCAGCGTCGTCGGGATTGCGCCATGTGCGATGTTGAAGCAAATCAAGTTCCTGCCAAAGAGATGATTTTTCCAAGTAATAAACATTGAGAGGACGCGACCCCTGTTTGACGGTCCAGAGGCGTGCTCTCAGATCAAAGATAAGGGCAGCAGTTGGGCGTCGTCCGTAGGCTTCCTTCACGGTAACCCAAATGGCACGAGCGGTGGTAAGAAACATGAAGCTTCTTCTAACGGTCGGGAGCATTGAGTTGAGGAGCCAAGCGGCGACCACGGCGTTGTCCGACTTCCAGCGACGGGCACCAGTATCGCCGGGGGGAGGCTGATCGTTCTGAATCATTTCCAATTTGTCCCTTCCGTCGAGAGCCAAAAGCATAGACTGACTCCAGTCCAGGTAATTATCGCCGGTTAGTCTCTCCGGTACAATGAGAATGGCCGACTCTTCGAGGCCGGCAACTTTGAGACGAGACCCACCGTCGGACGTGACGGTGCGGTCAGATTCTGTGGTGGACGAACGTGCAGAACCAGTCGCATGCTCTGATACCATATTGAGCGACATGATTCTGGAGACAGCAGAGAAATTCAGAGAGAATATTTCTTCTTCTGTATTTCATTCAGTCTATCACTTGTACATATATACAGCAAGGAAGAATCTGGCCTCATAATTGGATGGCCGGAGAATATGGAATACAAATCATAGCTAATAAATACAATAAATCAGTTTATTCTATCTACATAAATTCCTATAACTTAGCATATATTCTAGCCACGAAATCTGCCACGAAATCTGCTGTGATATTATCTACAATAAGTAACCAATTATTTTTATTTTCTCTCATAACTTATTGGCTGATGATATGGTAGCTAGAGGAAGGCAGGTTCTAGTTTATTAAATGAATGTCTAGGAGGGATGAATAAGGTAGCTATGACATACTGTTGGAGTCTAGGAGTTACGACAACATGACTTTATTGGGAACCATAGCATAAATGAACATACGCTACATTGTCTAGGCACTATGGATCTATCATTTTGAATGTGAGGAAAAGAAAAATAGTATTAAACATAATTTTGTGATGCCATTTTTAAGAATGACTTTTTAGTTTAATTGCTTGTAAGTTCTCTGTAATTCCGCTGATATCTTTGACTGACATTAGACCTTATCCTTTTTAGGCATAGCCTGAGAGAGGTTTTGGATGCTCCAAATGTCATGAATATGATAAAAGATACAAAAGCAGCTCTAGAGGTATCATAGAAACTGAATTATTAATTATATTGCATTTTCTTACTTTGTCTCCTCTGGCCTTCTTAGTGTGCTAATCCTGTGAATTATCTTCCCTTAAGCCTTAGAACAAGTTTCATTTTTTTTTTTTTTTTTACTTTTTCCAGGTTCGGATTTTGAAGGATTTCTACAACATGCTTTCAAATGTCAGGTTCTATTTTTGAGATGCTTTTGTTTGCCTTGTCTATGTGGTTGAAATGTCAATTCCTCTATTTTAAAAACCGGTGGTCAATGGGTTGAAAATGAGTTCATCATTAAGTGTTGACAGGGTGGAAAACATTTTATCAATAAGGCCTTTGTCATCATATATAGATGAAGAATAACGATCTGTTGATCAATTGTGTGATGACTTCAGTAATGACCATTAGATATACGCTTCATTGAAGCTTCTACACAGAAGTATATTTACGTTGGAGTGTACTTTCCCCCGTGGTTTTCTTCTTCAGTTGGTGTTAGTTGTGTTACTTTAATTATACTTTGATCTTTTCTAGTTACAAAACTTGCCTGTTTCGTAGACACGCACAATCTTTTTAATCAACTAAACACCTAATCTTAAATCTAAATTGTTAGAAGTTAATTTTTTTCCTTTGGAAATTATTCAAGTATTTTGTAACTATACTGAGGTGATAAGTGATGAATATGCAAGGGTTGTGCCCTTATTTTCACTGCCTGTTTCATAATGAGCGTTCTTTGCTATTTTGTTCATAATACTCATTTGTTCAGAAAATGGATGGAGATGCTAAAGTTTTATTTTGCTGAGAATTTACCATGTGAAACCATCGTTGTCTTTATCTGCTTATATTTATTAAGTGCTCTATGTTGAGTGCAATCAAGTCTTTAGAATGTGGGTCTTTCCTTACAAAAATGCCCAAAACCTATACCCAAGCCTGAAGTGAGTGTAAGTGTTCCCCCTTCAAAAAGGATCAAGAGAAAAAACAGTTGTTAGTGACCCAAAGTGTAAATTTATTGTATAACAGTCATTAAACAATTACGGTAGTATGCTTATCCCTGTTACCAAGTGGTTCATTTTCTCTAATGTCTTTGGCCAAAAAACAACAAACTTAAATGTCATCACCTTCGGGTTCTTTCCAATAATCTCCTATATAGAAATAAATAGCAAAATGGGAAAAGACGATACCATAAAATAATGGAAGGGAATGCATTGGTGCATGTGGCAAGTGCCCATTCTGAAGAGTTTTGAGAAAGTTTCTTATTAACTTTTACTTGTAACTGATCTCTATTCCCTTTTCTTACGAATTATACCATATACATGGGCATGGGGAATGGCTCTCCAAGCAATTATGTATTGTTTGATTTTTGGATTTCGCGTTTTCAGACATCTAGGAAATGCTAATTGAAGGTTTTTTGGGGTTGGCCAGGATCCATCCCGTGCGTGTTATGGATTAAAGCATGTCGAGGTTGCCATTGAACGTCTAGCTGTGCAAACACTTCTCATTACAGATGATCTTTTCAGGTTTGTATTAAAGCCCTCTGAGATTTCATGTTGGGGTTGGCCAGGTTTGTATTATACCCATTGGATGTATCCTGCAATTTTGTTAAATTCAGTCATGCTCATCTCTCTCCATACCTGCTTGAAAATGGCTTTAATTAAAGTGTCTAAGCTATATCCCTTTAATTAGAAGGGAAAAGGGAGCCTGGGGGCCACTTTATCTCAGGACTTTGACATACGTCACTAGTCCACATTTCAACTTTCTCTTCTAACTGCATGTCAAGTACGGGGTGTACTAATGCTTTTCCTAGCGAAAGTGTTAGAGCGGCTGCGTTTTCAATTTCGGACAGTAGTATATAAAGTGTACTGCATTGCAATTCAGTCTTCTGAATTATCTTCATACAAATTTATCCTTAATTACTGATTTACACAATTAACTGTCACAGTAATGACTTCAGAAACTTGTCGCACAACATTTTCAAATTTCTTTTGTTTTCTTGTTTTTATTTACTAATTTCATGCCTGCACTTGTTTTTGCCATTGTTTTTCTGATAAAGTAGATTTTTTCTTGGGAGCCACTTTAGCGTCTTGATAACTGAAAACTTTATATTTAGCATCATATGTTTGATTGCTTGGGATGCCATCCAAAATATAAGTTGCGACATATAATTGTGAGTTCTACCGATTTCCATTTCTTTGATAATAGGAATTCAGATATAAAAAGGAGGCAACAGTATGTCAACCTGGTCAACTCAGTGAACGATTTAGGAGGATCTGTCCATGTATTCTCGTCCATGCATGTCTCTGGAGAGCGTGAGTGTTATTATTTTATTCCTATCTTCCTTCTTGTTTTTAGTTTTGGATCTTTTTTATCCTTTTTTTCTTGGAGTTGAGGATCTTATATGCATTGTTGAACCACCAAGGCAAACAAGCATGGATTTATTAGATTCCTTGCGTTGCTTTCTTTGTTTTTTTTTTGGGTGCAGTCCTCAAATGCAACCTATTAAGAAGATAAATTTGTTATAATTAAAAAGGAATATATAAATATTCATAAAAGCATGTGTAAATCCATATATAAATTTGTACACTTGAGCTGCATAATATGAAGGGATCTGTATCCAAACAAACATACTGGGACGGTGAGCTTTTCTTTTTAATTTTAGTTTTCCCTCGTGAAGTAGAGAAGTTTTGGTAGAAAGATTGAAATTATTATTCTATTTTAAGTTTGTCAATTTTTTATTGATGGACAGAGCTAGCACAAATAAGTGGAATTGCGGCAATTCTTCGTTTTCCTCTCCCGGATCTTGAAGACATTGAGATGTGATAGGCTTGTATTTGCTTTTACTGATTCCTATACTATTCTTAAACTGATATACGGCTGATGCTGCAACATTCTCTTTGGTTAGCTTGCTAGTTTCTGTGCCAGACTTGGACCTTAAATTCAAAAAACTTGTATATGTAGTCGTCTGAAGAAAGATTGACTTCAAGTACTCTTAATCACTTTTGTTGTTTGAAACTGATGTGAAAATGTTCAACATACAAATGTAGTTCTGCAACTATACACATGATATATAAAATTATGCACCTATATGTCTATTAAAAGATACCATTTATTCAATAGTTAATATAATCTTAATCTCTTAATTTTGTATAAATTTCAGTTTTAGTCTCTTAAATTTTAAACTATAAATTTTAGTTTAGTCAAAAGATTTAAATTTTTATTAAATTATAAAAATTAATATTTTAAATTAAAAAAAATTAAAAGATTAAAATTTATCTTTTAAAATTTAAAATTTGAGGGGTTAAAATTGGATTTTAGACTCAAGTCTATTATTTAAGTTGTCACATACTTTTCCTTAGGCTACAAATCTGGTCCAAATCACTATGACCAGTACCGCGTTCGAACTTGCGAAAATGAATACTCACCAACGCGTTAAGGCGACGACAGCCATGTTCCCGTGGGAGATTTTGGAGTACCCCATTGGTCGCACCCGATTAATATAATAAAAAATATTTTTTTTTAACTATTAACTCATTTATAATTTAATATTTTTACTATGGTTTAATGCGATTTATTCTTTTATTTTTAACTCGTTTATAATTTAACATTTAAATTTTTACTTTTTGGATTATTGTCCTTTTTATTTATAAATAAATTATAAATCATCAAAAGTTGCTTACAACTCAATCCCACGTGGCAACAAAATGCTTCTAATTAGCCAACTCACCTTTAGGTCTGGCCTCACCTGCTCCCTCCAACTGCACACCCAGCGCACCACTTTGGACAACTCTTTCTCTGGCCAAATCCCATTGTCTCTCTCCTCCCTCTCCAACATCCAAGCCTTCACTCCAAACCCCATCGTCTCACTACTGGCTCCGCGAGTGCTTTCATGATCCCCAAGCCCTTGACTATCCCCATTAGTACGCTCTCTGTGGGTTAATTTAAGAATGATTGATCTATTGATTCTGCTTGAAAATTTCGCAGCTAATAAGGGAAAAACTTAGTTGAAACTAAAACCATAAAGCTCCAGAATATTATGAAAAGAGATTGAAGAATTAATCTTCAGCCAAGTCTTCAGATCCTGCAAAACTAGTACAAAGCTCCAGAGTTTAGTCATGGCTTTTACAATCACCAATAGAATTTTTTAACTTGATTTAGCTTGAAAATTTCACTGTCAAGCGTGTGACTGTTGAGACTTTCTCTTCGCTAGTCCCTTTTCTGATTCTCTTGATAAGAAAAATGCTATCTTGAGCATGAGTTTTTGCTTTCTTTTACTGATGATGATGGTTTCTTTACTTTGATTCAGGTTTTGCAAAGTTGATTTCAGCCATCTCCACAGAGAAAGATGGGAAGAGGGAATATTGAGATCAAGAGGATGGAGAGCACCACAGATCGCCAGGTCACTTTCGGTAAACGCAGAAATGTCAGGAGAGTGAAGGCTTGGAGGTCGGAGAGGGAGGAGAGAGACGGTGCGATTTTGCAGGAGAAAGAGTTGTCCAAAGTTGTGAGTTGGGTGTGGAGTCAGGAGAAAGCAGGTGAGGCCGCAGACCTAGAGGTGAGTTGGCGAGTTGGAAGCAATTTTTGTTTAGGGTTTAGGGTTTTATCTTTTGTTTAGAGTTGAAACCAGTTTATCGAAGTTTTATCTTAACTATATCTAGATCTAATCCGTATCACGCACTTAGTTATGGCAGGTGAGTCTCCTAACAAAAATTTTCTGTATACGCTAAGGTTTAAATTTAAAACTTTATTTAAACGATATTAAACCACTTACTATTAGTACTAAGCCTTCGTTAAAAGTAATGTGTTGCAACGGAGGGGCTGACTTGAACTAAATTTTACTAGATAAGATGACTTATAAGTTATTTATAAATAAAAAAGATAATAATATAAAAAATAAAAAATTTAAGACCAAATGGAGTTAAAAATTAAAAATTCAGGGGATTAAATTATATCTAATTTAATTATAAGTGAATTAATAGTTTAATGAATAAAAGATTAATTATTAATTATTTCAAAATGTGTTGTTCAAAACAATTTTTAAATCCCCTCTAAATAATATTAAAAATGCTTTGTTAAATTTATAATTCATTACATTTCTTTTTATATATACGCGCGCGCACATCCGAAAGGTTCTTTTTCCTAGCCATTATTGAATAAATAAGCTTAAATCTGAATTTGCTTACTACTTGTGTTTCAAGTTCCATTTTATTTCACGTGCGTTCTTATTTACTTTTAATTTTTTATAGTCAACAATTTTCATGTGTAATAAAGGGCACAAGGTAGCCCGTGCAAGGAAGGCAAATGTGGGCACTTGACCATAATACTATTGGTCAAAGTTTCCGAAATAATTGATCAAATAACAGATTGTACTCGGAGACTCTTGGTTTCCTTGTTTAGAAATAAAATTATTAGGAGGAAAACGAATTTCAACCAGTAGGGAAAAAGGATAAAGTCAAAATAATTCAAAACCGATAAGCTTGTAAAATAATCCATAGAAATAGAGAAGGCAGCGATTTTGCTTCGCAGCCGTTCAAAGTGTGCGCATAAAAGGTGCTGTGGTAATCATGCACATTGCGCAAGCGCAAGAGTGTGAGAGAAAAGAGGAGGGTATCTGGCAGGAGGGGGCTTCGTGGACGGTCGTCCTACGAGACATTACGAGGGGAAAGGTCACCGCCTTTGTAATGGTGACTTGTATAGTTGCTGCTGCCATGGGAGGTCTCATATTTGGTTATGACCTTGGAATTTCCGGTCTCTATATATATATGCAGTTTACAGAAAAGAACACAGTGCAGCTGAAGGAGCAGAAAATATGTACTGCAAGTTCGACAGTCAGCTGATGCTAACCTTGTTCACTTCTTCGCTATACCTGGCAGCACTTGCGTCATACTTCTTTGCGTCGGCAATAACAAGGTCATTAGGAAGAAAAATGTCCATGTTCATCGGGGGCGTTATTTTCCTCATAGGGGCCATCATCAACGGTTTTGCGGTTAATATCACAATGCTTATCGTCGGTCGTATCTTGCTAGGAGTAGGGGTTGGATTTGCTAACCAGGTAGATAATATGCGTGCGTGCGTGCATAATAATAGTATACGTTGATGTTGATAAATCATCAAGTAAAGTGCTGAATGATATATACAGTCAGTTCCAGTATATTTACCAGAAATGGCGCCGGCAAAGATATGAAGAGCCCTCAACATGGGGTTCCAAATAGCCATCACCATTGGCATTTTGGTTGCGAATCTGGTGAACTATGGGACTAACAAAATAAAAGGTCGGTTTGGGTGGAGGCTGTCGCTGGGACTCGCAGCCGTACCGGCATTGCTCATGACGGTGGGGTCCATGGTGTTGCCGGACACTCCGAACTCCATCCTGGAGAGAGGCAAGCTTGAAGAGGCGAAGAAAATGTTGATCAAGGTGCGAGGAGTGGACGACTTAGACGAGTAGTTACAGGACCTGATCGAAGCGTGCGAGGCGGCGAAGTGGGTAGAGAACCCGTGGAAGAACATCACCATGAGCCAGTACTGGCCTCAACTCGCGTTCTGCTTCTTCATCCCCTTCTTCCAGCAGATGCCGGGCATCAACATCATCATGTTTTAGGCTCCCGTGCTCTTCAAGACTCTGGGCTTTGGGGATGATGCATCGCTCATGTCATCCGTCATCACCGGCGTCGTCAATGTGTGCGCCACATTCGTGTCGGTCTTCACGATGGACAGGGTTGGGAGGAGGTGGCTGTTCCTAGAAGGCGGAATCCAGATGATTCTGCGCATGTGCGGGGCGGCGGTGAGGACGGCCGTCAAGTACGGCGTCATGGGGCAAGGCTTCATGAGCAAGGCGGTGGCGGACGTGTCCCTGGGGTGGTTGGTGCCCACAGGTGTGCTCGCTGGAGGTCAGATCCGCCGGGCAAGCCATCAACGTGTCGGTGAACATGATCTTCCGCTTCATCATAGCTCAGGCCTTCCTCACCATACTCTGCCACATGAAGTTCGGCCTCTTCTTCTTCTTTGCGGGCTTTATCGCCATCATGACCGTCTTCATCCACTTGCTTCTCCCGGAGACCAAGGGCGTCCCTATCGAAGAGATGAATATTATCTGGAAGTCTCACCGGCTCCGGTGCAACTACATTCCTGATCAACATCTTCGTTTCATTCTTGTGGTCTTAGGATTCAGGACGCCTTTCTTAATTGTATGTTTAGTTCATAGTAAGTAATTATTTCAGGTATTTTTAACACGTTCGTTCAACTGCATCTCATGTTTTTAACTCTGCCTGATCGAAATAGCAGTACCAAGAATATAAATTACAAGGCTTTTCCATTCATGTCACTGTAGTAAAATTCCCTCGGTAGAAGAGATCAGACATCGCGCGACTTCACCTAACTTCTTCATGAGAATGACACCACCCATACCCAGCATATGTAATAAAAAGTTGGACGCAATTTCATACTCATATTTTTTTTTTATAAGTATTTGTTGGATTTAGAGATCAAGAAATTGAAGAAAAGCTATGAAAATACGTGGACGGAAAGTTGCCATGAACCATAAAGGTGATGAGGTGATGGTCAGTGCATAGTTGCAACAATCTCGAATATGAAAACGATGAACCATAATGATAACCCCAAACTAACGGGGGTTAGTCCGAGTGATAAACTGCTCGGTATCGTTTAAACGAGATCTCGAGTTCAAGCATTGGCATACGCAGAAAATCCCCGTTGAGAGACTCACCCACCATAGCCAGATGCGCGACGCGGGTCGAATCCAGATGTAGTCGGGGTAAAACTCCGGTGAATCGGGTGGGCAACAAAAAAAAAATTAATGATAACCCCAATGGGTTTAATGACTGAATGGGCTAAAGGGAGGTGAGTGAAACCCCCCTGCTGGTATTGAGCGATGACTTTTTATATGCATTAAGAGTCTTGACATACATATATGACTATCCTAATACTTCCAGTAGCATTCGTCCAAGACTTATTATCAGCTTTATCAAACCCATAGGATCAGGTCCGGTCAGCAAAGGAAAAAAAAAAGCGCTATTAGCTGTAATCATCAAATTTAAGTGATTAAAAAAACGATTAAAACGAAGGGAAAAGAGAGACACCAGAAAATCCTACAGGCTACAAGTATCCTTTCGTTAAAATGGTTTTTCCTGCCACAAGAAAGCGTTCTTACATGCATATCCAGTTTTAGCAATCACACGTAAACACAACTGCTCACCATGAAAAATACAATTTGGTTGATGAAAACAGCCAGTAATTACCCTATAATGAAAAATGAAACTAATTACATTACACAAAAACTGACATATCGCCAGCTTAATATCTCGTCTTGAAACAGGATCTGCCATAAAAATTCCCCCTCGCAACAAAAACCATGACATATCAAAGAATATATTACAAATCAATTATCAATTATGCATGTACCTATGTAATTGATATATCATCCGCACATGGATTCTCGTATTTTAATATGAATACCAGCCACCACATAATCTTTGCTGGTTCCTTTTCTCTGGCAACTCGTTTTACATCCCAGATGATGTCCGGTTTATTCTCTGAGCACCTAATTTTGGAGCGCTAGGTTTAACTCCCCGACCTCTGCTAGCCGATAAGGGCTTCGCTTTAGTAGTGGGTGCTGGTGCAGCAATGGCAGCCCAGGGATCATCATCATCAGTAGCAATTGATTTGACTCCTGAAGGATTTGATGTTTTAGGAGCAGGCGCTGCAATGGAACCCCACAAATCATCATCCTCATCCTTGCTCAACTTTGTGGCACTTTTTGGCCGCATATATGCTAAGTACAAAAGAAAAACTTCAAATTAAAATACAAAAAAACAATCCAGATAGGCATAAGAGTTAAGTGCATGAGAATGTGCTTTGTAGAACCTTTAGCACAAGCCACAAGCTAACATACTAGAAAACTCGAACTGTACTTTCTTCAGTAATACAGTTATAGTTTTTGCTTATAGAATGTCATTTCGTCAATGATCGTACAAGGCTGAAATAACGTGATAAGGTATTATGGTAAATAAATCAACAATGAAAAAAATATAAAACAATCCAATTAAGTACCATGTGCATGCTATGCAAGATGAAATCAGATCAATCATTCAACGCAAACCTTAAATTCACATACTTCAAAAGTAACAAGGTTATGAAACATACACAAACTTCTATATTGCTTACTCTGGACAAGCATATAACTTGAATCTGACATTTGAAGAATAAAAGTAATAACTGGTAGCCACGGCAATCCCAACCCAAAAAAATATAAAATACCATGTTTTGCCTGTGAAACAGGTTGAGAGACTGGCCGCCTTTGAGCTGCTTGAATGCTTGCAAGAGCTGGAGCCGGTTTTGGCTCTTCCAGTGGTTCCAAATCATCCCAACCATCCTTTTCATTTTCATGCTCTTCAATTCCATTCTCCAGTTCTCCCCAACCATCTGTTGATGTAGGGGATGCAGGGACAGCAATTTCAGCCAAATCAGAGGTAGATCTTACACGGACTGGTGCTGTTGATGGAGCGTCCACAGCTAGATTACCCAATAATAAAAAAAGAAAAATCCACAGGTTAACTAGTATATATGCACAGATAGAATTAAGACATTGAAATGAAAGGGAAACAAAACAAAGCCCCATGGGAAGAAAAACATATAAGGCCTAGCCCTGTGCCAAGGGCAAAGGATAAGAGGAGTAAGATCTTCAGGTTGGGGGATAAGGACTGAAAAAGTTATGTTCTCTTCATACAACAATCGGCATAGGCAAGACCTGCTAAGAACAGTACTATTTTCTCCTCTTACCCGTTCCACCCCCAAAAAAAGTGAAAGCTTTAACATCAAGTAAACAAGATCATAGATGATAATAAAAAAAAAACGACATTTCAATGGAGAATCTTGCAGGGCATAAAACAATCAATAGTGCAAACAAGACTAATAACCAAAATTTTAATTTGGAAGCAGGCCACAAGGGGACAAGGAGGACAGGACGCGAGAGTGGAGGGCGGGTAAAACATTAGCCATAAAACATATTCACATTCAGAGAACCAGAGGAATATGCATTGATAAATGAATCAAATTTAACAACAAAGAGAATGATCATTAGCCATACCTGAACTGGCATTGGAAGATGTTGCTGTCAGTGTGCTGGTACTTACGGAAGCAACTGGAGCATGGTCAGAAGGTTTTCCCTTTAGGGTCAAGGAGCTAATAGCCCATCTGCATGGAGACATATCTTCTTACTTGTAACAATTTCCTTAAACTTACTTTTTTTGTATCTAATTAAGCACCTTTCCCAGACAGGCATGCACCAAAAGCAAGTATCATAGAACATAATTATAACATGTAGTTTGTACCATCTACTAATAGCTTTAGGCATCACATATTTAGAAATACTCTCCTACTGCATTATTTTATATGATATTCAAAAAGAAAATCAGGAGTTTAAAATTGGACTGCAGCACACAGTATCTATAGGAATCAGATTGACATATCGGTCTCTCCTGATTGATTAACACGAAAATAGGTGAGAGCAAGTGAATGAGTGGGAACAAGCAGCTGTCTGACCACAAAATTTGGACTGACTTACCCAAGCAAGCCAGCATTTCCTGGAGCTGCTGAAATTCCCATGCCAACGGCTCCGGTAGCATCTGTTGTATTTGACTATAATATACAACATATAAGAACACAAACATCACAACTAACCAAAATAAGGAGCAGAAACAAATGATAACCATTAAAAACAATCATCCGAAACATGGGTTATATGTGTAACTCAAAACAGACAAACCACATAAAATGGGCCAATTCTGAGATTTTTGGCCTTTTTCCAGTTTTATCTCATATCACTCTGAACCAGGTAATGTTTGTCAAACAACTGATAATTTCAGGATATATCATTTGGTTTTTGAAACTTCCACAACAATCAAGACCACTGACACTGTCAAAGCTGAAATAAATACACCATTATCGTATGTGCTAGAAGATAACAGTTTTTGTTAGTCTATAACAAGGTGTAGGCCTTAGGAGTGCAACTGTAATAACTTGAGTACTAATTGATTGTGTTTTTTAGAACATAAAAGAAAACAAATAAACAACTTGAATTCTGAAGTTGTAAATTATAAACTGATGAAACAGATTATACCTACTCTATAAATTTTAATCAGTGATAACAAATAAAGAATACAAAATAATTAATATGAAATTGGAACTCAAGTTCAAGAAAAAAGATTAATCCATACAGCACATGAAGAGATACATGCAGCTTAAAGAATAATCAATTATATGCAAGTAAAAGACAAGAATTTTCAGAAAATACCTTATCATAACATTGCTTCACTATCTGCAAAAATTGATCAACAGCTTGAAATGCTTTGGATCGAACATCACTGTTTGAGCCATGACAATAACAACATCGAAGCAGATAATAACATCACTCATTCAAGAAATAGAGATACACAGTTGACAGTACAATAATAAGAATATTTGGCCAAAGTTTAACCCATCAATGAAGCAAAAAAAGGGAAAAAAAGAAAAGAAAGAAAGAAAAGACATTGAAGAAATAAAAATGTTTGAAATGCTAATGTGGTAATTTTTGAAGGGAAGGGGGAGGAAGTAAGCAGCAGTGATTTGATGAAGACATGGATGAGTCAACCAATTAAAAGTGACTGATTTGACAGGCAAATCACTTTACAACTAAACAAAAACCATCAGCTTGAGATTACCTGTCAGGATCAATTGTAAGTACTACAACGTTAGGAAGTATCCGGGTTGCAATTTCAGGTATATCATAATATGAGCTGGTGGCAATTAAAGCCATTATGCCTGAACAATAGAAAATTGAACGGCTATTAAAAGAATGTCCCGAGCAACAAAAAAAAAATAGCAGTCAAACCTGAAATGCCATCTTAACATCAGTGAAAAGAAAAGGCACAATGGAGAACAAAAAAAGTAATAGAAAAGTCTAATAATACCTGCTCCTCTAGCAGGGGGGAAAGTATCCCGTAAAGCACGGACTGTAAATGCATTAATCAAAACTCTTTTTCTTGTCTGCATGCATAGTGCCAAAGGCATCAATTGAATCCCCAAATCACCATAAACAGAATAAGATATAGCACAATATATGAATGAAACTCGCGCATTGCAGGCAGCACTTAGCTCATACCCCTTCATTTAGGTAGCTTGCAATATTTCCTAGCAAGATGGTCGTATTTGTTCGAATTGCTGGTTCTTCATCAACCTGCAAAATACTAGCCGGTTTCTGATATACAGCAAAGAAACTTCAACACAGAAGAAAATAACAAAGAAAAAGTTTTTTCCCTTAATTCCAACGAGAAATAAGTTTACAAATCAACCAAATCAAAACTGGCAACAAGTGGAAACTCAATTTTGACGGTAAGATGAGAGATCAAACTTGTAGCCAAAATAATTTTGACAGTAAGATGAGAGATCAAACTTGTAGCCAAAATAAATTCAAACTCTGTAACTCAGCAGCATAAGCAACAAGACAATCCCACACTCGAAAGGTTCAAGCAATACCTGTAACTTGGACAGGTATTTCAATAATGACCCTGAGATGGTCCTTTGAGACAGCTGCAATAACCAAAC
The DNA here is from genome assembly GCA_037074615.1 of Leucaena leucocephala. Lineage (NCBI taxonomy): Eukaryota > Viridiplantae > Streptophyta > Magnoliopsida > Fabales > Fabaceae > Leucaena > Leucaena leucocephala. The sequence goes on from JAYWLJ010000075.1 coordinate 128,714, forward strand.
AGGCAAATCTTTTACACATAACTCAAAGAATAAGCAATCTTCCACTGTAGATTCATCAAATAGAAATGGGAGGGTGGGAAATTAAAAACAGAAGACAAAAAGGAAAAACAAAAACTAAAGGAAGCAGACTCTAAGAACAAGTGATATTAATCGCCAATCCAAATTTGGGACCATTTGAAGAAAATGTCAATTAGAAGCCCTTTAATTACAAGATCAGTGACAATAAACCTGAGACTTTCACTTGATCCTGATCCATCTCTCTCTCACTCTCTAACAAACATATCCACTCATATGAAATGGCATTAAACTTCGGTCAATTCAACCCAGTCAATTCATCTGAGCTTCAATGAAAACATTATTTTCACATCAATATTGAAGAATGCACTATTGAATACCAAGGAGCAACAACCACCATGCAATACTTTCTTAAGTGATCTGACAGAAAACCACCTATACTTGAAAAGAACAGACCATAGGTTCATAAACCCAGATAACTTTCCTAGCATGTTGCTTACTCTCAAATCATCATTAACATAGAGGTATCATCAAACAAAGATATACAATATTGCACTAAATCTAAAAACTTTGGTCCCGAATTAGTAATTTCACTACCTTAATAATTAAACAAATCCTACTTAATAAAGTAGTATCATCAAAATACTACTTTATTGTGAAACTAGGTCCCAGGCTACGGAAACACCAAAAGATCAGTATCATCAATTTAACTGCCATGACAAACTTCATATTTGTTGCGTTCTCATAATTCTCATACCTTAGGAGCTAATATAAGCATGGCCTTAAGTGTCAGTTCCCTCAGAAAAGCTGATGTGTCATAGAACCCAGTAGCAACATGAGGGTAAACCTGATTACAGTGTCAAAATAAAATATCAAATCTTTCATCTGTTACGAAGGAGAATGAATCAAGGTTTACCAAAAAAGAGCTTAGAAATTGAAATCATTCCATCCTGAACACTTACCTGCTCATCAACAGCCTGTGCTGAAAAGGACTCACCAAATAGATCAATATGTTGAAGAAGAGCAACTCGAATGGCTCGGTCATTGGAGGCAAAGAGTTTTACGATAGTTGGAAGCACCTATGCATTTAAACCAGAAAGTTAACACAAACATGAAATGAATCGTAATTAAGTTGAAAAGATGGAAATAAATTATGTACATGAAAGAAAACATTAACATGAAGACGCAGAAAGAATCGCTTACCTTGACACTGAACTCCTCAACTGAAAGCCAGGAACCCATTTTCAACAATGCTGTCAAAGCAGGGGCAACAGCTGAACCAAATTCTAGAGCAGAAGCTAATAAAGGTAGCAACTGAAAAAACAAAAATAACAAAGTCATAAAAACAGGACAGAGTGTCTTAAACAGATTTAAAACTTCCAATATGGAGATCAAACTTTTAAGTTCCAAAGAGATGCACCTTCTTCAACACAATCTCGCGAGGTAGTTGCTCCGCTAAATTTGGAAGCTTACGAAAAAAGGTGTCTTTCTCAACGCTGTCTTTCAGGGTAAGAATCTCCATGAAATGTATTGTGTCTACCAACTTATTTTGAAAATATTCTGCATGCCCATGAGCAAAACAAATGTTTGAACAAACAAATAAATTGCTAAAAACATTTTTTATGTACGTTAACAAGTAAACTTGAAGAAGTAAATTCCCTTCAAAATCTGAGTTAAGTTCCATTTACGTAAGAATGTGGTAACATCCCTTGTGCTGTCAACCACCGACCTCTCTACACTACCCTGTTTTCTATGAAGGAGCACCTACCACTGTTTTCTATAAGCTTTGACGTATTTAATCTACGAGATGGCGTGGAACTCAATAGGCGCTGGTAATCTGGAAGCAGAGACTGAGACAAAGAAATAGACATAAAGATGAAAAATTAATGTCATAAGAATGAAGTATCAGAGAAACTTAAATAGTAAAGCTGCCTTCAATTTCCATATTAAGTAATACATCCATTTAAAAAACAATAGTTTTACTGCTACGAGGGCAAACCTTGGGAATGGAGGCAGTGTTGCGTAACTCCTCTGTTTTGCCCAAATTGACACCCGAGAATAGCTCGTAGATAAGACAACCTATAGAAATAGAACCCTTGACTCATTCAAAGAGACCTACTCAGAAAAGCGAAAGAGGAAAAGGGAAACAGCAGATGAACAAATTAAAAACGGCAAAATTTGGGCCAGCTTGGGCACCAGGAGGGGTCTTCCACTCATGAAAACCTCACCTGGCCTGAGGATCGTTTATTATTTTGACGTGCAATGTTTGATTTCAGGGTTCTGTTTTTCTTGATATATCTCATGTAACAAGTTGAAGTTATAAGTATCATAAAGACATTCTCATTTTAATCTTTTGATTCATTTATAATTTTTATTTTTAATGGGTTCCAAAATAGTCCTTCAGTTTATATTACATCACATTAAGGCCCTTAATCGTTATCTCAAGTAAAGGAAGATTCAGCAGCTTCCTCATTTCTGATTTATGCAATACTAGCATCCCCCTCCTTGCTGTTAAGGTACAAACTAAGGGCATGGGCAACTCCTATAGTGTGATGGATGGTGCGTACAAGGCCCATGACTATGAAGTTGCTTTGATGGTGAATATAAAATGTTCAAGAATGACTAGTGGAGAATGTGAGTGTTTTTGACTTATTAAGAATGTTAGTTGTTTTTTTGCCCATCATATGCTTGTTGGATGACTGAAAACAAAGGAAAATGACTATTAAACGATCTTATTTTTCAAATTTTTTTGACTGAATTGCCCTAACCTGGTACAGGCATGGCCCCACCCAGATGTGAGATGATACTAGACCAAGCCAAGCCGTGGGTCAAAAACTCTGGCCTGAAGCGTTCCAGGCCAAGCTGGGTACATGGAATGAAAACTTGCCCTCACTTGGCTATATATCTAGAGTTTTAGATGCTTTGCCTTCAACTATGTGCTTAGAGATGATGCAGCCTTCCTGTCCAGTATCAATTATTTTTACTAGTTTTTACTCAGCATGACTCAAACAGCCAGTTAATTTACTCGGTAAAGCAGGTTTTCCAAAAGTTCCACAGTTTCAATGGGTTGAGTGCAAATCTATGAAGGTTGCATTGAGCCTTCCTAATTGGACAAAGGCCACGGAAGATGAATATACAGCTTTGATGAGAAACAAGACATGGAGTCTAGTGCCACTACCTGCTGGGAGAACACCTATTGGTTGCAAGTGGGTGTACAAGGTAAATGAAAATCAAGATGGGACTATCCACAATACAACGCATGGCTAGTAGCTGAAGGCTTTCATCAAAAGCTTGGCTGTGACCACATGGAAACTTTCAGTCCTATTGTTAAGCCTGTTGCCATCAAAGAAATGCTCACCTATGCTATATCATGGGGCCGGACCATACATCAATTAGATGTCAACATTGCCTTCTCCAACGGCAGACTTCAAGAAGTCTATATGAGTCAACCTCATGGATTTGAATCAAGTGACAAAACACCAGCTCTATATGGGCTTCAACAAGCACCTAAGGCTTGGTTTGAGAAACTAACAGTGACACTTCATGCCCCTTGGTTTTCAATCAGCAAGGAGCGATTTCTCTTCATGTATCTGACACTACAAGGGTGAGATTAAATGGGTTCTACTCGGCAGTTGAAATTTTGGCCACTGGAAATACCTGAAGCTTATATAAGATCTGAACATAGCCTTTGCACTCAACGATTTAGGCCACCTGAACTATTTTCTTCGCATACAGTTCAGAAAAATACAGATTGCAGCCTTCACTTATCTCAATTCAAGTATACACAGAAATTCTTAAGAAAGGTGCGCATGGATGAGGCTAAAGCCATCAAAATTCCTATGCAACAGGCACCAAATTATCAGCAAAAGGGACGGATGTCATGGAAGACCCTCAATTGTATTGCTCTATTGTTGGGGCCTTACATTACATCGCTATTACTAGCCCTGACATGGCTTTCTCAGTCAATAAGGCCAGTTAATTAATGCACAAACCTCTGAACAGCCACTGGGCAACAGTGAAACAGCTCCTAATACAACCACACAGTTGCTGTTGACTATAGTATTTGTCTTCAGAGGTCATCTAACCTCAATCTAGTGGGCTACAATGATGCTGACTGGGGCTTGGATGTGGACGACAGAAGGTCTATGCCAAGTGGATGTGTTTTCCCCGGAGCTAACCCAGTGGTTCAGTATCCTAATAAGCAAGCAGTTGTCTCAGTCATCACAGAAGCTAAATATTGAGGTTCGGCAGATGTGGAGGATTTGACAGCCAATCCAATTCTCCATGTCCACACAAAGCATGTTGAATTGGATATTCACTTTGTAAGGAAGAAAGTTCAACAAAACAGCTTGTAGTTACTCATGTATCTTCTAAAAATCAGTTAGCAGATGTGCTAACTAAACCTGTTCCCTATGATCAGTATGCTCATCTTCAGTCCATACTTCGTGTTTTGCCTCGCAAACACCAACCTTGAAGGGGCATGTAAGGCTAGATAAGTCAGTTAGGCTGTTAGATAGTTATAGTTAGTCAGTACAACAGAAACAGAGTACATCTTGAAACTCTCTTCTATAAAACCCTCTCGCACATACACCAGAGGACATATCAATACAATCTGTGTTACCCTGATTTCCACCAGCCATATTATAAAGGTTAGGAAAGAAGAGGAAGAAAGTATTGGCAACAGTAAGAATAATGCAACAGTTAAAGGACGTCAACTTATTCCAATCCATGTGCCAACCAAATTGCAATCACAATGAATTCTCATAAAAAATGACGGATTAAATGAACAAACAAAACAATAGCAACTTACCCATGCCCCAAGAATCAATGGCCCAAGGAGAAGACTTTCTGATAGCTGCCCAGTCAGACTTTGCCAACTCCATTGGTTTGTATTGTGATCCAACAAGCCATGCATATTGCTGAATGAAAAAAATGTGAACATGAATCGAATGAAGTAGGTAGCACTATGCCATATCCTTTACTTGAAAAGATACACATACAAACACCTTTGGCTGCATTAAATATTGGCAATAGTACATAATGCTAGTATAGTTTGTCATAGATGCTCAAATGCCAAAAAGGACAGACAATTGAAGCATCACACAGCTGAAACTTGAGTTTCTGATATTTCGAACTCAAGGAACAATGACAGTAAAAATTCAGATAGAGTACAATGCCAAAGAGAACATGGAAAAAAGCATTAAACCAGGCATTTGGGTTACCAGCATTTGCCCAGTAGAAGCTTCATTGCTCCCATCAAATTCTGAAAGAACATCAAAAGCATGGAGTTTCCAATCCAAAGTTAGTGTGACCACAACACTAGCCAAGCAAACATTACCATGAATCTGCAACACCAAAGCTTGTCAAGAAAAATAAACTGATTCCTCAGAAGAGCCAAAGTCTTAATTGACCCATGAATACTCACAAGTTTGCAATCATTATTTAAGAAGCTCACAGCCTTGGCTATTTGATGCAGCCCCCAAGCATAGTATTCGTCTCTAGAACATAGATAAAAATGAAGCGAATATTAACAAATTCACAAATCAATTTTTATTTGGTGTCAAACTCGTAGTGTGTGATCTACAATTTGCATATAACAGGTCTAATAGGGAATAAAAGATATTACACTATAAATTACAAAGAACAAAAGAAGTTCCCACCAAAATACAGAGTAGAAAACTCTATTCATACCTTTGTGTACCTTCTAGTCCTAACTCCTTAATCTTTTCTGAAAGTGGCATGACAGGTTCTGTTACAATATAGATTGTGACCTTGGAAGAACCACCATCAGAAGTTTCAGTCTCAGTACTGTGAAGAAATGACAAAATATTTGGATGCCTGACCTGAAAATGATACCAGTTAAAAAATCAACCCGGAAAATCCGAAATTGGAATTCAAACCTACATATAGTCCACAGATCAAAAGTGAATAAAGCACAAAATATCAAATGATGTGTTTTTCATGAATAACAAGAATGTCTATCACCATGGAAACAGGCTGACAGAGTTTGGTAATTTTGACAGGTGAAGGCCAGTTCTTACTACGCAACTGGCATCCAGCTACAATTTCTGACTCAAACGCCATGAAGAAGGGAGATGCTCACTATCAGAAGGACTTCAAAAGCGTTTTTGAACTTTGGGCATAATTTTAGGGCTCATGCTATACACTAATGAAATGAGTAAAGACTTCATGTACCCGCATTAAAAAAGATAATACAGAGGAACAAAACTGCTGAATAAAGATTCAATAAAAAAAAAGGAAAGGAATCCGTTTCCTTCCAGATAACAAACAACTCTCTCAAGGGCATCCAAACAATGAAGGAAAAGAAATTGAAAGAATGCGATAAAAGAAAATATTTGCAAATATATCAAGCGCAAAGCAGGAAAACAGTTGCTGCATACACTGAGAAGAACAAATAATAATTTTTTACAACACTTAAGCATCAGTTACTGACGGAAAATTTAATTGGATTTATTTTATGCTTTTAGTAATTTCTTTTGCTTTAAGTTCAGGTTTTCTTTTGCTTTATATTTAAGTTATTGTGCTTGGAGCTCCCTACAAGTAGCCCTAGATTATTGTCATTGTTAGGCTTCAAGATATTTGCCTTCAACCCCCTTCCCTTCTTCCCCTTTATCTCTCAATTTCTCCAGCCCCCCCCCCCTTTCTTTCCTTGTACTACATCATTAGTCTGTCCCCAGAACAACTAAACAGGTCCAAACAAAGGAGTTATGTCAGGTAAATGACATGTAATTATGAGACGTGTCCCCTTATCATATCATACATTGAAGAGGAGGGCGGTTTGGGGGGGCCTCTCCAAATGAGTGACAGTAATTTTATTTAAACCATAAATTTCTATGTTGGCATTGAAGTAATAAAAACAGTTATGCAACATTAGATTCCAAAAGGGAAGTATTTCTCAACATTTAAACGGTATCAATTAAAATTCAAACACAAAACCATCATGATTTAATGCTTACTGTTCGGAGACGCTTGACACCATTTCGACCGGCTGCTAAATGTCCATCCTGAGCATTACTCCCAGATAGAGAAAAGATTGAAACTGGAGATCCATCATCCTGAAAATTGCATCCACATGCAGACTTGTATCAAATAAACTGCCTGAGGAAAATTATGGAAGAAAAACTACGACCATTCAACACACCTAAATCCAAAGCCAGCAGCTGTTGGTAGTATAAGTTCATAAATAGAAGTTTGCAGCCAAACGATAGAGTCAGGTTCATTACGAGAATAAAAAGTTTAAAATGAGAAAGGTAACCAGCATCCAGGGGACTAACACATTATGGCATACCGAATACCAAATATATGCAGCTTTAAGCAAAGCCCCACAAATTATCTAAACTAGCACATAAATTTTGTTACATTCCCCAGCGTTTCAATATAATAACGTCCTTGACTGTTTTCTTTCTATTAACTTTTCGCAATCAGATAATAAAGACAGGATGAGAAGCAAAGAAAGGTCCTATTCCGTTCCTTGAGCAACAGTCGCCCGTAGCCACCAAGGCAACGACTCAATTTTCATTAGATCAATGCATAATCAGCTGCCCATGGCGAGGTGTCTGAAAGAAACTGGTACTAAATCCAGTACCATCAAAAAACGCAGGTTCCTACTAAGCTAAACCGTGAAATTCCTGCGAGTTGAGCATATTATCACATATGCCGTGTTCAAAGACAAGCTACTGGACAAGCCTATAAGCACTACCGACACAAAAATGACGCAAGCAAACACCATAATCGATTGGGGAGAGAAGTCATATTTGAGGCACGAGATAGGTGGACAATAAGAAGCAGATCCATCTTAGGTGTAATCTAACAGTTCGATCAAATTAGAATTATGGGACATAAAAAGAAGAAGAAATACCAAATTATATGAATGAGAGAGGAGGGAGAAAGAATATGTGGAAAGTACCTTGGAGGAGCCGCGGTAGTGAGTCCAAGATCCCCAAGCAGAAGGGTAAGGTTGGCCAATATTATAAGGGAGATCTTTGAGTCCGGTTCCAGATCCACCCACCACCTCCTTCAGGAATTTAAACATTTTCTTCCGTGGTCACGAAGAAATAACTGATCGGCAACAGGGACACGGAGAAGATTAAGATAAAACCAATGATCTGATTGTGTATTTAGCGATTGTATGGCTTCTCCCACTCTGCATGAGAGCAATATATTCACCTGACCGAAGCAGCCGTTCCGGTTTTTTTATACGGGAAGGGATCAACCAGATGGCATCAACCTATCAGGCAAAGCCAGTAGCCGCAGCCAACGGCGAAGCTTCTCGCAAATTTTGCGAAAGAAATCATAATAATCGTAGTAATATAATGGAGGAAAATTAATACTCCCTCCATCCTAACATGAGAGCCTGGTTTTCATCAACAACCAAAACTCTTATGTAATTCAATTTTAATTTCACTCCTATATTTATTATTATTGTTTAAAATCATCCTCTTAATATTATCTCAATAATATTTAACACAATAATAATTCAAATGCACTCATCTATATATATTTTATAAAGATGAATAATGTCTACCATCATAGATAAATTCATTACTATCAAGCATAGAGAAATTCTATTGTATATTTATTTTAAACAAATTAAGCCATTTTTTAAAAAATATTTTCACGCAAACTTTTAAAGTGATTGGATTTTTTCCTCCCAAAGTAGTCCGAAGGAATCTCAATCTCATCGTTTGTGTCCATAAATATGCTTTTTTTCACTCTATTCAGTTAATGCCCTTGTTTTTTGAAAAAAAAAAATCTACAATGAGTATTTTTTATCTCAATTTATTTCAATTAACTACTTCACTTAATTTATTTAATCTATTTAAATAAGTTAAGTAATTGTTCCATTTGATTCTTATTAGCCCAAAAAAAACATCAAATGACTCCCTAGTTTACTCATTGTTATCAAGTGCCAATTGGTGTTAAACTATAGTTTATGTCAAAAATTAAACAAACAACTATCAAACATTTAGAAGAGTTTCTATACTAAATTATAGTTTCATATAAACTTGAAGAATTAGCTTATAGGTGAAGAAAATGACTTTTAGGCTATATAATTGTTATTTTACTATTTTTTTTACTCTCCCTTTTTTTTCTGTCGACACTCCCTATGTTCACTCATCGCTATCGCTGTCTCACCATCATCGCTGATTTGTCTCCATTGATGTTGTACGCTTCTTCTCTGTTATCCCATGATGCTATGCTAGGCCAAAGGAAGTGGAACGGTGAATGGAGGCTGGGTGGCGTGACGATTGAGTGAGGGAGTCGGTTTGTGGTGATGGGAGATTTCGGCTACGTGGAATGGAGATAGAGTACGACGATGAATGAATGGTTTTACTTTTTTTTTACGTAATCTATTAATCATAAAATTATTATGATAATAAATATCTAAATATTTATGTTTTTAGAATCATTTTTTTTAAAAAACTCTTATCTAAAATCTATTATCTATAATTACTTTTAAATTATTTTTTCTCTATAAGTTAAATCAAGCTGCTATAAATTTTTATAGGAAAACTCGGTTCGGTTAGTGCGTTAACGACGTGACAAATTTAAATATGAGATGGTAATGTGAGTTGGGACCTAACTTTAAAGTGTGACCCTTATTCTTGGAGCTTAGGCCTAGCCTTACAGTGCCAAGAGGTCGCATGTAATATTTTTGTTGTTTTCAGATATAAGAAATAAATTATAACATTTAACTGATAATTATTGATTCAGTTAATAAGAATATGATTTATAATCAATAATGTCGTAAGTTTAAATTTTATTATCGATATAAGAAATTTATTAGTGGGTGATCTATAAATATCTCTCTAAAACTCTCTTAAAACCTAGAGCCATGCTTTAGCCTCTATGATCTTTCGGTATCCAATTCACTCAAATTTTTGTTATCCAAACAAAATTATAACATTTAGGTTGTGGTTCATTTACAATAAAGAAGGGTCCGAAAGAAAGGAAAAAGAAAAAGAAAAAAGGTTTCGCATGATTTTATTTTCTTATGAACCAATTTTCAAGGTTAAGAGCTTGTTAATGACTAGAATAACCCTTGCTTTAAAATTACTCCTGCCTCACCCGACCAATGGCTGGCCAAAAAAGCCATCTCCTTCATTTTCAATTATCACTGAATCAAAATTACTCGTGCCAGTGACGAGTGCTACAGTGCTCATCTAAGGGTTCTATTGATCTTCCTCCACACACACTTATAAATTTGGTGTCTACTCTTACGGGTGCCTCATCTTTGGATATATCTATTAAAGGTGAAGAAGAACAAGTTATATATTTTTTAATTTTCTGGTCGTTTCTTGCAGATTCACAGGGACATGATGAAGAATGTGATCTCTGGAAGCGTTTGTCAATTCTCTACAGAGCAGATGTTCTTGAAACCTGCAACCCGCGACGAATTTTGGGGCCAACTGGGGATGGAGATTACTGAATATTATTTCTAATTGTTTGGCCCGATGGAGGAAAGACGAGAAGATCATTTACATATATGAGGTGAGCGGGAGCGGATCCTCTCAGAATCCGCTCCCTCAGTATCCCTCAGAAGCACAGCGCCTTCTTACCTTCTCCTCTTGTGTTATCTATTTTTTTTAAAAAAAATCAAAAATCATTTTTTTAAAAAATTAAAAATTACACTTTTTTAAAAAAATTCAAAACACTTTTTTAAAATGTTTTTTAAAAAAATATTTTTTTTTACAAAAAATGTTTTAAAAGGGAGCCAGCGGAAACACCTTTAAAAAAAAAAAGCGTTTTCAAAACAAACAGTTTTTTTTTTTTGTTTTGCAGATAAGGCAAGAGAGAGGAGGCAAAAGGCTAAGGGAAGAAGGCGCTGAGGGAGAAAGGCGCTGTGCTTCTGAGGTGAGGGAGCGGATTCTGAGAGGATCCGCTCCCGAGGTGAGCATGGGTCATTTTCTACCAATCTCAGTGGTTCTGATTCGATTGGGTACAATATGGGCTGCAAGGTTGGCTTTAAGACTACCATGAAATTATATATCGTGTGAGTTTGGTTTAAACTCAAATTTTATTTTAAAAAGATTTTTAGCCAAAATTTTAGTTTAATTTTTTTTAAATAAATAGTCATATTTGTCTAAAAGGGTTTGTGGACCAAACTATAATTTTAAATAAACTATTGGGAATAGTTTCTAGAACAGTAAAAAAATTTATGGACTGCCCAATTACTATTTTGCCCATACTTTTTCTCACACTCTCTCTCTTCTCTTCTCCCTCTTCTCTCTCTCCTTCTCTTCTTCTCGCCTCCGTATCGCCATCGTTGCCCTTCCATTTCAGCCGTGGTTCTAGTCCGACAGCCTTCTGTTTTTGCCATGGTTCTAGTCCGACAGTCTTCCATTTTCGCCATGGTTCTAGTTCGACAGCCTTCCATTTTCGTCGTGGTTCTGATCCGACAGCCTTCCATTTCCGCTGTGGTTGCTAGAGTCGACAACCCTCCTCAGCCATTGCCGTCTTTGGAGTTGCTGCAGAAGAGGAGGAAGAAGAGCTACAGTGGTCACTGGAATTTTTGACGAGTGAATATTTTTTTTTATTTCATATCATTTATGGTAATTTATCAATCATAAAAGTTCTTTTGGTAATAACCATCCAAACACTCATTTATTCAAAATATTATTTTTCTATAAACTCTTCTGCATAAGCCTTTTTCTAAAAGTTGTCAAAAAAAAAATTTCACAAACCTTTTTCTAAAAAGCTATCCAAATTTGCCTATTATAAGAATAAGAGAACTCAAGAGATTTGAGGAGATTAGGTTAGATGCCCTAGGAAAAAGTCGGCTCATCTCCGCACAAGACTGTCCACATGACCACGTACACAACTTGTTTTAATTCCAAACATGGAATTCAAATAGTTTCCATATTCCTTTGGAACGCCATTTAATTAATTTTGTTTCATAACTCGTTGGCTTCAGATCATGTATGTCGGTCCATAAAAGAATCGGAGATCAAATTTCGTTTCGTTGGATTTGAGGGAGTATTTCCTACTATAGTTATTTAGCGGGCGTCGTCTCATCTATCCGGTACACAATTAGCAACACAGGATATAGAATTTTCTGTACGCAAGAATTTAATTTGTTCTCCCACGGTTCAGATCATTTTAGCCATTAATCTGTTACCGAGCTGATGCATGTGTGGCTAAAATCATCTAGAACCTACGTACGTTAGGCATTATATGTTTCTCTGATTTTCCCACATGACAAGTTCGGGAACTCTAACATCTCATCAAGAAGACAAGCCAGAGCAAGAAAACCATTGAATTAGAATATTATCTCAGATTACTTATTTTGACAAGAAGAATCAAAAGAGACGGTGCCTGGCTGAAATATCAACGGCATAACGAGGATTGCTTTAGCCTTAAGGGCACATCTGATAACTCATTACACTCCAGTCTAGGCACTATTTTAGGCCAAGGGATGACCTAGGTAACAATATTTTTAGATTTATCCATAGTATTTTGATCTACTAGCAACCGATTAAACTAATTCGTGGGAATGTAGACCCACAATAGAGGAACTCGCTACATCCAAATAATTATCACCACTGTAATTATCGTGGGAATTTAGGGCTCGAACATATGAGTCCCAGTATTTAAATGTGGACTAACTAATTAACGATGATGCCCATGCGCGCCAAGATATATATGCAACTTAATTGATAATTAAAATTTCAGGAGGTGCTTGGTAGTTGGTATTGGTGGTAAGGGATCAATGTCAATCACAAAAAAGACAAGGAAAAAGATATTTCAGAGCAGGAATTCGCGATGCCTCCATTATTGCTAGCTGGCCTGGTGATCAAATACCCACTTTGTGTTATGCTTGGAATAATAATAAGCATTAGTTAACGTAACACAAAACCCCAGTGGGAGTAGAATAATCGCTGCACCTCATTCCTTATTCTGATAAATTGTATGACCGTACGTTAGCAAATCCCAGCGGCAAAAGCAACCACACATGCCTTGAGACGAAGCAACCCTATATAAGGGTGTGGAGACTCCTCCCACACAACGAGGCCTTTTCGGGAGCAAGTGCCCGAAGAACAAAACCCTGCACCTGTTATGGTGTTCAAGCAGGGACAATATCGTTGATGTTGTTTAACATGGTATCAGAGCAGGTTGCATTGTGGACATATTGTGTGCAATTCTTGATTCTCCACCATAGCCCAAGAAGTCCAGTCTTGAAGCAAGAGCCACCCCAGCAACTCGAATGAGATCTTGCCAGAGCAACCAGCGCAGCCATTTTGGAGCATTTCCTATTTGTGAGATTCTGCTAATTTTTCTTGTTTCTCTTCTCATCTCTTCGTTGGAAATGGCTACAGCCATACTTCGCTCTCAAGATTGTCTTCGAGGTCGGTTTGGCCACGAATCCTTAGCCCTAAAGGCATCACCTGTCAGATCGCCAAGAAAACCTAACCCTAATCCTATTCCAATCCCTAACTCTCACGCCTGCCAGAGTCGCCGGAGGAAGAGAAGCCCGGTGGCCGTTCATGCTAATCATAACGATCGAGATCGGAGTCATTATGGCGGTTGATGCACGGTGGCGAGAGGTCAGGCCACGAACCTTGTTATGGGTCAGGTCAAGATCCTTAAGCGAGGGGAAAGGTTGAGTTCGGAGAACAACCACAACTCCCAAGTGTTTGCTGTTCCCTCAAACAACCGGAAAATGTGCAAGAGCGAAGAAGGGTTTGATTTGGTTTTGGGATTGACTGATCGGTTGGGTCCGGACCCCGAAATGGTGCAGAAGCAGATTAGGATTTCGGATGGAATCTATGCCGGAACCGCTTTTGTTGCGTCACCGCCTCCGAGTTCATTACCGGTACCTGGATTTCTAGGAAAGAACAGCGCAGCCATCACCTGGCAAGATTCAGACGTATCCTTAAGCCATTCGCTGCTGTTCTTGACAAGTTCAAGTTCTTCGGAGTTTCGACGAGAGCTTTCACGTCCATAGACCCCTTCACCGTCAAGACTTGTCGTCGGGCTTATTCTTGTCGGTTTTGGAGTCCTTGCCGTCCTTCTTGGGGTTGAAGAGAACAATGCAGTAGCGGTTAATTCTGATTCACAGGCTAAACACTAATTCAATCTTGCTCTGCAATATATTCTTCAAGGTTTGATACCAGAGAATCCCAGCACAACCACACCTTTCTTTTTTCTTGGCTTCGCATTTTGCTGCATCTCTCAGAAATGACGAGCATTGCAACCCACCAAATCTCTCAGCCCATCACTTGCCACGCTTGGAGCCCTGACCAATCCATGATTGCCTTTTGTCCAAACAATAATGAAGTGCACATTTATGGATTGTTGGAAGACAAATGGAAAAAAAAAAAAAGCACATGTTCTTCAAAAGCATGAGCAAGTAGTTTGTGGGTTGGACTGGAATAATAAATCAAACAAGATAGTTACTGCATCCCATGATCGCAGTTCATATGTATGGAACTTTGAAGGATCGGAATGGGTGCCAACTCTTGTTGTGCTTAGGCTAAACCGCGCTGCTCTTTGTGTTCAGTGGAGTCCAAAAGAAAATAAGTTTGCAGTTGGAAGTGGGGCCAAAACTGTTTGTATATGCTACTATGAACAGGAGAACAACTGGTGGATGAGTAAACTCATCAGGAAAAGTCATGATTCTTCAGTGACAAATATTTCATGGCACCCAAATAATATTCTTCTTGCAACAACATCTACAGATGGAAAATGCCGAGTGTTCTATACCTTTATAAAAGGTGTAAATACAAAGGATTCAACAACTCCAGAAACTAAATTTGGAGAGTTAATTGTTCAGCTTGATCTCTCCGTGTCCTGGACGTTTGGTGTCAAGTGGTCACCAAAGGGCACAACTTTAGCTTACGTAGGGCTATCAGGCTCGTCAGGCATTTCAAACACTAAAAGGTGTCATACAACTGCAAGCTCTTGTTTGAGGCCACTTGGTTAGGAGGCAAGCTGTTTCTACTTTCTACTGTGTGAAGGGAATCTTGGGTTACACTGAAGATGATGTTGTGTCTACTGACTTCCTTGGTGGCAGCAGGTCAAGCATATTTGATGCCAAAAGACTGGAAAATTCAGTTATCAAGAAAGTTGCAATTGCTTAAGTATTGATTGAGGAGAGTTTTGAAGAAATATTCATATTGTATTTTGTAAAATGAGAGTGATTTGGTTTAATTCACCTTACTCCCTTATGTGTTGTGTTGGCAAGTTGAACACCTAGAGTTAAGGGGTGTTAACTTGAGCGGGGGTGTTAGAAGGTTGAATTAGTTAGGTGATTAGTGTTAATCACTTAGTTACTAGATGACCCTAAGTCTATATAAAGGGTCCTAGTCTATTGGTTAATTGTGTGGGATAGTGAGATCCTCACCATAGTGAGGGAGAGGGTAACTTGGGTCTCTCCCCAAAGTCTCCAAATGGGATTAGTTCATCTCCCTCAAGTGAGTGTAGATTAGTGTGTAAACCCAAGTGGGTTTCCATGATATGTTGCTCTTGAATATAATATGATTCTTCATTTCTCTTCTCCTTATTTCTCTCCAAGAAAGTTAACAGAATCAAATTCGGAACGCTCGTCCACTTAACACTCTTACACAAATAATAACAGGAGATCGCATGTCCATAGAAATATAATGAATATACCTCATTAAAACTTAGCTTTTGTCTTGACCTGAGCAGGCGTGAATGTTTATATATAGGCAAATTACTGTGGGGTTGAACATGCATGTTGTTGAGGTTTGGCGAAGCGGAAGAACCAATAATCTGGTGATATATATATATTGAGGGAGGAAAGAAAATGATAGGATGGGAAGATGTGTATAAGGTGGTGGCCGCAATGGTGCCACTGTACGTTGCTCTGATGTTAGGGTACGGGTCGGTGAGGTGGTGGGGGATCTTCACGAGGGAGCAGTGCGATGCCATAAACCGACTGGTGTGCTACTTCACGCTGCCCCTCTTCACCTTCGAGTTCACGGCTCACATTGATCCTTTCCACATGAATTTCCCCTTCATCGCAGCCGACACCATCTCCAAGTTCATCATCGTGTTGGTGCTGGCCTTCTGGGCCAAGTGCTCTCCCAAAGGAAGCTACTGCTGGTCCATCACCAGCTTCTCCCTGTGCACCTTAACCAACTCTCTGGTGGTGGGGGTCCCACTCATGAAGGCCATGTATGGCCCCCTGGGGGTGGACATCGTCGTCCAGTCCTCGGTGGTGCAGGCCATCGTATGGCTCACTCTCCTGCTCTTTGTCTTGGAATTTCGAAGAGCCACGACTGAATCCGCTGGTAAAGTTCCGGAAGTAGTGGATGAGGGATTGGTGGTGAGCAGCAGGCCTCCCTTGTGGGAGTCGATGAAGCTCGTGGGGCTGAAGCTTGCGGTCAACCCTAACACGTACGGTTGTGTGGTTGGGGTTTCATGGGCTTTCATAGCTAACAGGTGGAAGTTGGAGATGCCGAGCATCGTGGAGGGGTGCGTATTAATCATGTCGAGGGCTGGGACAGGCACTGCCATGTTCAGTATGGGTGAGTGTTCGTGGGCCATATATATATATTGTCTGTTGCTTCACGTACGTACGTATATATATGGGAATTAACACGGGGCAATGTATTGCTATTGCAGGTATTTTCATGGCGCTTCAGGAGAAGTTGATAGCCTGTGGATCCAGTCTGACGGTATTCAGTATGGTTCTCAAGTTGGTAGCCGGACCTGCCGCTATGGCTATTGCTTCCATCGCTGTGGGATTGCCTGCTGACGTTTTACGAATCTCTATCATTCAGGCTTGCCCTTTACCCTCCTGTTTTTCCGGATATCTTACGTTTATATTACTCAAACATTTTCTTGTTTATATTTACTCAAACATTTTCCGGAAAGATGCTTAATGACGTGGGATATTCTGCTGCAGGCAGCACTGCCACAATCCATAACGTCCTTCATTTTTGCTAAAGAATATGGATTGCATCCGGAGGTTCTTAGCACAGCGTGAGTTCCCATTTCAAATATTATGCCTGTTGGGGTTTCACCCAAACTTGGTTTTAAAAAAAAATTTAGCTCAAATTTTAGTTTAATTATTTTTTAAAATAAATAATTTTATTTATTTAAAAAAAATTTATCGTTTAAAACTATAGATTCGAATAAGTTATTAAGAATAAGTTTTAAAACAGTAAAAAAACTTATAGACTATTCAATTACTATTTTGCTCTTATTTTTTCTCTCTCTCCTCTCTTCTAGATCTACCGTTTTCTATCTAGCTCGCCTTTGCTTCTGTTCACTGTGCTTGCCGTCGACATGCTCGTTGCTTCTGTTCACTGTTCTAGAATAGAGAGGAGAGGAGATAATGATAGAGGTGTTGATAATAATGTGCTATGGGTGAATAGAGGTGGGCGTGGGTGAGGATAATGGAATGGAGGTGAAGTGATGGGAGATGTGCATGAGTAAGGATGCAGGAATAGAGGTGCTGATGACGGGAGATAACCGTGGAGGGGAGAAGAAGAGAGAGAGAGAAAAATTTAATAAAATTGTATATTTTTAATAATTTTTTAATAATAAAAATATAATAACTATTTAAATATTTATTTATTTAAAATTATTTTTTTATAAATTTTTATTCATAATTTTTTTTAATTTTTTTTATAAATTATTTTTTAAAAGTCTATCTAAACGGTTAATTAATATTTATTATATTTATGTTACTTCTTTCCTCTCTCTCTATCTATATATATAGTTATATATACACACGACACCTAAGATTTCGGCTCCTTGTTTGCATACTGCAGGGTGATCTTTGGTATGATCGTCTCGCTTCCCGTGTTGATCGCCTACTACGCAATATTGGAGTTTGTTCGTTAACAGCCTGAGATTTCTTTCCTATATGCAAGAAAAGGGGGCCGGAACCCATTACTTAAATTTTAAAATTTATAATATTTGAATTAATTTGTCTTTATATTTTTCAAGCTTGTTTTAAATGACACTTTTGTCCACTTATTTAAATAATATTTCTTACCAACCCATTTAAAACTCCTTTCCCACTTTTACATGTCAATTCATCAAAAATTCGCAAGCAATCCTCTTGATCCCTTTTCATTTAAAAAAAAAATCAGATTAATATCATTATTCATCCCTATAAATCTTGGTTCAGTCCTTATATTTAATACCCTTAATTAACGCTATTAAATACATAAGGACCAAAATTTAAAAAGATTTTTGATCCAAACTTTAGTTTAAAAAAAAATTCAAAATAAATATTTGTTTAAAAAGGCTTTTAGACCAAATCATAGTCTAAAACTATGATTTTGGATAAGCTACTGATAATAGCTTCTAAAACAGTAAAAGAACTTATAGACTACCCAATTACTATTTTATCCATATTTTTTCTTATACTCTCTCTCCTCTTCTCTCTCTTCCTCCACCGTCATCTTCCTCTTTAGGTTATCGTGGGTCACTGGGTAACGTCGCGCATGGTCTTCGTCTTCTTCCTCCGTCCAGCTCTATCATCTTTAGCTCCTCCATCAAGGCATCATCATCGCGTCTTCAGCTCCTTCATCGTCGTCGTCATTTGCCGGAGACAAAAGAGGAGGGAGACAATGGAGGAGGGAGACCGTAAACAGTGATCGTAATTGAATTATTTTTTTTATCTCATACTCTTTTTAGTAATTTATCAATTATAAAAACTCTTCTAGTAATAATTATCTAAATACTTATTTATTCAGAACTATTTTTTTATAAGTCATTTTTCAGAACCCTTTTTTAAAAGCTGTTCAAAAACTCTCTTTTTTTTCTATAAATTATTTTTTAAAAATCTATCTAAATAAACTTTATAACTTAAAAGATTAAATTTGTATAAATTCGGGGAATATTAACACAAAAATCAGTTATACAATCACAAAGTTTGAAGAACCCACTTGCGAATCATCACATGACCACATGACCATGAGGATATAAACTGCATATGAGAAGTAAACATGATTAAAGAAGAATTGAAATTCCTAGAATTTAATTTAATGTATAGAGAAAAAAAAACACTTCAATAAATAACGATACTATACAAAAGAAAGAGATAATAGAAAATTCAACATTATACTTAAGACCAAACCAAGGATCATCTTATATTTAGAAATTCCAGTTTTTAATATTGGAGCTAATAGAAAATTTAACATTATACTTAAAAGGCCAATAAATAACGCCTTGAAAGAAGACGACCATGCGGAAAAGTCCAACATGAAAATCAATCCGAGTTAGTTGGAATCATTTTTGAGGGAACCGCAAATCTTGACCGGGTCTCTATTGGCTCTGCCCGCCTTATTCGCTGCTTCCTCCTCCTTCCCTTACCCATCTCCCATTTCCCAATCCCACTCTCTCTTGACGTAACTGAAATTGAGCGCTCTCCCTTCCTGCTCTTCGCTTTTGGGGAAGATGGGGTCATCTGATCATGTACAATCCACACTCTCTCCTTTCATTCCTTTGTTTCCCCTGTTTTATTAATTATTTTCTGGCCTTCTACGGTTTCATGAATTTCAGATCAAGGCCAGGCATATGATCGGTCGTTTCTCTTTTCATATGTTGGCCAATGGCCGCCCGCTATAATCACTCACTTATATAGGGATTTTTCTCTCTACTATTTTTTATGCCCAATCATACTTCTCTTACCATCAACGTCTTTTCTTTTGGTTTTATTCTCTTCTTCATCTTCTTCCTTTTAAAGTTTTTACTAATGCTTTTGAGCGCACTTTTCCCTCTTTCCTTGTACCAGGCATCTTTATTTACTGCTGATTCGAAGAGTAAAAAATCACATCTTTGTGTTATCTTCCCGGCAGCTGGTTTACTTTGTGCTGTTACCTTCATTACAAGTTTACTCTTTGCACAAGGCTACAGAGAGGTACATGAATAAATTCTCTCGGGATTGAGCCACTCAAAAGCAGTGTCTCATAGGAAGGTTTTTCTACTTAGAAGTATTTCTTTCACCTGAACATATATATATATATATATATATATATATATATATATATAAGCTCGCGTATAAAATTGATATCGATTAATTAGGAATTCCATTTCTTTCAATTTCCAATACTTTGGGATGGTCATTTGGTCTCGCTTACTTCAGAAATTAATAAGATGGAGAACGCATGATGCTCTTCAAAATTTGGAACCTGACAAATGCAAGGTTTGTTCTCCTCACCATGGATGCTCTTACACTCCGACGTCATATAATATTTTTAGATGATTTACTCATTATCTGACATTATATATGTTCAAAATTTTGTACTTATATTGTTTATCTTGTTTAGTAGAATCAGTGCAGACCCAGAGGAAGTGAGGCATTACCCCAAGGTATCGTCTCCAATACTTCTGATTTAAAAATGCGACGTATATGGGATCCTCCTGGAAGGAGTCACGTCAAAGTAGATGTAAGTTTCGGTTTTTTCGTGTGTATTTCTCGTGACCCATGAAGAAAAAATAACACGGGCAACGTGATTACTTCCCTGTTCAAGGAAATTATGTAGGAAGTGCTAAAATGGTATGTGTCTGTGAACGCACTATATCAAGTTTACTGGGATCGCACTAACCTCCCCACTGAATTATATAGTTCTGGATAGAACCGTCATATATCACCTTTAACAGTGCTAATATTGTGAACTCAAGCCAGAAATTATACTTGGCTTGTTAAAATGCGTATTTAGATTTTGTGCGTGTCTTATTAGAGAAGATTATGCATTCTGATTTATGTGACCTATAAATATCTATTACAAATTTTACTCTCCCCCCCCCCCCCTAGTTTCAAGTTGTTATTGCAGGCCATCTCTACTTAAACCTTGCATCTCTTTATCCATTACTCAGTTACCATAATGCATACCGTCCGTTCAATCTCACTTTTATGCTATGCTCCTTCAAATATTTATTTGCCATTGTGGGTGTGATTGACTGGCTCAAATTTAAACAGATTAAGGCAAATGTGTCAACCAATTTGTTTGCGGTGACAGTTGGGATAAAGCAGAAAGATCTTGTGAGCAAAATGGTCCAAAAGGTCCTCCAACCCATTCTGTGGTTGCTTGTTAACTTTCATTTTGGTGCATGAATCTTGACCCTTCTTTCCTTTTAGATTTCAGTTTCTAGCAAGTGATTTCGTTGTGATGCTCTTCCATTATGATGGTATTGTTGACAAGTGGAAGGATTTTGAATGGAGTGATCAAGTGATTCATGTGTCTGCCATTAATCAAAGTAAATGGTAAATAACGATCTCCAATTTTCTTCCTCATCAATAATGATAATATTAGTTACCCCATATGTGCTTTTTTCATGTGCCTGTTTTTATTGATGATTAGGTGGTTTGCCAAGCGTTTCTTACACCCTGACATAGTTGCAGATTACGGATATATTTTCCTTTGGGATGAGGACCTCGGAGTTGAAAATTTCCATCCTGATAAGTATGTCAAATACCTTTAAACTTCAAGGGCTATATGAATAGAGCAAATGCTCCACAAATACAATGTTGTAGACTTGTAGTTTACATAATCTATAACCACATAAATATCTATCCTTCCCGTGTAGCTTTTACCATCATATTAAAAATCAATTTATTGGGAAAACTTTGCAAGCACATCGCCCTAACAAGAAATGTTCGTTGTCTCCTGGTTGACTTTAGTTATGTATCTATCATCAAAAGAGAAGGGCTTGAGGTATCACAACCTGCACTTGATCCTAAAGAATCAGAAGTTCATCATCAGATTACTGTACGTGGGAGGTCAGAAGTGCACAGGTATCCTTTTTACCACAGGAATCTACAAAACATATTTATTAGGAATGGCTTTTTTCCCCACTATTTTATGATAGGAAAGCTTTCTGAGGTTGACTAAATCACTAACCAGCAAGCAATAATTGTATATGACTAAAGTCTTATTGAAGCTTTATGCAAGTCCGTCTCCCGCTCAACCCCTCTTGCCACTTCTTTTCTGATGGCGTATTTCCCCCGTGCTTTTGCGGTATAGTTACCTCATAGTACACGACTAGCTACCTGCAAAGGATGAACATTTAGAGAGGGAGGGAAAATAGAGGAAAAAGCTTAGCTTAAGTTTTCATGTTTTTGATGATATATTCGATCTTTCTTCAAATCGATTCTTCTGTATACTGTATGCTTTTGGTCATTTTGTATTTGCAGAAGGGCATACAAGGCTGCATGTGATGATAACAGTACTGCCCCTCCTTGCACCGGGTACAAGTCTCCTGTTGTAACCTCACTCGATCTTTTTATTTAATTATTTCTAGTTGAAGAAATATGAAATTTTTGGTTTAGGTGGATAGAGATGATGGCTCCTGTTTTTTCTAGAGCCTCCTGGCGCTGCGTTTGGTACATGATCCAGGTGTGTCATTCTGTAATGCTTAGAGTTGCTGTAAAGGTGACGTTTATTCACTGTTAATGACTCATTTTTACAGAGTGACTTGGTCCATGCATGGGGATTGGATATCCAGCTTGGCTATTGCGCACAGGCAAGCAAAGCATATCATCCATCCTTTGCTTTTGGTTTTTAGTCCAATCCTGACGACCTCGCTTTTTCTGGATAGGGAGACCGAACCAAAAATGTTGGCGTTGTGGATGCCGAATACGTAGTGCACTATAATCGCCCCACTCTTGGAGGTGCATTGGACGAGAATACTGAGGTCAGAAATACAGCATCTCCACTAGAGGATTCAGTTGCAGATATTCCGTTTTCCTAGTATGATTCTAATCAGGAAGGTTTATTTGAAATGAAACTGAGAATTATCCATGACATGCAGGTTTCATCTCAGGCTAAGGATCGCAGAGTTGGCGTAAGTTATCATCCTGTCCTCTCGTGACTTGGTCAATGATCATTGCTTCTCCAATTAAGCGTAGACGACCCATTGTTCATATGTGAATAATAATATGTTGGTGGAGTGCAGGTGAGAAGACGCTCGTTTCGTGAATTACGTGTATTTAGAAAACGATGGAAAGCGGCAGTGGGGCGGGATGAATGTTGGAAGGATCCATATAAATAATAAACAGACAAGGCAACATGACTCCAGTTTCAAAAATTCCTGGAAACAGAAGCAGAACCAACTCAAGCTTGTGTTGTACGTCACAAGAGACAAGTTTAGAGAAGAAAATGATAAGTAAGAAGCTCCCGGCAGCTTGTGTTGTATCATTTGTCGCTCATTCTCTTCTTTCGATCGCATCACAAATTTTATGTAAATATTGAATGACAGGCTATGCAATTTTAATTGATTTGAAGCATTCACTGGTAGTCGATTACCTCTGAAGAAAATGACTATCGAGCATTCCCAAGCGGGACCAGCAGAGAAAGCCATCTTCCTTCGTATGAAACATTCCTTGCCATACCCCCACAGACAATTAAGGTTGTTCAACCTCGGTGTAAGCGTAACAACAAAGTTTAAACTTTATGCAAGATTTTTTATAAAATCACTGAAGACTAGTAGTAAAGTAAACAAGACTATGAGCATAAATTTTACGAAGATGTGTTAGCTTCTGTTGAAAAACAAACCCATTAGAATTTCATGAAACTTGTTCTTTGGATGGTTGAGTTGAATTGGAACCCCGACAATAGCCAATAAGTCAATAATGACATTACAATTGTGTGACAAAAAGAAGACGAAATTAACATACTTTATTCAATAGACAAAAATAATACTTATATCAATTATTTGTTGAAAGAGACAAATTCTTAAGAAATTACTCTTAAATCTAATTTGAGGATAGCTTTGATCAAATAAAAAAAATAATATCCCGTATTAATTATTTTTTGTTTGCTTCAATATCGCCTAAACCTACAATCGTGTTTTTACTTTTTAGGGAAGTAAATTATTCCACATACTTGCCATGATATGTAGACTTCATTGTTGCTAATATCTTCTCCTTAGATTGCAAGAGTATCCTTCGGATGAACGTGTATAAAGAGTTTAACACCCTCAGGTCTATCCCTCTTACGAAGGATTTATCGTCATTGCCTTGCATTAACTGGAAAAAAAAATGCTGAAACCATTCAACATGATAACTGCATTAACAACTTATTCTTTTTGACCTTGGGGAAAACACGTTTATCATCCAACATATATATCTGCTTGATGGGTGACAAATCCCAGAGAAACATCGCTGCGTATGATAAAGAAAAGGCAATAATTTTTCACTGAAGGAAAGTAGTGGTCGTGGGGCCGAGTGGAGCTGTATAAAGTCTTCAATTTAGTCACTTATTAGCTTCGAATAACCATGCCTGAAAAACTAACGGAGAGAAGAGAAACTTCCAGGCCATCAACCACCTCCAACTTCCGCAGTTCGAAAAGGCAGATTGAACTATTTATGAACCATGGGAAAAAACAAGACAGGAAAAAATGAAAGAAATACAAATCAAAAGTTGAAAACAGTCATTAACATTAACTCCACAGGAATTCCGTAAAAGACATGTATAAATGATTCCTGGCAGTACATGAATATGGAAAGTAGAAAGATGATAATGATGATACCGTTGCTGAAGATAAATTCTACATGCATGCAGGAGACAGCCCGGATCCAACGTTTACGAGAAACTAAAGGCTCTCCAATGAATTTCAAACCTGCCTCGAACAATTATTCACAAAGGAGGCAGCATTTGGTTATCAATAAATTATGCAAGAAGATAATTTTGCATCACGGGAATAAGTTAATTAAAAGGGCAGGCTTAAGGACAGAAGAAATGTTCACATCAGGTTTGACCTAATGTGACAATATTTGCTGAATTTTATACAATATGGCAACATGAAATCCAGAAGTTATATCCGTCAACTGCATGCATTTTCAGGTTGACAGGAATTACCATAAAATGACCTCTGTACATCTCCAGCAGTGGAGAAAATGAATTTACAGATTACTCATTTATCTCCCCAAAAATAATTGTAAAAGGCAAATGATCCATATTTCTAAAACACTTCATTCATGCCTCATCATCAATGCTATCTTCAGAAGACATCTGTCTAGTCTCTGACAGTGAAAGCCGTCGGGGCTTTGTCGAGCCTGACTCAACAAGTCCTTCTGATGATAAATTCAATGCAGCAGTTCCTGATGAAGACCCCAATAAACGGCGGACAGGGGTATCAGATGAAGGTGATGCAGGTATATTGTATGCGAAGATTCCCATTGGATGATCAAACTTGCAACTTGGGCCAAATTTGCATATGCCATAACGAGAATAGAAGACGCATAAAGGCTCTCCCTGTAGTAGGAAATTTGACAATGCATCTATCAGCTTGCAACATATCAATGAGGATCAAACTAAGATGAATCCAGAAGTATGAAGTAAATATGCTTCAAATAATTCACCGTTCACTTTTCCTTTATCATCTCATATTTTTCATTTGACAACTGCTTCAAACCATTAATACCCCCACTTAAGTTAGTTGTGGTCATGCATGAACTGAATCTTCTATTTTCCCATCCAATAATCTCAGCATGCGTGTAATGTGCTGCACGTATGGTTTATTAACAGGTTTTTCACACATTGTGATTTCAATGACTTATAGGTTATTATCCGTAAACGGAGAACTAGTTGCTTTATAAGAAAATAAGTATTGTTTATTATTTATTACAAGTGGTAACAAATCAGGTAAGCCACCAGTAAAATTAGAAAGACTAATCTTTTTCAAGGCCTTAATAGATTCAAGCCTAGAACTATGATACAGTATACATTCAGAAAACAACAGAATCTAAGACACAGGGAAAGCCATCATGGTAGAGATACGTTGGTAGTAAAGAATAGAACTCACTGGACGTAGAGGAAGGCCTATAGGACTCAAGACACAGTCAGGAGCAGGTATTAATCTCTCACGTGGATGATGAAACCGACAGACTGCACCAAACTTACAATCTCCAGTCTTCATGTAGAATTGGCATTCTGGTTGACCAGGTCTCTCAGGAAATATATTCTCCCTCTGCAGAGCATAAAACCCCAGAGGAACAGAGCCAGAACGAAATTGAGAATATGTCCCTTGAGATCCTGCATTTGCTGGTTCACCCTGGCGGGAAGTTCCATACATTTGACCATTTCCTATTGTTTGCTGTGGACTGTCTGAAGTAGAGATTGATCCAATCTGACCCTGGAGAACACAAATAGCCCATTAGCATGTTGGCAAGCTTCAGAAAATAACAAATTTTAGCAAACGAAACAGGGGATGTCCAATGTTGAGTCACATTAAGTTAAACTTCAGATAGCCCCATCCCAGAACAGTGCCTTATAATCATCTACATGTCCACATGAAAAGCATACCACTTTTTCTATATTCTTTAATTAAGAAAGCATGGATGAGCTTACACTGTATGCACTCCACCCAGGAACTGAAACCACTCCCTGAGGTAGAATCAGAGGTGCATAGCTTGAGGGGCCTTGCCAGCGTGGACTAGGAATATAAGAAGCTCGAGACCAATTTGTAATTCCCCCTGCATATGATGACTGCTGGCCTGGCGTAGTTGGAGAATGAATAGTAGGATAAACAGGAGAACCCCGCAACGAAATCATCATGTTATTTGGCTGAGGATGGTGGAATTTGCAAGTGTAACCAAATTTGCATTGTCCAGTTCTCAAATAATAAGCACATTCAGGTTCATTCTTCATAACAGAAAACAAAAATAAAATAAAATGCAACCATAAATTCAGCAATCCTCAAAAACTAGAGAGCATCTAGAAAAGATTCAGGTGTCATAAATGCATAACCGCATCCCACAAAATTTGGAAAACCATTAGACAAGAATAAGGATACTTGAATTAAAACTTAACTTACCTAAATGTGTGTTAACCATGTTAATTTTGTTAACCCAACCAATCAATGAGGCAAGAATAAACCACAAATTGATTAATTACTTGTATTTTTTCAGAATTAATTACTTGTATCGAAGTCATATTATTACTGCAACGAAAATATTAGTATACTAACTGGGCGAAGTGGATAGCCTAAACTATTTAAGGCAACTCTTCCAGCAATCCCAGCCTTTTCTCTCGGATGATGAAACTTGCATGTGGCTCCAAACTTGCAAGTTCCCGTCTTCAAATAATACTGGTAAACAAATGAATATATTAGTCAAAATATGCTGAAGGTCCAAATTACACAAGTTTAGACGCATCCTATTATTATAAAAAGTTAGTAACAGAAGTTAGTTACTCAGACAATTCATTTCCCCAACGTTGTTCCATCGCCATTTGCCACTCAAAAGAATCGCTGTCTAGATTTACGGCCGCTGTATCCACCCTCACCTCGTCGGGAATGTTCTCGAGGCGGAAGTATCTCTCACATTTGACTATCCATGAGTGGATATTCTTTCCGTCGTATCTTGGGCAGTCCATTCTCGGGAAGCGATTTCGTCGATAGTCATCGGGATGATCATAATGCCGATGACCCTCGTTCCTGTTCGGCGCGTTATGGCCAAGATTTCGTACTTCCTGCGCAATGTGTTGCAATTCTTGTCGAAAGGCACGTCCTACATTCTGAAGCTCGTCTCGGAAACCCAATACGGTTTCTTGCAACTCGTCGACAACCTGCAAACGCTGTTCCACAGTCTGCATTCGCACATCCATCTGTAATCGGGTCTCGACCATCTACAGCGCACCATAGAGCGTCCAAGGAAAGCTTGCTCTGATACCACTTGTTGAGATAATAGTTTTGGAATGAATAAGGAGTGTGAGAAAGGGGAAAGAAGGATGAAAGAAGAAGAGGAACAAGAGGATTCAAGAAGAAAAGAAGAGACGGAGGTAACAGACACGATAGAAGGAAACTGAAATCATTCACTGTATTATTCTAATCTCCCATACATGTCCTGAACCACCTATTTATGGATTCCGTAAAGGTTAGGAGGAAGTCGGGAAATGAACTATCTGAGTAACTAACTTCTCTTACTAACTTTTTATAACATCCTAGGTCACAACACAAACTAATGTTCAACATACAAAAGACGAAATTAACATCCATATTGCTCAGGGAACATGAATTTTGGAACAACAATGAAAAATTATTAAAAAAAAAAGGATTTACAATTTAGCACGAATCATTTCCAACTCTTTCTTACCCAACTGGTAGATATATTAATTGGTTTTCACTCAGATGAAAACTACAATGAACTAACATTTTTATCAAGAACAAATTACATCAATGTTCAGGAAAAATCAAGTCCAGGGAAAGCAACTGCAAATTCTATAAGCATTCCACCTCCACAATACTATTGTTCAGATAGATCCAGTTGAAAATAAACAGCACACAAAATAGATGGTATGCAAAATATGCTACCAGCTTGGTCGCTTCCAACTACTTCCATTCAAAACTGCTTAAAAGTTGAGCTATACTGAATTACTAACACTGTATGCTTCACTTACACAACCTGATGTGAGGTCCAAACAACTTAGCGGAGCATAGGCATAATATAAGCAACAGTGTGCCTAGTGCGTGCATTAAGAAGAAAGTACATGCCTGACATTCTGGCTGTCCTACTCTTTCTGGGAACTCACCTTTCATCCTTGCAGTGGCAATAGCCTGAATGTATTTGGAGAAAAAATTATCAGGAATACAAATTCTCGGATGTACTAACATGATATCAAAACAAAAGGTATTAAAAAGTACATCATGGTCTAACATTATGCAACAATGGCACAAGAAATTTATTTTATGTGCAAAAGTGCAAGGAACATGTATGTATAGATCAACATGCAAACAGGCATAAGAAATGTGACTCCAGCATAAAAAAGAGTTTTATACACCCCAAGTTAGCAACTAAACATGAGAAACAGATCAAGAAAATGGAAATGCAAAGTAACGTTCTCTAGTTGTGTCTATCTTCATCTTTTGGTGCATGCCAATCATAATAATAACCCACCAGCTGAATAGAAGATGCACGTTCTTAACAAATGGAAGAAAATAAGCAAAGAGCACACCTCAGCAAAAAAAAAAAAATAGAGAGAGGAAAATAGTAGATAGGCTGTCATTAATTTAATCACTTTTTGAGGGATTCTATGGTAATTATAAAAAGGCTTTGGAATGAGTACCTTTAAAAATCTTAATAATAATATGACAACAATGTTAAACCCTAATAGTATTAACTTAAAATTACAATTTTTCAAAAAACATTGCAGCTTATACCAGCTTCCTGTTAGGAGGATGATTAAATCGGCACGTTGCCCCGAATCTACAAAGACCTGTTCTGATGTAGTAAGAACAATCCAATTCTCCTGGACGCTCAGGATAAGGTCCAGATTCCATTGTTTCACCGGATCTCAATTTCATTTGCCACATTGCATCTGAAATAACATCACAAGAATAAAGTAAAATTTTCAAATCAGACATCATATAATCTAAATCCATACAAAATAGAGAATGGAAATTAAAGAAGTTAAATACTATGTTCATTGATTATATCAAGGTCTAATGTCAATGATGTCTGAGGCCTCATTTTCCATTTTTCCTCAATATAACACAAACTTAGGTTGTGAATGTGCATTCAACAGGTGGAAAAATAGAGAGCTCCAAGTCATGCATGCCAAGAGAGTTGATGAAACTTCTTTCTCCTTATTCACTTTCTTGACCACTCAAACAGTTTTTTTAAATAGTAAAATGAAAAGTGACTTCAAGATTCAATTATGATACTTCCAATCATGGTTGAGTTCTTAATGGCCCCATCCTGGACAAAAGAGTTACTTGCATGAACCAGAACTTTCAAGTTAATTTCCCTTTTGCCTTTCTGCGCTTGCCATTTCTTGCCAAAACCATTTACATTGGAGTAATTCTAGTTTCACCTCCATCTCTGACAACCATAACTCCTTTCGAATTACCAATTAATTTTTGGTCATTTGTGGTTTCACTTTAATATAGCTAGAGCTGGGTTTGATAAAGTTCCTAATCAACATGGGGAAAAGAAGTGTATATATAAATATATATATAGCACTATTTAATACGGTGGGAGTATCATTTACTTACAAACCGATATAATATTTATTTGTTTTCTATCTTTTAGGCAACCGGAAAATTTTGCTGATTTGAGAAAGATGAGAGTGGCGTAAGATGGCAGTCAACTAACATTTTCCTATGCGTTTATAGAGCATTCGAGTAAAGAGAAAGTCAGAAGAGGATAAGGTCTTTGGTCGATGTTCTCATCATAAAAACACTAGGACAGGGTCAATAGGAGCAGATGCAAACAACCCCCCTCCCATAAAAAAAAACAAAAAGATGAAAAAACCACGATCCTAAACTGATGCTACTTTGGTCTTCAAAGTCATGTGTGGGCTAACTGCAAGATACTGAAGCAGGGAATGAAGGCTGTGCAAGGAAGGATAACCATATAAGAAGATTACCATCATCCTGTATTCAATAAACCGAAGAACAGCAGATCAACTTAACTAGCTCAAAAAGGAAAGCGGAAGAAGAGAGAGGGAAACAAAAGAGATAGATGAAGGAAACTTGCACTGAAAGGGGGAAAAGTACCAATTTGACCGATAAGCAAACCCAACTTAATCGCAAAATAGTCAAAGAAAGCAAATTGAAGGAAGCCAAGCCTAGAAATGCAAAACAGGAAAGGAAACGAAGGCTATAATTACAAAAGCGATCAGACGAATAGGGAGCGAAAGTAGGCAATGGTGAGGAGACAGGAATAAGAATCAGATACCAACAAATGATGAAGCCGAGAAAAACGAGGGGGGTTGACATAAGGAAAAGGGATTCTGCAAGGGAAAAACCACACACGCATACATAGGAAAGAAAGTCAAAATTAAGAGGGAGGAGTAGAAGCAGATGGAAAACCTTGGGAGAGGGCCGCCGGGGACATAGGAATTGCGGCGTCGAAATCCATTGGGAAGAGACTTTCTTCTCCATATCAACAACGGGGTGTGAGGGAAGAGAAGCCCGCATGAATTCCCATTCCCGCACCAGTAAGCCGATCAATAGGTGGGCGCCGGGAAAGAAAACTTCTTTTTCAGAGGGGAGAGAGAGAGAAAGGCGCTCTCTTCTCTCCACAAACAGGAGAGGGAATAAAAACCAACCACCCAACCAGAGGAGCCCCAGTGTTGTGTGTTTGCTTTTTTAGTTTTTTTATTTTTAATTTTTCCATCTCAGAAAACGGACTACCTGCCACACGTATGCGCATCCCGTCTCCTCCTTTCTTTTTACCCAAAAATAAAAATTTGACTTTCCCATTTTTCGTCAATGGACACGTGCTGCTTCCAACAATTTACCATGACTGCTTGCCTACTAATTCCCCCCATCTTCTTCTTAACAGCACCGTATAGCACCGTGTCACGTGGCCATTACCCTCTCTCTATAAAATTAGTTGTACAGAGTGTGCAGTGCCACACTTATATAGCCAGGACCCACCTTCACTTATTCGATGTGGGACTTCTGAGTCGTCACACTATCTTATCACGTGGCCATTACCCTCTCCCCATAAAACCGGTTGTACAGGGTGTACAGCGCCACATTTATATAGCCAGGACCCACCCCTCACCTATCCGATGTGGGACTTCTGAGTCGTCACACTCTCCCCCACCCAATCCTGTGACGCCCTCGTCACAGTGGGACCCCCTGCCTACCCCGCACCCCGAGAACGTTTGGCGAGATATCGGAGTCGGAGTCCGGGTCGACTCTGATACCACTTATCACGTGGCCATTACCCTCTCCCCATAAAACTGGTTTTATGGGGAGAGGGTAATGGCCACGTGACAACCCGCCATTTTCCTTGTTGGATTTACTCCCACGTTATGTTTTGTGAGAATATATACGGTGCAGTTGACCCCTATTTATTTGCCCAACAAAAAAACATGAAAAATCGATAAACAACAGATAATGTTGCGAAACTTTCCTTTGCGCCTTTGCCTTCACTTGTTTTTTTTTTATAATAGATAAAGTTTAAATGAGTTAGGACTTATCCAAGATATATTTTTATATTAAAAAAATATTTATAAAAATACTTATAAATTATTTATTAATAAAATTATTATATTAATAATAAAATTTAAATTCATAATCTTATAAAATATGATTAAATTATTTGTTAATTCGACCAACTGCAACTTTGCCTTCACTTCTCATCCAGAGAAGCCATGATACATAAATGCATAACTCATCATTATTACAGTCTAGAATGAGACATAAACTAGCCATATTTTTCGTATAATGAATGAATGACGGTAATGAATGAATAATAACTTATAAATATAATACTAACTCATCATAAATTTTATTATATATATATATTGATGATTAAATGTCTACTTTTAAAAAAGAGAGGGTAAATAGCATCCGAACTAATCCCTCTTTTAATTTTCTCCTCACAGGCCCTATCCACAGGATTCTAAATTGGACATCTATTGCACTACAAGAGCGCTCTGCTTAAATTGGATATTCTGTTTAAGCATATGTGTTATCCATGTTTAAGTTTTACCTCTTGTTCTATATTAAAATTCATAAATAACATATTCGATCTCCATCCGCATGTCTAGTAAAACATGTGTTGGATCTTAACATCTTATTGAATAAATATTGTGTTTTCTGGTGGAAAAAATAAATAGTCTCACTTTCTTTTAAATATTTTAAGTTTGGTTTATATATTCTCCAAAATGAGTCCTATAATTCATTATTTATAAACAACATGTTTTATTAACATTTTTATTACATATTAATGATAATTTTAACAAATAATCCAATATAACGTGCATAGGATGCAAACTCGTTGAATTTGCTTTCCATGTATCGATTTTCCCAACAAGTATTTTGCATTAGAACAAAGTATTTATTATTTTATGACATCGTTTTGATGACCCTTGATCATCATCAGCGAAAAAACGACACATGCTTCTCCGTCGTATGATGTTGATCCTTTCGGAAAGAAGGATATAAATCCAAAACCGGTTCACCGGGGCGTTTGGGGATCTTCGCTGGGTGCAGGATCTCACAGTTCAGATCAGATCTATGCAATTTTAAAGACTGGCGTTCAACATTGGCAAAGGGGATGAACAGATCCAGTTAATACACGTGAGGTTCCTACCTTGATCGACCTGGATTCCCTTCAAACTCGCCTTCACTTTCCGCTGAGTGACTTTCTCGTATATCCTCTATATATCCCGCAAGAAGAATAGGGTTTCACAGGAGTACATATAATTCCTACCATGGGCCTGCTTTTTGACCCTCGCAGAAGCATGATCTCTCTTTATTTCGTCTTGTTCTTGAGCCTGTCGCTGGCCTTAGCTCAGGTCTCTCTCGCTGTCGTTGTTCTTATGTATTGCGGTTATTTTTATCGCTTCATTCTCTCTTCATATGCTCATATATACCTGTAAGCATCTTGACGGTGGTGTGTGCCGCTGTTTAGGATTCTCTGCTAGATACTGAGAGGGAAGACTCCGGTGGATCTCTGGATTTGGGCCGCCGTAGCCAAGTGAGCATCACCTCCTTTTATTAATCACATATTCAAAGCTTCAGTTATTGGGAAAAAATTAAATCAAACGCAAGATAAGACGATAGAGTAAATAATTTTAATGCAAATTCGTCTAACCTCAAGGGCTGGTTATGAGAAAAGCTCTGTCGTAGAAGTTAAGAGTTTATTTATTTATTTTTTATGTGCCATCATAGATGTCAGTTTCTGTGGACAGATTACTTTGAAGAATCTAGGCAACTATGCAGTCAAAAACAACAATGATGCTACTTATGCCGGCATTGCTTTGGGCTTGGATTCTGGGCTTGGAGTCTTTGATGCCTTTTTTGCCAGTCTATCAATGATCATCGTCAGTGAGGTTAGTTTAAGCACTCTAATTCTTAGTCACCAAATATCTTTTTGGTTGGTTATCAATCGTGAAGCGAATCTGTTAGTGTGAATTTGCAAGCAAGTAGATTTGGTTTAAGTGTGAGCCTTAGGATATGGAAGAAGGGGGGGGACTAGCAGCACACTTGAAGAGCACGGTGCAGTGGGGAATTGTATGCTGCGTTCGGACCTGCCAGTAGGAGTAATCAAATCACGAAGAATGTTTTTGTTGCTCCTACATGTTAACTCTTCTCTCAAAGAGAAGCCCTACCAACCAGTAGGAGCAATCATGTTACTAATGATGCTTTTGTTACTCCTTCATGCTAACTGTTCTCTCTATTTTTTAGTGTCAGATTTACTGATTGTGCTTTTTGAATGACAATGGTGATGCTAGATTGGAGATGAGACATTTATAATAGCAGCTCTTATGGCAATGCGTCACCCTAAGTCAACCGTCTTATCTGGAGCACTCTCTGCCCTTATTATTATGACAGTAAGTGCCCTTGTTATCTGTTTCTATTCAGCTCCAATACATATCTTTTTGTGGGTCTGATCATTTGACACTAATGGAAAACTACAAAAGAAGGGGGAACACGTCCCTAAAAATTGGCTTGTAATTTGTAAGAGATAAAAAAATGCTATGCTGGTGAAGGACCACTGGAACTACTTGTGACTACACAATGTGGAGCTTTATCAAATGTATGGTGCTTGGTATTGTAATGAAGTGGTTTCAATAGTCATAGAGCTCTTCTGAGGGGCTCTAATTCTTATTTTTGATGTTACCAAATTGTTATACATGTCAATTAGGTACTTTCTACTGGACTAGGTAGGATCGTGCCAAATTTGATTTCAAGGAAGCATACGAATAGTGCAGCTACAGGTAAATCCTTCGAATTAGTGCTTAACACACAGCTATATTTCTGTATTTTGTCATGAGGATTTGCTATCCATAAATTGCTACTCAGGGGCAAGCAATGGGAAAAATGATTTGAATGTTACTTTACGTGAATTACATTGCATCTGCACCGTTATTGAAGCTTCGTGAACTGAGCTTGTTTGTTTGTTGAATGTGACATATTGAACTTGACAGATTTAGTTTAAGTTTATTTGTATTTTAAATTTGACTCATAGCTGCTTGTGTTAATTGTTATAAGTTATAACATACTATGGTGCCCCATTTGGTATCTTGGAATTGGAGGTTAGGAAGTTGAAACAGAATTGGAAGTGTTTATTTGGCTTGTTTGGTGCTCTAGAACTTAATACCACTTCCATCAAAATGGCCTGAATCTGATTCCATCTCATGGGGCATGAAGTTGCTTGTCTTCCATGGAACTGAGATTTTGTGACACTTATACCCTCATGTGTTGATTTTCTTGACCAAATTGCCCTCAAACATCTTGAGCAATAGTGAGCGAAGGCAACTTCCACATTGTATCGGCAGCAAGTGGAAGTGAGATCAATGGCCGTTAGTGGAGATCTGAAGGTGACAGAACCCACTGCAAGAATATTTAGGTTTGCGATAAACCAGATACAAATCCAATTCAGTCAACGAACAAACGCAAAAACAAGATTCTCATACATGATTTTATCAACTTCGCGAATTCATTTATTGGTCTCAGTTGAACTTTAGGGACTGTCAGAGACCGTCAGAGACCGTCCCTTTTAAAGGGGGAAAGGTTTCCTAGAGTTGAGGGTCTTTGAAGGAGTTTGCAAGTGGGTCTCTCTCTCTCTCTCTCTCTAATAAAATTTTGCCAAGGTATTTTGGTCTTTTAATATAATAAATACATATCCCGTCCCTTTTCCTGTTCCATTTTCTTCAACTTCTCTTTCAACATACCAAACGGGGTGTAAGATTTTAATTTTCATCTGATTCTTTCCTGTTTGGCAACTTTATTCTGTGAGAATACAATTATATACCCATTTTCCTTTGTCAGGCTTCCAGTACAATTGTTCATGATAATTCATAATTGTCTTTAGTGATCAAGATTTTTTCTCAATTCTGCCTAATTTGCGTCCTGTTTGGATTCTGTTCACATGGACCTTTTATTTGATCTCTGTTCATTTAAATGTAATGAGAATCTTTATTAACCATATTAAGCCAGAATGAACAATATAAATGTACCAATTGCCCCATTAGAGTCTTTGACTGGGTTTAGTGTGTTTTTTAGCTAGCCAGTTCCAACTTCTTGGTGGCTTTTATTTTTCTTGTTTTTGTGTACTATTTTACATATCTTCATTCATAATTCTATGTTTACATATGGGCGTTCCATTCATTTTATAAGTCCTAGAAAGATCATGTGAAGCTTACCTCTATAATTGTCTTTTTTTAATATATGCAGTTCTTTATACATTCTTTGGGTTGCGATTACTTTATATTGCTTGGAGATCAGATTCAAAATCTTCACATAAGAAAGAAATGGAAGAAGTAGGTATTTATTTACCATTTACAGCGCAACAGTAGAATTCTTGCCTTGACTCTGCATTTTCAGTCATATGGGATCGTGGATGTCTAGTTTCAAATATCAGTATTGAGTTTGAATTTGTTTACTGGAATGGATTGTTTTACATGGCCATGGCCATTCAATACATTCATGTGTTACCCTAATTTTAAACGTTCAACTCTTCCAAGAAACAGAATCTTGCTTAACCAACAAGGTGTTATGTAGCTGCTGCTTATTATTATAGTTTTCGTTTCCCTCCTTGGTCTGCACCCCGTGCATTCTATAGCTATTTATTAATTATTCCTTTATAAAGCATCTCTTATGCATGGTACAGTCAAATTCCATACTTGTTCTGAATGTTATTCTTGTCAATCAGGTGGAGGAGAAACTTGAAGCTGGACAGGGGAAAACAACATTCCGACGCTTCTTTTCAAGATTTTGTACACCTATATTTTTGGAGGTATGTACTATTTTTCCATCATTTGTTTAACTGTATGTTTACAATCACATCTGATATTGTAGTCTTCTCTTTGCAGTCTTTTATTCTAACATTTCTTGCTGAGTGGGGGGATCGTAGCCAGATTGCGACAATTGCTGTAAGAAACTTAATTTGTTGGGGTTCAGTTTTTGGTTTATTTTCTGCATTGTTGTTAATTTTTTATGTTTTATACTGTAAGGTTTGGTTTTTGACGGCAGGCTTGGTATGATTTTTGTTGCTCTTGCTGGCAACTTAGGTTGTTTCATTTTCTGAAATGAATATGTTGAGCATTGGCTGGGGTTTGTATATTACATAAGGAAGTCCCTGAATACTGGAGAGGGTCCAGCAAATTAGAAAAAGGGTATTTGGGGTATTTTGTATGTGTCCGTTAGAGAGAGGAGAGAGGGTTGTTCTTTGGAGTGTCAGGCGGGTCGGGAAGAGGTGAAGGCATAGGAACTGAGTTTTGGGAGAGCCTATCCCTCTCGGATGCATAGGAACTGAGTTTTTGCTTTCTTATTGCTGTGACTAGTGTATTTCTCCATTAGACCTACATTCATTCAACAATACAATACCTTTGGCTGTTTTCTCTATGCTGTTCTTGCAAATACTGTTTTCCTACCCTTTGCGGATCTATCAATTAGATTTGCACATTGTATGCATCTCTTCCAATTTCTTAAAACCAGAAGATGCCCTTAAATTCGGCTTGCACATACTCATCAAATGATATACTCAACAATTCAAGATTCGAAGTTTATAAATTTTTGGGATCATGTAACAATCTTGACTGTTTTTATGCTTAACATGTTATTCTTGGGATTTGCCATGCCTCTACATAAATTTCTTTGTCCTTATGACCTCTAACTTGCTTGTTCTGCAGCTGGCAACACACAAAAATGCACTGGGAGTGGCAGTTGGGGCCACTTTTGGACACACCATCTGTACTTCACTGGCGGTGGTGGGAGGAAGCATGCTGGCTTCTAAGATCTCACAGCGTACTGTTGCCACCATAGGCGGCTTTCTCTTCCTCTGCTTTTCCATATCTTCCTTCTTTTATACCCCTCTATGATTCGTATTGATGAACTAGTTTAATCTTTTTGGTTTTTAAATGTATTTTCAACCCCAGGAAAAGAATACAAAAATGGTTGTTTTTCGACCTTGACACGTAGCATCTTTCCCTTGCTTTATAATTGAAATTCCATAGCTGCATCCCCAGGTAAGCTGGATATTGTAGCTTTTGCATGTATTCTTTTTGTAAAAATATTTTTCGTTTCAATCTCTTTTCCCCGTGCTCATCCATCCACAGCTTTTGTTAATTTCTTCATTTTCATCCTCAAGGGTTGTCTTTGTAAATGCTTTTTTATTTGTTATTACGTATTTACATCACTTAAATTTTCAATTTATTGGAAGTGCATGGTTTATTTAACTTTAAAATAATTTAATTAACGTTCAAAAAATATTTTGAATCAAGTGGCTTATTTCTTTAATGAAAGTGCCAAGAAATTATGTACTTTAGTTAATTGATTTGTTTACTTTATTTAATTGATTAATTTAGAGACCTGAGCTGCTATTATTGCAGAATAACCTTCTTAAAGTTGGGAAAGCAACCTTACACGTTTTGATTTTTTTTTTAACTGATCAGAAAAGGGAAGAAAAAGAAAAAAAAAACATATAATCCATTACCTCTGCAAGTCTATGTATCTATTTTAAAAAATGTTGTATGATGATATTAGACATATTCCCCTTTAATGATTAGTGTGATTTTATTTTCAATAATATAAAATTTGCAAGTTTAAGTTATATTAGTAGCTCGCATTAAATTTGTCACTTTACTTTTGTAATTTTTCCCTAAATCTTTTACTACTTAAATTTCAAGTTTTTTTAATCCAGAATTCTGTCCAGATCAATGTCATTTAGTAAAAAACTTTTTATCGAGTTATTATTTATATCATGTATTGCAAATTTGCAATGAAAAAACAATATAGTTATGAATAAATATTGGTAATACTTTGAATGCAGGAATGCCATTTTTTAATTATATACTACCATTATTATTATTATTAAATATAAATTAGCATTCCATATCTATTGTAATATATGCGTGTTGTTAAAATTAGTTATGCAATATATATATATATTCAGTGGTTAATGTAATTATAACTAATTACTGAGAAGGACTAAGCCTTCTGCATTTTTCCTATGAATCTTGGCCTCTTGTTAAACGGAACTGGATGAAAAAGAAGGGGAAAAAGAAGCTGATTGATTGATTGATTATTATTATTATTATTATTATTATTAATAATATCTTGAAAAGGTCTCCCATCATATTTTTGTTTAAATGAAAAAACAAGCTGATTGATTAGTAATTATCTTCAATGTTGACCTCAATCATTGACTGGCCCTGCCTTTCTTTGACTATAGAACTGAATGAAGGAAAGAGAGGGGGAAGCTTCCTGCGAGAACGAGTTCAACTTTTTCTCTTCGAGATTCAAGGAGGCTACTTTCTTTGACCTCAAAAGTAGTTTTCTATCGAATAAATATAGCAACTAGCGTGTCAGCCCTTCAAAATGGTGTGCCGCCATCCCCTTTTCCAATTTCCAGAGTTCCACTTCCACAATTTAGGCTGCGTTTAATTTATTACAAAATCATTTCCATAATACATTTATTCATAATTAATTGAGAAGTTACGAAATAAAAGGCAGGATGGAGAATCGGATCTCAATACCGTTGATCAGTTATTTGTCCACCACATTGAATCTTGGACTGAGGGATTGATCATGGAGGACGGTGGTGACCGCCACATTCTGCTTCCGCCGCCTAATTTCTCTATGGTCGAGGACAACATTTTCCGGTCCAGTTTCCCGCGACCTCCCAATTTTCCCTTCCTCCGAACCCTAAATCTTCGATCTATCATGTGAGTTCTCCTTCTCCTTCTTCACATCTTTTCCCATAATTATCACCGACCACTTTCACCTTCCTTGTCTTTTCCCCATTTCCAACAATGAAACGTAAATGCGTCCGCCTTTTCTTCTGCACAAGTGGGGCAGGCTGAATCAGAATTCTTCGCACTTTTATCCCATCGCCCGTGTCATTTTGAAAATTTACCAACAAACTGATAATTTTCTTAACAACCGGACCATTTTAAATGTGAAATATAAGTTCCGATCTTCTGGTGCAGATGCTTGTGTCCCGAACCATATCCGGAAGAAAATTTGAAATTTCTTCGGTCACAGGGCATTCGACTCTTTCAGTTTGGAATTGAGGGAAAGACGGTAATTTCTTGTTCTAGCACGCTATCCTCTCTAACATTTATTAGCTTCATTGAGACATGTTATGTAGCCAGCTAGTTGGCTCAAAGTGACACTGTCATCCCATAATGGGCGTCTGTTTATGGTCAATGTAATTTTTTCTCGGAACACATTTGTAGTAATTGAAGTTGCCAGCATCCCCTAACTGGGATGGTGG
Organism: Leucaena leucocephala; assembly: GCA_037074615.1. Taxonomy (NCBI): domain Eukaryota; kingdom Viridiplantae; phylum Streptophyta; class Magnoliopsida; order Fabales; family Fabaceae; genus Leucaena; species Leucaena leucocephala. Next base: position 168,855 of record JAYWLJ010000075.1, read on the forward strand.
GGGTCTAGCATAAAGGATTTTTCAATGTAATTTTTGCCCCTCACAAATTAGTACTGGAGAAGCTTGTGCAAATTTGAGTATGAAAACCTGCCTCTATGTCTGAGACTAAATTTATGGTTTTACATTAGGCAAGTAAAACTGCTGACGCTCAAGACATGATGATGAAATATAGTTTATGGACTTCGTCTGGCTGTCCTCGTAGGCCTGTTTTGATCTTGTGACTGTATGTGCAGGAGGTTTCAGTACCTATTCTGAAGGACACTGTCATGGATGCTCTGAAAGTCTTAATTGGTACTGAATACTAACCTTCTGGATCCTCTTTTGTTTGTATACTCTTGCAGCTGCTGCTGTTTTTCTTGTTCATTAGATATTAAAGCTACTTTACTTGTTGCAATTTCAGATGTGAGAAATCACCCCCTTTTAATCCATTGCAAACAAGGAAAGGTATGATCCTATTGCCTGATTTATCCCCTCTGCTCACTAGGTAATTATGAACACACTCAAACTCTTGTTTAATTTTTTTTATACAGCATCGAACAGGTTGTCTGGTAGGTTGCTTAAGAAAATTGCAGAAGTGGTGTTTGTCTTCAGTGTTTGAGGAGTACAACAGATTCGCTGGCGCGAAATCGAGGATAGCGGATTTAAAATTTATAGAATCGTTTGATATATTAAGCCTGAGGCAGTGCCTTTACAGCATTATATACCAGTACCAAGGATATAATTCAACCAAGAGGCGGTTGTTGTATAAAGAAGAGAATTTACAGAAGCCCCAAACGACATCCGTTTAGATTATTAGAAGTCACATTAACACACGTCTGGCCTTGCATTTTTCTTTTTCCTCTGCCAGCGGATCCAATTTTACAGGGCCCTTGCTTTCCATCCATCTTCCAAGACCTTTTTTCTTTGTGATATGTTATAGTTGCTCAAGTCCAGGCGATAGAAATGCAGATAGATTTTTAAGATTTGAAAGTTGCTTGTATATTATTCTTCTCAGTAAAATTTTCAAGATTAAAAACAAATTAATTGTTGAGTGACCCTGCCCGAGTTATTTGAGCGGGCCCCATCAAACTCGCCTCTGATCGGTCCATGTGTGGTTTTTATGATCACCATAGATATGTTTTAGGGAAAAAGATAATAAACAATCACGTGAATTTAAAAATAATAAAATGAGTATATGAATATCTTAAAAAGATAGATTGGGCAGGAAGTCTAATATGTTATTTGTAAATTTTGGTGAAAAGATCAAATTACCCTTGAAAATTTTTGAAAAAGAAGCGGGAGAATTATACTTGAGAACGCAGGGCATCTCTTCTCGGAAGCTTGAGACTGACTGACATCTCTTCAAAGTTGCCCTCGTCTTATTGTCGTCAAAGAGTGTCAGAAATTTTGGTCTCTCTAATGAATCATTTATTGTAGCCTTTTTTATTTTGTTTTTCAATTTTATTCTCGAATCAAGATTTTCTCGTTCCTAACTTGTTTGAATCTCGAAACATTTAAACTCAAATATATGAGAATTCTAAGTTTTGTCGTTAATGCATTACAAGAATTAGTTGCTTGAAGTTGGAGTTTTTTTTAAATAATTCAATGATTTTAGGGAGGAAAGTACAATGGGAATCAGAAATTTAAGGGTTTGACATCTTACTCTTCTTATTAGTGGGTTTTATTGAATTTTTTCAAGGTACAAATGAGATCTTGATAAGGGTCATCAGAACCAGTTTCTTTCTACTGCTCTCATTGTCATGTCTTATTTCTCTTCCATTTTTAAATGCTCAATCATCTTCTTCTTCTGGGTTATTAGCACTCTCATTGGATGTAATTCTTTAGGACTATGCTTTTAGGGCCTTCATTAGGCCAAGAACTGGGGTACCCTACGATGGGAAAGCACCCTCTAACCTAATAGGAATTAACATCGCGGGATTAAGGCTTAGGAATTAACTTTCGGGTTTACAACTCCTTTAATGTGATTTATAACTTCAACAATAGGATTTGTAACTTTTCCTAAGATATTTACAACTCTGTAACGAAGTAATAGCAATTACTTTCAGGTTTGCAACTCTTCTAATGAGATTTGCAACTTCAACTTAGACATTTACAACTGAAATTGCAAGATATTACTTTCGGGTTTGCAACTCCTACAATGGGATTTGCAACTTTCCCAAAAAAATTACAATTAAAATTGTAACTCATAAATAGTCATAACTTACCACATAATTTTGAATACAAAAGTAGCATTTTCCTTACTAAACAAAAATATATTATCATTTTGAATACAAAAGTAGCATTTTCCTTAATAAAGAAAATATTATCTTATTCAGGTGTTGAAGTGTCGCCATTGTGTTCATATGCGGGTGAAAATTGTAAAATCCTCCTAAAATATAACTATAATTAATTATTTCAACATATTTTGTACCCAATATAATTTAAAAATAATATTATAAATGAATTTGGTTTATTTCAAAAGAGTTAACCATGGTAGAAAAGATTTTTACTAAAATCTAAAAGAAACTCTACCATGGTTATAAAAAGATTTTTCTTAAAATATATATAAAATAATAGGGTATATGAGTATGCAAAATAAAATCTATTGTGGCAATATACAAGTATTCTACACATACCTTCAAAAGAGAATGCTATACAATCAATATAGCTTTAATTAATACTCTGTAATTTTTTCTGGGATCTTAAGATGAGACTATCGCTTGAAAAATATTATAAAATTAGGGTGAGACTAATGTCTCAATAACCAGCAATTCTACTCATCATGAGTACTAACATGTGCTCATGAGGCATCAAGTGGGACCGATCACAAGATACAATATATATAAAAAATAATATACTATCATAATAAAATCAAATGAATAACCCATCCAAGTTCCTCCCCTCAAACCAACCGAATCGCCTTATTCCCGTCGACCGAACCTATGGGCTAGTGTTAACTACCCCTCGAGCAGCTAACCAATCAAGTGATATGGATAGGTCAAAATCCACAGAGCACCTGACCGGACCATGGGTCCATTCTCCCTCGGTAAACAGGTGGGGGTGTCGCAGCCTCTCGGTAAATAGGTAGGGCACGTCCCTCGGTAAACTGGTAGGATAAAAGTCAACTATTGAGCTCCATGGAGGCCTTACCACGTGGTAGAAATACATCTCTATCATCACCCATCCCCAATGTATAATTATATTAATCAAAATCTCAATATCTTAATAAATATCATAAAAGAGTTTTTCTCAAGGTAATAACTTTCTTCAAATTCCAATATCAAGATATAATAAGTTTATAATTTCAACTCAAACTTTCTAAATTAAACTTTAAGTCCCACGAGACTATTTTCAATAAAAATAATCAAATAAGCTTTCTCAATATAATTATATCAATACCAATAGATTTATATATATCAAAACACTCATAAATATCATATTAGCACACACAACGAGTAGAAAGTTGTTACCTTCTTTGGGAATAGAGAAGGGACTGAGAGAGATGACTAAAAAGAGAAGAGCCGACTCAATAATCCAGTTTGAGGAATAACTCAGTGTCTTACCTCTATTTATAGAGCTATAATAATAATTCAAAATTTAAATTCATATCTTATCTTTGTTAAAATCTTATTAGATATAGTAATTTAAAATTTAAACTATATTATTATAGTAAAAATATATATTATTATATATATTTAAGCAAAGATATAGGTATATTATTATTATTTTTATCAGAATTCTATCAGGTATTTTAAAATTTAAACCATATTTTTAAAATAAAATTGTATATCTAAATCTGAATGCAAATCCTAATGAATTCTTAATTAATAGTAACAATCAAATCATAATATTCTAAATAAAATAAAAATAGAATAATTTATATATTATATCATATTTTATTAAAAATAATAAAAATACTAAACTATAATAATTTAATTAGATAATATTTTTAAATTAGTGATAAATAATATTTACAATTTTATAAGGATAAAAATTGAGATGTTACAAAAATCTAGAACCAATATGTTGAGGAAGAATATTTCATGCACCATCTGGGATTACATTCTAATCCCAGACAATACTTGAAGCCACCGACAACTCGATGCATTTATGGGACAAGCACGGATATGATTAATGTGAATTACTACGTTTTTGTGTCTTACAGTCAATTGATTTACGCATTAGGGCATTTCTCTTCAATCCAATCAGCTTGAGAGGGAAAGAGTAATCATTAGTAAAAGAGCAGTCTGTGACGACTCCGAAGTCCCACATCGGATAGGTGAGGGGTGGGTCATGGCTATATAAGTGTGGCGCTGCACACCCTGTACGAACCGGTTTTATGGGGAGAGGGTAATGGCCACGTGACAAGTGGTATCAGAGCCGACCCGGACTCCGACTCCGATGTCTCGCCAAGCGCCCTCAGGGTGCGGGGTAGGCAAGGGGCCCCACTGTGACGAGGGCGTCACAGGATTGGGTGGGGGAGAGTGTGACGACTCCGAAGTCCCACATCGGATAGGTGAGGGGTGGGTCCTGGCTATATAAGTGTGGCGCTGCACACCCTGTACAACCGGTTTTATGGGGAGAGAGTAATGGCCACGTGACAAGTCCCTTGCTTTTCACATAACTCATAATATTTATAGTAAGACTTACCTGCAAGTCATTAAACTAAGTAATTGTTGTCATGGGCAGGATGATTTTTTGTATACAAGTGTTCATTGCTGGTTGTAGACGTGTGTTGTACATTGCTGTCATTTGATTATATATAATGTAATTGCTATCATGGCAGGATGATTTTTTGAAAATGCCATAAGTAAAGTAGTCAATATCATTGAATAAAATTGTGCAGTAAGTTATGACTATTTATGAGTTACAATTTCAGTTGCAAATGTCTTTGAGAAAGTTACAAATCTCCATTGCTAAAATTACAAATCCCATTACAGGAGTTACAAACCCGAAAGTTATATCTTGCAATTTGAGAGTTATAAATGTCTTAGGGAAAGTTCTAAACCCATTGTTAAAGTTGTAAATTATATTAGAGAAGTTGTAAATATCGTTAGATGAGTTGCAAACCCGAAAGCAATTGTAATACAATTTAAGTTGTAAATATCTTAGGGAAAATTACAAATCACATTAGAGGAGTTGCAAATCCCATTGTAGGAGTTGTTAACCCGAAAGCAATATCTTATAATTTCAGTTGTAAATATTTCAGGGAAAGTTACAAATCCTATTGTTAAAGTTGTAAATCTCATTAGAGAAGTTACAAATCTCATTACAGGAGTTACAAACCCCGAGAGCAATATCTTGCAATTTCAGCTATAAATGTCTTAGGAAAGTTGCAAATCATATTGTTGAAGTTGCAAATCTTATTAGAGAAGTTATAAATTCCATTGCAGGAGTTACAAATATATCCTATATGCATCAAAACTTGTCTGCTACAACTTGTTCAATGAAACATCCTTCCTTAGACTCCTCAGAGTACACTTGCGGAAGCCATATTAGCTAGATTATATCTTAATTTAAGCCCAGAAATTGAAAATTTCACTCTTAAGTTCCTTATTCTGGACCTTTAATTTGAAAACTGCTTAATCTCATTATACATAACCAAATGAGGCTTATTACCTATCCACGTAATGCCCCAGATGTGTACGACTGGCTTGCCAAATTTCGTAGCCAAACTCCTTCGTTTACTAGGTCAAACTGAGGCCAGAACACTGCTACCTCAGGACCTGCGAATTTCTCCCTTAATTCACCATACATAAATTGAATATGCCAAACAATACTTATCATTGAATAACATAATGTCATACAGCATGGCATACACAACAAGACATATACATAATCTTGCTATCTCTATTACATCTCTTTCTACCTAAACTCCGGCAGCATAACCGCTACGCTTTATCTGTACAAAGAACTGAACTGTACTGATTCGGTAATCCCCTCATGAGAACTACCATTATTCGTAGTACCCAGGAAAGACTAGATGAACCGGCTAGGTCCACTCACTTCTAGCCTCCTTAGACAGCACTACGTACACAGTACTTATCATATACTGATGTTCAGTCTTTACTTCGGCAGCATAACGGCGTCTCCTAGGATTCTCAAAATCCACTTCAGCATAACCTCCCTGTAATGGGTTATGGATGGGGATGAGATTCGGGGGAATCTCAGTAGCAACAATCATAACAATATATGTAATGCAGAGTGACAGTGCTTGCTTGTGATTGTGTACAGATAGGTATGCTGCGTGCTTCCATACTCAAAAACATATGATCATAGCATTGCAGTAGAGCTTCAAGCATAACATATAAGACAACAATCCAACCAAACAATAGCACAACAAATCACAAAGCCATTACATAAAAGCTAGGATTAGTTACTACCTCAAAAGCAGAACTCCAGAACTTCTATACTGCTTCCAACTCCACCAGAACTTCATTTCTTTCTTTCTTTCTCCTTCTCTCTCTTCTTTCTCTCTCTTTTCTTGCCAAAAACATGGGATGCATAAAATGGGAGGGGAAGGGGGTATTTATAGCTTTAATGGATGGCATTTCTGTAATTTTGAAGCCATCTGAACATGTGGTCCTGGTTTTTCCTGGATTTTTCTATTTTTCTTTATTCATTTTTACTGCATCATGCATGACATCATCCAGGACACCTCACCGGGACACCTCATCGCCACATTCTTCACATATCACAATTCCTGGACACCTCATCAGCTGACTCAGCAGTTCAGTCCAATCCAGTACCGGTCCAGAGTCTTGCACCGTAATACGTGTCCTCAACTTTTCTTCTGCCTCTAAGATTGCGCCATGTGGCACCTGGAAGGGACCTTTCACGCCTTCCAATGCTATCCAGATAAGTCCCAGACTTTATCTGATCACCTCCTCGGTTATCGTGCCGACCGAGTAACTTTACTTTACTGAAAAGTCATTAAATCATTATTTTAATGTAACTTTTCCCCCTGAATCACTGGGCCTACGTTTTTGGGCCTGGAAATATCATCTTGGGTCTCTGATCCAGCCCAAGTACTCTGATGGCACGATTCCCAAGAAACACCCCTTGGCAAATTACCAAAATGCCCTTAGTCTCTCTTTCTTTACTTTATTAGGTCTAGGGGCATTATTGTCTTTTCACATCTTACCAGAGTACTCTCTGACCCTGGTCAACTATCCAGATAACTTCCTGGACTGTCTAACCTTAGGCAAATGACCAAAATACCCTTTACTCATTCTTCAGCTGTTCTATAACATAGGGGCATTTTCGTCATTTCGCACATTTTTCCCGGACACCGGCCCCTTTTACCACTGAACTGATATTATGGGCCTGGGCATTCCCTGGTGTCACTAAAGGCCTTAGAAACACTATACGGCCCCCTGGCCACAGTCCGATCATCCCTATCGGAACTGCTTTTCCTTTACCGATTATAACTGTAAATTCCCATCTTCCGGAATTTTTACAGAAAAATCGGGACCTCAAATCAAAATTATGTGACTCCTCATTCAACCCGGAATCCCTTTCTCTATCTCCCGGTATTTTCAGATATTTTATCCGGACCGGGCTGTTTTGGCCTGAAAAAGCACTCACGCGCACACTTTTCCAAAATGACCATTTTACCCTTGGTCACATTTCTAATTCTTTCATATACATAGAGACCTCATATGCACATTTCACAGTTCAGTGAAATGATCAGCATAATTTTCTCTATTTTCTGGCAAAATATGGTACTCATCGGCTACCGGCCCGATCTTTCCCATAATTACGATTTTGCCCCTGCATTCTCTTTCTGGCATCTATTCTCATCTTCTTATCCTTCATCTTAAGTTCTAGAAATTCTCTTTCAATAACTCATCCCTTAAACTCTTCGGGAGTCATTGTTAATTGAAAAGCTCGACAACCCGCCCATATCAGGTTATCTTACACAGGAGCCAGCCCATATCAAGCTTCCTGCAGAATTCCTAGGCTTAAGACTTAGGATATTCCTCACATTCCTCATTTTGAACCTAGGAGAACTGTCCCGATTCTGTAGGTTAAAGACTTAACTCATCTTTACATCCTGAAGGACTTAGCTCATCCCTAGGATCCTACAAAATATAGGTAAGTGATCCGCCCATATCAGATTACTACCCTGGGACTACGGTTTTAGCAGCCTGCCCATATCAGACTACTTCCCAGTTCTCCTAGACCAAAAATCGGGATGTTACATTCAACATTATCAACTAACTGCTACTGAACATTTAGAAGGAATTTCACGCTATTAGCAACAGACACCTAGGTTACAGCATATCTGGTCTGTATACTAATTGATCAAGGATATAAAGTTCAGTCTTGATAATACACCATTGTATCAGGAATTCCTACACGTCTGATCTGCACAGTGAGCTTCGACAGTAACAAGACGTGTGTCAGATTTAAACTTGGATGATACTGTAATTAGCTTCGACACTCTTCGATGGCAATGAGGTGAGCTCTATGGAGTCAGAGAAGCCACTTGCAGCAACCACCCAACAACTATTGAGTCAGAGAACAAGAAGTCTAGCACTATCTAGCGTGTCAAAATTGGATCCATTTGTATTTTTCACTAGTGCAAATTCTTCTTCCCGTAGTGACTGTACATGGATACTTAATATCCATAAGCAATAGTAGTACTACCCTTAAGCACTTAAGGCCATAAGCAACTTAGTTCAGAAAATCCCACTTTTTCACCTGCTTCATTCTCCCGCTTCGTTCTAAGCTTCATTCTCTTAATTTTTTTCAAATACTTTTAGGGGTAATTTGGTATTTTCACTAAAATTTACAAAGAACAGATTGTGCCTCCTGTCTAATATATTTTTTAAAATATTCACATGCCCAAATTATCATTTTCAAATTCACATAGTATTTTATTGTCTTTTTCTCAATTTTTTATGATTCCAATTTTTTATTTAATTTTTTAACTTAATATAGTACAATATAAGAATAAAGAATACTTTGTAAATATATAAATTTTAAAATGATTATGTTTATCCTAATATGTATAAAAAATGTATTTTAGATTATCTTAATTGTATTATTTAAAAATATACACTTCATAGTCATTTGAATCTTTTTTAAGCATTTTAATTTAATTAGGGTATAATTTTCTTTTTAAGATTTAGTGTGTTAGAATACAAATGATTTTTATCTCTTAAACTAATAGGTGGTTGATAAGCATTTTAATATTTTATGACATGAGGCGATGCGTTTCTAATAGAAGACGCGTGATTGACTCATCATCAAGTCAGCGGGGGGAAATATACAATTTACCATTATCTTCTTATCTATGTAGTTTATCAAAGTGCACTAAAATACAATTTACCACTAAAATACATGGCTAAATTATTTTGAATTATATAATTATATAATAAATGGTAAAAAATTATAGTATTAAAAGAAAGAATGCTTATAATAATAGTAATAATAATAATAATAATAGTTTTTGGTGGGTGACTAAAATAATTGAACTTCTTTAAAAATAAAATAGAGATTACACGTCAGAAGTTGATTGGTGAAAGGAGGCACAACCAATGAGAAGGCCGAATCTGAGCAGAGCACACGAGCCCGTCCATTTACCCACTTTACGGATAAGACTATAAATAAAACAAGTTGACGCCAATCCGCAGTTGCTCAACATTCGTGCAAGAGTGATCTTCCGTCGATTCAAGAGTGAGTTTAGGGTTTCCAAAGCATCCTCTTTCTCCCCATTCAATTTGCCATCCGATCACCGACATCCCTCTGGTTCGCTATTTCTACCAATATCATGACTGGGAAGGCCAAGCCCAAGAAGCACACAGCCAAGGAGATCGCCGCCAAGGTCGACGCCGCTACCACTAATAGGGGCGGAGGCAAATCCGGTCTGGCTGACCGTTCCGGTTCGGAAAAGGGTGGCCACGCCAAGTTTGAGTGCCCCCTCTGCAAGACCACAGCCCCTGATATCAAGTCTATGCAGATTCATCACGACGCTCGTCATCCTAAGGTCCCCTTTGAGGAGTCCAAGCTCGTGAATCTCCACTCCAGCCATACGCCTGAATCGTCGAAGCCTCGCCCCGGCGTTCGTGGTAGCCTTAAGAAGTAACTGCTGCACAAGCTCATCCCTTGTCCTTTCGATAGTTTTTTCCCCTTTTGTTACTTCTCTCTTGTTATTCCACCTTTGCATTTTAACTTTACTGCTGCTAAGGCTTCCGTGTTATAAAGCTCTTTGCGACTTGGGTTTTCTTTTTCTTTTTTCCCCTGCTTTAGCAAGAAGTGATTAAGCGAGCTTCACCTCCTCCTATTCTTCTTCAGAAAGGCCAGAGTAGTAGCAATCATAAGGGTGGGGAATTAAAGAATTCAAACCCCCTGATTGATCAGGTGGTGATGGTTCTCATCACATCCTCAGTGGAGAGCTTCTTCCTTCCTCTCAAATCATCAATAGGCTGAAGCTGATGATAGTTTCGCCGCCGTATAAACGCTTTAACCTATTGCCATAGCTCAAGTGAAGCTAAAGGGAGAGACGAATTCTTGTTCTGGTAATTCTTGTTAGGTCGGGAGAGATCAGCCATGGCTGGGATTTGATCATCAAACTTGGGGGCGTCACCGAGCGGTGAAGAGACGACCATGTCAAATCGGAGATTATCCAATGAACAATAATCCAGATTCGAAAAATGCTCCTTCTGTTGGTTAGCGAAGGATAAAAGGCAATCTTCTTGGGATGAATAGTAACAAGAAATCTTTGTTGGATGAACTACATTTGTCCTCAACTAAAGCTTCAAAATTGAACCGATCACTCAATGGATACAAGTCTGCCATTTCTCTGTTCTAATTCTAAAGCTATGCCTCGAGTTCTAAATGGGAAAATCCAACTAGGACGACGAGTCTGATAATTACTTTCTTATCTTTCTTCTTTTTGAATTAAGCCATATAAAATTATAGATTCAAGACGAGTTTCCGATTATTCTAAGATAAATTTGACTAATTCTTGCGTACATTGGTTGAGAGGGATAACGAGGGTGTTAATGGGACGATATGATCGACCTGGCCTGCACCCTGGTTCTGTTACAGAGAGCCAATTATTTATAGACATGAAGCTATGAGGATCATGACTATGATAACTACGATGATGTTGAGTCATAGACATGATGCTATGGGGATCATGACCATGATAACTACGATGATGTTGAGTTACCTTCCGCTAGTAAATTGTCACGGTTTTTTAGTTAACAAGAGTGATTTGCCTGGAGCCTGTGATGAGTTTGAACTTTAAACACGGAGGCGCCTTATATATATATATATATTAATACCCATCAAAGCAATGGTAAGAGTTCGTGTTGGTTGTGATGTCGATAATGAATTATGAATTTATTGATAGGTCAAGGATTGACAAATTTACTGATAGAATAAAACGTTAAAATGAACTATGACAAGAGATGCAAATACCCTATGCATTTTGTATATTGTGCAGATTCAAAGAATGTTGCAAAAACAGTGACAATAATGAGGGGCTCAAATACTAAATGAAACAGGAATTATGGGGGGAAATTGTATACTGACGTGGATGATGCTGAGGATGGAGTGAGGGAAGTAATTGTATGATCATAGATAATACTAGCATCTTTCTGCTCCTGTTTAGGCCTCAGGAAACCCATAGGTGTTACACAATTGAGATTGAATCCAGCCGATGAGGGAAGATTCAAGGGTAGTGAAATGGGAAAGTCGGGGAACACGGTATCATAAGAGCCATAAGGCAAGGTTTTAGGGTATATGGAAGTAGACCCGAATTTCATCGCATCGCCAAAACCTCCCATAAAACTGCTAAATTCAGGCTTCCTATCAAAATGAGGTGCCGTGTTTTGAACTTGACTTTCTGGCTTTGGTAATGCACAGGCACCAGTCGAGCTCATTTGATTGTTGCTTCTAGCGGTGGGCACTTCATGGTTGTGTTTCCCGTCATAAGTCGTGAATACGTATTTTAGATTGTGTGAGGCCCTTTCCACATGTTTCCTCACAAGGCATCCAGCACTTGTGCACTTGTAGTAGCTCCTACAGCATATCCGAAATAATAAATTTAATGTCAGCAAATATGCTCCAGTCTAATCCACTTAATTATAACAAGAACCATTTCTGGAAAACAAATATAAAGAGACAGAATATCCATCAGACGCAAACGTACTTGAAGTTTCAAGTATCAAACATGTACTTTCAGCAGCTAAAAGTCTACCAAATTTTGAAAGGAATGGTATAAAAAGAGGAAAAAGGGAAAGAAATCAGAACAATCAGGGTTCCTCGCTAAGAATCTGGTTTAATTAGGAAGCATACATTCTTCGGTCTATCAATCTGTGCACTAGTTCAACAATTTCAACCTTTCTGTTATTTCGGAACCTATTCTGAATCTATTGTAATACTTAAATATCATCCATTTCCATACATACGCAATCTTGAAGGAATGGGGAGATATCATTACCTAGGGTTTGGATTTCCTTTGACAACTTTCTGTCCATACTTTCGCCAACGATAACCATCATCAAGTATGTCTACTTCACTCTCAATTTGGACTACTATCCTCGGCTCACGGACAGCCCTAGAAGCAAAGTTTGCTTCAATCAAGCAGCTCTCTTTCTTCCTACAAAACATAAATTCAGAAACGTAAACGTAGGGTTTTTCATGTCATTTTTACCAAGCAGACAGCCAGACTCTATCAAATAGAAAATAAAACCTTCTTTTTGAGTCAGGTTCTTCATCATTTGCATCTCCTTCAAGTGATAAGCTTCCTTGAGTTGCTACATCTTCATCATCATCTTTACTAGCAAGTGTAGAAGAAAGCTCCCGGGTGTCCTCTGACTCAAACATACTGATAGGTTTGCCCTTGTTAGTTGATACGAGATCTGAGAGTTCGGTTACAACAGAAGATGATGATGTCCTTTCCTGATTATCAGCCTTCCAATCCAAATTTTGTTTTATATCCTTCACCCCTGAATGAACATTTCTCCAACCACCGTCAGCTTTAATAAAGGTTCCACCACCTTCACCCGCGTCTAACATCTCATCAGTAGAAAGTGCTGATCCCAGTGATGGTCGGCGACTAGGTTGAGGTTTCCCATGATTATGAGTACCCTTGTAGATAATTTCAGTTATTTGACCATCAAGAGATCGTTCCACCTTTTTCTTGACCTGACAGTTAGGATGGGTGCATTTATAATAGCTTCTAGGATATTCACTACCTTTAACCTGCTTCTGTCCATATTTTCTCCAATGGTATCCATCCTCTGAGGTCCTTACCATTCCCATCAAATAGGATGTCTCTCTCTTATTTTCTTCTACAAGACTATGCTGTCCAGTATCCTTGTTAGCCTTTTTGGGTAGAAAGCCTTTATCAGCAACTTCCTCAGAACGATGCATTTGCATCTCAAGATTGTTAGCGTTATAAATTGCATCTTGCATAATTCTCACATCATCATAAGAATGTACTTCTCTTTTCATTTTATGTACTTTTGGAAACTCTGCCGGAATTGAAAAATCAAGTGGTGCTTGATAAGGCACAAGTGGCCGGCAATCTGAAATTCCTCCCTTTTCTATAATGCAATGGTTAGAAACCTACTCAATTCAAGCAGGCCAAAGATTACATTTGTGTCTAGTAAATTATTACTTACTACAAATATCATGACTGATATGTTGGATGGTATTTGGGAAAGATTGAGGTTACAGGAAAATGTTAAAAAAACAAAAAGAAAGAAAGAAAGAAGGAAGGAAGGAATCATGTAGATAGCTGATTTGGCATTTATTTTGAAGCAGTATTGCATCTCAATTTTTCATAATGGTAAATAGATAGATGGAAACTTCAGGTACAAGACCTTCGCCTATTCCTCAGATTACCCATATCCAACAGGGAGATAGTGATCTGGGTTTCATTATACATTAGTATGCAATTTGAACCATTTGATTTCAGTCATTTCGAGACTAGTGATCTGGTTGCTAGGTGAAATTGAACTATGTGGAATGGCTGAAATTGTATGGTTCGAGCTAAAATCAAAGAATCACACAATCTGGCAATCCTTCGACCGCAGCTTTTGTCAAACCAAGTTTTTCATCCAGCGTAACGTTTGAATAGGAAATTTTATAAAAGCCGAAGATGCAGCGCTCTGTTAGAATTTTCATCAACCTTGACTTTCAAATCCTTATGGCCCATATGTTCGGGGCATGGAAAGAGAACATCTATTCCCCTATCTCAACAATATTTATTTTTTATACATATAAAAAATGGAGCACAGAAGTCATTTCTCATCCTCAAAATCACTTTTCCCATTTTATTTTCTCGCTCTAAAATTCTTAATGAATAGTGAGTGGCATTTTATATTCCTCTTCCATTCTCGAAATTAGCCACCAAGAAACTACTCTGATACTTTCTATTTTGGTGAGTAACTTGAGTTGTTTCTTTCTATTTTCCGGCTTCCAGTGAGAGCCCGTGAAGAGTGTTTTGAATTGTGATTGCGTTGTTGCTTTTCTACTTGTTTTGTTATAGCTATGGTTTCAGGAAACAGATTTACAGGCCCAACCTGGGTTTTAGTAATAACAGTGTCGTGCATTTGGGACATTGAATCAATTTTTTATTGCAGTAATAGAAACAACATGTTTAAAATTATAACAGAAGGTAATGAAGGTGGATTAAAGGAAAAGAAACGGAGAAATTTGTTGAAGAAGAGGTGGAAGGGGCATGACAAAAACAGATACAAGTCCTCTACCATAGGAATTAACCCACGAGAGAGTGGGAGGGATGAATGCCAAATATGTTTCCTTGGAATGTATGTTATATCTAGATAATCAACACTCAATAATTTCGATAGAACTTTATTATTTTTAGAAAGGAAACTATCATCACTTTCTATACTCTTAATTCCCCCCCCCCCCTTCATTCAAACCACATATTGTCACTTCACTATTACATCCCATTGTAACAAACGCGAAGAACATAACATGATGTAGGGAAATAGTGTTGTGTTAAAAGTGGGACATGAAGAGTGCAAAATCATGATGTAGGCAAATTAATAAAAATTAGCACCTGAATTCAGCCAAAAGAAGAAGTGGTACCTGAATTTCTGAAACAGAGGAGGAAGGAAGAGGATCGGAATTGATTTGGGGCTCGAATTTGGAAGAGGAAGCGAGGCCGGAAGTGAGAAGTGATCCTTGGTGAGTGGGAGGAGGCAGCAGAAAAGTTCCAGTGGTGGGAGATGGCATAGCCTAGAGCGAGAGAAAGTCAAGAAAATCAGGAGGTTGGGGTGCCACAGAAGGAGAGGAGTGGAAGAGGGAGAGGGAGAGAGTTAGTTACCTGAGAATTAGGAAGCATGATGGGAGAGTCAAGCAAGGCGGTGGGACTAATACCGGGGGGTATAGTGACGCAGGGGGAACGAGCTGCCGGAGAAGCCCATGGGCTAGTGGTGCGAAAGCGGGGCGTACTGATTCTGGCGGCATCGGAGCTGAAGCCCCTTCTCTCGGCGAGGCTCCGTTTATCCGGCGATCCAAGAAAGCCCTGAAACTCTGCGGCCTCTACCATTTGATGATGTTATTGGCATTAACGTCGGCCACCTCAGCTGCAGAACAGTAGAGGTGAAACCAAAGAAGCTTTGCAATGCCGTGCTACTCAGACAAATGTCACAGTAAAAGAGAGGGGCCACACTACCTGGGAATTCCTTTTGATTGTATTCTAAAAATAGGAGATAAGAGGGTGGGTTAACTAATAAATAAGAATAAGGAGATAATATGGGAAGTGTGGGCGATAAAATCTAGAGGAGTTAGATTGGGATTTGAAGGGGGAGGGGACGCGTGGGCGATGAAGTTCGGAGGGAATGACACGTGAGGGATTTCAAGCCACATATATGTTTCGTGCGCCCTTTATTGTTTCCGCAAAATCATATCTCTCACGAGCCAACTTCGGATCCAAGAGCCTGAGTGCCTGACCCCCCTCACAACTCTAAGCAAGTTCCCGCTAAACTTTCGTCAATTTTGTTTTTCTTAATGTCACTCTCGAGTCAATAACGTGCCTATGGGACTGATTGGTAAGTTACTAAATCGCGATTTTAAAAAAGTTTTTGACCCAAATTTTGATTTGGGGAAATTTTAAAATAAATAAGTTTATTTATTCATAAGTATTTTTGGACAAAACTATGGTTTAAAACAATAGTTTTGAATAAACTATTTAAAATAATTTTTTTAACAGTAAAAGCACTTATGGACTATCTAATTATTATCTTACCTCTATTTTTTCTTACACTCTCTCCTCTCTCCTACTTTTTCTTACATCCTCTTTCCTCTCTCCTACTTTTTCTTACACCCTCTCTCATTTCTCCTCTCTTCCTTCTCTCCTCTCTCTTCTCTTTTCTCTAACTCCCTCATCTAAAAATAACTATCCAAACACCTATTTACTCAAAACCACTTTTTTTCCATAAACTCTTCTCCAAAAATTTTTTTCTATAAATTGTCCATAAACCCTTTTTTTCTATAAGCCTTTTTTTAAAATCCTTTCCAAAGCCCTATGTGCTTCAGAGAATTACTATCAGAGCATTCATGCCAAATAATGTAAACTCAAACCAAAACCACGCGTGTTGGATTGCCTCGAAAATTAAATTACACATTATCCTTTACACAAACCCACAAGTCAACTTAAGCAGACCGATTCGGAGTCCCCAACATCTTCAACTGCCCTCCTGCTTACTTCCTGTCTAGTCACGGTAATGCTGGAAGCCGATGACCCCATGCCTCCCAACGCGGCATCATCACCCTGCGTCAGCATCGCTTTTCTCTTGCTCCTGCTTCTTCTCCATTTTCTCAACAACTCTGAAACTTCACTTTCGTCTCCTTCCCTCGTTTGTGATTCTTCCGCTTCTCTTGTGCCGCCATGTTCCCTCGAGTATACTGGTGTCACCATAAAAGTAAGTGGCCTACAGCAACACAGCAGAATCATGAGCATCACTGTGTAGATATACAAGGGAACCCACACATAAAATGTCCACTTCCAATTGTGAACCAATTGTTTGGCCCCGGGTAGTTGGGAGTTCATTACGATCTCGGCTTCATATATCTGTGGCAGAGATGATGCCCCTGCTCTCGGGCACAGAATGGCTTTGATTGCTTTGGTTCTTCGATTGTCCTCCTTGTGCTTCAATATTTCTACATGGATCTTCTGGGTTTCCTCAGATAATCCCAGTAACAGAGGCATGCCCCTTACTAATGTCCTGGCCAGTCGGACTGGGAAGCTTCTATACCGCAACATGATCGGCTGGCTAGATTTCGCTACAACATTCCCATTTACTGATAGGACTTCTGCTCTCAACTGCAAGGTTAACTCTTAAGTTATCACAAATGCAAATTATCTGATAAAAGCATACCACTGCTTTAAGCAAATCAAAGCCGGATAGAGTAATTCCTTAATACGTATGGAGTTCCCGAAGCATAGCACGGGAATAAGAAGCTCCACAACGGAGCTCAAGCTCTAGTTATAGTAGTGAGATGTTTGCGTTGTTGTCAAGATTTGTAATAAATAATGTTTTATTATCATACACGAAGTATCATTTTCCAGATGCATACATGAAACAATTTGAAATGTCTCAGAAGTCATGCAAGCACAATGCATACCTGAAAGACGCCAATCTCCCGATTGAAGTAAGATTCGGGCATGACAAGGACCAAGGAAATGTAAAATGTATGGCCAATAGGAACACTTATCGGCTTCTTGTTGCTATAGCCTTCAAGGCCACCGTCAAAAGAAAAGACAGCCGTAGGGTGAGGATCGGTGTAATCGAAATGCAACTTTTCTCTCACAAACACGGGTTCCTCCGCCCACAGATGAACCAATCCAACACCCAGCACAACAGCCAGAAGGAGAACCAATAACAGAACCATGCACACATAAGCAGCACTGAGAAAGCCAAGTCCGAACCTCTTAAGTAAGAGGGTGATGGTGGACGGGATTTGGTGGACTGCCGATTCAACATTGTCTCTGCTCTCCTCAGATGCAACGGAGGAAGGGGTAAAGACAGAAACCAAGCAGTTGGAGATTAAATCGGCCTGGAGGGATATAAGTTTTGTGACCCAATTCGGAGGATGTGGGGAAAGTGCGAAGAGATTTTCGTCTTGGTCCATGGAGCTGTTTCGGAGAAGCTGGGCATGCCACGATCAGGGAAGACGGACTTGGATGTGCGAGCGGGAGAGAGATGGGTGAAATGTTGAATGCTACGGCGACACACGTGTCTAAAGCATGGGATGGATATGATGCCGTGGCAATGGTGCATCTAAAGAGCCAGATGTTGTGTCAGACGCATAACGTTCTATTTTTTTTTTTTTGGTATACACGTTCTATTTAAATTGCAATCTCAACTTTCACCAATATCCAATATGTTGATCTTATATTCTAATTATCTTAATCTTTTTATCGGTGCAATCTCACTCTTCATGTTTTTATTTGGTTCAATTTCAACCATGGTTAAGTGAAGTAAACGGCTGTTAAAAAATATTAACCCATAAGCATATTTAAAAAAAAAAAAAAAAAACCTTCCACGTTCGGCGTTAAAATTTGGAAAAAAAGATAAAAAAAAAACTTTTGAATTTTAAAAAGATAAAAAAAATTCTAAATTTTAAAAAAGACATATTAAACAGGAGGCTAAATCTATTATTTATAAATTTTTGTGTAGAGTTATAAATACTATTATGAGAGTTGTAGATATCATTATGAGAGTTACAAATACTATTGACAGAGTTATAAATAATATTATGGGAGTTACAAATATTATCGGCAGAGTTATAAATACTATTAGTAAAGTTATAAATATTATTATAAGAGTTATAAATACCATTGACAGAGTTATAAAAAGTACAATTTTATCTTTTGTCTTAAATTTATAAAAGACTATTTATAACTTCTATAATAATATTTATAACTCTACACAAAAATTTATAAACGATAGATTGAGCCTTCTACTTAATCTATTTTTTTTAAATTCAAAAGGTGTTTAATTCTCTTTTTTTCCTTAATTTTTTTTTTTAATCTTGGCGCTGTTAAGACCATTTTCCACCGCCTCATCGATAGTCAGCTTCGACCTCCACACTTCTTCGCTCAGCGACTCTAGCAGCCGTTAGCCACCGAATTCTTCAATGTTGTTGTTGTAGTTGTCGCCCTCCCTTGTTCCTGCTTCATTCGTGTCTGCTCTGTCTTGGCATCCTAGAATTCATCCTCACCAGCCGCACCCTTTTCAGTGATACCCACTCCTGCCATCGCCTTAACCCAGCCTCACCGTGCTCTTCTGTGTCTCTAGTGACCTCTTAGTCTTCAGTTGCGGCTCTTCTCGCCCCCTCCTCTCTGCTCCACACGCTCCCACCATCGTGAACGGCGTCTCTTCACTCTTTTACCGCTATCGTTTATGCTCTTCTGCCTCAGCATTGCTTGCTTTCTAGGTTCCCATTCAGATCTCTTTCTCGGTTATCTTTTATTTTCAATCTTTCATCAGGGTTTTACCTATATGAACATATAACAACAGATAGCCCAAATTTGAGAAAATACCATTATTTACTGGTCTTGAGGTTCCTTGCTATCAGCTTGATAAATGACTCTTAAATTACTGAAAAATACACATCAATGTTAGTCTGATAGTTAGTTAGGAAGCTGAGCTTGCAGTTCTATTATTTGTTTATTTCATTAGTTTCGTCTAGAAGATACTTGTCTGAAAGTTCTGTGATATTTATCTGGCAAGCTTTATAATTCTCGCTGCAAACTTCTGATGCAATTTTAACTAAAGCAACCCTTCCTCTGCTCGATGATGTCAAAGATGAGTTCGATTCACCCATTGAACATTAAACTAAAGCGTCGATGAGGTTGTTGCAGATGATACGAGACTGGAGGTTTTTGATTCACCGTCGTCTTGTCGAACACGTTCTTGCTGCTTTTCTCAAATCGCAATCGCAAGGTCCAGAGGATCAGACATGTTAACTAAATAAAATGCCTATGTTGGAAGTTTTTCTTAAAAATTATATGACTACGTGTCCTCTCATGTTAACAGCATTGGAGGCAAGTTAGATTTTTATTTTGGCCAATCGAGGCAAGTTAGATTTGGAGAAAATTGAACCAAATAAAAAATAATAAGGTGAAATTACAACAATAAAAAAAATTAAAATACTAGACACACTAAGGCATTGTTTGGTTGGGGGATTTTGGAGGGGAGGGGAGGGAATTTTTTTTGTCTTTTTGTGCTCCCCTACCCCTTTCTCTCACCCCTCTAAATTTGGGGTTTTTTGGAGGGGTGAAAAATATTATGTATGATTCTGACTAAATTACCCCTGCATATTTTTCAATTTGCCAAAATTACCCCCAACGTAAAAAACCCTTTCTCCTTCTTCGGTCCAGCCATTCCACTCCACAGCAACACAGAAGCCCCATATTCTTCGATCAGTATTTTCTCTTCTTCTCCACACTTGTTTTCTTCTCCGATTCGAAACCTAGCCACCGCAAGCCGCTGCTCGGCTCTATTCTTTGCTGCACCGATGTCGCTGGTCTGCCTTCAGTTCTTTGTCGTGTCAATTCCATTATCTCCATCTGTGGTCTGTATAGTAACTCTTCCATTGCTGGTTCTTATTTCTCTTGATATATCTGTGGTCTGTCTATATATTTTACTGGACTATCTTTAATTTTAACTGTGAAACATTTCAGTAGCCATTGCTGCCATTAATTGAGCTTCTGACAATTCACACATCGGGGGGAGATCAAATAATCTCTTTGAAAAATGAACATGAAAAGGATTCATACTTTGTTTTTGTTCATTTTATTATTTGGATGCTCGTTAAATCTTTATTCTATGTGGGGGTTTTGCAGATTTATCTGCAAATCAGTGGAGATATTTACTACTTACCTTGGTTCTTCTAGCTCTTATGTTGCTTATGTGGTATATGGTACAATGGGTGTTATGATAGCAAGATTTGCCAGCATGCTAATCGAACAGATTTCTCTGCACAGTTTTCAGCAAACTAATAAGCAGATGTTGCAACCTTTAATCTTGTCACACTTAGAATTACTACCTTTTGCTTTTCAAGCTTCCTGTTCATATACTGTTGATTTCTTGCTTCCTTTCTTTTCAATTTACGCTTTGTTTTGTAACCTATTCATGCATCTTCTCGCCAGGTAGTCAACAATCAATCTGCAGAGATTCATTCTTTTAATATTCTGAACACTTCAATTGATGGGAACAATAGTGCTCAATACAACTTTCCTGAAAGTTTGAATCTTCAGACAGCCAACAGTCAATTAAATTCAAATGAACAGAGTGAACATTCTATCACCATGGGTGGTGGCAATTTTGTGGACAATATCATCAATGACACTCTGCAAAGCCAGGACAGCTTTGGAAAATAGATAAGCCATATGATAGCTAATTCACCATGTTCTATTGATGACTCAGGTCTTGAATCCTCAGTTTCATCTGTTCAAGATTCATACTCTTCAGGATTGGATAATAATCAGCCTTCTCTGCCAGAACAATTATTTAATATAACTGATATGTCTCCTGTCTGGGCATGCACCACTGAGAAAACAAAGGTTTGCTTTTGCTATTCTCAAGTATCTAATATAGCTAGTTTCTATTAGATGTTATGCATGTATATTTTTTTCCTAGTGCCCATCATTTTGCTTCTTAGTCAATATTGAGCTTTTTGTTGAAACAATAAAATATGCTTGTTGATCCTTAAAGCTTAAAAATATGGGGCCAAAATCCTACGAGGAATAGGAGTTGCAATCTTTGGCATTATACATGCACATCTTCATCTAAATAAGTTGTCGCATATTGCTTTAGACCATAAATACTTGATGTTGATAATTTAACCATTTACTATCGTTTGTTTTGCCATTTCTAATAGATTTTCTTACCTCCATTTACTTGTTCCAGGTCCTAATAACTGGATTTTTTCATGATGACTATATGCACCTTGCGAAGTCCAATTTGTTTTGTATCTGTGGGGATGTACCTGTTCCTATAGAAATTGTTCAAGTTGGTGCCTACCGGTGCTGGGTATAACCACATTCCCCGGGTTTTGTGAATCTCTACATGAGTATTGATGGCCACAAGCCCATAAGTCAAGTTGTTAATTTTGAGTATCGTACTACTGTTTTGCAAGACCCCGCAGCTTCCATAGAAGAGAGGCACAACCGGGAGGAGTTTCAACTTCAGATGAGGCTTGCACATTTGCTCTTTACTACTCAAAAGAGTCTTGACATTACCTCTAGCAAAGTATCGCTTGATGCACTAAAGGAGGCTAAGAAATTTGTCTCCAAGACATCATATATTTCCAAACGTTGGCAATACTTGATCAAGTCTACTGAAGACAACAAAACTAGTTGTTTGGTAGTGGAAGGCAGTTTTGATTAGGTTCTTCGTTTGGCCTCGTTCTGAAACTGGGCTAAAAGGAGTCAAGGAAATTGATATTACGGATTTTGAGCTCTTAAGATATAGTTATTACTGGAATTGGGTTAGCAAGTTTCTTTTGGGGTCGTTCATTGGCATAATTGCGAGGAACATGAATAAAATTCTATCAATTATTTTATTATTTTTTGTCTGTGACTATAGAGTAGATTACCTTTTTTTAATCCATGATCTAAATTTCCGATTTGGTTGATTCTAACAAAAGATGATACACATAACCGGATGTGTCAGGGGAACTGAATTTGGATATTTAGGAGTTCTTTGTTTCTTTTCTCAACCTATCAATTCATTATTTGGCTTTACTTGGAGTTTAATCTCCCAGATTATATTGTTCTCTGTATACGCAAGCATAAGAAATGTTTTCTTTTAATTTTATAGTACATTTAACGTAAATAAATGATGTCTTTGTTAATTAAGTTTTTTTAAATTTATAAATAAAAAAATAACAATATTAATATAAATATTATAAATAAAAAATTAATAAATATAAATAAAGGCCTGGGGGTATATCTATCAATTTTTTATTACCTACCTTCCCCTCCCTTCCTGAACCAAACAAAAAATATCATCTCTCCTTCCCTACCTTCACACTTATAATCTCCCCTACCTTGACCTACCCTCCCTTAAATTAACTTAACCTCCCCTCCCCTCCGTTGAACTAAACATAGCTTAAAAGTTAAGATTAAGATATAGTAAGCTATTTTATCCAAAAAAAATATACGAAATATTTTATATGAAAATTTATATATTTTAACGATTTGAAGCAGTAGCACTTATTAACGTTATTTTCATTACATCCTTAGCTACTAGTAATGCTTAAATATTTTAATTTAATACATTATAGAAGGGCAAATTTAATAATGTCATTAATATTTTAATATTTTAAGTATTAATATAATCTTAGGTTAAAGTGTTTCAGTGTCAAAAAATATTTTTTTAATATGTCCTTAGAATTATTCCGTAATTTTGACAGTTAAATTCTCAATTTTGGGCCACTTGTGTGAGTCACCTCTCCACCTCATTATCTCCTCCTTCCTTTCTCCCTCTCTCCGTCTTATGCAATTTCTCATCATTCCACCTCCTCCATTTTACTCTTCAACCATTCATCTTTGTTCCTTTGGTTGCTCCACCCTTATTGGACCTCCCTCTCTAATCTCAACAAAACCCTCCTTCCCCCATTTTCCTAGAATGAAATGAGAGAAATCTTCCCTATTTAAAAGGGGCTGCACAGCGACCAAATCGGCGCAAGTTCTGGGAGGCCATTTGCGACGAGCACGGCATCAACCCCATCGGCAAGTACAACGGCTATTCCGACCCCCGTCCTCATAGATCTCCACCATCGTAGCGATTCAGGCATAGTCGATGAAGACGGCGGTGGCTTGATTGCAGAGGGTGGCCGAACTCCAGCATCGACGGTGAAAATGGGAACAACTCTGATCAGACCAGGACCGATAACCAACTTTTGTTGCGCTCTTCTACAAGTACGTTTCTAATCAGAGGCTCTGAAAAAGAACGATAATGGCAAAAGGGAGAAAATAGATCTAGGTTTCAAACCACAGGATCTCAAGCTTCTGGTTGAGGCGACGATAGATTTGGGGTTTAAAACAAAACAGAGAAGGAAAATAAAGAGCAAAAGCAACGAACTTATCAGGAATGTTTTTCTTTATTTCTTGTGATATAGCCGAGTACATCTGGTGCCTTTTATAACTCAAGGCTTTCAACTTATTCTTAAAATATCTCCTAAAGACTTGCTAGCACTCCCTCTTTATTCAGAATAAAATAAATCACTAAAACAATAGGAACTGATCTACTTGACTGGGTAAACTAAGCAAAGATGATAAGATAAAGACTAAGAGTTTCGGAACTGGACGTTGGACTTGCTACCATGTGCTTCTCACGTGCTAATGAGTTTGTATTAACTTTTAACACTCCCCCTTAGTACAAACTCCCGATCTTCTATTCCGAGTGCTTTACAAAGACTCTGAAACTTAGGCTTCACCAAAGCCTTGGTGAAAATATCTACAACTTGAGCTCCTATCCGAACACTAGTAAGCTTTATCTCCTCATTCAGAACCTTCTCACGGATAAAGTGATGGCGCACTTCTATATGTTTAGTTCTAGCATGAAACACTGGATTAAGTGCAAGTCTGATAGCACTCTCATTATCGCACTTAATTTCCACCGTGTACTCGTCTTCATGCAGGATATCTTTGATCAGTCTCTTTAACCACACACACTCTTGAGCAGCCATTGTAGTTGCCACGTACTCCGCCTCGGTGCTGGACAAGGCAACGATATCTTGATTTTTACTACACCATGACATTGCTGCTGAGCCAACGTTGAAACAGTAACCAGAGGTTGAATGTCTGTCATTTGTATCTCCTGCCCAATCTGCGTCTGTGAACCCTTCTAACATAAACTTGGTATTCTTCTTGTACAAGAGCCCGTATTCAAGAGACCTTTTTATGTAACGTAGGATTCTTTTTGCTGCTTCTAAGTGAGGAACCCTTGGTTCTTGCATGAACTGAGATATGATGCCCACTGAGTATGAAATTTCTGGCCTCGTAATAGTCAGGTAGATTAAACTACCTACTAGTTGTCGGTACTTTTTCGGGTTCTTCAACATCTTTCCCTCCTCTTTCTTTAGCTTCAGGTTTGGTTCCATGGGAGTGGCTTTTGCTTTTGCCTCTCTCATACCAAAACGATCTAAGAGACTCCTTGCATAAGCTTGCTGTGTCATAAAGTATCCTCGTTCTGTCTTCTCAACCTCCAAGCCAAGAAAGCAACTCACTTCCCCTAGATTTTTCATGTCAAAACGAAGAGCTAGATCATTTTGTAGGCTGGAAATTTCAAGTTCATCATTTCCAGTTATGATTATATCATCTACGTACAAGAGAACCAGCAACTGTACATTGGACTTTAGCTTCACAAACAGACTTGAATCTGCATTCGACATCATAAACCCGCAGAAGGCAAGAAACTGAGCTACCTTTCCATACCAAGCTCGTGGAGCTTGCTTCAACCCGTATAACGCCTTCTTCAGTCGACACACATGACTTGGAAACTTTTCAGAAATAAATCCAGGAGGTTGTTGCATGAACACATCTCTGTCTAATTCACTATAGAGAAATGCGTTTTTCACATCCAGTTGCCACAGCTTCCACCTTTTGTATGCAGCCAAGGAAATAACAGTTCTCACGGTCACCATCTTTGCTACAGGACTGAAAGTTTCTTCATAGTCCAGCCCATAGTTTTGAGAAAAGCCACGTGCTACAAGATGAGCTTTGTACCTGTCAATGGTGCCATCAGACTTTCTCTTCAGTTTGAATACCCACTTGCACGTGACAGGTTCACATGTTCTAGTTTGGGTACTAACTCCCATGTTTTGTTCTTATCTAAAGCACTTATCTCTTCTCGCATGGCTTTTTCCCACTCTGGATTTCCCTTTGCATCTTCATAGCAAGCTGGTTCTCCTTCGTTTTGCTCCCCCATAAAGAAACATGCAGCAACCGAGCAAGTGTTCACTTCATAGTCATTCAGATAATGAGGTTGTTTCTTCTCCCTTGCTGAACGTCTCACTACTTGCTCTTCAGGTTCACTGTTTGTGGGAGATATTTGCCTATCTTCTTCTGCATCCTCATTTGTCATTTTCTCGGTTGTTTCAGGAAGCTGAAGTTCTGTGTTGTTGTCGTTTGCAGCAATAAACTTAGGAGCTGGGAACGTTGTTGAGACTTCATCAAACACGACGTCCCTGGAAGTTGTGAATTTCTTTGTTTTTGGATCCATACATCTCCAACCTTTCCTGCACGGATCATATCCAACAAACACACACCCCCTAGCCTTTGGGTCAAGTTTAGTTCTATTACTCTTAGGGACATGAACATAACATATCGACCCAAATACTCTAAAGTAATTAACATTTGGTTTTTCTCCATATGCAATCTCAAAAGAAGACTTCTGTGTACCTGGCCAGATTGGTAACCTGTTTATTACATGGCATGCACACTGAAACGCCTCTGCCCACAGCTCTCTAGGGAGGTTCTTGTCATGTAGCCATGAAAGACACACAGACGTGAGATAGGCTAACTTCCTCTCAGCAACCCCATTCTGTTGAGGGGTATCTGGACATGTCATCTGCCGAGCAATACCATGCGTATCACAGTATTTGAAAAATTTATCAGACATGTATTCTCCACCATTATCACTCCTGAGGCACTTGACTTTATTTTCTAACTCCTTCTCAACTGCTTCTCTAAATTCTGCAAATTTAGTCAACGCCTCGGTTTTCTCCTTTAGGAATTTCACCCAAGTGAACCTTGAGTAATCATCTACCAGCACCATCACGTACCGGTGTCCACTACAGCTTGTTGTCTTTGTTGGTCCCATGAGATCTGTATGAACTAGTTCTAGCATCGAGGAGCATCGGTTTGATGACCTTTTGAACGGAAGTCGGTGAGATTTGCCATACTGACATCCTTGGCATATCACATCTTCACGAACATTTTTCAAGCCTGGCATCCCGTCCACTAGTCCTTTTGAGGAGATTTGTTGCAACAACTGGTATCCCACGTGTCCCAACCGAGCATGCCATATGGTTGCATTATCGGTTTGACTTGTCTTCTTCACATAGGCCTCACCTGCTGATCAAACAAACAACGAGCCTTTCTTTTTGCCAGAAAAAAGGACATCAGCGGATATCTCTTTCACATTACCAAGTATTTTTACATCTTTTGGGCCAAATAATACATACTTTCCAGTGTCAGTGATCTGGGGAACAGACATTAAATTTTTAGTCACACCTGGGACGTGATACACATCATGCAACTTGATATTTTCCTGACCACTGCCTTCAACCATTACTACTCCGTCATTTGTGATGGGATGGGTTGAATTGTCAGCGGTCACCACGACTGTGTCTCCACAATATTCATGCATTTCTGAAAACAGAGTCTCATTACCGGTTACATGGTGGGAGCATCCTGAGTCAACTATCCATTCTTCACTCTCGTGAGATGCATAATTAGCAAAGCTCAACCTGGACTTCTGATCTACTGCTTCAACTGTAAAGCATTGCTCCCACTTGAGCTGGTCATCCTCCTCGGTGCTAGCCACATTCGCTTTGGAGAGCTTTACTCGACAGAACCGTTTTATGTGCCCAGGTTTGCCACACCTGAAGCACGTAATAGGCTTCTTGACTTGAGGCTCGTCGTTCTCTTCCTCACTTGACTCCATGTCCCTGTTCTTGCTACTTGACGAGGCTTTCACATTCGACTTCCCTTTTGAGAAGAGAACATCACCAGTTTCGAATCCTTTTGACATTTGCTTGGCCAAGGCTTCTTAGTTTGAGAGTAGGTTTTCCAATTCCCCAATGGAAGGTTGTGTTGCCCACCCTTGTATCGAGGTGACAAAGGGTCCATATTCCTTCCGTAGGCCACGTATAATATACCGACGCAACCTCGGCTCACTAACCTTTTCATCCTTGTCGATCTCTGAAATTTCAGCACACACATTTTTGACTCGTAAGAAATATTCTGAGATCGTCATACCTTCTTGAGTTAGGCTAGCCAACTCATTTTCCAAAAGTTG
The DNA here is from genome assembly GCA_037074615.1 of Leucaena leucocephala. Taxonomy (NCBI): domain Eukaryota; kingdom Viridiplantae; phylum Streptophyta; class Magnoliopsida; order Fabales; family Fabaceae; genus Leucaena; species Leucaena leucocephala. Next base: position 196,865 of record JAYWLJ010000075.1, read on the forward strand.
CAGTCGTGCCGTGTTCTTCTTTGTGAAGAGCCTCTCAAGAATCTCCCATACCTCTTTCGGAGACGTAACATCTCGAACATATTCTATATTCTCCCTACTAATGGACGTTCTTAACGCATAGAGAGCTTTCCCACACTTAATCTTCCATTTGCGTCTTGCTTCGGAGTGTTCAGAACCTTCACTTGGGATTGTATCAGTGCCTACGACCAGCTCCCACAAGTCCTGTCCTTGAAGATAAGCCTCCATGCACATCCGCCAATATTTGTAGTTGGTGCCGATTAACTTCTCCATTCCAAGGTGTCTATTTCCTTCGTTTGAGAGCTCCATTTCAGCAACAGAATAATGTTGTTATGCTAAACCTGGCTCTGATACCATAAAACAAAACAGAGAAGGAAAATAAAGAGCAAAAGCAACGAACTTATCAGGAATGCTTTTCTTTATTTCTTCTGATATAGACGAGTACATCAGCTGCCTTTTATAACTCAAGGCTTTCAACTTATTCCTAAAATATCTCCTAAAGACTTGCTAGTACTCCCTCTTTATTCAGAATAAAATAAATCATCAAAACAATAGGAACTGGCCTACTTGACTGGGTAAACTAAGCAAAGACGATAAGATAAAGACCAAGAGTTTCGGAACTGGACGTTGGACTTGCTACCATGTGCTTCTCACGTGCTAATGAGTTTGTACTAACTTTTAACAGGGTTTTGATTAATTTAGGGATTTTAATTTTTGGATGATTGTTCTCTGTTTGTCATGGCCTATAGGATAGACACGAAATGGGTATTTAGATTTCAAATAATTTATTTGTTCAGCTTCTAGCTCTTGGATCGTGTTGATGAGGAGATAATCTGTTTTGGCTACTGCTGGTACGCAATCCAAGGCTCTCTTGTAAAATCCAAGATCCTTTTTGTGAACTAGCTTTCGAAGATCAATGGGTTGTGTTCCCTGAATACTGAATTTGCCACAGGGACCGCCCACTTCAGTTCAACATCAGAGACGATGACAGTCGGCGAGTTAAGAAGAAAAGAATGTTGAAGTTATGTTTGAATTGAGTTATTTTTTATATTTAATCCATGTTTTAATCTGATTTTCATGTTTCAAAATGATTTTAGTGTTGCTTGAAATCATATGCTTGAATGGTGAGAAATTGCTGAAGAGGAAGAGAGAGAGAAAGGAAGGAAAGTGGAGATGATGAGGTGTCATGATAAGGTGGAGAGGTAACACAGTGGGTTAAAAGGGGGAATTTAACGGTAAAAATTAAAATGGAGTTGGGGGAATAAATGTTATAAAAAATAATTCGGACTAAGAAAAATTTAAACAAATAGCAAGTAAAACTTTATAAGTATTTATAGATTAAAAGTTTATTTAAAATTAAATTTTGAATAAGTTGATAGAAATATATTATAAGAAAAAATAGTTTATGATTATTCAATTATTATTCTATTTTTTTTTAACTCTTTCTCTTTCCTCGCATCTCTCTTCTCCTATGTTTTCTCTTGCCGTTGCATATCTACAAAGGAGTAGTTGGTAGTAGTTTTTGTCTGTCTGTTCTCTGTCTCTTCCCTTATGTCTTTTTTCTCTCCTCCTTACTATTGGTGGTCTCTGTTTGGCGATCTCTAGAGGAGTCGCAGATCTGTAGAAGTAGTCTCCATCCTTTAAAAGTCACCGTTCGTAGAATCCATAGAGGTTAAGAGATAGTGTAAGTCACCGTCTCTGTTTTCTACTAACTTTCGTCGTTGAAGATGTGTGAAGAGGATATGGGGAGGTTGGGAGGTCGAAGATGTGGGAAGGTCAAAGACGATCAATAATAATGAATAGAATTTTATTAATCTCATTATTTTTTATAATTTATCAATCACAAGTCATTATAGGAATAACCATCTAAATACTTATTTATTTAAAATTATTTTTTTCTATATCTAAAATTATTTTTTTTCTATAAGTTCTTCTTCAAAAATCAATCTACATGGGCCCATAATCTTTAGTTCCTCAAATTTGTATAAATATTATTTTGGTCTCTCAAGCTCAAACTATAGGTTTTAATTTTTTTAATAGGTAAAATGGTCCAAATTATAAGGATTAATGTAAAGAGATTTTAAAAGATAAAATTTAAAATTTGAGAGACTAAAATTAAAATAAAAATAAATTTAAGAGTTAAATACTGTATTAACTTATATTTTAATTATATCTCCAATCTGTGTAATAAAATTTTAGATAGATGAAGTAGAAGAATAGAAAATGATAAATTTATATTAAGTTGTCATGAAAATAGTTTAATTACTAAGGTATCCTTATTGCAATTTCCATACTTGTCAAGACAACATCTTAACTCTTGCTGTTTCCTTCACCCACAGTTATTTCTATATTGCATCTTAAATTTTCATACTCTCCCAATTTTTAATATAAAATTTCTTTAATTAATTTAATTAAATTAAAAAAATTAGTTAAAATAATTTTTTTTTCTAAAACACCATACTCGTATTATTTAATTATATCTCTCTTTTCTTACTTGATTCTTTATGATAGAATATTAATAGAGATAATTTAAAATTTTTAATAAATATATAAAATATATATTATATTTAAAATTAAAATTAACTGTTAAATTTTATATTAATTAAACGAAGAGTACTACTTAGGCCGTATGGAGGAGAGGTGGGGATAAAGGATGGAGAGAAATAAAGAGGAGTCGTTTTCCTTTCTTTCTTTTCTTCTCTTTTTATTTATTGGAGCGTCATAAAAGTGATAAAACCATCCGAATTCAAAGGTGGGCAGTGGAAAGTGGACAGTGGACGCGTTCAGATCAGAATCCGAAAGCAGGAGAGTCCCCGCAAGCAACAACCCCTCCAATTCATGCTAAGCGTGTGGGCGTGGGGAACTCCGGATCTGCAACTCTACTACGACCATCAAAGCTTGCTTAAAATAGAAAAATTACAAAATTACCTGAAACCATATTGCTTATATTAAATATTTTGAAAAACCAAGGTTTCAGACTTCATGTAAATTTCATCAATGAATGATGGAGGGATACCAGACATATTGGTTTCATTTAAGGAGATTCTAGGCGCATGAAATTAACAACCAGGACTTTATTAATGAGTACTCACGTCCCCCTAACCCAATCTTCATTATAAGAGAAACAATCCATTATCATGGTTCTGATGTTGAAACAAAAGACAAAATGAACAACGTCAAAGCGCCAGTGCACCAAATCCTTCTCCATCTTTCGAGTACAGGAAACGAACTTTATTTCGACAATGCTACCAGTTTAGGTCAACTTGTGAATGGTTTTCATGTCAGCGACCTCTTTAAGATCTCCTCGTTCCACATGGTCCCACCACTTGAATAGGAAATTGTCCACGACTAGTCTGAACCAAGGAGACAGTTTCAATCCTTCCTCACCAGCGTCAGCTTTCTTCAACAGCTCCTTCAACCGCTCCCGATTCACGTATTTAATATCAGTCACTTCATCTGGATTAGGATGAACGCCAACATCCCGAACTATGAATAGCAGATAATCAACTGCAATGAGGGGAAGAAATCTCTGTCAACAAAACCGTCTGAAGAAATATTTACTTGCACTAAAACTAGAAACCAACTAAATTGCCTCACGTTCATGCTCCCCCCATTTGCCATCAGAAGGAGCCTTGTAAAGCATGCGACCCAATGGGATGAACTGATCAACTGGCACATCTTCAGCAGCAATACCAAGTTCGTCCAAAAGTTTCCTCTGAGCTGCATTTCTTACTCCTGGCACATAAGGAGGCAGAACCGTTTAAGAAAAGCATTAATGACAAATAAGGCAATCTTCACTTTTAATATAAAAGGTATATCAACATATACCAAGAGCGTGCTCTTCAATAAGCTCTGATTCACGGTACAGTGGATGGCTGCAGCAGGTGTTTGTCCACACTAGAGGAAATGTCACCTTTGTTGCAGATCGTTGCTTCATTAAGAAAATTACAGAATCTTAGTCAACACACGCTAACAAAACCCAAGACTAGTGAACAGGCGTGCCTTATGGACAATTTTCAGTGCATAACCAAGCAGAAGAATGTCAGAGAGATGCCATGGCTTATATATATAACAAAAACTATTCAAAGAAATCTTATTTAAATTTCACCATGTTGCTTGAACTTCAATTCACAACATCATATATGTGCTGCTGGACATTATATTAATTCACAACAGTCAGTATTATCATCAATAACATTACTGGGAAGCGGACAATCTTCCACCAACCACAAAGAATTTTTGTCATTTCCCTTATTTTATAATTTTTACATATATAAATGAAGATCTAATTTTGTTCGTCTACTTAGAATACAAGTGTCTCAAAATCATGCGTAAAAGTGCATCAGAGTTGTTAAAACCTATGTCTCCATTCATATTAAATGCGTTAAGTCTTAACTCTTAACCCCACTTCATAACTTGCAAGCAGATGTAGAACAACCATTCATGGCTATAATTGTAGCAACAAATAACTGAAATAAAAACATTTTTGGCACCTATCAAGACAATTTATCCAACAAAAATAGGATATAGATCGGAGACAACAAACAAGAGGTAAACTCTGAAAATTGTTGATGTTGTTTTAGAACAAGATATACCCTGCATGCCTATCAATGAGACCACCAATTAATAGAAAGAGGAATGCATACCTGAAGAAGCAACTCATACTTTGAGTTGAACAGAAATACACTGAAAGCTCTATGTAGCTTGTTTTCAGATTCAATCTTCTCCATCAAGTGACCTAGAAAATGGAAGTTCAAAGAAATGAATCAACAAAGCCAGAAGAGTACAAAGGAAGTTAAGTTATAACTAAGTTTCAAGTTACCATGCTCATTTTTCGGCATCAGGAGGTAAAATGAGGGGGGAAGAGGGGAGGGGGGGTGATAGCATAGATTTGCATGGAAAATTGAGTGTCTGCTAAACACATTAGCTATAAAACTACCGTCAAGATATGATATGAACCATTTAAAATGTCTAGCTGCAGCCAATCCTGCATCATCAGTGCTTAGCAGTTTGCTTGCACTAAAAATATAGACCAATCCACATAAAATAAATTGACATATTTCTTGTGCATGATTGTTTAGGAGAAATTTTTCTTTCAGCCTCTAAATTGAATGATCTGGAAACATAAAATAGAACTCAACATTCAGATTACCGAGCACAGCACGAGCAAACTCAACTGCTACGGATTTCAGAGCCTTGTTATTTGGAATATCGAGATAATCTCATACCATTCACCAATGAGTCGTTTATATTTATAAATGTGAGGATTATTACGATTTTAGGATATGAGAGTTCATATAACTCAATAAAGAGCCAGAACCATCACCGATCAACATGACATCAGAATGCATACGAGATTCAAACATCGAAATATAACTTACAATTGTATTTGGAATCATGACCAACAACACGATCATTCTCATCCACCAAAATGCACCTGCAGAAAGTTTAAGTACATGTAAAAGTCAGGATACATACAAGTAAAAGGAAGGGAGTGTAGTTATAGTAATACTCCTAGAAACCAGAAAAATTATCCATGAAGCTTAGCAAAGAAAAGTCGCTTCCCATCACAGAACAGCCAACTTTAAAAATATATATATATATGAGCCGAAATTATGATCTGAACTCCAAAAGTAAACAAGAGAAGTTGATTGTAGCAGTGAACTTAAATAAAGCGAAAATCACAAGCGACAAAGGCTCGCTTCAGCTCAACACATTTCATGCTAAAGAATGGCATAAACGAAAGCCGAGGCAGAAGACTGTGGCAATAGACACAAGATCCGTGCCTTTTAATTGAAAGAGTGGTTTACTAGATTAAATTAATCAACTAACAAGTAATCAAACACGAAAACGAGAGACTTAATTCGCCCACAAAAAATAAAGTAAAACAAGAGGAGCTACAGAAGAGTTGTTGTAAAAAAAGAAGGAAGCGAAGAGTTGCGGGAGGGAGAGAATAAAGGGAAAGGGGAACAGACTCGTCTTCGAACATGAGGCGGCGCTGGACAGCGTCCATGGCGGCATCAGGATGGTCTCCCATGGCGGTAGGAGTGGATAGAGAGAAGCTGGCAGTAAGAGAAGAGGGAGGGAGGCGAGGGAGCAGGAGGGAAGAAGAAGGACGATATCTGTGAGTGAGAGGAGCACACGCTGGCGAGATGCAGAGCTTGGTGCTCTTAAAGAATCTGGAGCTCAGCGTGAGCGACATGACCGCACGGACTTCCATCCTCTCCTGAAATCCCCCATCTCCACAAATGCTTTGTTGTTTCCTTTGTTTTTTTAATTTCTAAAAGAAAATAAGTAAAGTATTCCGCATTTATTTGTGTATGACTAAGTAATTACCCTGTCATACATACAACCTGAAATCAAAATTGATATTGTTCATGCGTGTAGATTTATGATATGTGCTCGGCACTACTTTTTATCCAGAAATAATTACTATTTTTCCCCCTAATTTCCTCTGTAATAATAATTAACATATTAAACAAAACGAATTTCTTCTTTATTTCCCGCCTCTATTTTCTCGCCTTCTTTATTTCCCTTTTATTTTGACCTTTGTTTACATGGTGCCCAATTTTTACCATCTTAAATAACTCCAAATTGTCAGGATTTACTTTTTTTTTCAACTCCCTGCGTATATTTTATCTACTTAATAATAAAGAATTTTTATCTCTAAGCTATTGTTTGTCTGTAATCACTCTGACTTTGTATCTAGATAATTACTCCTCGATGTTTAGTATAGTTGGCTTTTATTAATTTAAAAATAATAATTAATGTCAATAACTTTATAGTTTATCCTTATATGTTGAATATTTTCTCTTTAAAATCTAAATCACTGGACTTAATTTAAATTCTCTTGAAGTTTTAATTTATTTCACAATTAAAAATAAATTTGATGCCAGTTAAATTATAAAAATGTGTTAACAGATAAGTTGTGAAAATTTATTTAAGTAGTTGCAAATATGAACATGGATCATATTACTTTAAGCGATGTGTAATTGAAAATCTCATTTCTGTAATTATTTAAAATGGTATTTACAATATATTTTTAACAATTTTTTAATTTAATTATTAATAAATTTAATTTTTAGGATTTTAAGTGTTATTCTTGCTCCTGCTGGAGATGCATGTGGAAGACAAGGGAAAAGAAAAAAAGAAGCATGTGGACCGCGAGGGAACGTGGACCAGGGAAGAGGGGACGTGGTCAAGAGCGAGAGGTCGGGTGGTGGGTCAACCGTCAACTGGCTGGCTCTAGTTAAATAATAACATGACCGGGGGCCGGAAAACCTCGTGCCCCATGAGCAGCTTCCCCTATCAATCCGTCCACTTCTGTTTCGGAAAATGACATCTAACGACCTTTTAAAATCACTGATTGATTGATGATTGTAATTAAAACTTGGAAAAATAATCTAATAACTCCAATTTACATGTACTAGAATGAAATTTAAAAATATTAAACTTATCTTTTATTACTATATAATATATTTAATTAATTTAATTTAATTAATAAAATTAATATAGTATATTTTTATTAAAATATTATGACTATTTTTCTTAATTCTATCTCTTTTTTATTTGATTATTGTTAAGAAAATATTAATATAAGTAATTTAAAAAAAATAATAAATATAAAAAATATATTTTATATTTATGATTAATATCAACTTCTCAATTAAATTATATATTAAAGACATAAAAAATATTTTTTTGATTTGACTAAGAATATAATCGCTTTCGATATTTAAGGCATATATAATTAATTATGTCACCTTAGTCAGTCACTCTTGTTAACCAGTAAGATGTTTTATGGTAAAATTGATAAATATAGAATTTTTTTAATATATACCAGAGTATCTTCTATCTAATAGATAATAAACTAATCTCTCGAGTACTATAGATGTCTAATTATAAGAGGGACCCTCTTAAATAAACTAACTATATTCCTATCCTTCAAAAATTGAACTCAAAAGCAATAGTTAAAAGGATACATACTCTCGAGTATATGTGTTAACGGGGGTTGGTATGAATGTGGGATTTTAAAAAGTTACATCCGCACTCAACTACCATCTCATAATTAGAATGGTGTAAAATAATATATGGGATAAATATCAAGATCTAGCCATTCAAATAACAATTATTTGCAACACTTTATTAACTATTCACCATATTCATTCAACAAATGATAATATGTTCTAACAAACTCCACATTTGAATAATTTCATTTAAAAAGTTTTTGTTTTAGGATATTTACAACACTGTTATTTATTCACTAGATTAGTAATGTTGATGAGGTGGCATTTTTTAAAAAAAAAAAAGCAAGGGGCGGTATTATAAAAACACAACATTTCTAAATTCTATCCAGATATGTTTTTATTTTTTTTGCTGGAAATTCTATCCGGATATATGTGGACTGGTATGGAATTGTGCAAATTGAAGTCCGCTAGTTTGGAATTTCAACACGTTAAATGTAGTCATTTGAAATCTTCACTTAAAAACCATCAATAATTTTTTAAATTAGTTTGAATAAAATTTTAAAAAATAATTTATAAAATAAAGCTTTTAAATAGCTTTTAAAAAGAGTTCTTAGAGAAGAGCCGATAAAAAAATAGTTTTAAATAAGTTAATGTTTAAATAATTATTACTAGAAAAAATTTATTATTAACAAGTTACTAAAAAAATAGATAATTTTATTAAAAAAATTATTTCTTTATTTTTCTCTCTCCTATACTCTCTACCTACACAATCATGTCTATTGGCGATGAAGACACAAACTAACTTCTACTAGTGACGAAGACCAACTTGCACAGACCCACTTCTACTAGTGATGACTAAGGAAAGGTTATCAACTCCCTCACTCCAACAGCAAAGCAGAAGCAACGACAACGGCTGAGGAAGGTTTTCACAGCAGTGGGGGCAATTGTATTTGGGTGCGTTGGATCTATACCCATTTTGTTCTTGTAGATTCTATATCGACTACTATTTTTCATAACTACTCTACCCATTATGTAACGAGCAATGAACCACATTCTCTTGTTTGTTTTTTATTATATAGATTTTTTAATAAGAAAACTACTCTATTAAAATTAACAGAACAGCCCTCCGACGAAATTTACAAAGGAGGGATGTCTTGAGTCTTATGTGAAAGACGAAAAGGCCGTTGTTTCAAAATGCTAAAAACAATTCCATACTCAGTTGCTTATGTATATTGATAATTAAAAAAATATCCAAAATCACTTATATCTCGAAATCAGTTTTGTCTATCCCAATAAATTTTTTTTCTATATATACGATTTAATTTAAATCTAAAATATTATATCTAAATAATTTAATTATCTATTAACTATGTTAAATTTTACTGGTTAACATAAATCATCTTGTCAAAAATCACTTTGATTGAGTTTCTGTCTAACCATAAAAAGCGACAGTTTCGGGGGGAAAAGGACTGATTTTTTCATTCAAATTTTTTCTCCAAAAAGCTTTTTTTTTTGGGTGAAATTTTCTCTTAAAATCTTACATGTACGCCAGAACTGCATCAACTAAGTAGTATGCTTTATTAATTAATCATTAATTATTAATTAACCCCCGGTATAAAACCAATAGCCACCTCATACCCTGGCTTCCAACTTTCCATGCAGGATCTAATTTCGCCTTTATGTTTTTTTCTTTGTGGATTTTGGAGGGGCGTCTTGCGATTCTGGGCTCTGGGGTTCTTCCACGTCCTCCCTCACCCAAAAGAATGAAAGCGAAATGGGTATTTTGCAAGCCCACATCTTTTCATTCTCACAACTCACGCCGTTTCTCTTGATTTATAAATAAAATCCTATTAGATAGGATCAAATTGTTAGGCCAAATTGAATGGTAATCTTGGTTTTAATAAATTATCATTATTTAATTGTGCTTGTGGAGTCAAATTAGTTTGGAAAGTAATGAATGGAGATAAATATATGTGGGTTGATGTACTTTTAAATAAATATATACCCAGGAATGAAGAGAATTTATTGCATGCAAGAAAAGGAGATTCGGCCATGTGAAAATTTATTTCTCAATAGAAATATATTGTTGAATTAGGCATAAGATGACATATTAGAAAAGGGGAAATTGTCAATTTCTTTACTGATAAATGATTGTTTCCTAATATAAATCTAAAAGATATGTGTCTTAGACCACTAACAAGTGAAGAAGAAGATACTAAAGTTGTAGACTGAACTGTTGCAGGATCTTAGGATTACCAGAGATTGGTTGATCTTCTACCAAGCAAGGCTTTTCAAAGGTTAATCAGTATACTCCCTCCTACATTGGAGATGGGTAATGATATAATGGCTTGTAATGCTACGAATGAGGGTTCATTTACTATTAAAAGCGCATATTTTTTAATTAAATCTCAGCAGACCAATACATATAGTTCTATTTACAAGGATATATGAAAATGGAATGGTGCTGAACGTATTCAGGTGTTTATGTGGATAACATTCAATAATTGTTTAGCAACTAATATTTAAAGAAGTAAGTGGGCTTCAATTAATGCTTTATATCAATATTGCAGTGAGGACACTGAGGATATTTTATGTTATTAGGGATTGCAGTTATGCTAGATAGCTTTGGATACAGTTAGTGAATCCTATATATTATTCCTACTTATTTAGAGCTTAGACTGGTTTACTTTAAATCTCAAAAGAGAATCGGGATTAAATGTTTTTACTGATCATGGGGATCAATTTGGGCAGTTTCAATTTGGAGCTTATGGAAGTGGAGGAATCAAGCTACTTTTGATGCCAACTTCTTCAAACCATTAAATACTTTTTTTATCATTATGAAAACATGGAGAAGTTTTTTTTTTGTCCACCCGGTTTATCGGAGTTTTGCCCCGACTACATCCTGATCCAACCAGCGTCCCGCACCTGATTATGGTGGGTGAGTCTCCCAACGGGAATTTTCTGCGTATGCCAAAGCTCAAACTCGAGACCTTGCTTAAGCGATACCGAGCCGCTTACCACTCGGACCAACCCCCGTTGGTAAAACATGGAGAAGTTATGTGCGAGTTCATAACGATCATGGAGTTAATGAGGTCAATGGGCCAAATTCATCAAATTGGCGGCCTCCTCTAGTGGGATAGTTCAAATTAAATGTTGATGGAACTTTTATTGTAACCTATAGTAAATCGGGATGTGGAGGTATTATTAGATATCATACAAGCAGCGAGGTTGTTGGTTTTATATGCAAGTTGGGCTCTTGTAGTATCATTGAGGCAGAGCAGTGGGTAATATATAAATGACTCAAATTGGCTTGGGAGCTAAGATTTAATAAGCTTATTCTAGAATCTGATTTTAAGAATTGTATTGATATGTTGTCCAATCTTAAAATTGATAGATGCACTCTGTTAGTTGTACAGATACAGAGAATCATACAGTCATTATGGGATATCAAACTCCAATTTATCCCTTGATATCAAGATATACTTGTGGATGCTCTAGCCAAGGATAATTTGATGGCAACAAGAATATTATATTCATGTCCTCCATATTTGGAGCCTATTGTTTGTACTGAGTGTTTGTGATCTAATCCATTGTTAAGTTAGCTTTATTTGTTTTGGGTTTTTAGCCCTCATTTGTACCAAAAATAAATAAACAAATAAATAAATACAATAGAGAACTATAAAACACCATTATGACTATACTATAACTTTAGTAGAAAATCAGTATCGAATTCACATAAATTTTTTTATCAATAAATAAATAAATAAAACAAAGATCTATTTTTATTGGGCCAAGTAATAAAAGAACGAGTGGGATTCTTAAAAGATATGAGATTATTTTTGGCCCAAAATGAACTCCGAGAAATTTAAACAAAAAACGGACCAGAGAGAAAGCCGCTAGAAATTATATTAATTATTATTATTTATTTATTAAAAAAAGAATACTTTTTAATCCTCCCGAATAAATATCAGGGTCCGAGCACGCAGCCTGGATCCCTTTGTTCTTACTGCTTGTCGTTCACCCCATCCCAATTCCCAATCAAGCGCGGAGTCTCTCAGACTCACCGACATTCCGATCCATTTTCATCTTGGTTTATGAGGTATCTTCTTTCATCTTTTTGATTAGGCATCGTCGTTCCTGTTTTACTGATCTAAAAAGTAGTCTTTATGCGATCTGCTTCGCCATCCTCAGAACCCAACCATTATAATTCTCTTCTTGATCAAGTCCGGCTTTTCTTTTTCTCCTTTTTGGTTAAATGATCTTGATACATATCTTCTCTCCATGGGTCTGTTTTATATTTGCTCCCATTCTTTGGGTAGGCTTGCGTCTTTTAGGTCTTTTAATACCGCCCAACATAAGCTACTTTGCAAGGATTTTACTGGTCTTCGCAACCTGATCCACCCTCTCGCTAGGCAACACTCTGTATGTCCATTCTAACTAAAATTAATTGGCACCTTTGAGGAAATAACTATGCTTTTGGGTATGCTGGTCGGCGAGTTATTGTTTTTTCTCTTGCTTGATTAATTTTCATGGGGAACAAGCCTTCGATTTTCTTCTATATTGTAATTTGATTTATGGATTTTTACTCGAGTTCTTAAACGGCGTTAAGTTTTTCATGTACAATTTTCGTATGATTGGACACATCATTCTGTTCTGGGGAATTTCCTTCTTTGAGATCTTAAAAGTGTATATTTTTTTCCTTTTATTGGTATTGGACGATGGCTTTTTGACGTTGAGTGCATAATGTTATACTTGCTTCTCACTTGGCTAATCTTGATTGTTCTTGTTGCAGCTCGAAGGAGAGACCCACTCTTGGGTAAGTCATGTTTTTACAACTGCTTTGTTCTGTTCTTTCTGTTTTGAATATTTTTTCTATGAGTCTATTCTATTCCTTCTATGTCCACATATCGTAGGTCCTGCACCTTGTGGGTCTTGAAACGCCTGTAACTGGGGTTTAAAGGTTTTGCTACTTATTTACTCTCAATTTAGAGTGGATGAGACCAAGTTTTTGAAGTGACACCAATTGTTTGAGGACACCGTCTGTATACAACCATGCTTACTGATTTATATTCTTCTGGATTTTCCTTTTAACATTTTGGCAAACTTATGTAATGTAAATCTTATGTTACATGTACGTACCCATAGCATCAAGTCAATTATCAGTATGATCTGCTTGTCACCGTTAAGCTCAAAATTCATTTTCATTTTTGTTGCTGACCTGGTTAATCACCAATGAAATGTAACTTAAATTTAATTTTCATGCATTGTTTCTGGTAGATGCAATATCTTTATCGAACCTTTTGTATTTTGTACTGTTTGTTGCAATTTTCAGTGGTACGCGGATTAAGACCCGCAAACGGAATATTGCAGCACCACTGGACCCTGCAGCATTTTCGGATGCAGTGGTCCAGATTTACTTGGATAATGCTGGTGATCTGGTAATATGGCATACAATTTTAAATGCTAGCCTATATTTGACCATTTTGGTGCTTGCGCCTTGCTGCCTGTACATACTGTTTTTACTTAGGCTGATTAAGTAATTTTATGTTTACAGGAACTTGTTGCTAAGAGCATTGAGTCCTCAGACCTTAACTTCTCAAGATACGGTGACACCTTTTTTGAGGCAAGCTCTCTGAAACAGTATAATTTTTTTAAAATTGAATCATAGATTATCGATTTCCTATCTGGAATCTTCTATTCTGGTTTTGATTGTAGAGATTATTGGAAATTTGATACATAGCATTATGGCACTAAAATCTTTCATAGCTTCTATTACTGTGATAGTGTGTTTTCCTTAGACGACTTCTGCTCTATTAAGATTCTGTGTGTCATGTCATGCAATTTGTTAATTATTGGAAATTTGATACATAGCATCATGGTACTAAAGTCTTACATAGCTTCTATTACTGTGATAGTGTGGTTTCCTTAGATGACTTCTGCTCTATTAAGATTCTGTGTGTCATGTCATGCAATTTGTTATTGTTCTACTGTTATCTGTTATTCTGAAGGTTGTATTCTGAGCGGCTACAGCTTGTCTGCAGTCCATGTCATCAGTAATATTTTTATTATGAATCTTCTTTTAGATTACAACTCTCGTCATTTCTCATGTACAGCCTTGTCATTAAGTTTGAGTTTCAAATCTTATTGGTAACCAAATTTTTGCATGTTAACACAAATGACAAAAGTGATCCTTGGCTGATTTGAAGTAAACGCTTGGTTGTCCTAAACGTCTTATAAACACAAATGATAAAGTAATGCTTGTTTGCTACTTTCTTCAGCATTGAGGAGCCACTAAATGATTTTTGTGACCCCACTAAATGATTTCAGGATCTGCCAGTGCAGTAATAGTCATTTTCTATTACTTTTTTTTTTATTCACGGACATAAGAATATTTGTCATCTTCAATTTCATCATTTCACTTTTTTCCCTTTTTCTTTGTTTTAAATTTTATTCCATTCTACGCACCAGAACCTTGCAATTGCTTACTGTCAGAAAATTAATGTCATCTAGCAAGTTGAAATTGGCTGAATGTTGCAGATCTATTACAAGTTACAGCAATATTCTTTGTCTGTTTGACTATCCTAGTTTGTTATTATTAGTTGTTTCTGATTCATGCCAATATGATGTACCTGCCTGTTGCATTACCACAGGTTGTTTTCACTGGGGGCCGTACGCAACCTGGAACTACCAAGCCTGATGAGGGGGAGCGCCATCCTTACTCTATAATTGAGTGTGAGCCAAAGCGTGAAGTCATATCACCATCTGTAATCTACATACAGAAGATTTTGCGGCGGAGGCCTTTTCTTATCAAGAATCTTGAAAATGTCATGCGAAAATTTCTGCAGTCCTTGGAACTTTTTGAGGAAAATGAAAGGAAAAAGCTGGCAATCTTTACAGCACTTGCATTCTCCCAGAAGTTATCTGGTCTCCCGCCAGAAACTGTGTTCCAGCCACTTCTCAAAGATAATCTTGTGGCCAAAGGGTTAGTTCTATCATTTATAACTGACTTCTTTAAGGAGTATCTGGTTGACAACAGCCTTGATGATCTCATATCAATTCTGAAGCGGGGTAAAGTGGAGGACAATCTATTGGACTTCTTCCCCCCTGCGAAAAGATCTAATGATGCTTTCGCCGATCATTTCAAGTAAGATTTACTTATTAGTGATTCAGACATGTTTTTATGGATAATGTTATTGCTGATTACTTGGTGTTACTGAATATTATTTTACTTTTTTTCCAATTTCATGAGCCTTGATTTTATTTTGAGGAAGTTTGACTTCGAAAACTAGTGCTAATAAGATTTTTGGTGTAACTTGGGAGCATGTAATTTTTGTGACATTTTAGTTATGGGACCATGTAATCTTTGTTTTTGTTTTTCTGTCTTAGACTGGTGCTATCCCAACATGCCTTAAGCAGTTGGATCAATTCAAAGTTAATTTGTCCGTTTCTATATCACCATAGCTATTGATTCATCAAACAAGTCATGGCATTGTGTCCTTAAGGCGTAATTTAGTTCAAAGTCTAAGTTTGTTTAGCAAGTTACAAGTAAGATGGTACTTTAAAACTCTGTAATTTAAATATAGTAAGGAGCAAGCTATAATCCTTCCCTGAAACAGATGGAATTAGGAATGCCTAGCTTAGGTGATCACAGAAAGATGGTGATCAATTTAGATGTTTTTAAGACATTATTAAGGCTAGATTAGTTCAAAGTCTAAGATGTTTAGCAAGTTACAAGTAAGATGGTACTTTAAAACTCTGTAATTTATATACAGTAAGGAGCAAGCTATAATCCTTCCCTGAAACAGATGGAATCAGGAATGCCTAGCTTAGGTGATCACAGAAAGATGGTGATCAATTTAGATGTTTTTAAGGCATTATTAAGGCTAGAATACTAACAGCTATTTCTTTTGATTACTCTCCCACCCATATGCCTGATAACATTGGGCCCATCAGTGTGCAAGGAATATGTGAGGATGTTATTACATATGTTTAATATCTGATTTTGTGAGGAAAATGTATTGATTAGAAATTTGAAGAATAAGTTAAGGGAGAATGAATGATGAGGGCTTATTTGGAAAATGACTGTACCGTCATTTACAATTTTGATTATTGAAGGGGCCAGTTATTTTGTTCAAGTAATTTAAAGTTATTTTGTCTCTAACCTTTCTCTTAATCTTTTCTGGCCAAAAAAGGAAAAAGAAAAGTTCTCTTAATCTTTGAAGAATATAATAGAAAAGGAAAAATAGTTGTCCTTGGTTTTTGTTAAACTTTTTGGGATGGAACTGAATGGGTGGCCCGAATCATAACTTAGATTGGGAGTACCAACTTTTTATGGTTAAAGCATTTGCTTGTATTTCTCATCATCTTTGTTCAATTGCTTAGCATTAAACTAGCGATTGTTAATTGATTAGTCTCTCTGCTTCTTTTTGATGGTTTTGAAATCACTGTACTGGGGCATGCAGTCAGTAGTGTACTCTTGTTTGGTGGTGGTTTTGATACTTCTTTTCTGTTAATATTTCATATCATCAATCGAGTTGCAACTTATAAATGTCTGTTCATTTTTAACTTCATAGCAAGGAAGGACTGGCAGCCTTGGTGGAGTATAATGAGAAGAAAATCTTTGAGGTAAAACTTAAAGAGATGAAATCTGCTCTGACAACCCAGATAACAGAGGAAACTGATATATCTGAAGTCATCGAAACCGTGAAGCTACGGGTTAGAGATGCTAAGTTACCAGACATAGAGGTTGTGAGGGTTCTGTGGGATGTCTTAATGGATTCTGTTCAGTGGTCAGGGAAAAATCAGCAACAGAATGCAAATGCAGCCCTGCGTCAGGTGTGATGCATACATTCACTGTGCTTATTTGATGTTTTCATAGAATCTTGTTTGTTTGTCGAACAGATCTACTTTGATTTCTTGTTGAAAGCAAGAAAGCGTTTGGATATGCAGCCTTCTTGTTCTATATACCGAGTCCTCTAGATACATTTTTCTGTTATGCTGTGACCAGATTCGTTGGACAAACATCATTAGCTCTTGCCATTTTAGAATGATCCTTGATGCTTTGATGTGTGGTACATTTCCAGTGTCTATTGTAGGACCTGAATCTATGTTTTGTGCAGACCTTGAGAATGTGCAACTTGGAAATATATTTTTTATTATTCGGTGATATAACTTGGAAATATTTTTTTATAGACTTTCTGCTGTCTTTAGAGTTGTTTAATGGGTGTGTGATGGGTGTGCAAAATAATTGTGTATCAATAATGTAAAATATTTTGCTTTGTTGAGCTTATCGATGAAAGTGCTATGTTGATGATTAAGGTAAAAACTCGGGCGGAACTGTTGAATACTTTCTGCACCAGTGGGAAACTTGAGCTGGAACTGATGTACAAAGTACAGATGCAATGCTATGAGGATGCTAAACTGATGAAGCTCTTCCCTGAGATTATTAGGTCTCTTTATGACCAAGATGTGTTGGCAGAAGATACCATTCTCCATTGGTTCCGGAAAGGAACGAACACGAAGGGAAGGTATGCAATTATTGTGGGGAGACTGCTTGTTCTTTGTTTTTTTGTATTACTCATTGTATGAAGTTGCTTATCGTCGAATCCTCCTTATGCTGCAGGCAAACCTTCGTGAAGGCCCTGGAACCTTTTGTTAACTGGCTGGAGGAGGCTGAAGAGGAGGAATAGGTCTTTGGCCCGTTTGTCATTATCCGTCCAATTTCTGCGATGTAGACTCGTATTGCCCTAACATTGCTTTCCCTTGCACGCTCATTAGTCTATCTCTATCCTGATGTCTTCCAGATATCGCAGTCGTTCTGTTATACTTTACAAATATGTTAGTTTGGCTGTTTGCACCAACGATGGGTCTATTCGCTGTTCCTAATAACGCGCTATCGTATTTTAACGTGGCCATCTAAATTGTTGGTTGTGGTGTCAGCAAGTTCTTTATTAGCCTCGTGATTTATTCAGTTCAAAGGGAGGACGAAATGCATTGTGGGAAGTTGCGGATTCCTGTTTTTGTTTCCTTGGTTGTCTTTGTACGACTGATTTCAAGTGTTGCGAGGTTTTTCCGCTTAAAAAAGAATTGATTCTGCTATGTTCTCAGCTTTGAGCATAGTGAATCTTCCTCTTGCATGCTATGAAGCATGTCCAAATTGTGCCTAAGGTATAAAAATACCAGTGCCACCATAATGATTTTAAAGGACAAAAGTCCGCAATCTACGTAATTATACAATCCAAAAGCCATTAAAATCCGCCAATCGTTCTTCACACTTCCATCTTGAATGGCGGCAACTTCACTCTTCTAGTTTTCCCCTGGGCACATAAAGGAACCTTGCAGAAATCCTTGCTTGCTAGGTGAAAGAATTTGGCAACAAATTAGTAATATGACCTAATTAGCGCTTAATCGTTCTAATTCGCACGGAAATATTCTTTCGATTATGGAATAAGAAGGCGATAGTTTTCCGTCAATTATCCAACCGATATCCCAATCTAAATCAAGTTATGGGATTCTTTGATTTCTTCGACCATGCCCTCCAGAGATTAGTCAACAACATTGTCGGTTTTATCGTCTCAATAGAACCAGCAAAAACTAACCCCGTCATAATAGCAGGTGGGTACATCCTAACTGCTTGCTGTACATAACAGCAAGCAGTTTAAACCCCATTTGAGGAAACAAAAACCTTAGAAACAACAGAACCAAGATACTCCTTTGGCAAGGCAGCATTGCATGCCATTCTAACTTGTTCGGATACTATCTGCGTCAAGTAAAAATGGAAAAGATAAACTTTTGTGAAATTGAGTGAATAAGAAAAGGTTACAGCGCAGGTATTCACTAATTGAGTTTGGGCCTAATTTCGAATCCTTGAACGATAAGGCCGCTCTTCCAGTTACCCCCTTTGACCTCACAAACAGCCATTTCCAGCTCCTTCTCATCTATTCCTTCGTTGAAGAAGTCTCCCAATTCGATCTCGAACCATCCATCTGCTCTCTTGTTTGGATATTGTAGATTAGGATCCTCTGCAGGAATGGGTGCGCGCGCCTCAATTCCCAGGATATGCGTACGATTGAAGAGGCCGGCACGCCTGGGAACAATTAGCTGTAGTGGCCTCCGTGCTCCTTTTGGGTCTAAACAGACTAATCGCTTGTCAGCATCACCGTCATTCCCTACAATCCCGACGGAGACCTCCACCGGTGGGTATTCGAACCCATAGGCGCTGGCAGTTAAGTTGAACACGAGGTAAGCTACATACGAAGTTGAAGGAGACAGCATGCGCGTGTTGATCCGCCCTCGAATTTCCAGCCAGCAAACACAAACAAGTTCAGCAACCTCCTCAAACCTGCAATGTAGTAGTTCGACACCCCAAATCGGGTCACGTCGCAACAAACAAACAGAACACGGAAACCCCACAGCATTCTATTGAGTATTGACTCACCTGCCCTCGGGCACCGAAGTCCACCTCCAATACCTCGGAGTGCATGCCCAGACGATGAAGAGACTTCTCGGGGAGAGCATGAAACATTTCGCACAGCAGAATTTATCCAGCCAAAAGCTCTGTTTACAAACGAAAATAAAGAGGCATGAGATTTAAACCCCTAATCTAAGTACAAAGGAATTGGAGGGATAAGCGTAAATCTGCAGAGTTAAGGGGAAGTAATACCTTGAGACCGTCGTCGATGAGGAGGGGCTGGTGGCAGAGGGAGAGATAGAGATGCTTCTTGGAAGAGAAGGAGGGAGTGGGGGAAGAACGGGAAAGGAGGGAGAGGCAATCGGGAGGGAGGAAGGAATCCCAGACGGCGTCAGAGTCGGCGGCGGAACGGAAGGAGGAAGAAACGCAGGAGAGCCTGCAGGCGTCACGGGGGGAAGTGAAGGAAAGGACGTGGGCGATGCAAGCTTCGGGGAGATCCATGAGATTGTGCTTCCTGCTGTTGGGTTGAGACGTTGAGTTGGGGGAGAGGGAGGGCCTCTTATAAGGGGGACGCCAGACGCAGGGAAGCTTAGCGCTTAAGTCTGGGCCTTCTGGTGCATATCTCTTGTTTTTATTATTTATTCCCCACCTTAGACTTTTTCCCAGAATATATTTATCTAATTATAAATGAATATATTCATTCCTGCCGTCATATTTATTGATTGTGGCTCACTTTCCAATCCCACTCCGATCCTGGTCTCTTTCTTTTACACGCCTTCCTTCCTATTTCCTAATTTCGACCCTTTCTTCTCCCCATTCCTTCCCTTTTTATTGTTTTGCCAATTAAGTGCATATTGGCTCTAGGCTTTGTTTGGATTAACTGAACAAAGAGAGGGTAGGGAAGGATAAGTAAAGTTATAATTTTTTTTGGTTAGGAGTAGAGTAAAAGATGAAAGATTTTTTATTTAGTTTAGAAGGGGAAATGAGGGAAATTAACTAAAATTGACAAATATTTTTATTTAGATTTTTTTCAATATTCTTTTACAATATTTATATTAGAATTATTTTTTTAAAAAAAAACCTATTAAAATGTAAATATTAGAAATCCTATTAGATCATTTATATATGATAAAAATATTTTTATATGCACTTTGAAGCATTATTTCATTAATTTTAACATATCATCACATTAATTTTAATATATTTTTTAATATCTTATAAAATTAAGAAATTAGAAAATACGAAAAAAATATTAACATTCTGTTTTTAGTTTTGTAATTACAAAACATATAAATATATTCATAATATGTACATACCATTTTTTATTAATATGCTTACCTTAAAATATATATTTTTGTATTAATTTCATACAAGTTTACACAAGAAAAAAAGTATTCCTAATCTAGAATATACATCCAATACAACTATTTTATTTGAAAATAGTAAAAAAACAGAAAAAAAAATTATGGCTGACCGTGGTATGCAATAGAAAAAATAATTTTAAGTAAAAAAGAATAGCACTAGAATAATAAAAAAATATTATAAATATTTTTATTAAAATTAGAATAAAAATTTCTCACCCCTCTAAAAAAATCCTCCAATTTTGGAGGGGTAGGAGGAGGGGAAGACAAACAGATAAAATTTTAAATCCTCTCTCTTGTATATTTTTCTCAACCAAATACACTTACACCTCCTCCCCTCTAAAAATTTATATCCAAACAATGCCTAATGCTATGAGAAGATTAGTTATTTGGGTGGGGCCCGCTGAGAGGAGAAAGATATTCTTTTGACGTGTTTAGTAGCCCTTGTGGCGTGTGTCCAACTCACGTGTTGTTATACGATCCTCTCGTCACATGCATGCCAATACGAAAAGAGCATCTCCTGCGCCCCGTCCGGGTATGCATGTAGATGATACATATATATTCCAAAATGAGAAAAACAAAGGCAAGGAAGGAAGGAGCGCTGAAATCTGCCCACATTTCGCTCCAGCCCTCTCAGACTTGTTCCCAATGTTAACCACTGGTCTTTCTTATCTTTTTCCTCCTCAAACATGCGCCATGCCTTCCCCTTCTTTGCTTCGCCCTCTTTCCCCTTCTTCCCCATAGCTTCTCCCCCCCTCCCGCGCAGGGTCCTTCAATCTCTTTTGGGGGACCCTTCGCCCCTCCCCTTTCATTAATCCCCCTTTCTTTTCTTTCCTATTTCTCCATTTAATTCTCTCTCGCCTTAGATGATTGCATCAGTGCCACTATGAATTGTTTCTCGTGTTTCACCTCCCAGAAAAGTAAGAAAAACCTTGCCGGCGGAGACCCTGAATCTACACCCCAAGATCATGTCGCTTCTAAACCCCAGGGTACATTCCTTTCTGCATACGTTCATTCGGGATCAAACTATATGGCTCTTGTTTCAATCCAATACACTTTCTCCTATATTCCCATAAAACTATTACTTTGCTTGCTTTTTAATTTTACTAATAATAAAAGACATAAATAAATAACAAAAGAGTATCACAATTATCCTGATGCTTTTGTTGATGAGGCAGATAATGGAAACCAAGCTCAGACCCCAGATATTCACGCGCAGACATTCACTTTCCGCGAGCTAGCAACCGCCACCAAGAATTTCAGGCAGGAATGCCTGTTGGGTGAAGGTGGATTTGGCAGAGTGTACAAGGGCACCATTCCGGCAACCGGCAAGGTCATCCCTGCCCTCATTAAGCAACATGACAAATACAAATTCAATACTATTACTCACCTCAGCTATATGTGTTTGTGGGTGCCGCAGGTGGTAGCCGTGAAGCAATTGGATCGAAATGGGATGAATGGCAGCAAGGATTTTCTGACGGAGGTTGCAGTTTTGAGTCGCCTGAACCATGAAAATCTGGTGAATCTAGTTGGTTATTGTGCCGATGGGGACCAACGTCTTCTGGTGCATGAATTCATGTCGGGGGGCTCTGTATATGATCGTCTGTTTGGTACCCTCACCATTCACCTGATCTAATTAACAGATTCATTCTTCGATGCCATATATATATATACATACATATATATATATATATAGAATAATAATATACTGACAATGTGGCAGAGCCGGAGGAAGGCGAGTCTCCGTTGGATTGGTTCACCAGAATGAAAATAGCGTCGGGAGCAGCGAGCGGACTGGAGTATTTGCATGACAAGGCCAATCCACCAGTTGTTTACAGGGACTTGAAATCCTCGAATATCTTGCTGGATGACAATCTCAACCCCAAGCTCTCTGATTTTGGGCTCAACAAGCTTTCCGGGGGAGATCGGTCAAATCTTATATCCCCCGGAGTTACGGGTACTTATGGCTACTCCGCTCCCGAGTATACAAGGACCGGACACCTCACCTTGAAATCAGACGTCTACGGTTTTGGAGTCGTGCTGCTCGAGCTCATCACCGGACGACGAGCCATTGATACTACCAAACCCAATGAGGAGCAAAATCTAGTTTCATGGGTATGTTATCTCGTTACACCTACTCGTCCCGTTGAATTCCTGCCTTGTTAATTTAGCATTTGGTCCAATGAATGAGCAGGCACAACCCTTATTCAGAAATCCAAAACAATTCCCAGAAATGGCGGATCCTCTGCTGAAGAAGCATTTCCCGGAAAAGGATCTAAATCAAGCGGTGGCAGTGGCCGCCATGTGCCTCCAGGAGGAAGAAGGGGCGAGGCCTTTGATGAGTGATGTGGTAACTACTCTGAGTTTCCTGTCCATGGTTCCACCGGAGGTAATTCCGGCATCGGCGTCGCCGGCCACCTTGCCCCCGCAGGATGATGGTTCCGACGAGGAGGAGGAGGAGGAAGAGGAGCAGGATTCTGATGGGACGGGAGGCGAATCAAGCCGAAGCAGCAGTGCGAGTTGGGAAGAGGGAAGCGTGACATCCAGCAAGAAATCGCGAGATTTAAGCAAGAAGAAAAGTAGCTCCAGAGATTTAAAGCAGAAGAGCAGCAAGAAGGGTGGAGGAAAAGTGTCGAGCAGAAAGAGCAGTAGAAAATCATCGAGAAGCAGGAAGATGAGCATGGAATCGGAGGAAGGAGGAGGAGAGGGAATGCACGAGAGAGGGAGCAGCAGGATGTCGTTTAGTGAAAGCATGAGCAGCAGCAGCGGTGCAGACAGCGACAGGGGCTCACCGGAAGGGGCCAAGCAGAGGCTGCAGCACGCCCATACGGCAAAACAACGTCCCAAGGATCCCCGTAGGGAACGACTCGCGGCTTCTAGTGCAAGAGTATAATCATTGCTCGACGCTCCAGAATAGCCATACTCACTCTCGTTTAATTTGTTACACCAGCTCTTTTTATTAATTTATTTATTTTTTGAAATTAATTTTAATTTTAATATCTTTTTGGGCTTATTTGGCTGTTTATGCATCACTTTCATCCATCCCCCATAAGCGCCACGCAGGACACACAAACCACATATTGACCCATCCAGTGTCGTTCAATAGTAACTTTCTAGTTCTCACTATACAATTAATTTACTGCTACGTACTCTCCCCTGCTGATTCTCCATATGAAGAGTGCCTGTACGTAACCACTTTCATTTGTCTCCTATACTTATATTATACATGTGCTACATATCTAACATTGTTGCCGCCCAACATGATATGCTCCCCCTATTCCAATTGGAAATTCGATGCTTAAATTGTTTACCCACTTGAAAATTTGTTCCCATGATTCTTCCACGAGTTTCCAATCCATTCGATAACGAAATAGGAATCGATTACTCATTGTAGGCTTTAATTTGCTGTGACGCGACTCTAGGAGGGAGTGGGGGGGGGGGGGATTTTTGTACCAGCGCGGCGGCTGAGTTGGTTAAAATGATAGTCTTGAACGTGAGGCCTGCATTACATCCCATGAATCACTTTGAGGGTGTATGTGGCCAAAGGAAGGATCGGCAAAACGTACGTGATCGTGAAAACTGCAAAGTGACCACAGTCCCCTCATCAAACCTTGTAATCCTAGCCTTCTCCTTAGATTTTAACGCGAGACTGCAAGAGGATATATCAATATTATTCTCACCAGCACCGTGAAATTATTTTTTTTACAATTTTAATATCACCATTACTTAGAAAAGCAATATATCAGTGACAGCTCCAAAGCCAATTAATCAATGTGCAAGGATGATGGTCATATCAACATATATACATACGTGTAACGTGTTTGCGAATTAATGCCTTGTGAACGTCAAGCAATAATCAAATCGGAGGACATAGAGGTGGATGTCCCGGATATGCTTTGATCCTGCTTTGCTTTCTGCCACTCGTCCAAAACCAAAAATGACGGGTCATGTCTCATGAAGTAAGTGAGTCGTAGATAAAGAGAATACATACGGAAGTGACGTAAATATATACCAACTGGGCAAGTGTGTTCTTATAGGCCTTATCCAATTCCTCGAACACGACCTCAATGGTTGGGCGCCCTTTGCTCGATTTGGCAACACACAGAACTTCAACATGTAAGATGGCCTCAAAGTCTGCCATGTTTACCTGTTCCTTCAGCCTCGGGTCTTCAAAATCCGATATTGACCGCTTTCCCATGCTCACGTCTCTCGCCTACAAACAAAAAATTACAGCTTACAGATTTACAAGTATGGGGATGCAAGGAATACATGATGAATAGTGGTACCCACCTTCCCAGTGAGTTGATCTCTGGCATCGAGATCTAACTCTATCACCTTCTGACCCGATAGAATTTGCAGTGCAACTATTCCAAAACTATAGACGTCGCTGGCACATGTTAACTTGGCATTGCTCATGTACTCTGGATCCATATACCCTATGGTTCCCATTCCATCCGTAAACACTTTGCTCTCTTCCATCCCCCACATCTTTGCCAACCCAAAATCCAACAGTTTCGCTTGCAAATTCTCCGTCAACAGTATGTTTGTGAGCTATAATTTCCAAATCCATATGCAACATTAATTAATTTCTATCCATCCCTTTCATTGTTTCATGCTCAGTTTATTCTTTTTCTTCCATAGATACTGCTATACCTTGATATCTCTGGACCACGCAGCCCTCAATATGATGGTGCAGATATTTGAGAGCGTAGGAGCAGTCCCTTAAAATCCTAACTCTTGTTTCCCATGTCAAATGGCTGTCTCTTCCTGAATATACATACATACCTATATATATACACACACATGCATACGTAAGTGATGACTTGTGAACTGATAAACAACAATATGAGAGAGAGAGAGAGAATAGTAACAAGTAACACAGGAGATAGGAAGAGATTACTCAAGAGATGTTGCGCTAGATTGCCTTCTGCACAGTACTCATACACCAGATATCTCTCTCCATCCTCAATGCAACAGCCAAAAGAGGCAAACCAGATTGGGATGGCGAAGCCTGGAAAGGCCTTCCACTTCGCGAGTGAAAGAATCGGAGCTGTTGGTTTTGTTGAGGTGCTTGATGGCCACCACTTGACCGCTGGGAAGTACCCCTTTGAACACCTGCCACGCACTCCCTCTTCCCAGGCACTTCCTCTCGTTCCCGTGGTTTATAGCATTCTCTATCTCCGCCTTCGAGAACCAGTACATCCCCGACCACGTCGTTATTTCTTTCAACGCCGCCGCTTTCTGAGGCTTCTTCTGCCACACGAATCTCACCAGTATCGCCGTCAAGGCCATCGCAATCACCGCTAACAGCGCAACTATGAGGAACCCTGCACGCCGCCACCATAAACAGCGCGCGTACTCGTGTGTCAGTCTTCACCAATTAACCATAAATATAATATATAGCTCGAGTTTGACTTGACTCACATTTGAGGAAGCCTGCGGGGTGATTACCGTTGTTGGGGGGAGGAGGCCAACAACGCAAGAACTTGTCGGAGAGGGAAGGATCGTCGGGCTTGCCGGCGGCGAGGGAAACAAGAGCGGCCACGCCGCAAACGGCCCTCTCGAGGGGAATGTCCTGACCGCCGACTAATTGGTCGTAGAGAGAGTCTCTGATATTCAAGACGGCGGAGACGCAATCGTCACAAGAACGTGGGGAGGGATGGTCGAAGTGGGCGCATTGGTCGAGGGAGGTTTGGTAGAACTGCTGGCCCTGAATGTCGGGGAGTTTGAGGTTGGAGCATTTGGAGGCGCCGAGGTAAAAGTTGTGGAAGCCGCATGAATCGGGAGAAAGGCCCTGGCGGAGGCGAAAGGCGTCGGAACAGGAGTCCCATTGAGGGTTGGGAATAAAGAGGGCGGCCTGCTGGGGGGAGTTGCGGGCTTGCAAGGCCAAAGCTTTGGGAGAAGACGGG
The DNA here is from genome assembly GCA_037074615.1 of Leucaena leucocephala. NCBI lineage: Eukaryota > Viridiplantae > Streptophyta > Magnoliopsida > Fabales > Fabaceae > Leucaena > Leucaena leucocephala. The sequence goes on from JAYWLJ010000075.1 coordinate 223,530, forward strand.
GAGGGCATTGCGACAGCAGAGCGTGTTAGGGAAGCCGTCCCATTGGTCCATCTGATCCTGCACGCGAGATCACTCCTGGTATGCCACGGAGGGGTATGCGCTCAGATTGAGGGCGCATTGAGCCGCAACCAGAAGGAAGCAGAGGAGAAATATGATAGGAATGAGTTTGAGGGTGGTCATATCCAACTCCTTTGAGAGGGCCCCCAAACACATGCTCTCCCTCACATATACACTTGCTTGCCTTGGCGTCTCTCCTTGTGAGTATCGGCCATCCATGGATATTCTCTGCTCGCAGTTACCAACTCATCGCCTGCCCTAGCGATCATCGCCTGCTCTCTCGATTCACCTCGCTCCCCAAATTACCGACCCTCTTATTTATTTACCTCTAACAAACAAAGGCATTCTATGTTATACACTTTTCTCCTTTTTCATCCTCCATCACCCCCGGCTGCCATTTATTTTATGCGTGCCTCGTCGTTCCTTGTCATCATACAAATCTTCTACCACATCCTTCACCTTTACCTCACTTTTCTGACAAGGTTAATACAACTTTTGCTCCCTTCACTTTGGTTTTCATCCCTTAATTTTTAAAGTGCGGATTTTGATCTTTTTAACTTTAAACCGTTTCTTACTATTAATCTTTATATTGTCAATGGTGTTAAATTTGCCCATGTGGTACTAATACTGTTTAATATGCTTATTTGTCATTAGAGGTGGAAATAGGCCAGGCATGCTCTGTAAGAAGCCTGTCAAGCCTGTCAGGCGTCCTGGGCTTGCTATATAAAATAAATATGGTATGATAATACAGTAGGTGAGTATCGAACCTCTGACCTATTAGATAATATTTAATAATCATACCACTAGACTAAACCTTATTATTGTAAATTTTATTCACTTTTAATTTTATTATCAAAAAATCATATATGCTAACCCTAATTTCAAAATATCTACCCTAATTTCAGTCAGGCTTTATTCCATTCGCAAATCGCAAACCTCTCAGTCTCACGGCTTGCGGCACCTGAGCCTCTTCAGCGACTTGCGGCTTGCTGCACTGGAGTTCAGAGGAGTTCAACGACTTGTGGCTTGCGGCACCGGAGTTCAGAGGAGTTCAGCGACTTGTGGCTTGCGGCACCGGATTTCAGCGACTTGTGGCTTGCAGCACCGACAGATCGCGCACCTTCAGACTTCAAACCTTCACCAGTTTGTCGCTCTTCTCTTCTTCCTTCACTAATTTAATGTTCTTGCATCATCTTCATTTACTTTAGTGCTGTGCTCTCCATTCCTTTTTTTTATGCTGTGCTTCTCTAACCATTTTTACCACTCTCTGGTACAAAATTTTCTGAAAACCAGCTTCTTCTTCTTTGTTTTTTTATGGGCAATCTGATGGGGGGAAAAGCTTAGTATATTGTGACCTAATTATTTGAATTAAAAAAGGAACATAAATTAAGTGTGTGTGTTTTATTTATTGTTTTTTCTTTTTTCAAAAAATTACATATCCAGATCACTTACATTCATCACTAGGTTTATTTTATACAGTCAGCATGCCACATGAGCACAATTAACAGTGTTAGTGCTACATAAGAAAATTAAACGCCGTCAAAACTATAAAGAAAGAACTTGAAATGGCGTAGTTAAGGGACCAAAACCTCGTTTTGAAAATCAAGAGACTAAAATTAAAATAAGAACATAATCAAGAGACCAAACAATTATATTAACCCCATATAAAATTAACTACTTTCTCAGTTTTCCAATAAAATACCACTTTCAAAAAAGTTAATTTCTATTTATTTATCATTTTACCATTGAACACAATACTTGAAATACTTTTGTAATTATAATATTGTGTTCATTAACTTCAATTACGAAGTAAGAAAATATTCTTAACAAATTAAAAAAAATGGAGGAGTGTTTTATGTCTGCATAAGACGTTGCATTTTTTAATTCCCTCGTTATCATAAACAAAGTATCTTCTTTTTTTTGGTACAAATAAGGGCTATGCACCTTAATCAAATAACAACTAATTCATAAAGGGATTAGATCCCAAACACTTAAAAAAATAATAGACTCCAAATACGAAGGATAAGAGAATAATATTTTCGTAGACAACACCACTTATTTTGCTAGAGCATCCGCAAGCTTATTTTGATCTCTAGGAATAAATTGGAGTTTGATGTTCCATGCTAGCTGTAAGAGCTTCTGAATCTAAGCCACTAAACAACTGCAACTATTAATATTCATATTAGTCAGCAAATTAATAACATTCTTAGAATCGGATTCAAGAATAAACTTCTTAAATCGTAGATCCAAAGCCAGTTGAAGCCATTTATACACAGCCAACTGCTTTGCTTTGATCACATTACAAGATCCCAACTTACTTGAAAAACTAGTGATCTATCTACTTGAATGATCTCTAATAATACCATTGTGTGATATTTCAATTTTTATCCTTATATTTAAGTAAAATTTAAAATATTATTTATCAATAATTTAAAAATATTATCTAATTAAATTATTATAGTCTAATATTTTTAATAAAATATGATATAATATATAGATTATCCTATTTTTATCTTATTTAGAATCTTATAATTTGATTGTTATTATTAGTTAGGAATTTAGCAGGATTTGAATTTAGATTTAGATATGCAATTTTATTTTAAAAATATGGTTTAAATTTTTAAAATACCTGATAGAATTCTGATAAAAAATAATAATAATAATATACCTATATCTTTGATTAAATACACATATAATAATATATGTATTTATATTATAATGATAATGTAGTTTAAATTTTAAATTATTATACCTGATAAGATTTTAATAAAGATAAGATATAAATTTGAATTTTGAATTATTATTAGAGCTTTATAAATAGAGTTAAGACCCTGAGTTATTCCTCAAACTTTATTATTGAGTCAACTTTTCTCTTTTTTAGTCCTCTCTCTCAGTCCCTTTCCTATTCCTAAAGAAGGTAAATACTCTCTACTTGTTGTGTGTACTAATATAATATTTGTGAGTGATTTGATATATATATAAAGCTATTGATATTGATATAATTGTATTGAGAAAACTTATTTGATTATTTTTATTGAAAATAGTCTTGTGGGACTTAAAGTTTAATTTAGAAAGTTTGAGTTGAGATTAGAAACTTAGTATATCTTGGTATTGAAACTTGAAAAAAGTTATTATCTTGAGAAAAAAAATTTGTGATATTTATCAAGCTATTGAGATTTTAATTAATATGAGTATTTTGAGAATTATGCATTGGGGATGGGTGATGATGGAGTTATATTTCTACCACGTGATATAGCCATCATTGAAGCTCGATGGTTGGCTTTTGTCCCACCAATTTATCGAAGGATATGCCCCACCTGTTTACCAAGGGGCTACGACACTCCCACCTATTTATCGAGGGGGAATAAACTAATGGTCCGGTCAGGTGTTCTGTGAATTTTGGCCTATCCATACCACTTGATCGGTTAACTTTTTGAGTGATCAGTTACCACTAGCCCATGAGTTTGGTCAACGGGAATAAGGCAGTTCGGTTAGTTTGATGGGAGAAACTTGGGTGGGTTATCCATTTAATTTTATTATAATAATACGTTAATTTTCTATATATTATATTTTATGGTTGGTCCCACTTGACGCCTCATGAGCACATGTTAGTACTTATGATGAGTAGAACTGCTGGTTACTGAGACATTAGTCTCACCCTATTTTTATTAACAATTTTCAAGTTATATTCTCATCTTATGACCCAAGTGAAAACTTTAGAGACTTGATTAAAGCTATATTAATTGTATAACATTTTTCTTTGAAGGTATGTGTAAAATATTTGTATATTATCACAATAGGTTCTATTTTGTATATTCATATATTCTATTACTTTATTTATATTTTAAGAAAAATCTTTTTATAACTATGGTAGAATTCATTTAAATTTTAGTTAAATTATTTTCTACCATAGTTAGCTCTTTTGAAATAAACTAAATTTATTTATAACTTTTTTATTTTTAAATTATATTTGATACAAAATAAGTCTAAATAATTAATAATCGTTATATTTTAGGAGAATTTTACACACTGCAGCCTGCCTTACTATGTGTAGCAGTAAGAACACTATCTACATTTAACTTAAGCCATCCCTTAAGAGGAGGGTGCCACTTAGATGAATTCGTCTTATTACCCTCGTTAACTCCATGTACATTTTGAACTTCCATGAAACTTTTCCATGATTGCATAATTATCAAATATGGATTCAAGGATTTGAAGAAATTCGTTTTAAAAATAGCTTGATTCATCTACTTCCATAAACTTCAAATTGTAACTCCCTAAATTAGTCTATAATTACTATGACCAGTCGATCCCAACTCCCTCGTAAGATTTAAAGTAAACCAGTCTATTAAGGGAGTTCTGAAAAATGGGGAATAATGCTTGGGATTTATTAAACGTAGTCAAAGCTGTTTAGCATAATTGCAATCCCGAAGAATATGAAGAATATCCTCTTAGTCCTGACTGTAGTATTGACATAAAGCACTAGTTAAAGACCACTTACTTCTCCAAATATTTATCGCCAACCGATTATTGAATGCTATTCACATGAACACTCGTATATGCTCAGCACCCTTCCATTTCCAAATTTTCTTATAGGTAGAACTATAAGTATTTGTTGTATGAGATTCAATAAGAAAATACACACTTTTAATAGAAAAAGTACCCGTATTTGTCGCATGCCAAGCCATAACATCATTACCTGCGCCCAATATAGGCGGGAGTGTACTGATTAATCTTTGAAAAGTGTTGCTGGGGAGAATATCATTAAGTCTTTAAAAATCCCACCTCCCTGAATCGGTCCAGTACCTACAACTTTACTATTTTCTTCTTCAGTTGTCAGTGGTCTAAGACACATTTCTTTTAAGTTCATATTAGGAAAGAGCCATTTATCAGTTAAAAAATTCACCATTTCCCCATTTCTGATATGCCAATTTATGCCTAACTCAACTATATATTTTTGTTGAGAAAAAAACTTTCACAGCGCCGAATCTCCCTTTCTTGCATCAAGTAAATTATGTTCATTTGTAAGCATATATTTATGTAGAAGCACATTTACCCACAAATATTTATTACCATTCACCACTTCCTATGCTAGCTTGGCTCCACAAGCACGATTAAATGATGATAACCTCTTAAATCTAAGACCACAATTTGATTTAGGTCTAATAATTTGGTCACATCCAATAGGATGGAATCCATTTGAATTCTGGCTATTCCCCCATATAAAATTTCTTTGTAACCTCTTTACTTTCTGACAAACTGAGATAGGTATCTTTGAAACAAGAATAGGATAAACCGGTACCGAACTCAAAACAGACTTGACCAAGGTAATCTAGCCAACCACTGAGAGAGTATTCTCCTTCCAAGCTGTAAGTTTATATTTAACTCTATCAATGATGTACTGAAAAGTATCTTTGAATTTTCTCCCTCTGATGATTGGAAAACCCAAATACTTCCCTATCTCAGTAGAGACATCTATTCCTATAATACGACTAATTCTTCTCCTAATGTTGTTATATACCTTTGGAGAAAAAAATATTAAAGACTTGGTCTTATTGATTTTTTCACCTGAAGCTATACAGAATTTGTGAAGGGAATCTATTATGCATTTAGCTTGTTTCTCATTTGCTACTCCAAAAAGAAGATCATCTGCAAACATAAGATGAGAAATTATCGGACCACTACTAGAAATAGTAATTGGCTTCCAATGGCCATCATTTACAGCATCAGTGATAATATGCGATAACATGTCTATATATAGAACAAATAAAAGTGATGAAATAGGGTCCCCTTGTCGGATACCTCTTCTATGATTAAAAAAATCAGTTTGACCCTCATTCCATAACACATTATATGAGACAGATGTAACACAAGCCATAATAAGGTTTATAAGAATATGGTCTAAACCAGCATCAATAAGAACCTGATGAACAAAGTCCCATGGTATTCGACCATAGGCTTTTTCTAGATCAATCTTTATATACATGAAGCTAATTTTTTCTCTAGCTTTCTTCATTATGTGCACTATTTCTTGTCAAACTATAATATTATCTTGTATGTGACTGCCTTTAATAAAGCTAGATTAAAAAGGAGAAACAATGTCATCCATGACATTTCTCAACCTGTTAACAATAACCTTAGTAATATATTTATAATGCACTTTACATAAGGCTATAGGTCTAAAATGACCAACCTAAGGATGATCCCTTTTAGGTATGAGAGAAATCAAAGTCTTGTTTGCACTAATTTCAAAAAATCCTTTCTCAAAGGTTGTTTTGACCAAATTACATAAGGACTTACCAACAACATTCCAATTAGTTTGGTAAAAGATTAGAGGAAAATCATCAATACCAGGAACTTTATAAGACCACATAGAAAATAGAGCTTTTTTAATTTCCTTATAATTTGGTAAAAAAAAACCCATATTACTAAGACAATCTTTAACATCCGAGGGAAAATTAGTTTTTGTTCGTAAAACACAGGAATCCATATCTTAACAATCATAAAAGGACTTGAAGTAATTTATCACCATAGACATCAGCATAGATTCATCCTCTATCCAGTTCCCTCTATCATCTTTCTATTTCTCCTTCTTCTTATTTTTGTTTTCAAATGATAATAATAGTTATTTATATCACCTTTAGTAATCCAATCAGTCCTTACTTTTTGAAACCATTTAATTTCTTCTAATTTCAGAATATTATCCAACTCAGTTTACAATTTTTTTTTCAAGAGAATCTAAAATTTTTGAATAAGTATAAGCAAGAGAACTTTGAATACACCTCAAACGGGCTAGAATAGATTTTTTTTCTTTTTTCTACAAATATTTTTATTCTAGTTAATAAGAGTGGTGCTCAAGTTTTCTAGAGAAATATTCAAATCATCATAATTAATCCAAGTATTGTACAAAAATTCATTAAAGTTTTCATGATTAAGCCACATAATCTCAAAACGAAATGGTTTATTACTCTGATCACATGAATTATTAAGAAATTGTAACAAAATAAGATTATGATCAGAAAATTGAGTTATAGTACCTTCAAAACACAGTCTGAACAATCATTTAAAAACTAAACATTAGCTAGAGCCAGATCTAATCTTTCATATAAGTAAGAGCATCCATTAATTTTAGGACCCTTCCAGGTAAATTTTAGTCCCTTAAAATCTATATCCAATAGGCCACATTCTCTTACTCTATCTTGGAACTAACTTATCCTATTATAAGAACAACAAACCCCTCCAATTCTATCTATCACCTGAAGAATGTCATTAAAATCATTGTAAACCACCCACGGTATGGAGATGTTAGCAACTAAAAGGAAGGCCGCCCAGCCATTTCACATTGAAGATGAAAATATTGCTTATTTTCTAATAAAACTAAAATTTTAATTAAATTACTTCTCCAGACTGTAACTAGACCCCCTGAACAACCTGAGCTTAGAATCACTCTGATAGAATAAAAACCTCATGAATGAAGAAACTGGAATCGAGTTTCTTTTGCACACTTAGTTTCAGATAAAATCAATAGACTTAGTTTTGTATCCTTGCACACTATTTTTAAATTTCTAAGGAGCCCATTAGCGCAAGCCCCTCTTGTACTCCAATATAATAAACTGTCCATAAAATTAATGGAATTAGGAACAAACAATATTAACCCAAATCTGTAGGCCTAATTAATTCTCTTGCGAGAAATGGGTCTCGAGAACCAATGACACTTCAATATTCTCACTTACTTCATTTATAATAAGATCTGGGCTATCTGGGTGATAGGATTTGCCCATTTCATTGGATCATGTAGTGCGTTAGAAGCGGAACAGTGGGCTATCTTTAAAGGTCTCACAATTGCCTGGGAACATGATTACAGAAGGCTAATCCTCGAGTCAGATTCTAAAGTACTTATTGACATGCTGAAAAAGGAGAACAATAATCAGTTTAAAAGCTTACTCATTGTACAAATCAAACAACTGATTAGTAGGCCATGGGAGGTGCAATTAACATACATCCCGCGAGAGAGGAACAAGATGGCAGATGCTTTGGCAAAAGAAGGACTCTCCAAATCCTCGATACATACTACTTGCCCTTTTCATTTGAGGAATCAATTAGATTCTGAGAGATTGGGATTAAATTCCCTATTTGTGTAATTATTTTGTTTGGGCTATAGCCTCACTTTTTATCAAACAAACAAAAAAAGATTTGGGCCTATATCCAATGAACCATTTCAAAGTCCCTTGGATCCACCTCCTCTATTCTATGTTATTGGGTTTTATAAAATGTTGCACTTAAGATGGGCTTTCCTGGTATTATGGAAATTGGGCCTCCATATTACATTCTCCCCTTCCGTTCATTACTTTCATTTCACAGCCCAACTGCATTTTTTTATACAAGAGAGGGCTAAAGTCTAAAAGTAAAATAAATTATACTAATGAGAAATTTAATCTTAAACACTCTGAATCTACTAAATCCCTCAACTTTGTAGGACACATGTCAAATATGGTAGATCTATAAAGGCTTTCTTTTGCAAGGACATCCACAACCTGATTAGATTCTTTCGAGATAAATTGCAGTTTTAAATCCTATTGTTTACACATGAACTCCTCAATTTATACAACTAACAAGATACCTTGTTGTCTTGTACTATTTTTCCCAACATATGAATAAGATACTTCGCATCAGATTCGAGTATAACTTTCTTGTATCATGTTTCCCACGTACTTTATAGCCCTTTAAAGACAACATATTCTTATGCATCAGTTGTACTACATAGTCCAATAAAATGTGTGAACCCATATAACTATTTACCATTATGGTCTTATAACACCCCACCACATCCAGCTGTATTATTGGACACTGTCATTGCCTTATCCACATTAAGTTTAACCTACCCCATAGGTGGTGTTTGCCATTTTGGATTCTCTGCCAAAGACAAATTATGTAAAATATTATTATCATTTACCTGCGCATACTTTTTCCATACTTGTAAAATGGAGGACTTGGTTTTAAGAGGCTATCATATGTTAATAGGGCTTTTGGTGCAAAGATAGCATGTAATCTGATTTCTGGTACTATAGGATTATGGGCTGAAGTTCTTTGGAAGAAATACATTGTATGAAATGAAGACAATTTGTTAGCATTTGCAAAGGAGACTCGTCCCTTTGAAAATTTATATCATAACAACGAGAAACCATAAATAAAGGAACTAAATAGACGGTTAGAGATAGAAGTATGATACAGTTTTTTAAAGACTTTTGGCTATTTCCTAATATAAGGATTATAGACGTTTGTCTTAGACCCTTAACGAATGAAGAGGAAGAATCCACAGTGGCAGATTGGGTGGTGGATGGATCATGGGACTTCCAACGATTGCTACCATTATTCCAGGTACTGTTTTCCAAAGACTTATCACAATGCTTCCGCCAAGGGTTGAAGCTAGATCGGATGTTATGACTTGAAATGCAACTGTAAATGGGATTTTTTTTAAGGAGTTCCTATTTTCTACTAGAGGACAGCAGGTCGACGTCCCTTCAATTTATAAGGCCATTTGGAAGTGGAAGGGTGCAGAGAGAATTAGAGTTTTTATGTGGATAGCTGTTAACAATAAACTACCTAATAATGTTTGGAGAAGCAAGTGATCCTTCGCATTTGTTATATGCCCGGATTATAATTTTGCAAATGAAGAGACTTTACATATATTGAGGGATTGTATGTATGCAAGGCGCATTTGGCTGAAATTATTAGCTCCGCAGGACCTCACGGTTTTGCTGCATCTCTTACTAATTTGTTTGCGTTAAATCTAAAGAGACAACTAGGCAATATGGGGGACAATTGGAACCTTATTTGGGAAGTGGCTATTTGGAAGCTTTGGCTATAGTGTGTGTTTGGATAAGATTTAAAAAAAAAACTTATGAAAAAAATGGGCTTTTAGACAGCTTATGAAAAATGGCTTTTAAAAAAAAAAGCTTATGGAAAAAAAGTGATTCTGAATAAATAAGTATCTGGATAGTTATTTTTAGAATAATTTTTTATATTAGTAAATTACTAAAAAATATATGATTTGATTAAAAGTATGAGAGAGAAAAGATGGTAGAGAAAAGAGAAGAGAGAGGGTAGAGAAGAGAGAGGAGATATGGTGAAGAAAAGAGATGAGAGAGGAAAGAAGGTGTAAGAAAAGTAAGGGTAAAATAGTAATTGTATAGTCCATAAGCTCTTTTACTGTTCTAAACGCTAGTTTCAGTAGCTTATTCAAAACTATGGTTTTAAACCATGGTTTAGCTCAAAAGTACTTATGGACAAATATGACTGTTTATTTTAAAATTTCTAAACTAAAGTTTTGCACAAAAAATACTTTTAAAATTATAGTTTAAATATAAATTAAACAGGCCTATAGAGAAATATGATTGTATTTAACCACGATGGCATGAGCCTGCATTTTAATTTCCCCTCCAACGCCTCTCTTTGTCTCATACGTCCCAATCTTATCATCTATACTTCCTTCCATTGTTAGCATTAAAGGTTCACTGGACCTATTCCTCTTCTCCCTCCTTCCCCGTACATCGTTGCCTTCTCCCGTCTTGTCACCATCCATTTGCCCTTTTCCCATTAAGCCTTCTGTATCTTTCCTGTTGAAGCCACCTTTTCTCCACCCTCTCACCGGCCGTTCGGTGGTCATGCTCGTCAGAGGTAAATTATCCTTTCCCTCTTCCTGAACATTTCCACTTTCATTATTCCCATAAATATGCATATTTTGTTCCTGAGCATCCATACCAGCAAGCACCCCAAATCTTGATCCATTGTTTCCCTGTCTGTTCTCCTCAGCCTTATTCTCTTTCATCTTCCTCTGTCTTCTATTTTTTTGAACAACCCTCCATTGTTCTTGATCACTGAAAGCTTTCTTATTTGAGTCTCCCCTATTTTCTTGATAAACTTGTTGAGAATTCGCCTCCTGTGCATTTGATTCAGTGGACTTCCTCCTGGTTGGGTACACTTCAATCCGATATCCATACGTGCCACAACTAGTGCATAGCATGTGGAGACCTTCATATTTCAGGAAATAACTCTCTCCATCCAATGAAAAGCCAGACGTCAACTGCTTCTGTAGATCTACTAGGACACATACCCGTGCATAATGGCCCCTTAATTGGCACAAAGTGTTCGTGTCAACCTTCACCATTTCACCAATTTGATTTCCGATAATGTTAAGGGCCTCTTTATCATAGTATTCCAGCGATAATTTTGGTATTCTAACCCATACTGATAATTTACTAGTGGTAGCTTTCTCAAATCTGAAATTCGATACCCAGGGTCTATCTGTTAAATAATGATCATATATCATCCATGGACCCCTGTTAAAGCTTGGAAATAATCTTCTCTATTTGATAATTTAACTACATAGAAACCATGGCCAATATAAATTAAGCTTATAACCCCTTTTTTTGCCCACATAGATTGTAGTCTAGTTTGCAAAGCTTTATAGCCAATACCTCTATCAAAAAGCTTGACAATCACCGCCTTGCTCCATGCTCTGTAAAGCTTTTTCTTCATCTTCCCCGAAAATGAGAAAGTAGGAAAATTTCTTGAGGGGTCTTCGGTGGTATTGCAAAGAGGTTCATTATCTTCTAGCTATTTTGAGAATTCATACATGCTATAATCTGATTCCATTTCATCATCCTCGCCCATTTCCTCTTCATCTTGCTCACTGTTCTTATAGACCCCCTTAAGTTTATCAGCAAAGGAAGGTCCACCGGTAACGTAGGCAGTTTTTTGTGAGCCTAACGCTAGCCAATGATCCTGTAGCACACTCTCACTTGTAGACTTTTTCCCATCGTTCTTCACTTTCTTAGAGCTTCTAAATAGCAGATTATCTTCCTCCTGTGAAAGAGGCACATTGGTAATTGGAGAGCTTGAGAGAACAATCGCCATTTTTTTACTATAAACAAAATATCTAAAACATTGTTTTGCGAGTCGTTTGTTTTAGGAGATCAACATGCTGCTGACCGCTGACGCTGAGAGTATTTCAACCATCCAGTGGGCCAATTGAGTTCAGGAGCATCGTGCAGGCCTTGGACATACTGAAGCCCAACACCGCTTGGACAGGTAAATGATTCAAAAATTTGTTAACAAAATCAAGTAGAGAAGAACATCTTCATATTCATTAACTATTGAGCAACATGCTCATTACAATTATAGTAACCCACTTGGGTTACACACTAATTTACCCTCACTTGAGGGAGATGAACCAACCCCACTTGGAGACTTTGAGGAGAGACCCAAGTTATCCTCTCCTTCACTATGGTGAAGATTATATGATCTCACACACTTAACCAATAGGCTAGGACCCTTTATATAGAATTAGGGTCATCTAGACACTAGTGATTAACACTAATCACATAACTAATTCAACCTTCTAACACCCCCGCTCAAGTTGACACCCCTTAACTCTAGGTGTTCAACTTGCCAACACAATACACAAGGAAGTAAGGTAAATTAAACCAAATCACTCTCATCTTACAAAATACAATATGAACATTTCTTCAAAACTCTCTTCAATCAATACTTAAGCAATTGTCTCTCATTCTTAATCCTAACGAATCATATCCATAAAAATATTGTCACTAACATCCCAACAACAACTAAGGATGTGCTAGTTAGTGAATTAGGAGACAAGCCCATCCTTGGCTTCAGCTGGCTTCTTGGCATTGTTTGTTGGATATGGAGCTCTGGCAGCAATTCTATCCTTTCTCTTCTCCAAGAACTGATGAAGTGAAGCTTTTGCTTCTTCCAAAGTAGAGTGGAATTCTTTCAATTCCAATCTCACTGTAGACTTCTGACCATTTGGAAGTATTATGGTATGAGGTCCGATCCCATGGCAGCATTCGTGGCAAATTGTATGAGTAAAAAATGATTCAAAATCTACAAGTTCTTGTTGTTCCTTTGCAACACAGACTTCAGCAATGTGCAGAAGAATATACTTAAATTTTGCCTTCGAAACATTCTTAAGCATGACCATTGATGTTCCTCGATCATTTACTATACGCTCATCATTTGGTAGATTAAAAGCAACAATCTGTGGTCCTCCAACATCCTCAGCATTACATATAAGCTGGATAACACGGATAGGTGGAGCATTTACATGTTCTGATTTGTATACACTGTCCATTGGGAGATTTTGCTCCAGAACTTGCAAATTGTCACCAAAGAGTTTCAGTTGAGCTGTAGCTTGATCATCCCGGACTCCAATATATGCTTCAAAGGTGGCCTTATATCCAAATAGTTTATCTTCATAAGTCTCATATGGCCCAATAGTAACATCCAACTATAAGGAAATCCTTTGTTTCTTCTCCACTGAATCTCTATGTGATCACCGGACACAAATCATTCAAACAATTAGAAATATGAAGATCTCGTGGAGGAGTATCAACAGGTAAGGCACATGTCATGACTGAATGAGTAGGCAAAGAACTCTGCTGCTTGCTGCAGCTATCATTTGAAGCAACCTTCAATAGTCTAATCCATGGAAAAGGCAACAGACTAAAGGGAAGAAACCTCAATAACCCCCTTCCTTTGTCTTTTCTAAGAGTGGCAACATCATCGTGTTTTGAAGCAATATGACATTGCCACTGCCTGTAAGCAGCTGGACCAATAACTCTACCCCATTTCTGTTTTGTGTGCCTTTCCCAGAAATAATCACTCACACATCTCTCCCTCATGGAACGGCAAACACCTGCCATTTTACAAAGCGTAGGAGGAGACAGCCTTTCAATAATGCATTCCAAGACCAGGTCTGGCAAGTCCAACACTGACAAGTCATTTGTGTCCTTCTCAAAAACGCTAATCTCTGCTTTTCTTGAAGTAAGGATCTTGTTCACCAGGCACATCCTTGGGTAGAGTGATGGTGCATACAGAAAAGATTGAGGATTGTGAAGATGAGGATGATGACTGATGAATGCGAAGGAAGGAAGGGGTGGGGCCTTCCCTTCGCACCAACAAAATTCCTCACCAACCTTTCGTACGTTTCCGAACCTTTCCTGAGTCGATTTTCAGGTGATGAAGAATCATGAATAGGATACCCAGTTATATATATAAATGAAAAAGAAATGGGCGGTTGAGGTTAAAGTAGAAACTTTGTGGATGATTTCTTCTGTTAGAAAACAAAGCCATGTCAAAGAAGACGTCAAGATTTCGGTGGAGCAGAACACGTTGGTAGTGAAAGGTAAGGGAGCCAAAGAATCAGAAGCTGAGGAGGATGGCGTTAGATGGTACTCCAGCCGACTTGATATTCCGCCCAAGTTATACAAGATGGATTCTATCAAAGCTGAGATGAAGAATGGAGTGCTCAAGATCAAGAATCATCCAAGAACATGGCGCCATTAATTCAAACTTGCACAAAGAATCCATTCAAGAACCTTTCAATATTGAAAGATTTCAAGAACCAAAGTGTGATGATACCAGAAAAGATGAAGGAAGTATTGAAAGGGCATTGCTTCAATATTTCTGTCCCAAGATGACTGCTTTGATACCATGTTAACAAAATCAAGTAGAGAAGAACATCTTCATATTCATTAACTATTGAGCAACATGCTCATTACAATTATAGTAACCCACTTGGGTTACACACTAATCTACCCTCACTTGAGGGAGATGAACCAACCCCACTTGGAGACTTTGAGGAGAGACCCAAGTTATCCTCTCCTTCACTATGGTGAAGATTATATGATCTCACACACTTAACCAATAGGCTAGGACCCTTTATATAGAATTAGGGTCATCTAGACACTAGTGATTAACACTAATCACATAACTAATTCAACCTTCTAACAAAATTGCGACCAATTGGAACTAGCGACGTGTAGCTTCCCGTTCCCGTTACGGGTTTGTTTACTGTCCACACGATGATGTTCTCATCCGGGACTTCTTTCTCCTTCTACTCCCTCCCTGCTATCGGCCATGACGCCCTTCTTTCTCCCACTGCTCCGTCGTCTCCCTCGTTCCAGTTCATCGCCTACCACATAAGGCATGTCTCTCTCTCTTCCTGCATTTCCTCAATCCATGTGTCGTGAGAAAAGCAGCTCGTTTATTTGTTTTCAATCAATGCTAATATATGTATATATTTTGAGGCAATGGGAAGAATGATAAATCATTCATTGTTGGTTAGTGGGAATGTTTGAAAAGACCTGCGAGGAGAATTAGAACAAGTGGGCCGCCAATTTCCTAAGCATTCGAATAATCTGCATTCATTCAGTTCTACTCGGAGAAATGAGTAGATGGTAGATGCTATTCACCACATACTTTTATGTTAATTAATCCGTGTTCTTTCTCAGGTCATTTTTGGAAGCCAAATCATGGCGTTGGCGGTACACTCAACGATTTTATTCCACCGGCGAGGCAGTGCCGATATATTTATCAGATTGGGCGGACAGTCGATAAGAGGTTGCAAAAGATAAGGAGGATTGCTTGTCGTAATGTGGTGGTACTCCAAGTATTGTCCAACAGCAACAACGCAACACGCTTGCGACTGTTAAGACCTTGTGGACATCACCGCAGTTTGGGGCCGAGACATTCGAAATCGCTTAAACAGGAACAAGACTCGTCCGCTTCGGCGCACGGCACCCGCTCAAATACACCCCAGGTACTAGCCGAGCCATATTAACTGTCCCGTCTCATGGGTTTCCCCTTCGTTTATCACTTTTGCTTCTCATGGAAGAAACAGGTGTCTGAATTCCTAAAAGATTGGAGCTATTCACGCTTCTTGGAATTTACCGGTATATTGTTGTGTGCATTTATTATTATTCCATCGGCCGATGCTGTTGATGCCCTCAAAACTTGCGCCTGCTTATTGAAGGAATGCAGGTATACGACACGTGCCATTTGATTCTAGCACACCAGAGTTCCTACTTCTGGCTCGGTGACACAGTTTAACCATGTATTTTCATATGGTTAGGATAGAACTGGCCAGGTGTATATCGAATCCATCGTGCGCGGCCAATATTGCTTGTCTCCAAACTTGCAACAATCGACCTGATGAGACTGAATGCCAAGTTAGTTCTTCCTGCCCCCTTAATCTTTATTGACATGCATCTGTGCGGCGTTTTATACCAACCCTTTTTTAAAATGCGGGGACGTCTTCGAAAACAGCGTGGTTGATGAATTCAACGAGTGTGCAGTCTCGAGGAAGAAATGTGTGCCTAGGAAATCTGATGTCGGAGAATTTCCCGCTCCGAATCCTGATGTCCTTGTTAGGAGCTTTAACATTGGAGATTTCAGTGGGAAATGGTTCATCAGTGCCGACTTAAACCCTTCCTTTGATACTTTTGACTGCCAATTGCATGAATTTCACACGGAATCCAACGAACTTCTTGGTAAGTTATCATGGAGAGTACAGACTCTAGATGGCGGATTTCTTACTCGATCAGCTGTGCAGAGTTTTGTACAAGATCCTTCGCAGCCAGGGATACTCTACAATCACGATAATGAGTACCTTCATTATCAGGACGACTGGTAACTCCTTGCTCAAAAGCCAACATTTCTGCAATTCTCAAGTTTTAGTACAACAGCATAAGCAAAAATTTCATTACTTTGCGGCCCCTTGCAAAGTCAATTTCATCAATCACATCTTAAAATCTGCCGCATACTCCCTTACATATGTGTGTGTTTTGGGGTGGATACTCTGTATGGAACATGGTTTGTAATTGTGCGACTGAAAGCAGGGGCCATGAAATGCAGGTATATTATATCATCCAAGATTGAGATGAAAGCAGACGATTACAAATTTGTATACTACAGAGGGAGGAACGATGCATGGGACGGGTACGGAGGTGCGGTTGTGTATACAAGGAGTGCAGTTTTACCGGAAAGTATAGTGCCGGAACTTGAGAGAGCCGCAAAGAGTGTGGGGAGGGACTTCAGCAAGTTCAGGAGAACAGATAACAGTTGTGGGCCAGAGCCGTCGCTGGTGGAGAGATTGGAGAAAAAGGTAGAGGAAGGAGAGGAGACCATAGCGAGGGAGGTAGAACAGTTAGAGGGGGAGGTGGAGAGGGTGGGTAAAACGGAGATGACCTTGTTTCAGAGGCTGGCCGAAGGGTTCAAAGTACTTGGGGAAGATGAGGAAAATTTCTTGAGGGGCTTAACCAGCGAAGAAAGGAAATTGCTCGAGCAGCTTCCAATGGAAGCAGCTCAAGTAGAGGAGCTCTTCGGACGTGCCTTGCCCATCAGGAAACTCAGATAACTGCCCCAAACACCTTCATTTCATCTTTATTTTCATTATTTATGATGCACTGGCCATTATTTCTACTATTTCAGAATAATTACATTATCTCCTACCCATTGTTGCCATTCATTAAGGACTCCATACTCTTCCAATCGTGTGATTCGTGTGACCTCCGATGTTATGTTATTTAAGTACCCCTCCCAAATGGAACCACCCAAC
Organism: Leucaena leucocephala; assembly: GCA_037074615.1. Lineage (NCBI taxonomy): Eukaryota > Viridiplantae > Streptophyta > Magnoliopsida > Fabales > Fabaceae > Leucaena > Leucaena leucocephala. Next base: position 241,006 of record JAYWLJ010000075.1, read on the forward strand.
AATTACATGTTAGCGTGTAAATTGATGCGAAACAAATTCAATGCTGGAAGATTAGTTTGCATCATTCAGGCGGGTGAATGCAAAAAAACAATGATAACTATTTTATTTCATATTCGAAAGTGCTATTAGTACTCCTCTCAACAACGCATTACTCAAAAATCAGTTGTCTATTCTGCAGCCATTTCTCTCTTTCCCATAATAACTTGAAGAAACAAACTTCATTCCCAAAAGAAAAGAAAAAAAGAAAACTGATAAAACTTTGAAGAGAGAATTATTTTAAAGAGGGAGGAAAAACAAAAGCCAAAAGAGAAAAGAACAAAATTCGAGGAAAAGCCAAGGCGTTACTAAATACCGTTTGGATAAATTGGATTCATGCAGGTTTACTAGATGTATGGATATATAGACGCGATCTTTCTCTTTACATCATCCCTCCTTCCATAGTCAGGGGAACTATGACTCTAAACAAAAGAGAATAGAGAAGTGCGGACGAGAGAGGTTAAGTTAGAGTTTTGGATTCTTTAGGATGTTCAATTGCTCAAGTGAGAGGGTAAATAGAAATAGAATTGGACCCAATTAAAGGTGAACTCCATCTTTATCTCCTCCCTTGAGAAATTGAGGGGCGGGGATCCAAGTCCAATTGAATTCAAAACTAGCCATCATCCCAAGAAATGTCCACAGTTTAGGAAGTGATCCCATATCAGTCTTAACTCCCGTTCAAGCATCTCCGAGATCAAACTGATATCAACTTTTTCCACCTATTGGAAACAGAAGATGCAAAATGTCAGTAAAATGCTCCAATCTATTGGCCTTAATATTCCATTATAATACTTCGATAACCTGTTTATAAGCTCTACTTTAGTAATTTACTTTAAAAAAAAAATGTTTTACTATTTTGTAACTTTTGTACAGAGGCATATTTCTCTGTGAAGGACATGGGCTCAATTATTCCCCAGGTATCCACAGGTTTTGCTAAACAGTAACAGTAGATCGTTTCTTAAAATACCAAAAAGAATGGAGACCGGACCTTTTGTCTTCTACTAATGTTCCTTTCTTTTATCATCTCATAATCAACATAAACTATAGTTACCTGTAATTCTGAGACAATTCCTTTCAGCTTCAAGTAAACTTCGGAAGCAGATTCACCAGTCGATGTCCGAAAATCAAATCGATCAGCATGTCTCACCTTCAGCCTTAGCGATGGAGTTCTGTAAGCTTTAGTTATCGTGTGCCAGACCCCAACCACGGAAAATCTATCCCCAGAAGATGCTTTCCCTAGGGTCCATCTTAATCCGCCCTTCACATTTGGATCTAGAATGGCAGAATGAACAAGGTCTTGAACGCATTGCATTTCATCATCCTGGAATGGAGTGGACGCATGCAATTACATCAGGGAAGCTATAGATTCATGAGTTTTTTTAGCTTAATCATTACATTTACAAATTCGAGGTTTCAATTTGATAAATATGATACCATATGAGACAAGAAAATACAGGTGCTTTTCTTCAAGAAGGATTCTCCACTTGAAATCTTTTAAAAAAACTATTTTCCTCTTGTAGTCTGCATTTGTTTTGTTACAATACGACGGTAGGGTACCCCACCCCATCTTGACCATTAGAACCCTTGTATCTATTAGAGATGCTTTTAAAAAAACACTATGTCCCTCTTGTATCTATTAGAATTACTATAGAAATATTATCAAGGGATGAAAATTACAACAAAAAAAAGGTAGATAAAGTATAAACTGCAGAAAACATGTAATTACAGAGGAATGCAATGACAAAGCAACTTACTTTCAAAGCCATTAGAATTCTTTTGGTGCACAACATTAGCCTCAAATCAAGATTCTTAATAAGAGACGATATGTCAGTGACCATGTGGCGTACTTGATTCAGTTCAATCTACAATAGAATGCGTATATATCAACAGAAACGTGGAGAAAGAGTTGACTCAAAATAAAACGCAAGGAAAAATAAAACATATGGCTGTTTATTTGTAGAGTGTAAATCCTATTCTTATGGTAATACAACAACAACAACAAAGCCTTATCCCATTAAATAGGGTCGGCTACATGGATCATACGACGCCATTGTGCTCTATCAAAAACTGAATCCTTGGTTAAGTTCCTATTCTTATGGTAATAATGAAATAAAAATCAAATCACCTGTCTGAAAAGGACCAGAGAGAGTATATAATTATATGATAAAATCAAAACAAACACTTCAGAAAACTTACCTTGTACATTTGAAGCCTGTTTTGTTCTTTTATTACACGGCACTTACAAGAAATAGTTGCATGTGGTCGGTTGGCATCAGACAACTATTAACATAAGAAAGAAATTACAAGATTCAATAGCCAACTTGATCTAAATTGATCATGAGATGAATTCCATGGGCAAAGCAAAAAACGAAAGGCAACCTTAACATGGAACACATCTTTCTCCTCTTCAAAATCAAACCCAATGTTTGGTGACACCTCGATAGTAATTTTTTCCATGTACAGAGTAGGAATATTTGTGTAAAATGATCTTTTTAAATGTCCCAACTTGATGCCAGCAGCAAAACCTTTTTGCATTGCTTCTTGCACAGCGAAAGGCCTCCTGCAGAATATCAAACCGTACTGTAATCTATCCCTTCTAGCTTCGGCACTACGACTAATGGGACAAATATGTCCGTTACTTGTTAGCAACTACAAATCAGCGTAACAATATTGTTTGCAAAGTTCTATGCTTAGGTGGCTGGAAGGTGAAATTGAAACTTTGATGCTAATAACTTATGAAACAATCAGTTCATTCAATGAACTGAATACACCGATTGTGGTCTAGGATAGATGGGTTAAGAACGCATTCACAATATCTGATAACCAAAAAATTATTCTGCAAAAATAAAGAGGCTATCATAATCAACTGCAGTCATGAAGAAGATTACCACCAAAACTGACAGGAGGCATATGGGAAAGAAGCAATCATAGGGCAGTTAATAGGAAGAGTGATAGTTTACCCTTGGAAGAGAAGCTTGCCAAATCTTGCCACTAATGTTGGCTTAACTTCTTCAGAAGATCGGACCTGCATCTGACTTCTCACGATTTCAAAAGAAGAAAGTAGATCTTGAAGCACATTTTCCGCAATGATTTCAGCAGGGCTTCTCAGGCATGTGCCCCCCGTGTCTGGGGAAAAAAGAAGAAAAACCGCAAAGTAAAGATTTTGAGCACAAGTTGAGCAAGAAAGCATGAAGTAGGAATGGAGATCGCATGATTGGAATCCACGTCTAACCTCCAGCAAGCTGATCACTTTTTTCTAAAATAAGGGGTTTTTCTCCAATTTTGCGCTCAATAGATTCCAACGAAATGGAGCGAAGGTGAACGAAAGGGGGAAGCTGGCTGTTATCATCCAGGCCGACCGCAAACCATCTAGATACGGCCCGCTCAGCATATATAATCTTCCCGCTTCTCTCAGCATAAGAGTTACCAGAATTTAAACTTGGACTTTTCTTTGAGCGAGGAGGGAGCAGCTCGGGTGATGGTAACGGGGCATCCTTGTCCTTAGAGTGGCGCTTGTGTGGAGGTACGTAAGCCATGGCTACGAAGAAGAAGAAGAAGCACTATAGCCTACCAGGCGGAGAGTTACTGTTAAGAACCACAATATACTCCATATTCCTTCTGGAAGGGAAACTAAGCTAATAGGAGCCAGCCACCAGTAATATAAAAATACTTATAATATTTTTTTATTATTTTAATATTATCTCTCTTAATTTAAAATTATTTTTTTGTAATACAATATTATCAGTACTACCATCAAGTAAAATAGTTATGATAAATATATATATTACAGATTATTTATCTAAATTAAAAATATTATTTTTTTCTGTATAAATTTATATAAAATTAATGCAAAAATATATATTTAAAATAAATATAATAACAAAAAATAATATATATATTATAAATATATTTATATATCTTATAATTATAAAAATAATGACAGAATGTTAATATTTTTTCATATTTTTTAATTTTATAAGATATTAAAAAAGTAATAAAATTAATGAAATAATATGCTAAAATGAATAAAATCATGTTTTGGAGTATATATAAAAAATATTTTTATTATATATAAATAATATAATAAATTTTTTAATATTCATATTTTAAAAAATAATAATTTTGATGTAAATATTATTAAAAATATAAAAAAATTAAATAAAAATAATGATATATTTATTAATTTCTAATTAATTTTTTTAAACTAAATAAAAAATCTTTCATCTTTAATCCTACCTTTTAACTAAATAAAATTTATAATTTCACCTATCTTTTTTGTTTTTTTTTTCAGTTTGAACCAAACAAAGCAAGGCCATGAAACGGTCGATAATTGATGCTGGTTGCCCCCGATCCTCACTTTCTTATGTGTTTCCTTCCAATCTCGTCAGAGAACAAATGCCACGGCAATTCAAATAAGTCTATTTAAACTTACAAAAGTAATTATGATACTGTTTAGCATATTTACGTAACTTTTTTAAAATCCCAATTAATCATAATTTTAACCCCTACTGCATTTTTAGTATAAGCAATAGGACGGTTACTTATATATTTAGAATAATTCGGATTGATTTCAGGAATAAAATTTCTCTCTATTTACTCTCATACTCCTTTCTTATAATAATAATAATAATTATTATCAAAAAATATATTTAAATATTCATATAATTTATTAAATTATATTTAATAATAATTATTATCGATTATAATTTTGGAGATATTAAAAACTTTATAAAATTGATACTTTTTAGTAATTATACATTTATAAATAATTTTAATAAATAAAATTTAAACATAATCAAAATTCTTAATATTGTTTATTAAAAAATTATCTAAACAAAACTCATGATTAACTAACATCACTTATAAAAATGCCAATCATGTAAAATTGCAGTTATTCCCCACTAATTCAAACCGCCTTTGAGTTGGTAAGGTTTTTCCGCTTCTGTTGATTCAGCAAAAAGAAAGTTATTCCCCGCCAGGAAAGAATTGTGTTTTTTAAAAAAACGAGGGCTTGAGCCTTTATACGGCTTGGCTTCGCTATCGCTCCTATGTAGTGGTCGGCCCTAATTTCACTCTCGGCTTACCCAATGATCGGATCGGAGGTACTTTACTCCTTTCATTCAATATCCCCTACTAATCGTTTCGTCCACCTAACCGCAGTTAGGCATGAGCAAAATATCCGTTCACCTGCTCGAGTTTAGCTTAAATTTATTTAATTTCGACCGGTCCAAATTAAACCCGAAACAAAAATACTTAAATTGATAGGCTATATATATTATACGGGAGGGCGATTGACACACCATTAGGCTGCCTGTGCCCGCCCATATATGTGTATGCATACATAAAAATTTTTTTACTTACTTAGTGATTGTTACTGTTTAACCACTGATAGGGATGAATTGTTTTTGTCCAGAATTGGTTCTCATTTGTGGGGTTGAAGGTTGGGGCAGGCAAGATGTTTCCAATAAATGACGAAACGTCCATACCTAGTGGAAGTGATAGAAGTTGCACCGCTCGAGGAAGCGTGTGGCGGGGTTTGCGTAAATTGTAGTTTTCTTCTAAGGATGGGATTTTACTTTTTAACATGTGCGGCTTCTTTTTTGATTGATTGAGTTACGGTAGCATATGTTTACATCTTTCTGAAACAAAAGGCCTTCCCTCATAAATGTTAAATATACATATTCAATTCATTACTCATTTATTGGAAGACCCAGCGCCATTGCTACTGAATTAGTGTATTTTTTCCAATGTTGAAGTTGTAAAGATTATAATTTAGAATTAAGCTACTTAAGGATAAAAATCTAGTTTAAGTATTGAATATGATGTGTTTAATGTTTAAAGAAATTTTTTTATAACATAAGTATTGTGGGTTATTAAGTTATAGTTTTGACAAGCTTAAAGTTTTAAAAACTAGAGGAATACCCAATATTTTTATAGAGTACGGAGCTTTGCTGGGTTAAAATTTTATAGGTTCATAAAATTTTTAAAAATAATAGTGTTAAACTTAGAATCTTTAAATAGATGTTTTGTAGGATTGTGATTTTAGAATGAATAATTATATCATGTGTATATTATTATTATCTTATTATTATATGATTTTAAAATAAATAATTTTAGACCTCTTTGACAAACGGGCTGCCCATGCCTGTTGTAGCCCAAACGGGTTCAGCCCAACCCGTTTAATACTGACTTAAACGGGTTGGGGCACAAGCATAGACTAGCCCGTGCCCAGAAAAAAATAAATAGGCGAGGCACAGGCTGCCTATCGGGCCAGCTCACTCCGCCCGTTACTCAGGCCTAACCGCAGCCAGCTAGCAAAAGGCATTGGCAAAAAAATATGCAATTAAGACTTCGAGGGTTTTCAAAATATCTGGAAAAAAATCAATGTGTTACTTCCTATAGTTTACATTAATTATGCATTAAAAAATTATTCATAGTTATTGCTGGTAAATAATTGGTGCATAGGTAATTTTTTGACATTTTTATAAATTATTTTTAACATTTTTTCTCGAAATTAAAAAAATTAAATTTTATTAGCTCCATTTTTAAATTTATAATAGTATCTTAAAAGTATAAAATTAATATAATAATAAATAAAAAATAAAATTATATATTAATATAAAAATTTAATAATAAGATTTATAAAATAGGATAATTAAGAAAACTTTATCTACTCTATAAGTAAGACCAAGAAGGGATCATTGATCGGATTGTTACATTTTAAAATATGTTCATCTTCAACGTGATGTCGATCATCTGTATTCTAAATATTTATTTGGGTTTGTTTTGAATAAACACATTTATGTAAATTGAAACAAAACTCCCTTCATATATTTATCTTGTAAAATCACAAAATTACGTTTAAAAAGTTAGATTGAGATTTCAAATCAACAATCCAAATAAACAAGTGGAAGATGCACGCTCATGATTAATGTCAAGGGCATAGGCATCTTCTTTTAATAACCCTGTTTGACGCCGCATTATTGTTTATAATAGCTTTTTTTATAGTTCAGTTGATAATAAAATTTTATTTTATTATATTATTTTTAATATATTTTAAAAATTTTATCATGTTTAATAAGAATTATTATAATAGTTATAGTTATTTTATATTTTAATTGATTATATAAATTAAATAGTTAAAAATATTATTTTTTATATTTTTTTTAATTTTATTATTTCTCTTAATTAAATTAATTTATATGAAATTATTTGCCTTTTATATATTTTAGGAAATTAAAATAAATAAATAAATGATGATTATGACCCACATTAAGTACTACCAAAATATATTATATTATATCAATGAAAAAAATAATTTATAATATTTTATTTTATTATATTAATTAATTATTTTAATATAATATTATATTATATTATATTATTATTATGTTTTATTATATTTCATTTGAATTAATTCAATTACAATTATTCAATATCTAACGTTTAAATTTAATCAAATGATAATAGATATATATATGTTATCTTTTATTTTTTTATTAATTATTTTATCTCTTTTATCCTATTACTTTTTATTTGAATTATTTATAGGATATTTAAGTTAAAAAATATTATCTCTGTATATATTGAAAAAGATTACAGCTTGAAAGGATACTAAAGATAAATGGAGATTATCATTATCTTTTGAAGAGATAATCAATAAAGAAACCCACATCAACATGACTCATTCCCAAAAGTTATATAAAGGACTTAAAGGCTCCTCCATTAAAGACATCAATCACCATCATCACAATCATCTTCTTCATCTCTTTCACAATTCCGTCTTCTTCTTCTAAGTTATTGAGAAGAGATGTAGTGGCTTGAGTTCATGTGCTTTAGAGTTAAGAGTTTAACAATTTTATATTTTTTCTTTATACAAATTTATGATTTCCTAAATTTAGGTTTTGAGATTTATATATGTTGGATATAGGGTTTCTATTGAGACACATTTATAATCAAACATTTGTGATTTATTATTTCAATTTATGATTTAATGTTATTTAATTAATATCTTTAATTTTCTCTTATAATTATTCATGTTGGATTCACATCTTTAGTTATAGAATTTTTTATTGAATAACCATGTTAGATGAATAAATCATTTATTATTTAATTTATCACATACTAAGTGGATATTCACTAATCATTATTTATACAATTATATGTTAGATCTATATATAATTGTTGCTTTTATGATTATGACCATGACAACTGTATAGGATTTTATATGTTAGGAACTTAGTATATATAATGCCTGCTTGGATAGACTTTTGAAAAATAGTTTATAAAAAAAATGACTTTTGGATAGCTTTTGAAAAATGGCTTATTTAAAAGAGTTTATAAAAAAAGTGATTTTAGATAAACGAGTGTTTGGATAGATATTACAAAAATATCTTTTATAATTGGTAATTTAACAAAAAATGTATAAGATAAAAAAAATAATCAACTTCTTCGTCCTACTGTTCAGCGAGCATTCCACAATGAGCAAATTTAGTAGTGACCACCAGCGACGCGACGACGAGCAGCGATGAAGGCTTCAACGACCACGGCAGAGGCTTCGTCAATGTCTTCCTCTCTGTCAGCCTCATCTCCTTCTTCCTCTTCCTCTATCGTAGGCGTCTCCTCAGTCCAGAAGCAGTAACGACGACCTACCAGAAGTGATGTCTCCTCATCCATCACCATAACGACGATCACCCATAAATAGTAACGAGACGAAGAAGAGAAATAAGAGAAGAGATAGTGGAAAAAAATAGGGGTAAAATAGTAATTAGATAATCCATAAGCTCTTTTACTGTTCCAGAAACTATTCTTATTAGCTTATCCAAAATTATGGTTTAGTCCATAAGCCTTTTTAAATAAATATGACTATTTATTTTAAAATTTCTCCAAACCAAATTTGGGTCAGAAGCCCTTTTAAAACCTCGGTTTGGATGCTATCCAAACATGCACATAATTGTTATAAATATAATATATTATTAAACGATAATAGTCACGCATCAATCGTTGGAAGTACTTTTCTTATTAGTGATATTTTTCCACGCTATTACTTTTATTTTATTTTATTATTATTTTCTTTTAAAAATTATTAATTAAATTCTCTTCTACTACTACTCCTTCTCATACTTAGTCTAATATAGAGTTAAGACACACATTGACTCCATGTAAATAATATGACCTAAGTTGACCTCTATACTATATAGAGATTAATTTAATAAATAATTTGAGCGCTAATAACAAGCGACATCAGTTGATATTCTTTAATTGATAACTAAAAATAAATTCTCTTGAGATATAAAAATTACAAGAGTAAATTTTGTCCCCCCAATTATATTTCTATGTATATATAGCCTAATTAGAATATACGAAATTATAATTTTTTTGGGTACATTATGACATTATGGGCCTGTTTGGATAGGATTTTAAAAAAAGGTTTATGGACAGCTTATGAAAAGAACTTTTAGAGAAGAGTTTATGGAAAAAAAATGGTTTTGAATAAATAAGTGTTTGGATAGTTATTTTTAGAATGAATTTTTATATTGGTAAATTACCAAAAAGGGTATAATTTGATTAAAAGTAAGAGAGAGGAGAGAGGTAGAGAAAAGAGAAGAGAGAGGGGAGAGGGGAGAGAGGAGGAAGGAGAGAGGGTGTAAGAAAAAATAGGGGTAAGATAGTAATTGGATAGTCCATAAACTATTTTACTGTTCAAAAAACTAGTTTTAATAGCTTATCCAAAACTATGGTTTTGCCCAAAAGCACTTATGGACAAATTTGGCTGTTTGTTTTAAAATTTTTTCAAACCGAAGTTTTGCCTAAAAGAGCTTATAAAACCATGGTTTTCTAGCAATCCAAACAGGCCCTATATTTAAATGATTTATTTATTTATTTTTTAGTTGTCCACCAAGTTCACCGAAATTTTGCCCCGACTACATCCGGATCCGATCCACGTCCCACACATAGTTATGGTGGGTGAGTCTCCCAACGGAGATTTTCTGTATACGTCAAGGTTCAAACTGAAAACTTTACTTAAGTGATACTAAACTGTTTACTACTTAGACTAACCCCTAATAGTTATTTAAATGATTTTTTTTTGGGTTGCCCACCCGGTTCACCGGAGCTTTGCCCCGACTACATCCTGATCCGACCCGCGTCGCGCACCTGGCTATGGTGGGTGAGTCTCCCAACGGGGATTTTCTACGTACGCCAAGGCTCGAACTCGAGACTTCGCTTAAGCGATACCGAGCCGCTTATCACTCGGATCAGCCCCCGTTGGTAGTTATTTAAATGATTTAATTTTGTCATACCCAACTCAACCTCCCTGGACTTGTGGATGTTACGATGCGAGGCTTTCAAGATAGGCCCATCTCCTCAGAGAGAGATAGCAGTATTGATGCAACCCAAATAATTGATGCGATGTTCTGCTTCTGTGGGTTTAGAGGTGGGAGTGGGAGTCAAGATGAAACTCTCTCTCTCTCTCTCTCTCTCTCTCTCTCTCTCTCTCTCTCTCTCTCTCTCTCTCTCTCTCTCTCTAACTAGAGTTGGTATATATATTAAAAAAAATAAATTTATATTTTATAAAAACAAATTTAGTAAGTAATTTCATAAATTTTTTATAAATGCTCTTTTAAACTCTAAAATTATACTTTAATTTTATTAAAAGATTAATGTTAAATATATTTAACTTTTTCGTATCAAAAGAAAAACAATCCTCCATTTTCAACGCTCATTATCACGTTCATGACTCGCAAACGCAACACCGCCCACCTGCCCTATCCTCAGATTCAACTTTATTCCAGTGTGGACCCCACACTCCCCTGCGTCCCAGTGACGGAATTAAGATTCAATTGCTGCTAACTAAATTATTATATATAGTACAAGAACAGTACTTATAGTAGTATATGATTTTACGGGACGTGGAGTATAATTGAAGGAGGAAGGCAGTGGAGGGAACACAGAAGAGAGTTGCCGCATGCTCTTGTGGGGTGGAAGAGGTGGATTTGAAGATTGAAAAGGGGGCGGGGATGGTGTTGACTTTTGGGCGGTGATATTGTCAAAGTTTGTTGTGAGGCACAGACTCCCATACCCCGCCAGTTGAGTGATTGTTGACTCCTTGACCCTTGTCCCCTTCCCCGTTATCCCCCACATGCCCTCCCCGTCTTCTTCGCTGCCTTCCCCTTAACCCTCTCTTCACATCCTCCTTCCTCATTAAATATTACTACGCTCATTGCGCCCATAAGCTTGAGCTCCCTCCTAATCCTCCCACACCTATTATTGTCTCCCTCCCTCCCTTTTCTGTCCTCTAAGCCGGAGTTTTGCATCTTGAGGCGTTGCTTTTGGTTTCGGCTTTTTTTGCTCTCTTAACAATGGATGTGAGTTAGTTTGCCGCCTTCCAACTTCGCTCCCTTTTTTTTTATTCTGGCCACAGCCCTAATGATGCGTGCTTCCAATTGTCGTAGGAATGCAAGAGGAGCGGTCACATTCCGGCATTCGGCAACTGGGATTTGGCCAACGACCTGCCCATCACTCAATACTTCGAGTGTGCCAGACAAGCGGGTCTCGTCTGTCACAGTTCATCTACGGGAGAAAGCGATCCGTACGCGTCCGGCGATCGCGATCTTTACGCCCTCGATTTTAAGAATCACGTGGCCCCCATGCCTTATTCCCTCCCAAAGGTTCGTTCCCTCTATTTGTAAACTCATTATGCATATTTTTGGGGCTTGCGTTTTATCATATTCATCTGGGCGCAGATGAGGAGGAAGAGGACCTCGAATGTGAAGGAGAATGTGCACATGAAAAAGCAGGGGAAAGTGTGGGACGTGAGGGAGGCGCCGGGGAAGCCAAATGGGAAAAGCGAGGGCCTCCCGCCGCCTAGACGGCCGAAGCCAGTGGACCAAGATCTCTATAAGATCCCTCCCGAACTCCTTCGCACTTCCAAGCGGGTCTCTCTTTCCTTTCCTTTGCATATTCATTTGGTACATTAGATAACCAGTGCTAATATATCGATTTGATTGATGGTTTTATTGTGTAATGTGGCATAGCAGAGTAAAATGCCGGGATTCATCTCCAAGTGCCTGCTCCCCCGCGGCTGCGTTTCCTGAGCCTCGACGATCCATCTTTGGAATTCTCTGTCGGGTTTTGGCGACTGAGTGAGTGATTGCTTTCAAACATGATTTGTATTTAGAGAGGACGGTCATGTGAATTTGTGAGCGTTCTAAACTGGGGATGATATATAGAAAGAGATGCCCTCTTTCAGTTTTGAATTACCATTAGCCACTTCCACCGACTTGTACTGCTCACTCTCACCCTTTGTCTCCAACTCTGCACGACTTTCCAATCTTCCCTCCGCTTTGTCATCATGTTTTGAAAAGCGAACAAAATATGATATAACTCCAAGATCCACTTGGGTGCTCATCATCAACACCATGACTTTATCATATCGAGGCCGTTTAAATTTTGAATAAAAAGATTATAATTAAGAGATTATCGTTATTTTAAATTTGATATCTATTAAAATATTTTTTTTAAAAATAAAGATGAAAAAAGTTAGATCTGAATTATTTAGATTTGATGAGCTTCTTATAACTCTACTTAATCTTTCATATTCCATTTAAATTTAACTGCAATCTTTTATATTTACATTCCAGATCGATCAACTTTTATTATTCACAAATTTAAAATAATTTATTTCAAAATCCGCGTGATGGATATAGTAGGAAGACTCCTCTTTTTGATAGAATAGGAAAACCCGTATGATAAATTTCCTTAGTACTTAAATTTTGAAGTGCATTAACTTGTTATGGATTAAAATATTGCCCCATACTGTTGAATTAACATAGACATGTCGCGTAAGTGTTCCCATGTCACGCTTAACCGCGACGAATCAGTATCGTTGTCTGTATCAATTTTATATTTAACATACTAAATAGGCACATCACAACGAATCAGTATCGTTGTCTGTATCAATTTTATATTTAACATACTAAATAGGCACATCACAACTTTTTAAATAAAAGCTAAACTAGTGGGCCAGTGGTTCTCATCACATTGCGCAGTTAGGAGTGGTGAGATATATGACAATTTGAAGCGTATTTAATCTTTAAGAAATACCGTAATTGATGGCTCGCCTGCCTAAAATTGGTATTACCTAAGAGAAATGGAGATTTCGCCCTGCTTTTAGATCGTAGATGAAATCAAACCTTTTTCAATTTTTTTTTTAAAAAAACTCATCTTCGAGGTGTAACCAAATTTCTCATCTTTTTCTCAGTTTGCCCTTTTAATTTCACTGTTGTTTGCATACGCTTGAAATAATTTGTTTATATTTTTGTTATTATAATTTTTTTGTGTAAAATATTGGCTAGTATATAAGGTGAAAGTGTTGGTTTAGTTATAAATGATTTAATCATAATATTGCTAAATCAGTATTTGATGGGTGTTGGAACGCTTGGAAGAATGGCTATATATGGCAGCGGGTAATTGAGTGTGGAAAACAGGGAAGGGCCAAGGCCCGTTATTCGTGGTGGGCTGCAAAGCAAAGCTCATGGCGAGGGGTAATTGAGTAATTGAATGTAGTGGAGAGGTAGGGCCGACAACGCAACCTCAACATCACCACCCATTACTGCCATTCATTTCAAGCCCACCTACTCTCTTATTTTCATATGACCCAAACCAAACCATCCTCTGTTGAGGATTCTCCGTTTTTTGTGTTTGGTACAAGCATCCGTGAGATTCTTGAATAGCTTTTCAAGTTCCTATAACCACCACCTACGAACGTACTACGTAGCACACAAAATATGCTTTAATTTAATAAAGCGGTGCCCCGGGCCATCCCCTCACTCGTGTCGCTATTGGAACGGAACAACCGAACAAATATCAGTTCTAAAGCAGACATGGGCGTGCCCCCACCAACACAAAAGAAAGGCCCCACCCATCTCTTGTTCCCTTTTCCACCATATCCACAAACTCACTCAACACCACCACCACCACCACCACCACCACCACCTAATTGCTATCCCAACAATTATCCTTGCTTTGTTTTCTACCCTCACACACAAACAAATTTAAAATTAATTCGAATCCCTGGCAGGCCGGTGCCATCCCAGGGCTAGGACCCTTCCTTTGCATTCTTCTCCACGTGGGGGAAAAAAGAGATCATGATAAATGGAGGTAATGTTCTCTTTACATAAAAGCTTCACCTCGTCATTTACAGCTACTCGAGAAGATTTGTGTACACGAGAACGTGAGAACGTGAGACATTTATTTACAAAGAGGTGATTCGGAATTTCCAAGGCCTTTACTTCAAACTAGGCCGTGTGTGTTAAGGTGGCGGATCTGTTGAGCCTCTCAAGAATCCCGTTAGCCTTCCTTTTGGCCCTTGAAGTCCCACATTGTGCGAGTTCCGAAAGTGTGCCCTTGGCTTTTTCTTCTTCTCTAATTTCCTTCCATTTTGTTCTATCAGTAAGACAGATCGTGTGTAGGATTGCGACACAATTTTCCTTGCAGCTTTCGGACGTGCTCTCTCGTATGATACTGAGCAACAAGGGGACCCCGCCAAGATCGCTCATTTCTTCAATAGCCTTTGGATGGCTAGATAGGAGTGCTAGAATGGCCAGCAACTCATCGACTAGAACACGGTCCATGATCTTGTTCAGGATAACCGGGACAGCTCCTTCTCGAACAGTCCTTCCTTTATTTTCATGCGCCAAACATAGGTTGAATATCGCAGAGGCAGCATCTTTCATGGCCAATGGATGTCCCTCCTCCAAAAGCTCAATTAAATGTTTGATGGCCCCAGAATTTCCAATGCTGCTCGATAATGTGAAAATAGCTGCCGCAGCATTACTTCTTGTTTGGATGGTTCCCAATTTTAAGGACTCGATCACCAGAGGGATGACCGTGGTCCGTGGGATTCTCAGCAAACATTTTCTTATTGTCATCATGAATTGATAGATTTAGAACAGTAGTGATCAAGTCCTCGTGAAGGTCAGGAGGGATATAAGCCGTACCAGGTGACAATGGACTGAGCAACTGTAATATCACATCACTGGACTCGTTAAAAAGGATTCGAAATGAGGGCATTCGCTTTGTTAATAGCCGGAGCTCTTTTGCAGCTTCTTTCTGATCAGAAATAGACATTGACAACTTCTTGAGCAATGAATTTAAGTGGCTTCTGTCTGCACCAGTTATTACTTCTTCATCAATGTCCCGAATAGGCTTAGGCAACTCAACCCCGTTCTCCTTGCACCAATGTGAAATCATGTCACGGACCAGATGATTTGGAGTAAGGATGGAGTGAGAAAGGACTTGCTGTGTTTGAGGGCAGGTCCTGCGGCTTTCATTTAACCATCTTTGGATAAAAGGCCGATCATAAGTCTGCAACATAAAAACATGAAGTAAGAAACCCTATAATGAGTAACTATGTCCATACTGCTCTCTTCTTCTATTCCTCCAATTTTCCACTCCTACAAAGCACACAAGTGAACAACTTTTAGACACATGGATGGAACATTACTAACAGAAGCTGGTACTCACAAAGTCAACGATCCTTTTCTGTCAGTATTTCCTTCATCAAATAAATCACATGTAAATGGATCTCAATCTCAAACAAGCAGGACAAGAACTAAACAAAAAATGAACATATAATCCCTTATCCCCCTTAGATCAAAAGAGAGATTTTCGAAAGTTGGTTCGGAACACCCAATCAAAGATTAAAGTATGCAGTTTGAACAGCTCTGTTTCTTCACTGTTGTAAAAGTCATATGAAACGCACAATAGGAGAATTATAGGCAAAAGAAAAACACCAGTATTTTGCCAAAGACGAGTATTGATATTAATATTCAATCGATAAAAACGTGTCAAAAGCGAGGTATCAGAGGAAATGTCCATTCACATCGTCAGGCAAGCAGTGAGCACAGGACTCGGACAATTTAAGTCACCATGTGAAAATTCATTGCCAGAAGAGACCAAATTCATAAGAAATTATGCAAAATACATATTTCTGAAAAGACACGAACTATTAACTCTCTGATTCTTGTAAATTTAACTCACACACTTTAGAGTGATTGGTAATACAAGCAGAGATAAAGAACGCGACGAAGAGATGAGGAATCTACAGGATTAGAATGGAAAAGGGATAATTTTAAAAAATAACCTGTCCCGTGGCCAGGATAACAGGATCACTCATTAGCTCTAGAGATATGGGGCATCGAAATTCCGGGGGAATAGACAAATGATGGAGTTTCTGAGGGAAGAAGCCGGTGGATTTACATTTCAAATCCTTGAGAGCAGAAAGAGTTGTAATAGCTTCGTCAAGGCTGGCCAGAGGGAAATCATCGGAATCCAGGATAATATTGACGAGACCCCGCAGTTTGTGCTTCAAATTCAAAGCCTTTGCATGGGGAAGCAAAGTTAAGTCGTTTTCAGAGACGCCAGTCTTTGCCATAATGAGAAGAAAATGAAGGGAATGACGAAAAGCCAAGTGATGAAGAAGGGAGGAATTAAAGGGGAAGAGTAAGGGAAATAGAGAGGGAGGGTAGGTCGTGCTTCATTATCTTGCTGCTCGCTTTTGAGTTTGCTTGCTGGATTGTAACTTTTCTTTTGTTAAGAAAATAGCCCAGAAGCAGCAGCATAACTGAGTTGGATTCGGGACTCGGACTCCTCTTTCGAAGCAGCGCGTTGCGTTGCGTATAAAGCTATCGCAGCCAGTCACGGGTCTGTCGTTAAATATGATTAACCAGAACCACTACTAAGGTATGGTTTAGTACAGTAGATTTGGGGGAGGGGAGAGGAAGGAAGGATTTTTCTTCCCTGCCCTTATTTGGTATATAAATTTTTTAGGAGGAGAGAAATTTTTTTTTAAATTTTTCTTCCCCTCCTCTTCGACTTTACCTCCCCTTTAAAATTAGAAAAATTTAGAAAAAAGAGGTAATATTTATATTTTATAATATTAATATACTTATAATTTTTTTAATATCTTAATATTATCCCTATATTATATTTTATTAAAATAATATATAAATAAATTTATCCATATAAAAATATTTTCTTTCTCCTCCCTTCTTAAACTAAACAAAGTAATATAGAAATCCCTCCCTTCTTATTTTTTAATATTAATCTAAATAAGATAATAATAAAATCTCTTCTCTTCCCTTCTTTTTCTTTCTTTCTATTAAAATCTCTCCCCTCCCCCCCCTCGATCGAGCCAAGTTAAGTGATCTTCAGGATGAGAAAGTCTATAGTTTTGGATTATTAAAAAGACGTTTCAGTCGTTCACTTCTTCCATTCTGGTATACGTTCGGATTAGACCATAAGCCTGTCAAATCCGCTTATCTGGACCGTTTCTGACAATCATGATTTATCTTACTAAAAATTCTTTTTTCGTTGTGATTTCAAATTCATATGCAACGTGATGGTTTTCTCGTGGATAACATAAATATTTTGGTTAACGCTTTCTAGATAAAATCGACATGATTCCAAAACCATTACTTCAGTATTCAAACCCAAAACTAAACATGTTAGAGAGCTCATCACAATTTTGGCCACACGCCGAAAAAGACAACCACTTCCAAGTTTTATTAACTAAGTTTTTTTAATTATAAAAAACAATAATAATAAATTTGATTCTTTTTAGTAGTAATATGAGAAGATATTTAAGTCAACATAAAATATCTAAATCAAGTTATGATAAACCTTTAAAACTGTTATTTTTTTAATATTTCACCACACAATTGAAAAATATTTAAACGGTAGAGAAATAAGCCAAACAATCTTTTGGAAAAAATTTAAATTATTCTCTCTTCCATGTACTGAAGGAAGAAATGAAAAATGTAAAAATATTATTGATTCCATTAGAAAAGGCAGTAAAAGTATATAAACTTAAATGCTTATATTTTCTTACAAAAATTTCCATAAAATCTAGATATATATATATATAAATAAATTCATCAATGAAACTAATTCCATTGGTAACTATTCTGTAAAATTTAATTTCATGAGTACGGATTGTGGGAAATTTAGGCATCTGGAATGAACGGATTATCAATATAATATCTGAAAACTGAAATGATATATCAGTTGAATAATGTGGGCTGTAATGGAGCACCCGACATGTAGCCATGTCTTGATTATTAGTTTATTACTGTTGGTTGTGGCAAGAGTGAGACCACGCAGTTGATCATAATGCACTGAAACCAAAATACCCCTTTTTTAATGAGTTCGGCCTGACCAGTCAACGATGTTTCACTGAGACACGAAGTAATAATTCAAATGCGACAGGGAACTATAAAGCATCAAATCAAACAATAATAAAAAAGAACACACTCCCGCGTTTGACATGCCTCCCCAAGGCAGTCCACCAACCAATTCCCTCCCAGTTCGTCATCTGAACGGGAGCAGGTGTTCGTGAATTATGATATGATGCAATTACACACACAATTAAATGGTAGAATACAGATACAGATACAGATACAGACACAACACAGTTACATCAAGTTACTTACACAGTACGGCCGTCAAGGAATTGGGGAGAAGCACGGCACCAGTTTAGGCCCCTTTCTGTGGCAAGGTTTCAAATGCAGAGACCGTGTTCTCAAACTTAATTCTATGAAGCGGAGCACCACTTTGCTTGATAGCACAAGCTGTCTTTTCTTCCAAGGGGCAGCGTGTTTTCAGCATAGAGAATACATGGTTGTTTAATCTCCTTGCTTTCTTCATTGCTTCCAGTAATGCATCCCACCCCTGTTGCCAGAGAAAATGTGACTGTCATTACCATCACACATGATATTTCTACGGGATCTTTTTATTCATTTATTTATAAAAAAGCACTGAAATCACAGATGTTTCTAGATCTTCAGATCTACGATGAACTTAATCAATCACAGCTTCCCTGCTAATTACCCATCTGACATTGTGACGATTCAATAGGCTCACCATCTGTTCTATATCTGATTTCTTCCATACAAGGTAAAAAGATCACTTAATCTTTCCTCATTATATTAGAAGATTCACAATGTCCATTTATTAATTGTTTAGACATGATACTAATTGACAGACACTACAAAATGAAGCAAGGCACCAGAAATGTTAACAACAAACTGCCATCCATTTTTTTATGTCTAATTGTTTGATCTACGGAACAAACACAAATGCAATAATCTTATCGATGAAAGCTTTAAAACATCATTTATTCTTAGTTCAAGCAATTTAGCGTTGTAAACCTGAACAAGAAAATGCGCGTTCTTATTTGTTTGCACAACAGATGCAGCCTCTACTTCTGCAATATTGAGGATCTGATATGAGAAGTCAAAGAGCTCAAAATCCAGCTGTTGCCCAAGCAAATATATAATGGTGCAGCCACCCCAAGCCACTGAATCACCCAGCCTTTCATGACTATTTGCTGGTGCTTGGACAGATGCTTCTAAATATCCCTGCATGGTTCAAGCATAATAACTGTCACCAAAATACCCTTTTTTACAAAAACAAAACTAGCACTTTCGTTAACATTAAACAAACAAATCTTGTGCAGTTGAAGTATGAATTTTACCATTTTAAAAAGGAGAAAGACATGACACCACTAACATAAATTCATATTTAAAACTCTCAACAACAAACATGGCCAAAATTTATATGCGGAGACAATAATTGCATTTAACTAGAAAATGGTAGTTGATGGTTCTCCTATAACTGAAAATTTGCTACTTTAGGGAAGTAGAATATGTGTGCCAAGTAATGCCAGAAAAGAATCAAATAAATAATTAAATGCTCTGACTATATAAAAAACAGTATAAAGGAACAGGATTTATTTACGATTTGGAGACCACTGTATATACGGTAGAAATCTTTAGTAGTTGTAATGTCAATGAAGCCTGTCTTGGGTACAGCACTCCATTTACTACAGTATTTATCTAACGCAGCACTTGTGAAAGCAAGGGCATACTCCAGCACACTTCCAGTATTCAAGTTAGCCTTATATAAAAGATCTGTAGTACAGTCAAAGATTCCTGATTAATAACTGACAGAAGACCAAAACAAAAGGCAGAAGCGTAATATCTCTACAAGCAAAGAAGAAATGATAAAAATAATAATAACTGGAAATGCCATCCATAAAAAATGAAGCATTATAAAAGATGCAATGCAAATAAAAGAACTTTCAAGAAAAGAAAAAAATGAAATGAAATAAAATAATTCATAACGGGATAATCAAAGGGTTTTTTCTGTAGTCTGTCAACTCCACAAGTTGAAACACCTTCTGGGATAAGACTGATCTAACGAGAATTACCGAGAAAGGCAGAAAGGCTGCACCCATGATGTAATCTCACTGACTCATTTCTCCATCACTTGGGAGGAAAAGAGTAGACGAGGAAAACAGAAGTGCTTTACAGTTTTTTCTTTCAGTGTCGACAATTAAAAAGGCAGACAAGAACCAAATATCAGGAATGTCAGACTGACATTGCCTCATCTAAGAAAATACATTTTCATTATTTTCCTGACCAGCGGATGTGCTGACAAGACAACCAAGAAAGTCAAGACAATCTTTAAAAGCTTTCAAGTATGAATTGATTGCTCTTTATATAAAAAATAAATAAGATTCCATAATTGCCATCAGTGTTCCAGATCAAAACAACTTGCTAGACATCAATGCACCAACCTAATAATGCCTTCATTCTCTCAACCTTTGGGAAAGTCTTTATAATCAATCACATGTCCTGATTTACAAGATCACACAATATTTTTGTTTTTTATAGCATCGAGTGAATATGCACATATTCTACTTCCAGGGCAATGTGAATAAAAATAAAAACATATATCTAATAGCATACCTGCAGCTTCTGCTTGTTTTGCCATGATGTGGAAAGAACTAGGATTTGGGCATCCAGGGTTCGACACCATTGCAGTAGTTGTTGATCTAAAGAGACTAACCACAGGGCTGTCTCCACCATCATGAGCATTTAATACTTGTCCGTCTGCACCAGGAACCAAGCCCAACCAAGGAGCAGTTTGCATGAAGTGCATTGTATCTGTTTCTCTCTGTCAAGCATGCAATGTATTCATTGCTAAGATTTGCAGCCAAAGTAGCCAGCACAGAAAAACTGTTTTGCTTTAGAAAAGAAATCAATACATAAGGGCACAAGGTTACCAACCAACACAATATCTAGAAGCCCCATCCAGTATAGTACACTTCCAATCTCTTTAATCGCACGGAGAACCTCTGCTTTCAGCTCAGACTTGGTCCCCCAGTTAAGATGTTCTTTAACAAGTCTCACACAAGCTGCAAGAAAATAACCAAAGAATTAATTCCAAACCCTTGGGGTATGAAATTCAGTAACAGGCTATATAAAAGCATCTCATTGTTGATATGATCGTGAGTTCATGATAATAACCATGAAATAAAAAAAAAAATAAAGATAATAAAGATTTAAGATACGTTAATACCTAATAAAGATCCAAATATTTATGATCAACTTAACAACTGTATGCAAGTATCAAAATTCAGGTATCTAGGATCGATAGTACAAATTGACAGTAAATTTGATGAAGATGTTATGCATAGGAAGTAACTTGGGTTGTTGAAATAAAAAAAGACATATGGAGTTATCAACATGTTCACGTACCTGTCACACCTCCATCAAAAGGCAGAAGTCCAATACTTTTCGGCAATGATTCTTGCAGTCCAGTGATCATTGGTTCAATCATAGTTATCTGAGAATAGCGCACATAAGATTTTACAGACACATGGCTTTTTTGTTACCCCAGATCCAAATATATAGATACACAAGGATGCATTTGTACACATTGCATGCATATATGCATGTCCGTCAGGCCCTTACATGACAACATCTATATATGACCTTCATTGGTCAATATTTTTAATCCTCCACGCTTCTCCTTTGTTTCAGTCACACTTCGAAAGACCCATCAGGATATTACAGAAGTTAGACTATCTGAGTAATATGCTTATTTATACAAGCATTTGGATGGAAACTAAGGTAGTATGAGATGCTCTATAGGATACTTGGTGTTGGTTCCCCCACTTCAACCACTAGCTTTTGAGGAAATCCAACTCCACGTTGAATGCCCATCATTTCATTCCCCATCATTCGGAGATTCTTGCTCATGTCATCTAGTAAAGTCTCCTTCCCTTCTTTCCACTCTCTATGTCTTAGATTCTATCACAGATGAGAAGTGAGGACCATTGGAGATAACCGGTGCCATCAAGCTTATGGCAAGTTATGACAAGGAAGCCTTTGTGGCTGTATTAACAAGAGAGAGAGAGAGAGAGAGAGAGAAGACCCAAGGGTGAACTAGACTCCTGGGCTGGGAGAGGACAGGAATGAAGGGATCTGTCAAGGCCAAAGGTTGGATAGTGCACGAGTGAGGAGACAGAACCATCATCATGGACTTTGCTGGTAAGGGTAAATCCAATACCATAAATATTTTTAGGATAAGTGGAAAGTCATATAGATAAAAAATATGCTCTGGTATTCAACCAAGTGAGCGCATGTATGCGTATGTGAGGGAGAAAAGGAGCCAAATATCCTTATGAAGCTCATGGACTTGGCAAGGAAAATAAAAACAAATAAAGCTCCTAATCAAAGCAGATTTGGCCGTTACAAAATAGGCACCAAAGAAGGAAAGAAAATAAGCACCCCAAGAAAGGAATCAAGAAAAACCATAAGAACCACCTGAAAAGTTCCACTGTGGTTCTCCGACATTTTCTCCAAGTTAAGGAATCTGGGCTAGCAAAGTTGACGAGAAAAGCAGTCCACTCCTACAACCTAGGAGCCAATTCATTGATTTTCCAGCTTAGGCCACGGCTTACAATCCTTGAGGTCACGGATTGACTTTTCCCTTTTTTTTTTTTTGGGCCAGGGGAGGGGTGGTGAGGAAGGGACTGATACTTGAGAAACATGTAGTTTAAAGAACTAGTAGTAGTTAGAAGATAGAAGAGTAAGTCTGTTATGACAGCAAGGATATAGACGAGATTCCCAACTATTCTTACCATAACTAAGAGTCACGTGGGAAGGAAAATGTCATGGAACTGTTGCAAAAAGAATTTTGTCCACTGCAAGAATTCTGGTGTTGGTGGCTTGCATATATTTGTTATAGTTTGATAAGAAACTCTGGGAGAACCACAAGGGCACAAACAAGAAGATAGCTTATGAGGTTAGAAACCACGGTTCACATAATTCTCACAATATCCCAAGCCTCTAATGGGAAAATCAAGTCTTATACCTTGCAATTGTATCCAAACATGGTCCATTTTACTCCCACTTCAAGGTACAATGTAAAGAAAAAGAGAGAGAATCTACAGATGAAGTACCAAAAGATTTCACCAAAGAAGCAAACAACGACATGCAATCGATATATTCACTATGTAAAAAAGTGTTGCGTGAAAGGTAGCCAAAATGAATGACATGCAACTGAAAACCCTAAAGCTCCATTGCCTGACATACCTTGTTGGATATGTGATCTAGAAGAGCTCGAATGAGCCATGGTAATGATCTGGATCCTAGAAGTCGAGCAATTGAAAACATGTGAGGCAATCCAAAGAATCCACTATGCAATCGTGCGAAACTTTGATGAGCAGAGTTCAAATCCTACCATAAACAAAGAATATAGTGAGAAACAGGCATGACCTTAAGCAAAAAACAACCAAAAAAAGTATCACAAGCGCCTTTCAACAAATAATATAGGTAGCAGAAACTTCAAGAAGGTAAATCCATACACACACAGTGAGAGTATACTCCTAAGACCTCCTCTAGTTTAGGAGAGAGGAAACCCAAATACACAATGAGACAAATAAGAGAGTTTTGAAGAACAAAAGGGGGAGAAACAGAAGGAATAACTAAGGAGTAGGGCACAATTAGTGGCTCTCAAACAATATCATAATTGGTTTTATTATTACTGATTGCAGATTAAAACAGACTAAATAATAGATAAAAATAGATTAAAAGGAATATGGGTAATGCTTACTTGAGTGCCGCAATAGAAATTAGGCTTGGCAGAGGGTATAGATGGCTTTTGTAGAGGAGAAACCTTTGTTGATCTGATAAAACGTTGAGTGGTATTGCAAAGAATGAAATTGGGCAAAAAATCACTTTGCATCTCTGACCAAATCTAGCATACACACATACAAATAAAATGACAATCTCAGAAATGGCTCAATCCACGCACTTTCATTTACCATTCAAATAGCGATTTCTAATTAGGCATACTAGCAAATCAATCTTCATATGCATAATTATTCATATTCGGAGAGAAGAAAGACAAACACCTGAGAGGCCAGTCGACTAGAAAAGGACACAAGAGAAATATTCTCTTGCATCTCATTCAACATGAGACTGAAGGAGTCTATGGAAAGCTCTCTAGACAGTAATTCATGGGCATGTTTTAAGACATCCAACAACTTCTCTAGCTCCTGCAATAAAATATTTGTATTGCTTCAGTTAATGATTCTTACAAAACAAAACAAAAAATCATCCGCTAAGGCTAACCATGGAAAGTACAAAACTAAACCCACTAACCACTATGGCGCACAGGTCCTGACACTCAAAACGATCAAAAAGAAACTCCAGATTTTCACGGAAAACCTTGTTCATCCTTTCAACGATCAAACTTCGCAGGTTGATTGTCCTCCCAAGGAGCTGTGCATCATAACATTGTTAGTAGAATGCAAAGTTAATGGAAGGGATACTGTTCTGGCAATAGTGATCAGCAGGCACATATCTGAGGAATATTTATGATATGTGTCTGTTTGTGCACGCATGCATCTGACTTGTAGATCAGGTATATATTTAATCCTATTCAAGCTAAATTTACTACTGTACGTGAAATTGGTAGTGACTCAACATCTTAAACTACTTCTGAGTTCAATTCTTCAAGCTTTAATGATGACAAGAATTGGAGTTACCACTGAAACAATATATGTAATAACCAAAGAAATTACAAAGACATCTTCTCTTGAAGAGCACTGTACTTGAAGACTTTGACAATTGAGGGAATTTGTAATTAGGTTACTATTTTAGTATTTAAACTACAAAGTTAGAGACGTAGAATTGTCAAACACTTACTGCTCCATTATAATAATTCTTGGGATGTGTGATGTATATTATGGGGTTCTTGCTTTATGTGGGGAAAACCTAGTGATACCTAAATCACCACTGCATATGATAACTCTTAGCTGAAAACGTAATAGCAGAACTTTTACTTAGAAAGGTGGCTTTAAGCTTCTTAAAGCAGGGTATCCAGAAGATCGACATTATCTTGAGGGGAAGGAAAATGATGTGCCTAAACTGCATGATTCTTGGGAACGTCTTTTTCTTTCATCCCTTTTTTTGGGCTCATGTGATAAAAATTTGCTAAATCCAAATACTGTTGTTGACAAGTTTGACAACTTCAAGCTTACACTTTAATGCACCAAATCAATTCATAGGAGGCAAGCACTAACAAAATAATTAAAAATTAACCTTGACTTTAGTCATCTTCAGCAGCATATTAAACCTCATAGGCTGTACAGCATACTTTTCAGCATTGTCTGAGGTGAAGAGGAAGGAAGGATCAAGTAATTCACTGCAGTATTTGCAAGCAATATAAGTTTCCAATATATCAACAGAAAAGATGAACAACCAAGAGAGGAAAGAGGGCACACCTTGCGGCCCAGCTTTTATAATATGTGAAAATAGTTTCACATAATTTCGAAACAAATATATCAAAACAATGGTCCACCTGTTCAGAAGTTCATGTAAAACAATTTAAGAATAAGTTGGCACATGTGAAACCATTTATATTACTTCCAAGAATTATGCACTTTACCTAATTACATTTAACTTGTATACACTTAAGAGGAACTGCATAACTTATTAAAGAATTTTCAGTGCCTCGTGCAATTAAACTAATAATATCTAGCATTGGATTAAAAATGGATTATACCTCAGCCTCAATTTCATCATAGAGGAACCGTTGCTTCAGCACCACCAATGCTTGTTGTGCTGAATCATTATAGACGTCAAATGGCATCAGAACACTCTCCAGAAGCCCACAATTCGGTGACTCAAGTACACAATCCACCAACATCCAGGGAAGAGAGCACTCAATTGGAAACTAAATGGAGTAAAATTGCAATTTTTACTTCAAGGAAGAGGGAGAAAAATACACACATATGAGCAATAAATCGAAAGTACAAAAGCTACAACTTTAGATCTAGATGCTAGAAAAGAGAAGTTTTCAGTTAGATGTGCACACGAGTGATTATTTACCTGAATGACTCGAGAAGACTCTAAATAAAATTCTCGAAACCATACGAAACCAAGGTCTGTCAATGTTGCAACAGTGACTGCAAGCATGATTAAACTTAAGAGTCAATAAAACTGAAGCATGTACATGGCTAGAAACCAAAGCATTCTATACCACTTAGGGTGTGTTTGGATTAGCTTTTGGAGAATAGATTCTGGGAAGAATAGATTTTGGGAATAGAGATGTTTGGATGATTAGTAGCAAAATCACTTTTTATATTGGTAAATTACCAAAAAGGGTATGATTTGATTAAAAGTAAGAGAGAGGAAAGATGATAGAGAAGAAAGGGGAGAGAGAAGAGAGTGTAGAGAGGAGAGAGGAGAGAAAAAAGAAGAGAGAGGAAAGAGAAAAAGAGAGAGGAGAGAGGGTGTAAGAAAAAGTAAGGGTAGAATAGTAATTGGATAATCCATAACCTGGGTTTCAAACCAAAAGCTATTTTCAGTGGCTTA
The DNA here is from genome assembly GCA_037074615.1 of Leucaena leucocephala. Lineage (NCBI taxonomy): Eukaryota > Viridiplantae > Streptophyta > Magnoliopsida > Fabales > Fabaceae > Leucaena > Leucaena leucocephala. Next base: position 267,774 of record JAYWLJ010000075.1, read on the forward strand.
TTCAAAACTTAGGTTTCAAACTGAGATTTTGCCCAAAATCAATTCTCAACAAAAATGACTGTTTGTTTAAAAATTTTCCAAACCGCGGTTTTGACCAAAATCAATTCTCATAATTGATATCCAAACACACACTTATAAGTTCAGAAATATCTTAAAGAGTCAAAAGATCTTAAGATAATTTCTAAGAACTAGTGATCACCATGATCATCTAGTTAATTTATATGATAAAACAACATCACAAAAGGATACAATGTAAAAGCCAAATCTTAAGCCCGTCTTGGATGTTGCAAAGGAATGCTCTTCACCATCCAATTCACATAATCTACAATGGCCAAAAATATATCATGCAACAATATATAACCCCCAACAGATTCTGATTTAGCCACTAATCTTATGGTGAAAGCAGATTCTAATTCACTTTATGGTTCTGCAGTTCTTTAAATATCAACTAACCCTCTCCAATTAACAGTTTTCAGAGGTTGTGTACCAGATGCTTTAACAGTGCATAAGAGCCCAACGGCCTAGATTTCAGGAACACATAATTTAGTTATTTGGCAACAGCGAACCCATTTTTTTATATCCCTTATTTCTGTTTCCAAGGGCTGGACCAGCTGCCCTTTTGTTCTGCAGATAAGAAGCATGAAAATGTGTGGTCCCAAGTTGGTCGGATGTGCAACTCAGTGAAACCAATGAAGACCTCCATTTAATAATTTAGTCATTTCTGTAGCCCCAATAGCCACGTATTCAAGAATTCTATCACTGCCACCACCTATTAAAAACATCGTTTCACCCAAGGTATTTGACCATTGTTTTGTACACACTATAAGTCCAAAGAACTTATGTGCAAGGAGGAATATCAGAATTAGTAATTAGAAATACTAATAAAACCAAGTTATTTCTGAGAGTGGAAGCCGAGTAATTTTCTTGTATTGATCGTGGCAAAAAAGTACACAACACTTACAGCATGTACATTGAATATTACAGCAACAATCAAGCCTAAGAATCAGAGAGGAGCAACAAAGTCTGATATACATAATAAAGAATAAGAGGAGAAAGGAAATAAAATAAAACCATATGAATCCTAATAGATGTCAAGATTTTCACAATTTCTTCTTTGATCTATCCAAATATTATGCCAAAAAACAAGTATACTTTCTCCACCTAGGCACTTCACACCTAAGAGTTTAATTTATCAAATAAGAATATACCAGGAGAATGAATACTTCACATGCCAATGGTGATAAATGATCAGTATAAGAACCTTACCTGTATAGTCCAGAATATGAAGGAAAAAACCAAGCTTGTAGAAAAATGTCTCCAGTTGTTTTAAATCATTAACAGGAATTTCTGAAGCACTATTGCCAAAAAGCCCCCCTGGTCTCCTAAGGTTCCCACCAGAAACCACCTCATATATTAAGAACTGCAAGCAGTGCACCTGTATCAAAGAAAATAGTTTAGCAGCTACTCTCCACAAACTAAAACAAACACGTGCATTCACAGAATAATCCATGAAGTGGTTGGTTCCAGAATATACAGCATTTGTCATAACTTCAGATAAACCATATATATCAATGTGTAAACAGGACCTCAGAGTTCAAGTGAACTGATTATTAAAGCCCAAACTAATAATTAATGGACATTTAGAAGTTGACTAAGTGGTACAAACACAGTTACATGATGTGGCAATTCATGGGAGAAAGAGAGAACCAGTAGAGGGAAGGGGCAAGTGGAAGTAGAAACAGGGATAACGAGAGAAAAAGGCAGAAGGGAGGAATGGAAGGAGGAAGACTCCAGAGGTGACTGATACTATTTTCAAGGTAATAAGACCAATTCTATACGACTAGTGCCAGGACTAATCATAAGAAGCCCCAAACAAACTTAAAAAGTAGAAAATAAAACAACATTTAAGTCTTCAAGAGTTACAAGGTGCATTAAACTACAAAAGTTCCAAGGTTCGTTAGATATTCATAGGCATTGATTTTCCTCTCCTAAAGTAAGCCTGCCACAATTTCCCATCCGCAGGTGTGTCAAAAGCCAGGTAAAAAAAATGGGTGTTCAAGTTTTTTATTTTTTCATTTCAGAAAATCTATTGTAGAAGGAGAATAGGAAATGATGCAGACCTGAGCAGCAGTTGGGGCAACTGCCCTTGGATAAAAGAAGTTTCCTTTGCTCTCTTCACCTCCATGATGCGATGACTGTAACTCTGATTCTGACTTGTTTGTATTTGCCATCCAATCTGCCGAAAGAGTCCGCATATCAGAAAGAATCCTGAAAGTAAGCACTTGAGTGAATACATGAGCAATCTAAAAAATATTAAGGCAGGAAAAAAGTATTACATGACACAAGTTTATCATTGAACCATTCCCTTGAAACTATGACGAAGCAGTAGATTTCTTCAACCAAAAAACTCCGCCAAGAAGTTATGGATCATAAGATAAAACCGTTGCACATGATGTTTCAAAATAACTACAACTGACGCAACATGCAGAATTTGAAAAATAGTAATACTTCATATCTGCATGTGCAATACAAATAGTTCCCATCAAATGTATAAGTTGTTTATGTACAGTATTGTAAATGGCATTTGGCTTCCAAAGGCAGCAAGCCAAAAAACGTTTAAACACTATCATATCATGTCAACCTCACAGCATTTGGCTTCCATTCAGTCATCTTTAACTCATGGACCCATACTATCCAATAAGAATCAAGCCTCCTACCTAGAGAGGTCCTTCTTCTTTCGGAAGGAAGTCCTCAACATAGTAGCCAGAGTATTTTGGACAAAATCTTGGACCTCAGCATGTATTGTCTCCCATAAAGCATCAGCCACCAGTGTATCACATCGCTGCATCATAGATCCAACACTTTTTATGTAGCTGACTAGTTCAACCAGTGCTTTCCTTTCCTCTGAAGTGTAATTATATCGCACTACCTACAAGATGAAACAATTGTTACAACAATAAATCTTATAGCATAAATCAACTTGATAGAAAATACTTTTATTGTCACATAAAGCAACTGAACCCAACATAATTATTTTAAAGGTCCACAGCTCATAATTTACAAAATTTTCAATGATGAATTGGAAATGACTAATGATACCGAAGAATTAACGACCCAAAAAAGTAAATAAAATTTGGCTTTCTATTGCAGAATTAGGGTTGGAGAGGTAAAAGAAGCTCTTAAGAGAATGAATCATGGTAAAGCCATTGGTCTTCACGTTATTCTTATTGAAGTTTGGAAGAATTTAGAAGAGAAGAGTACTTCTTGGCTCACTAAGTTATTTAATGAGATTTTACAATTCAAATAAATGCCAAAGGAAACGAAGAAAAGCATTTTGGAGCCTATATAACTTATGAGCTACATTATAAAATTATAGGAAAGAGTGATTGAGCTATGAGACTCAAAAAAAAATGGGAGGGGGCTAGATAGCAAAAATAATTAGAGGACTTTAAGACGTTACCTTTTCATAGTCAGAGAATGATGCTGAGGAGTCATGTGATTCTACATGTGTTACATCCTTGCAAGGGCGAGAAAATTTCCATGCACATTGCTCCCAGATACGTGCAGTCCACCTGCTCAAGAGCTGAAAACCTTCAACAATCATATCATACATATTCCCCTTGACTTCTTTGCTCCAATCAACATCTGAACCATCCGTTGACTTCAACAGCAGCAGCTGCAAAAGCATATATAATGAACAAAAAAGCAGGCTTTAAAACTATGCAGCAGAGACAGCAACAAAACAAACGACAATGTTCAAATAATGTCGCTGATAGGTATTATATGTCAACACCTGATTCATGGCTGAAGAAAAACGAACAGTGAAATCATCATGCTCAGCACGTATAACCCCAATATGATTGATGATCAAATAATGTCGCTGATAGGTATTATATGTCAAGGACACATTCAAAAGGCACATCATGATGAAAATTCAAACAAGAAGCAACTGCTTGTAGACAATCTCTAGAATGCATCCTCGTTGTAATCCTATTCCTAAGCAATGATTACTAACTTGTAATTGCAAGACTATAAACCGAAATAAATTTTCTTATCACTCAACAATAATAAATAAACAGAAGATTTGCAGAAAGAGCCAAAAAAAAATAGAGTTAGATCAACTAGTTTGAACAACTACAGAAGCTATGTATTTCAGCTCAAATTCAACAGATATTATTAGTAGGGAAAAAAGGATAGGAACAGAAATCTAGGAGAGGATCAGGAAGCCCTCCAAATAGAATGGGGAAATGAGAGAGAGAACATGCCTGGGTAAAAAACAAGAACAAATTTGTCTCTCTTTCTATGTCATTAAGAAATTCTATTCAAACCTTAAGGATGGAAAAAATCACGTTGGAAGTGCTACCCCAATTTGGATCCAATAATGCTCAAATCTTGATTGGTAATATTGGATACCAGATAGTTCTATCAAAAAAGAAACACTGTCAAAACAAACATGACCACAGCATGATAGACATGCCATAAAATCAATCACATCCCATAACAAATGTAGCAGTAAAGAGAATCCTTAACATAAAGGAATTTCGCTTCAAAAAATATCAGAGAATCACACAACCCTCACATTGCCATCAATACATGCAATGCATCTCAACTCATACACTAAGAAATTCTGGAGTAAATACAAGGAAATATACTTATAAAAAAATGTGTAGTACCATATGTTCATTGTTTAAGTTGCAGAATGCCACCAAGATTATTCATCTCAACAATAATTCGTCTATTCAAATCAATAGTGGTAACTGGTAACAAGTATAAAAAAAGACATCACCAGAGAACACCAATATTTTCATCTATGATAGATCCAGGAAATGAAATGCTTGATAGAATAACAATTGCCAGAGGATCAGTGAACTTTTAAGGACATAAAATTATCTGTAGGATATTCTTGTGCTTCACGTAGTGGGAGTTCATGAGGTGCCGGAAGAGTAAGAAGACGAGTCTGAGAAGAAATTTTTTGAAAATATGTTGTTAACTCCTTCATTATTGCAGCAGGAGACAGATGCAGATCTGGAAATGCAGGAATCACTGCGTCATTCTGCAAAAATTAGAAAGGAAGAGAGTGATGCACGAAAACTTCTTAAGAGATAAATGAAAAGAAACAAATCCATGTAAAATAAGATTATAATCAAGCATTTTTAACGTAAAATACCTTAAATATATTGATGAGTTTATTGATCTTCACCCGCTTGTACAGAGACTCACTATCCTTCTCCGATGATGTTGCCAAGACAACAAGAACAGGCAAAACACGAAGAAGAACATGGCGTTCTGGGAAGAGAAGTGCAAAATCTAATTCCAAAGACTCTACAACAAAGACTATAAGAACTTGAAGAATGTCTTCTACACTATATCAAGTCAAGGAACTGAAAAAGAATAAATATCCAAGGAAATGTAACAAAGGTTAAAAAAATTGGTGATCTGGATGTTATAAATTGATACAAGTTCTTTGCGTATGTTTATAACAGTTTCTTCAAGGTAAAACTTATTTTACTAGCCTTGTCTGCAATAGTAAATTTAATGAAAACATCAGTTACTCTGCTTTTTTCTGTCAATCCCCCATCTCTACTAATATACCCAATCAGTTTGTTTAGCAGATACAACATATTAACATCAACCAGAAAACTCTCCTGTTTTGTATTCCATCTTGCTTTCTCTCTCTCACATCACATCACTAATAGTTCAATTTGTAAAAGAAAGAAACCAATAAGACCATTATTTGTCAATTCAACCAGTTAACATTCAATAAAGATAAAAATGATGATACAGTAACAAAATTCAGGTCCTACATTGCCCATAGATACACATACTAAATCAAAATAGTGAAGACACGGTAAAAGTTGTGGTTTAACCAAGCATTGGCATGTACCCAAAAAAAAAGTACAGAAACAGGATACTTGTTCACACGGAACATCTCAACATGCAAATTCAACAAGATAGCCCACCTTGTGCTCAAGAAAATCTGCAGATCAAAAGACATGCAAGGTTGAAAAAAATTAGAAAAAAAATACAGCAATAATACAGAAAACCATATAGCTTGCTGTCTTTCATAAACACACAAGTGCCAAAAATTATGCACCTGTAAATCATCTAACTCCTCCCTCATCGAATCAGTGTCTTGCCACTGACCACTGACTTGTGTGAAAGTCCTGACATATTGACAAAAAGGACCAAAATCAAAAAATGGGTAATTGCAATAAGTAATTTGTCAATATTGAAAATGTATCATAGCTGAGCATGGTACTGTCTCCATAATACTCTAAAAGTGAAGCTGTGTAACCAGAGTAAAGACAGATATTCCTACTTCATAAACCGCTTTGGAAATCCAAAGCTTGTCTCAAGGTCAAAGATATCCCTTTCATCACCCTCTTTCTCCCTTTCAATGCTGCTCCTTTGAGTATAGATATATAGGCATATAGAGTCCATAGATACCATGGGGTGACAATCAGGTTTTCTTCTCACAAGTTTTCCTTCTATTAGCTTAAAGATTATAAATGGCATTGAGAAAGACATAGAACAAGCTTGAATATCGTAATAACTTTTTTTGTTCTCTTCATGCCCTTCTTTGCCGAACATTTCGTTTTGATGATGAATATCGAAATACTCATGGAGCACAGCAGCAATAAGACAGGACAGCAAGATTTATTTCCGGTACCATTTCTCAAACATTGAATTTCCATCAAATGAAGAATTCTGGCAAGGTTAAACTAATCTGAGGTTATTGATAACTAGATTTTCTTTTTCACCTTAAAGTTTAGAATATCCGAGCCACATTTTCCCCAAAAACTTTGAAAAGAAGATTAAAGAAAATGAAGAAACATATGGCACTCTAACTTCAGCACAGAGTATGGGTGGATCACACTTTTTTGCTTAATTTTTTCAATAAGAGAACTGCCTTCAGGGAAATTGAACCAGCTAGGGGGTATTCCGCTCACTCCTGCACCACTGGCACAGCTGGGCAAAAGATATAAATCAAATTGATTTTTTAATCAAAAGAACTATGAAAGTATCCTATGAATGCATCCCTATATAGCAGGCATAAGGTTTACACTAAGAGAGTATCATTTATCCTCAATATGCATAAATCAATAAGTATATATTCCAATTCCCTCCCAAAAACCTCCAAGAGAAAGTCCAGAATCAAATTCCAAATTGTTAGAATCGCCATATATAAAGAAGAACGTGAAAAGGAATGCATGAGATATAATTCGCCTTTGACTGAATAATTTGACCAAGCCAAAATTATTTAAAAAAATAAAATGGAAGATCTAGAACTTTAAGTTTAAGAAAGACAGAAAACAGAACATTACATACAAATGTGTATGGTAGAGAGAGAGAGACAGACAGAACAAGCATACCTTTTATACCATGAAAAATCATTAGGGATGCTAGCTTTAGCATTTTTCAGATGGTCAAGTTGCACCAAAACATCAAGTAACTTCAACATAGACCTAGAGTAATGAACAAAAAGATTACAAAGGATAAGAATGATTTTTTATGATAAAAACAATGGATTGGCCACAGTGACAAACTTAAAAGGTGCTTGAAGATAATATGACTGAAAACTACATGAAAAATAAGGTGACCAATTCCAAGTGACAAACCACTCAAACAGAATTGTAACACACCACAAATGAGAAATTGTAGGGCCATTTATGCGCCTCTCAGGCCGAGAGAAACGTTGCATGTCAGCAGCTAACTGCAAAATAATTAAAAATCATTTCAGTGTAGGTAAGTCTAGATCTGGCTAAATTGCTAAACCAATCAGAAAACAAGAAAAAAATGATCATGTACTTTGGAAGAAGCTGATGCCTGCCATCTCTGAATTTCACGAAGACGACTCATTTCCAAGTCCAGAACTTGGTATGTCTCCAAGTATAGGTCAGCTTGACTTTGCTTCATAGAATCCGGAAGCTGTAACATTATGCAAGAACTGCTGTTCAATTCAAATTAATTGTAGTGGTAATTCATCTTCAAATACCAGGCATTTTTTCCTTCTAGCGAAATTTCTACTTTTATAGGGAAAAAAGGAAGTACTTAATGTCCAATAATTGACTTCGACTCCTTGTAACTAAGAGCAGATTTACCTGAGGAAGTGCCTTAACACAACTGCGATATGTGTAAAGCACCGATGCCATCTCCTTCCCCTCTTGAATGAGGGCATTCTGTATTTGTTTCAGCATTTGCAGTTAAGGCCCATCGTTAGAAATGAAAAGCTAAGGAACAGACAAAAGCCCAATAGCAACATACCAACTGATTGAGAGCTTTTGTGTCCTCTGAAAGTGATAAGCGGTATGCAGAAACATCACTATACTCTACAAAAGAAGTGCAGCGGTAAGTATGTGTCAAGAGCAAAAATGAGTAATCCCAAAACTGAAATCACAGGATTATTTCTTAACCTATATAATTATAAATAGAAGAGAAAAGTCAAAACACCAGTACCTACAGGACTATCCGTGGCACCTCTTTCAGTTGAGATCCACACTCCAGGACCTTGCACCTCCGGTTGCTCATCCTACATAATTAAGAATCAATAAAAACATCTTACGTCTATGGAAACAAGAACACTGTCCGTGAAAATGTCTTAATTGGGTACCTCTTCCAAATTAAAAGCATATAAGTTTACTAAATAAGTAGTTTGTATCGGCCATCATTTACTAAATATTCCAAAGAAAGGGAGTAGAGAAGCTCACATCACGATTAAAAATATATTTTAAAGTAAACTCGTACTCTTCCAACCAAATTTAAAATTTTCCAGTCAGCATGAATTAAGTTAACCATAGATTCCGAGATCAATTACCAACAATAGAATATCCATAAGTGCATTTCAGTTTCGTAAATATGACTGCTTCATTTACTAAGCAAATGTAAAAGAAATTAGATTTCAACCAGCACATTCATGTCAGATTTGTTCGGATGCAAGTACCTCCAGCGAGAATGTCGATAGAGCAGCAATGGCTTCCTCCACGGGTACAGCCATCACACAGTCTTCTTCAAAGAGGACTCGGGGGCAAATAACAGAAAATCAAGCAAGATTAGTCCGTTTCTCTCTATCCACCTCTGAGCTGCGCCCGTACTTCGGAGAATGATCGCTGAGCAGAGCAGGTTAGAAGTTAGAACTTTGGGAGGCGGAGCAGGTGTGACCCCTGTGTGGACGATAATACCCTCCTTCAATGCTATAATCTCCCTTCTCTGAGACTAAAATCTCAGTCCCTGCTCTTGCTTTTTGCTTTGCTCTGAAGCTACAGGTACGAGATGCTGCTGCTGCTATTATTATTATTATTATAAGAGAAAGTTTACTAATTTAATAAAAATTATCATTTTTTTAATTTTTAATTTTTTTTAAATTAATTAATTGAGTTTTATGTTAAAAAAAAGATAAATAATATAATTAATATATTTAGTCTCTTTAATTTATTTAAAAAAATTAATTAATTTTTATATTAAAAATAGATGTATTATTATTATAAGAAATAGAGGTATTATTATTTAATAATTTTCCTTGGGTGTAATTACAAAAAAAAAATTAAAAATAAAATAGCTACAAAACTAGAATTGTAATACACAAAAGTTAAAAGCATATAAAAAAGGAAAAAATAGCGAAATTTATTGGGTTTGTGTGTGTAGACGCACGATATTATATGTAATAAAGCTATATAAATATAGAATTTATATCATATTTTTATTATATATACAAAGATAATTAGATATATAGACTTGTAATGGAAAATTTGTTAGCTGTTCAAATAGTTCTACTCGACGTGCATTTAGATGCTACTATTACGGTTTGTATACAGAGTCGCCAAATTTACAGTAAGAACAAGTTGGGGGGGGGGCAAGTGGCAGGGCCGTCGGTTGCTTAATTTTCGGTATACACTGTGAGAACCAATAATGAAATCCATTTATTTCCACAGCGTCTTCTAGCCCAAGCAATAATAAAATACTCCTGAGAATTACTCGTGTCCTTTTTTTTTTATATAAAAAAAGTATCCCCAATACATTAGCATGTTATTGTATGAGGAATTACTACTCTCTCTAAATCTTGCTTAATCAAAAGTTCCATTTTCTCTTGGAAAGGTACACCACATAACACTCTTCTACTGCACATTAAATTTGAACTGAACTTGTTGATTTACACATCTGTTAGCTTCTCTATAAATATGTTTAACTTAGACATGCCAGTCTCTTAAAATAAGTTCTCTAATATCCTAAATGATCTCTCTAATATCTGTCTCATCTGTTTGGTTGTTAATGCATTCAATTATCCTTAGAACATCATATTCTACTTCTACTTTTTTTAAACCCATCGACCAAATAGCTTCAATCCTTCATACACTCCCTGAGCCTCTACTGCAATTGCGCTACATCCTTTAAGCTTCATGGAAAATCCTCTTAACCACTCACCACAATCACCCCTTATAACTTCTCCACACCCTGCTTCGCCCATTGACACGGCCCTTCCATCAGTGTTCAATTTGCACCATCCCTGCACAAGTTGTTTCTATCCCACCATTCTGATTGTATCTATGAGTAGGCAATCTGTGTTTCCATCCCATCTGGACTGATAGTTCCTCAGATCTTGAAGGATGATTCTTTCAATATCTTTTGGAATTATACTTTTAGGATCATAGTTGAGCATATTCCTCCATCTCAAAATGTACCAGTACCTTGTCGCAAGATTCTCAGGCTAAAATATTTTGTCTTATTCTTTCCCTCTCCACGTCAAATTTGTCTCTAATCAGTCCTTCCAGTCTTTTATGAAGAATGTAATTAAAACTATTTCAGAATATGCTGTTACCAAGTTTTTGTCGCATTTGTGCAGTCTCGTAATGCATGAAGATGGTCTTCTACTTTGAGATGGCAAATAATGCATTTTGCATCTTGTCCTCCCCATTTGCATGTTAAGGTCTTTGTTGACAATCTCTTGTGTACAACTATCCACATAAATATTTGAATTCTTTCTGGAACCCTTGGCTTCCATATTTTTTGTTGTTGGTTTTCTATTCCGCATTAGATAAGGCGGGCAGCAAGTGCTCAATTTATAACATCGTAGAAAGTTGAGGCAGAACGAAGGACAGCCCACAATATAAGGAAAGGCTACATGGATAGAGCAAAAAAGGCGTACCTTCAAAAAAAATTCTCAGACCTCGGATCTGAAACGAGACTCGATTGTTCTATTGCCACACTCTCTTGCTGGTGTCCAAGAAGTATTGTATACTATTCTTCTAGAGGGCAAGATGTAGACTTCAGCGATTGTCCATCCTCTCAACATGAAAATCGACCATGATTCTGAAATATGGATATGCGAAGATATGTCATGTCATTGGGTTTCCTAAACAATTCCATAGACAGCTTAATTACACATAAGAAGTGCGTCATAGGGTAATAGGAGTCCGAAAATCCCTGCATCAATCACCAAGTCAATTAGCATTTGCCCAGAAATGCAAACTTGTTAGTACAATTTACTTGAAATGTTGTTGCCTCCACCTCATAGGCAAATTCCAAGGCCCGACCCATTTTCAATTAGAATACCGTAACTCTCAGTAGCTCTGAGGCCACCTCTGGCACCCTTTAACTACGCAAGGTTCATATATTCCCAATGGTTGTTCCAAAGAGCCTCTTCTACACAAAATCTCAAGGAAGATAACTATCATATCCACTAACACAGAGAATATCAGATTTGCTATTTATCAATGCCAGAAGTGCTTAATGAACTAAGCAAAGCTCTATAGTTAGTTCTCTTTGAAGTGATTCCACCAACATCTATGAGAATATGACTATTTCAGTTTAAACATGCTACGAAACTTTCAAGACGTAAATTAATCAGACTTTGTGATCTAGTTTACCAGGAACAAAAGAAAACAGATGTTGCATTTTACCTTAATACAGACAAATCTTTTTATGAATTCCAAAACCAAGACTGTTACCATTGAGTAAATTCTACAATATCAAGCAAAAAACTAAACGGCTATTACGTGACAGATGACTACAGACTTGCAGAGACGCCGCCGATGCATGAGAGTGAAGCAGAAGCCATCAGGTCAGGAGACGAAATAGACGGGTGATCGACCACGCCACGAAGCAATGAGCGATTGAATTTGAATGAAACGGGGGCATAGAGGTGGGAAAGCGGGCTGGCCCGCTCAAAACGGGCCAGCCCGCGGGCTAGCGGGGCGGGCTGTGCAGCCCGCCCCAAAACGGGCTGGCATTTTGCCAGCCCGAGCCCGCCTCGTTTTGGGGGCGGGCTAGCCTGCGGCCCGCCCACTTTTTTTTCTTTTTTTTAAATTTTAATATTTTTAAAAAATTATTTTTAAACTTTTAAAATATTAATAAAAAATTTCTAATGTTATATTAGTATAATAAAAAAATTGTTCATATTATACTCTTAAAAATTCATATTTTTTTATAAAATATCTCAAATTTTATAACTATAAATCTAAATAAATATTAATCAATTATTATATATCAACAAATAAGTAATCATCTTTACTAGTAATTGATAATGAAAGTATTCAAAATAATATTTGAGTAAAATAAATAATATTCTTAAAAATAAAAAAATAAAAAAAAATAAAAAAACGGGCTGGCGGGCTGGCCCGCTTAAAAACGGGCCAGCCCGCCAGCATTGGCGGGCCAGGAGGGGGCGGGCTGGCATTTTGCCAGCCCGTTTCTGGCCCGTTTTACCAGCTCTACGGGGGCACCTGCTTATCTGCTTTTATTATCAGATGCTGCCTTCGAGCCTAATTCCATGGTTCACGCATTAACCCTCCTCTGATCCGTGGCCAAAAAATCAAACACAGAATAATCGACGCTTCAACTGAAAGGGAACCCTAGACCGAGAATTGAAAGACCCATGAGATGCTCTCCTAAAATTTGAACATTTACTGCCCACAAAAACCAATTTAACCTTTACTTACCGCGAGACTTACTACCGACTTGCCATGCCGCTCTAAAATGCGAGCGTCTTGATATCGCCGCGCCCGCGCTCCTAAAACAAAAAAAATCCACCGACTTATTGGGCCTGTTTGGTAACCCGTAAAACTGTAGTTTTAAAAGGGCTTTGATCCAAACCTCGATTTATAGAAATTTTAAAACAAACAGCCATATTTATTCAAACGGGCTTTTGGACTAAACCATGGTTTAAAACATGGTTTCACATAAGCTGGTCAAAATAACTTTTGGAACAGTGAACAACTTTTCAACTACTCAATTACTATTTTACCTCTACTTTTTCTTACACCCTCTCTTATCTCTCCTATATCTTTTCCACTATCTCTTATCTCTCCTCTATCTTTTTCACCATCTCTCCTCTCTCTCCTCTCTCATACATACATTTTTTAGTAATTTTCTAATTATAAAACCCCTTTTTGTAACAATTATCCAAACACTTATTTATCCAAAACCATTTTTTTTCCATAATCTATTTTCTAAAAGCCCTTTTCTATAAGCTATCCATAAGCCCATTTTTTTTATAAACCCGTTTTTAAAATCTTATCCACACACAAATATTGTCTTATTTGGACAATAAAAAAGGGAAAAGAAAATTTATTTTATATTTTTCAGGCAGACATTTTATAATTCATCTTTATATTTAAATATGTATTACGTTATAGTTTTTTATATTTATATGTACAGTTATTGATATAGATAAATTTATAACAACTATTACTGTTTTGCTCGCCTCAATACATTGCACGGCTATTTATTATTGAAAAGTATACATATTTTATTTCCAACCAGTAATTTTATTAATTCTATAACATAAACATTCTTTCAAATATATAATGATTTTAAAAATCATAATATTATGTTAGAAAAAATAAAATTTTATATCATCATTGCTTGTGTTCTTATGATTAGTATCAGTGCTCTTAAAAATAATTATTTATGAGTTTTCAAAAATTTTAAATTAAAAAATATTTTATAATAATAGAAAGACTAAATCATAACTTTCGAGGGAACTTGTAACACTTTTATAAAGTTTTGATAATAATTTTAACTATTTCTAAGAATTTTAACAATTAAAAACTTTTGATTTTCATTAATTTATTTTTAGAAGTCATTAGATATCATTTAAAATTAAAGTCAATATATCAGTATTTATAATTGTTTCATCGGCATTTTTCACTACTTAAATTAACAATATAAATATTAAGGATAAAAATATACTCTGTAAAAAAAATTAAAGTGAAATCTTATATAAAGATAGTGGAATTTTGTCATTTTTATAAAAAATATAAGATTAAAGGGTATTTTTATTTGAAAAGTATTCAGCGAATAACTACTACGTAGTTTTATAGAAATAATGTTATCCTAACATTTTTTTTACGCAATATCGCGGAGAGGCAAACGTAAGATGATGTTGGTCCACGTGGGTCCCACAAAATTGTATGTTTTAAAATTTCCCTCTCCATCAATTAATCTCTCTCCTCCTCCCATTCCAATTCGCCTTCCCTTTCGACTTTCATCGAATGAGTTTGGGCAAAACCTTGAAAGCTCCACCGTGAAAAACATCCAACCCACCATTTCTTCATCCCTTGAACCCTCCTCTCTCCTTTTCTCCTCTGAAACCACCTCCTTCGCTGCTTCCTCCGCCTTATCTTCTGTCTCTACCTCTGTCGCCGGAGTTTTAACCCTGACGACAAGTCTTTTATGTCTACTCTGCCTCGGTATCCTAAGAGATCCTATCCTTCCGATGAGTCTACACAAGCCCCAGCTCGAGCGAAGATGGACGACGTGTTGCAGTTTGAAGCAAAGGGGGTGGTGAATCTGTACTCCAATGTGTTGGGCAGAGGTACTCCGATCGTCATGATTGCCGTGACAACTACATGGCCGCCGGGTTTATTAATTATTTTTTCCCGTTTGTTTTGTGATCTTGTGATTGAGGCTATGTTGGAGAATTGATTCAAAATGTGCTGGAGGAAATCTCGAGAACTGCTTCAAAAAATCTCTAGAATGATCTCAATGTGCTACAGATTGTGGGTCACTGAAAATCGGGAACTTGTACGATGGGTAGCTAAAAATTAAGAATGTGAGGTGCTAAAAATATGGAATAAAAGTATAATTGATTTATTTCATTAATTTTTATTGATGTATTCCTTTAATTTTTATAGCTGATTTACCTCTGCACTTTCTCGTGTCTTTATTTTTCCGCGTTTTTCTATGTTCTTTAGCCTCAAACCAGCGAGCTATGAGAATCTTTAGCCAAAATCTGTAGCCAGAATCTACGGGTTTCTTTAGCCAAAATCTATTCTCCCTAAAATCTATTCTTCAAATCTATTCTTCCTAAAATTTATTCTCAAAAGCTGATCCAAACGGGCCCTAAGATTAGTCCTTTCTAACACTGATGTGGTTCCACAGAAGTCAAATAATATGGTAGTCAGATTAGCTTTTGAAAAATAGATTTTGAGAAGAATAGATTTTTAAAAATAGAGATATTTGGATGATTAGTAGCAGAATCACTTTTTCATATTGGTAAATTACTAAAAGGAGTATAATTTGATTAAAAGTATGAGAGATGAGAGATGAGAGAGAAAAAAGATGAGAGAAGAAAGAGGAGATAGGAGAGATAGTAGAGAATAGAGACGAGAGAGGGTGTAAGAAAAAGTAAAGGTAAGATAGTAATTGGATAGTCTATAAGCTGTTTTATTGTTCCAAAAGCTATTTTCAATAGCTTATTCAAAATCATGGTTTTAAACCATAGTTTTGCTCAAAATCATTTATGGATAAAAATGGTTGTTTGATAAAAATTTTCCCAAACCAAGATTTTGCCCAAAATCTCTTTTCAAACCACACACCCAAACACACAGTAAATATAAGATTTACCAATGAGGGTTTGTCTGAGTGGTAAGCGGCTCGGTATTGCTTAAGCGAGGTCTCGAGTTCAAGCCTTGGCGTATGCAGAAAATTCCCGTTGGGAGACTCACCCACCATAGTCAGGTGTGTGACGCGGGTCGGATCCGGATATGGTCGGGATAAAGTTCCGGTGAACCGAGTGGATAAAAAAATTTACTTTGTGAAATAAATTTAAGTCCCATGAATCCGTTTAGTTTACAGTTTGTATGAGGCGGGAGAAGGAATCATAGTAGAGTTTACTATATATGGTAATAATCTGGGGAGAGCTGGGACTCCAAGTACAGGGAAGGGAAGACGGAACAAGTATAAATAAGAGGACACAAAAGTATATCTCAAACCCTCCGACAAAAAACACACACACACATCAAGGCAATAGTAGTAGAATAAAGGAAAATAGATTAAGAATTAGTTGGGGGAATGGATGGCCAAAACGGTGCTGAGATTCATGGGGTACATATATTTGCTGGTGCCTGACATGATATGTTGAACAATCAACTTATTGGCCCTCTCAGAAGGATGGAATGGGTCCCAAAACGTGTACACATCACAGTCCGGGCACAAGTTAGATGCCACGGTGCACAGCCCAATGCCATTATACGGTCCTTGACCACAGCATGCCACCTTTGATATCACAAATCCTGCTTCCACACAGCATTTCAATTCATTAACACATAAAGTCCTTATTTAATATTACGCGAGAAGAGGGCAGCGGATAAGGAATTAGTCGTGCCAAATGCGCGAGGGTTAGAGATGAAATCGAGGTGCATCTGCTGGGTGTTGACCCCGAAGAAGACCTGGGAGCCAATTTCGCGATTGAGCTGAGCCAACATCTGCACCAGCTGTGGGTTGAACAAGGACACTGCTCGCTGCAGCTCTGCGGAGCATTCCCCATTTCTACTTCGCTGCGCCAACTCCGCCGTTACACACCCCAATGGACCAGTTCCCGTCACCAGCACTCTTCGGGCCCCAATATCATATACTCTCTGAGTAATCGCGTCCTTATCAACAAAATAAAACTTGAAAGCTCGCATGCATCAGATTCGTAGAATCTTCTTATACTCGGAGATCAAATACTTGACGTAATCCGGTAAAGCGAACTGACGGGATCTGGCTGAGAAAGGCACCAGGTAATAGTTATTCACAAAGTCATTACCTCGGAGAGTGATCAGCACCAGTGCTCCATTCACTAATCGCTTCGTCCTCGCGGCTCCAATAAGAGCAGTCACCCTTTCCTGGTATTCTTGGAAGTACTCTAGCTGCCTATATATTATGATGATGTTTACCTGCAAAATTTGCTTACTCTTCTTCAGAACGTGCGCATGCCATTCAACGTAGAAAATAGAGTGCCACGCTTCTAAAAGATCACAGTAGTCCAACGTACAAATTGGATTCCGGTGTCGTTGAGAATTCCAATGCCAGCGGAGGCAAAGTTGGCACCAACAAGCAATCTTAGTCCTGTGAGCTCAGGGCTTAAATATGGTAGAGTGGATTGTGCCCCAAGTTCTTGACCTGCGGAAGCAAGTTAGTCAGAAGAGAGCATTGTGGTAGAAACGTGAATATAAAGAACTGGGAAGTTACTGATGAAGTCAGGGGTGTTGTAGCCATTAGAAAAAGGGCCAGTGGGTCTTCGGGTGGGGTAGTCAATGCCATAAGGAGGAGCGTCGGCTCGAGCGGAGGTTGCCAGGTACTTGTTATTGCCATTGTCGACCAGGGAATAGCCAAACACAAAGAAAGCTCTGGCTCCCTCTGCCCCTCCTGCTGCCAACGCCATGACTACACCCAAGATGATCAGAGCCGGAGAGGTAGCCATTGATCAGTTAGATTGTTAGTTTCAGGGAAGATGGAGGATATAGCGAAAATCAACTTGAAGGATGCTGGGACTCAACTGTGGCAACAGGGGTTATATAGTGTGGCCGCAGGTTGTGTCCTTGTAGACATGAGTAGTCCACGTCGCTAGCTAATAACAGCAAACAACTAGTATAGGTAGTTGAGCATTGAGATTTAAATTGGGGAGAACATTATTGACCATGCATATGCCTCAGAATGAGGGTGCTTTTCCAGCCTCGTTAATTTACCCGTCATGAACGATGAAGCATTCATTCTCACTCTGCCCATCACATATCAACTTTGTGGATGCACCAAACAATTCCCTCCTTCCTTCTTCCTCCTTCATACGATTTGACATCATCTATAGCACCATGTATGTCGGGACCATGAAGTACAACTTACGGCATATGAAAAGAGAGTGGGGATCCTTTTAGCGAGGTACCGAGAACATGGAGAGAGTTCTTGCGCTTGCCTATCCGCCTAGGCGTTGTTGGAACTGCAATTTTAAATCTCTGGAACATAGATTTTGTGAAGTGTTTTAACAAAGAGAGTATCACTAAGATATAGATATATACGATGATATCTGTACATCTTTCGTAATTTTTACTCATTCTTTTTATTTTCATTTATTTCTCATTTTAACCATTTGCCTGATTTACTCTTTGAAAATCACATCCAAACTCTGTGAAGTAGTTTATTAGTTGTACGTGATAAATATGCGCGCGCTCTTGCTTTGGAGCAATCCTTATCTATGTTTATATATATGTTTTTGTTTTGTTGAAAACTGCCTCTGATATTTTTTGTTTTGTGAACTGCTTCTGATATTTGCCCGACGTAGTCAATCTTTCACTAATATAATTACATATGTCGCGTGTGATTGATCTTGTTAGATATAGATACTTGTAATGGTGCACACGGCGTCTAATAAAAGTTGATTTTCCAGCAGCTACTAAACTTGACGTATGGGTCTGTGCTTGATGTGTTTGGAGGGGAACACGTCCAATCCCATACATACATATGCATATTGTGAAGTAACCGTAGAAACGGTTAAACTTGGCCCTCCAATTGTTGATTCCGTTCCATTCCATTCCATTCCCGCTCTTTTTCCTCAACCAACGTGGTTGGCAATTAATTTTCCCCCCTAATTCTCAAACTCAATCCTACATTGCCGTGTTAGCTGCCCAGTTCCACACAGAACCCCCCACAGTCGACCCTGCATCCACCCTGCCTCACAGATTAACAACTCTTCCATACTTCACTCTACTAAACTCAACCCATCTCATGTGAAATCAAATTCCCAGCCCTAATGCCTGTGAATTTGGAGCAGGCCTCGAGAGCACGTTTCATATAACTGAACATTCATATAGTTTTTAGAAGAATCCCACTCAAATTTTTCTTAAGAGAATTTATCTCTATAAAATCCCACAAAATCATTAAATCATTTACCACATATAAGAATTGTTATTTGTTGCTGTTTTACTTGTCAATTGCACATAAAATTTAAGAGAAGAAATGACACATAAAGTTATCATTTGTGTCATCTCATTTATTACTTTTTAACAAATGAGGGTAAAATCATCATTTTATAATTAGAATATCTCCTCTTAAGATTTTATAGGATTTATCAATGATTTATTGATTTTGTGAGGCCTTACGAAGATAAATTCTTTTAGTTGGAGTTAAATTTTTTGCTGACAATGTATAAATTTTTTGCTGACAATGTATGTATTTACTTGAAGGGAAAAATAACCCATTCATTTGTTGGAAAGGGAAGAGCACGTACCATTTAATATGTACGCGTAATAATAAACATGGGGAGCAGCCAAGAGTGGGTACACCGCGTTTGGAGGCCCAGTTAATGCGACAAAACGGGACCTTAGTCTCAATTTATTACAGCCCTGTTCTTAGGTGGCCAGCTCCTAAATCTGGTCCCATCTTAACTCTTTTAAGTTGCGTTCTGTCTCTAGTCAGCCTCCACGTGCCCTACATCTACTGGCGTATCTGTTTCTTTTTTTTTATTTCGGGGGTATGTATTGACTAGGGTTCTGCATCGGGCAGATTTGGGTAGGATAACTTCGTGCTTAGTGTCTTGTTTGAATAATATAAAAGTACTCGATGTTCAATCTTATTTAATAAAAATTTTAATTATTTTAAATTGAGTTTAAACAGGTTTACATGTTTAAGTCATAATATCATTTTCATATTATAAGAAAAAATTTAAAATTATAAACTTTTAAAATAATACTATATTCATATGTCTTCAAGAGTTAAATAATATCCATAATCCACTAAGAATTAGACAACAAAAAGATAATAATTAAAGTCTTGAAATCAATTACGTATAAAAAAATCTTGAAGTCTAAATAGTTTGTAATTATAATTTTGTATCAATCTCTTTAACAATGATAAAGTATCTAAAAAAATAAAATAAATAATTATAATTTATAATATAATTATGATTAGCAAAGTTACAACAACAAAAAATCAATATAATTATAAATATTAAAAGATGTAACTAATCTACTTAAATATCTATCATATTCCCCTTCAAAGTATAACATTTAGGGAGAAAAGTAAAAAAAATAAAAGATAGAATGCTCATGGGCATGACAGGGCAACCCCTCTGCTTGGTGCCCAACCAAAAAAAACGTGACCTATATTTTGTGACCCGATATCTAACCCTACCTTATATTTTTTGAGTTAAATAAAAATTTTTTATCGTAGACTCAGGTAGATATAGTGGGATGCGGGTTTTATATATACCCTTAATATTGATTATATAAAGTTAGAGGTGGAATCAAATTCGTAGTCACCCACCTACTAAAAAAAAAAACCTTTAATGTCATTACATCACAGAGATATTAGTGTCGTATTTTTTAACGACACATCATGCCTCTAATCAAACAAGGGTCAAATTGTTTTAAGGAAGCCAAACAACGGTTTGGAGACAGTAAAGTGATTAGATTAGAATGCTTTACATTAAGCTGACTTTGTTTTATTTATGTAAGTTTTAAGGAATACTTATTTTCTTGAATATGTAACTCAATTTGGATCATTTTTTGAGCCACCTTTACTCCTTCCTCTCCTAATTATTTGTTGGAAAACCTTGCACCGTGCCAAACATGGCCAATGTTTGTTTGGATTGTTAATTGTTTGGAAATTTAAATTTTGTGAAGTACTGACTCTGTGTATTTCATAAATTTGACAACTAAAATACTAATTCTACGTTGGAAGTGCAATAAGTATTCAATATTTATTTAATGGATCTCAAAAGAAGAGTGGCATCAATAACTAAACAGTAGGTGGTCAAAATTTATTTAATGATATTTTACTGTCACAGCCGTTTTTTCCCCTCCCTCCCTCCCTTTTGACCGTCCTGCTTATTATTAATATATCCCATATTCATATCCTTTATATGTACCGAGTAATGTTCTCTCATTTCAATTGGATGGCTCCATCTTGCCTTGTCTTCCCTATACCCGTTAAACTATATACATTTTTGTTAAAAGAAAAGCAATCTTCCCAATTAGTTGACCTCCCTGGCATTGTTTAATTTGCCATATGCTTCATCGTTCAATCACGCGCACGACGGGAAATTAATTTGTCTGAGTGGAAGCAAATTAAAAAGAATAACCTAGCAGAAACCCAAAAAACCAGTTCCGCCACTCATTGATCAGATTTCCCAATCAAAGTGGAAGAAGAATAATTTATTACTACGAGGGACGGACATCAGGGAGCATACAAACACACAGGAATCGCGTGGAGGAACACTAAATAAGGCTTAAATACCCACGGTAGAGAATTAGAAATGATCAGGTCCTGGTATCGAGAGCCGTGATGGTGCTGAGATTCATGGGGTGCATGTACAGAGTGGAGCCCGCCAGAATCTGCTGCACTATAATTCTGCTGGCTTTCTCCGACGGGTGGAACGGATCCCAGAAGGCGTAGAGGTCTCGGTTTGGGCACAGGTTCGAAAGTGGCGTGCACAGTCCTATCCCATTGTATGGGCCCTGACCGCAGCATGCTACCTTTGACGTCACAAATCCTGCAGGCCCAATCCATGTTTACAACAAGTTGACCGAATACGCAAGATTATTGTGTGGGTGACACGTGTACACTACATACCATAGGCTTGGGGATTGGCGATGAAGTCCATGTGCATTCGATAAGCATTGGCTGCCACGAACACGTCAGCACCGACCTCCTGGTTAAGGCCTGAGATCATATCCACCAGCTGGGGATTAAACAACGATGCCGCCCTCTGCAGTTCCTCATCGCAATCCCCATTTCGGCTACTCATCGCTAGTTCTGCCGGAACACATCCCATCGGTCCCGTTCCCGTTACGATCACCCTCCTTCCTCCCAAATCATACACTCTCTGCCTCGTCCAAGTTTCGCCAGCCATCCAAACACAAACAATTCAATTACAGCACAAAACAATAACTTCATTGCAATAGAGAGAGAGAGATGATTAACGTAGTACTTGATTAAATGAATATATGTGTACGTCTCAAATAAAAAATGCGCTTTTAATAAGGCGCATAAGTGGCTTGCATAGACAAATCCTGGTACCCCACACCAGCCCAACCCAACATCCACGTCACTTGTCACTTTGCATGAACACCACCTTTTAACTCACGTAATAGCGGCATATGGTCACCCACCACAGAGAGACTAACATCTGCATTTAAGTATTAACAGAAACAATATATTAGGTAAAGATCACTACCTACCCTGAGAATTTTACGGTACTCAGAAATGAGATAGCGAACGTAATCGGGGAGAGAGAATTGGCGAGATCTCGCAGAGAAGGGAACCAGGTAGTAATTGTTGACAAAATCGTTGCCGCCGAGAGTGATGAGCACGAGTGCTCCGTTTACTAGTCGGCGGGCTCCTTCCGCACCAATATGTGCGCCCAGCCTTTGCTGGTAATGTTCAAAAAACTTCAGTTGCTTGTAGATGTGGATGATGTGCAGCTGCCACAAATACTTATATATATTAACCTCACGTCACGTCCCTAGAAACCGCATATTAATTAGAAAATGGACGCATACTCACAAACTGAAATCCTGTGTCATTGAGAATCCCGATGCCGGCTGACGCAAAATTCGCACCAACTAGCAGCTTCTCTCCGGCTAGTTGAGGGTTCAAATAGGGGAGAGTAGGCTCTAAGCCAAGCTGCTCACCTGCATGATCATAAACCCGTACATTTTACATATGCCAAAACTAAGCATCAATTGAAATTCTATATATGGAGGATTATATATATACTGATTAAGTCAGGGATGTTGAGGCCATTAGAGAAACGCCCGGTGGCTCTGCGAGTCGGGTAGTCAATGCCGTAGGGGGGAGCGTCAGCTCGTGCAGTGGTCGCCAGGTAATCGTTGTTGCCGCTATCTACCAGTGAATCTCCAAATACAAAGAAAGCCCGCTTTGGCTGCGCTGAAACTGAACCCATTGCCACCACCAAGCTTGCTATGGCACAATAGTAACCAAACGCTTTACGACTACCCATATGATCTTTCATTTTTCTATAGCACTGCACTCACGTGGGATATTTACTCCAACTCCGCGGTGGATTGGAAATGAAGGGGTGTGTGGCTTTATATAAGGTCATTGGCTGCCTTCATTTTAATCTCAGTAAGCCACGATCGATCATAAATGTCTTGCTTTACCACCACTCCAGCTTTAAAGCAGCCGCCGAATCGAGCTGAGAAGCAAGTACCCTCCAATAATTGCTCTGCCCAATTCCATATGGCATATGGTAGCCTTTTCCTCACTCGTTAACCATTTCATTCTCCGTATTAAAATGTGGGGGTTCTCACTTATTACTAGCCGTCCTTACAGCCTGGTAATAAAACATAACGTACATATATAGTCTTCGCCGTTCGTCCTGGACCCAGAGCTTACTATCACGAGCAAATACTATATTTACTTTCAAATTTACCACCGCTTTGCATCCCTCTATTTTGCATGGAGCCAAGTGGCATCCGAGGCACTTGATATGCTTCACTCTTGTTTGGGAGAGTGGGTGAGGATTTAATATCAGGGACGGCCTCCCAGAGCAGGTGACGTCAAATGGTAAATACCAAACTAACTTCAAAACTAGTATGTTCCGGTGAGAATTGCTCTTCCAGCTTTCATGTTTCGAGCCGATCAACCGCTTCTAAAAGCTGTTTGCAGCGATGTCGATTTGATAATGACTCCACCGTACCACGCCTATTCATCGATCTTCCTCTGACTCGGAGTCTCGGGATGTTCTCAATATTCTCTATGATCACGAGCACATTAATGGCTAATTATTATTATTGTCCGCTGACAGCCGCCAATCGGGTATTTTTGGGCATTCGTTAATTATGATAGATGGTTCTTTGGTCCAAATAATTAACATTCCCGGGTGATAATGACATTCAAAATAACTAATGAGCGAGGGCAACACAAAAATGAACAGGGAAAGGGACAATTTTTCATTGCAAAAAAAGGCCCCGGAGTTTGGTCGGTGTAATCTTCCAGAATGTCCTGTCTTTTTCTTCTTCTTCTTCTTCTTCTTCTTTTTTTATGGTACAAGGCATAAATAATGACCCTCAAGGGAGAAAACCGCGCGTGGCTACAGATTCAAAACGGATTGAAATGAAACCCAATGAAAACAAATTAAGATAGGCTAGGATTATAAGAGAAGATATGATAACGTTGCAGGTATTTTTGGTTTATCATTTTATACCAGTAATTTTTGGTTTATTTATATGAGCAATATAATGGAGGGAAAAGGGATTGGAAGGCATGGGGATGTGATGAAGTGAGGTGAGGTTAAGGTTGACAGGTAATGAAACACTCACATGAGGCTAACCCCCCATTTCCAGTTTATCATTCCAATCTTTCCTGGGCCTTAGCATTTATCGAGACTTCCCAGATGTTTCCCCTCCTTTTTCCAAAGCTCCCAGAAATGCTGTCTCTGTTAATAGTTCAGTGCTCCCATTAAACCAAAAATCCAATTCTTACCTGATTGTTCGGTAGTTGCGAGTGTTTTATGCATGATTTACAGACATCCTTATCACAATACGTTTGTATGCATTTTTAATTAGGCTTCTAAAAATTTGACGCTTCTCTTAAAAATTTGATCACATTTTCCCGTTCTGGTCTAAGAAAACCCTAACACTAAGTTATTACTCGTTTTTCAAACAATATTTTAGATATTAAAAAAGGATTTATAATTTTTAAAAATACTTATGATAACATATATAATTTTATAGATGATCCTTGTGGTGATATAGTGTGTGTTTATAAACATTCTAAATTTTGGTTTTAAAAGAGCTTATGGCCCAAATATCGGATTAGAAAAATTTTAAAATAAATAGTCATATTTGTTCAAACGGGCTTTTGAACTAAACCATGGTTTAAAACTAAGGTTTTGAATAAGCTAGTCAGACTAGCTTTGGAATAGTAAATAGCTTATGAATTACCTAATTACTCTTTTACTCTTACTTTTTCTTACACTCTCTCTCCTCTTTCATCTTTACTCTCTACCTCTCTCCTATCTACTCTCTCCTCTCTCATACTTTTAATAAAATTATACCCTCTTCAGTAATTTACCAATTATAAAAGTCATTCTACTAATAATTATTCAAACACTCATTTTTTCAGACCCATTTTTTTTCTATAAGTTATTCTTCAGAACTCTTCTTCTAAAAACTGTCCAAATTTTTTTTTTAATAAGCCTTTTCTAAACTCTAATTCAAACGGCCCATAGGCTATCCATGACCCGACCAAAGTTGCATTCAATAAACGAGCTTCGTAGTTAAAGGGTCAATGGCTCCCTCTTTGTCTTTGGATTTTCAAGGGCCAAATCAACAATTTAATATTTTTTTTATAAAAAAATTTAAGTGGGTCGACACCAATCCTATTAAGATAAATGCACAATCTCAAGACTCAGAAAATATTTATAAAAAACTTACTAAAATCACTTATCAAAGAGCTATCACAACAGTAAATAAAAATTGAAATCACATATTTATAAGATATAAATTTATTATTTATTATATATATCAATTCTCATTCTCAATAATTCAATATTTGATATACAAGGCAGGGTACAGGTTCTACGTGAAGAAGCCGAAAGCCACAGCAGAGGATCGGGGGAGTGGGCCTGGTTGAGGCCCAACAAAGTATCAGTCAGTATTTACACTTACTTATTCAGCCCAATATTTGATTTTAGTACTAGATTGTTAGTGAATAATAAGTTCGTCATAAATTTCATTAATAAGGGTGGGTATATTAATATGTTAGCCAACACATATTATAAGTAACAGACTTATATTTCATAAAGATGAGTTTGATTTTCGTTACCGTCATGAGGACTCTTTTGATAGGTGATCTTATAAGTTCTCTGTAAGCGTTCTCTAAACCTGTAGCTGTACCCTGACTTTAGTAGGAGACTGGTGCCGAACCCACCTAATTTTTTTTGTATAAAGAAATTATTTTTTACAGTAAATATAATTATAAAGGCTCATATAAAGTTTTGAACCGTCGTCTAAAGATCGTCTGTTCACGTGCGCCAAACTTTAATTTTAAACCCGGATCATAGATTGAATGGCATAAGACCGCTCTTAACTAGCAAAAATGTTTTGGATATAACATATCTATCATATTTTGTAAATTTTTATAAGGGACCGTATTTTTTAAATTTGATGTAATTGAAGAAAAATTAATTCCGGTCATAAATTTTACATTCCGTTTCATGTGAATCCTTTTCCGCCAGAATTAAAATCAGTCCATTTGCAAGAGATAAGGCATGATTTTTTTTGTTGGTACAAAAATTTTTAAAAATAGGTTGGGCTCACCTATGATTTAAAGGTAAGACGAAATCTTCTTTCTTCCTAGGCTATACCAATGTCGGGCAGGACAAGCATTTTATTACCCTCAAGCGTAAATCACCTAAAAATTATATCTTTTAAGTATCACGACTAGAACTACAACAAAATAGTCCTCCCGATAAATTAAAGTCAGGACGGAGCGGATTTTCAAAATGAACCCAACAGCCCAAGAAAAACGTTGACCGCTGGGAAGACCATGATTTCAAACAAGGGAGTGAGAGAGAGAGGGGAGGCGTATAGCATGTGCGTGGCATTAATGTTATTAGAGGCGTTGAATGTGGGAATATAGAAAAGAGCGGAGTAGCGGCGTTCCGGCAAACGCAGGTTTGTTAAGTTTGGTTGGTATGCAACATAGCTAGTCTCTGTTCCACTAAAACTGGCTTTTCAATTATGCAATATATATATCCTAACTCAATTAAGATAAAGACGACGTTATACATACATATATATATATATATATTCTTATTCAGGAAAATTAAGAGCATTCGCATGGAAGCGTACATTGCAATAATTAATTAATTTGAAGAGGAACACATCACTCATCGGCTCAATGAAGAAAGACAATACAAAAGTAGAGGAAGGATAAATAGTATAACGAAGAGAAAATAAATAAAGGCTATCATAAGCTAAGTCCTAGAATCCAAGGCCAAGATGGTGCTGAGGTTCATGGGGTTCATGTATTGGATGGATCCGGTCATGAACCTGTCCACAATCAGTCGGTTGGCTCTCTCGCTGGGATGAAACGGATCCCAGAATGCAAATATGTCCCTGTTTGGGCACAGGTTCGACGCCGGAGTGCACAGCCCGATCCCATTATATGGTCCCTGACCACAGCATGCCACCTTTGACGTCACAAATCCTGCATGCATACATGTTCATTTCCGTTAAAATTCGAACCGAAAACCGAAAAAGAAAAGGGCCGAATGTTTAGGACAAATTAAGGAAGCCGCTGGGCGGTTGATGTTAAATTACGTTGAGCGCATTTACTGGTGAATCGGAGTCGCACCTAACTCACTGTCACCCGTAATTAGACAAATAAATAGACGTACGTACATATGCATTTAGTGGGAGCATCGTACGTGAGCGTATGGTCCCCGAATTCATTGTGGAACAGGAGAGCAGATAGATACTAATTAATGTGATTGGCATGAGAAGTTACCGTAAGCTTGAGGATCAGTAACGAAATCCATGTGCATGGCGAAGGCATTGGCGGAGATGAAGACAGTGGAGCCAATTTCAGAGTTGAGTTGGTTGAGCAGTTGGACGAGCTGCGGATTAAACATATCAGCCGCCGCCTGCAGTGCCGCGTAGCACTCCCCGTTCCTGCTGTGCAGCGCCAATTCTGCTGGCACGCACCCTATCGGTCCCGTCCCCGTCACCAGCACTCTTCTCGCTCCCAGCTCATACAGTCTCTGCATTCACTCTTTCTTTAATTCCATGTATTGAATTAAATACCCCTCCCCTATGCTTTCCCATTCTTGCCCGTTCCTTTTCTTTTGATAGTAATAGTATGAATGAATTAATTACCACGAGAATCTTGCGATACTCGGAAATGAGGTAGACAACGTAATCGGGGAGGGCGAATTGGCGAGATCTGGCGGAGAAGGGCACCAGGTAATAGTTGTTGACGAAATCGTTGCCGCCCAGTGTTATCAGCACCAGCGCTTCGTTCACCAGTCGTCCCGTCTGCTCCTCTCCGATCAGTGCGCTCACCCGCTGCTGATACTGCTCAAACAGCTCCAACTGTCTCCCGATTCTTATTATGTTTATCTGCACATCATTTCATAATCAATCACATATATTGCTAAAACATTCCATCAAGTAGTATATAATTAGGTCATGAGCCCTTACAAACTGCACTCCTGTGTCGTTCAGAATTCCTATTCCCGCAGAAGCAAAGTTAGCACCCACGAGGAGATTCTCTCCGTTCAGCTCTGGACTCAAATATGGCAACGTCGGTTCTGATCCAATTTTCTCACCTGCATGCGTGCGTGCACACGAACATATAATACATGTAATGGAGGTGATGACGACAGAATAAGCAGTATACGTACTGATAATGTCGGGGATGTTGAGGCCGTTGGAGAAACGGCCGGAGGCCCTGTGGGAGGGGGAATCGATGCCATAAGGGTATGAGTCAGCGCGGGCGGTGGTGGCCAGGTAAT
Organism: Leucaena leucocephala; assembly: GCA_037074615.1. Lineage (NCBI taxonomy): Eukaryota > Viridiplantae > Streptophyta > Magnoliopsida > Fabales > Fabaceae > Leucaena > Leucaena leucocephala. The sequence goes on from JAYWLJ010000075.1 coordinate 296,506, forward strand.
TGTTGTTGCCGTTGTCCACCAGTGAGTCCCCGAACACGAAAAGGGCTCGACCCTCTGCTCGCGGAGCGACGCTGCTCCAAGTCATGATAGCGCACGTTAAAATGCAAACCCATATCTTGTTCTCCATGGCCGTGTTCGTCTCAAGGAGCTGGTGCTAGATATATAAAATCTGGCGTGCCAGTCACTAGCTATTCAGAACTCAGAAGGAGTACTCCTATATATAAAATCTGTCGTTGTGGTTTTGAATGGTAGTGCCTACCCCGGCCCCCCCCCCCCCAGTCATACTGTACAAGTCAATTTCACCTTCAGTTTTTACTTTCTCTACTTTTATTAATGCATCGTGGCCTACACTAGCTGGCCGTGCTTCTCGATCTTCCTCATCCACTGCTTCCGTTCAAACCTAATTATGACATTATTACACTACTCTAGTATCTTTGTTGGCTAACATACTCGATCCCTCTGCTGCTTTATATATACAAGATATTTTCTACTAGGTTTAATTTATAGCATGCGTAAAATGGTTGAAATATTTACCTACTCACATCTTATGAAAAAAGAGCGAGGGGATAATTAATTTGTATGAACAAGTTGATTAGATTTTGTGAATGCAAATATAATTGGTGAGGAGGGAGTCCAATTGTTTGTGATGGAGTGTAGGTAGGTGCAAGAAACCCCAAACAAGATCAAACAATAAAGTCTCTTTAATGCATGGCCTCTCTCTTTCTCGCCCAGCATCCTCCCCTCCTCACATACTATATTTAGTAGCCCTGTCGGCGTTTCTTACGAGTATATACATTTACTCGCACCAGCCTCGCTCCTATGCTTTTCTTTACTCGTATCACTCTCTCCCTTTTTAGATATCCTTCACATCCAAACTAGTACTTTGCTTTTTAATTAAATTGAAATAGAATCAAACCTTGAAACATACTTGTACGCATAATTTTAGTTTCATTACACAATATTTGAATTGAATGTTAGCTGGCATGCAAGGGCGGATTATTGAAAAGCATGCATGCATATATAATATAAAATTTGGATAACTTTTCAAACAATTATATATTATACTAACGAAAAATTAAAAGTTGGAAGGTCATGGCCTGCCACTCCCCCTTCCCCTCCCCTTCGCCATCGTTCATTGATGATCCTGCTTGATATCTTCAATAAATTAAAAACTTATTATATAAAAAATAAGATATGCAGCATACTACTAGTATCCATCACATTTCAGATATTATTATTCAATGATAATAATAAATTATTAGTACTATTTCTTTTTTAAATTTACATGCACATGAAATGGAATTTATTGCTCCCAACATGTCCTTTTTTTAAATTAAAAAAAAATCGACCGAAAAGGAAGAGTTCCGCGAATATCGATCCTAACCCTGGCCATCTCTTTATTTTCCTTCAAATTAAGGTCAGCTGGAGTATACTCCTATATACAAAAGCTACTTATAGGCTCAATTGCAATTAAAGCACTCGCTCTCGATCGGGAGGAGTTGATCGGTCATCCACCGCTCCCTTTCCTTTTTTTAAGAAACCTAACGCTTTCAATCTACAAAAAACAGAAGGCCGGAGCAAAGACATTAATACAGTACCACTACATGTTTAATTACAAGTATTCATGCTGTTATAAGGCTGATTTGATAATCTCATGTGGATAAAACAATATTAGTTAATTAAAAGGCAGTTAATTATATCATGAAGAATAATGTAAAGAAACTGTAAAGCTTCCCAAATATGTATATCCATAACAAGAGTCGATCGATGCAACATTAATTAATTACTTCTAATTTTAATTGTATAAAAGGAAGGGCAAAATAAGAAAACAGATATTAAATACTTTTACACCATCAAACTAGGCTTATACTTTGAATGAAGCCAAATTGAGGAAGAATGACCTGTTGAGTTGGGAGAACAGCAAAACGACGTCGATGGATGCCATTAATTAGGAAAAGGGACGGTTGCACCGTCATAAATAGAGAGGGACACATCAAATGGGTGGAGATTTTGTGAGGCATGTGAGGAAAGTAAATGAGGTGGGTGGATTTTAACTACCACTAGCTACTATATTATACCAGTTGACACATTAGTTTAAGCATGGGAGATATATATATGATGGATGGATGGGATCCACATATTAATAGTCCATACATAGTAATTCTCCAATCCTGACGTGTGTGGAGTATTCAATCTATGTCTGGTGAACAAACTGTATATGAAATGATGGAGAAAACAAATGAAACAAGTATGGGAATAATCGGTGACCATCTGATCTGCTCTAATGGAGCTTGTGTGTTGATGGTAAGAGGCCGCGATGATAAGCATTGGTAAAGGGAGAAGGACGTACCTCACGATCGAGTCTACCAGTTTGTAGGTTACTGACATGCATATCGCAGAAAATGACGTTGCACCACCTTCTTTCATCTTTATATCCCACTCTAATCCCTGCATGTGAACTCATCTTCGTTCATTATCATTACTTATTTCTTTTCTCCGCCCTTTCATCTCAACGTCTGCGAATTAGCAACAGTCTTGGACACCATCCTAGGTAATATCGTGCTCGTTCACCCAACGCCACCCCTTCGCCCTTTTAATTTAGTGTTAACTAATCCGTCTAATACGCTATTTAACAGGCCTTAATTTTCCCTATGTAACTTTGCATCGTCACGTTTCATGGCAATGAGTCTCGACCAAAGAGCAGTTCTGTTATGGTGATTGGTGAACTAGCATGTGCAAATACAATAACTCACTCTAGGATAGATAGGTAGAGAAATAATGAATAGATAGAAGATGAGGTGAGAAGCTTAAGGCATTGTTTGGTTGGGGGGTTTTGGAGGGGAGGGGAGGGGAGATATAAGTGTGTTTGCTTGGGAAAAATAGAGGGGAGGGGAGGGAAATATTTTTGTCTTTTTTTGCTCCCCTACCCCTCTCTCTCACCCCTCCAAATTTGGGGTTTTTTGGAGGGGTGAAAAATATTATGTATTATCTTGACTAAATTACCCCTGCCAATTTTTTGATTTTTCAGGATTGCCCTCAGCTAAAAAAAAACCTTTTTCCCTTCTCATTCCCGCCATTCCCAGCTCCCGCGTGTGATCTGGGTCATTCTCCATCGATCCGCGCCTGAAATAACTGCTGCCGGTCGCTCGACTGGAAGGCTGAATCTCTGAAGTAGAGCAAAACGGCGCACAGAAGAAGACGGTGCTTCAACGTAGCTCCTCACTATCTCAGGTTTGTTTTTCCCTATTCTGCTGAAATGCGCTGCTAGGTTTTTCTAATTAGTTTTGCTCCTGTTCATCTTGCTAGGGTGTGACTGTTCTGTGAGTTTTGGGTTTAGGGTTATTTCTTTGCGGTGTTGACCTTATTGAAAAAAACTGTATATTTAAGTTTCTTTATCTTTTTTTGTCTTTTTTTTGCTCCCCTACCCCTCTCTCTCACCCCTCTAAATTTGGGGTTTTTTGGAGGGGTGAGAAATATTATGTATTATCTTGACTAAATTACCCCTGCTAATTTTTTTATTTTCCAGGATTGCCCTCAGCTAAAAAAAAACCTTTTTCCCTTCTCATTCCCGCCATTCCCAGCTCCCGCGTGTGATCTGGGTCATTCTCCATCGATCCGCGCCTGAAATAACTGCTGCCGGTCGCTCGACTGGAAGGCTGAATCTCTGAAGTAGAGCAAAACAGCGCACAGAAGAAGACGGTGCTTCAACGTAGCTCCTCACTATCTCAGGTTTGTTTTTCCCTATTCTGCTGAAATGCGCTGCTAGGTTTTTCTAATTAGTTTTGCTCCTGTTCATCTTGCTAGGGTGTGACTGTTCTGTGAGTTTTGGGTTTAGGGTTATTTCTTTGCGGTGTTGACCTTATTGAAAAAAACTGTATATTTAAGTTTCTTTATCAAGACCGTAAAAGTAAAAATTTGAGTCAGGTCTTAAGTTTATATGTATTTAATATTTATTGTATACTCTATATGATTTTGATGAGTTCTGAAATTCTTAACATGTATGTTTTCTTCTTGAACTTTTTGGAGTCTGAATGCATGCTAAGAAGTAAGACTATTACCTTTTGCCTTTCAGTTTGCTCTTCTTAAGAACATGGCTGCCGCTGGGGAAATTGGGGTTGCCGAATTCCTTCAGGTTTGCTTTTGCTCCTTTTATTTGAGTTCACGGAATCCCAGAATTCCATATATACACCTTTTGTTTTGTTAGGACCTTTTGAAATGTTTGTTTGTAATGAAATTTTATTATTGGTGTGGATGGGTTGTAAATTTCGGTTTCCTTTGTGTTTCTTGTTGGCCAATTGAACAGCATTCTATGGGTCTTGTTTCTGCCATACATTGAATCTTTAAATAATTTAATGCTATTGTGTTTTTTCGTTTTATGTGTCAATGGCTTCAGGGTACATGCAGACAAAGTCTATTTTTAGTGAAGAAATCTCATTGTGAGAGGAGTAATTTTCTATGGGGTACAGTTTAGAATAGAAGTCAAGTGCGGGGTTCCATTAGAAAAGCCTTATCTTTGAGGTGCCATGGTCAAACAAATCCCCAAGCTGTGGTTGCTGGGGGTGTAAGTAATTTATTTAGATGATCAGTCTAGCTTGGTTGTGAAGCCTGTGTTGAAAATTCTTCATTATTATCGGGTTCCATTGATCAAAGAAAGTGCAGCTGCTGAACTTCTTAAGGAGATTCAAAACAAAGTCTCTGATCAGATAGTGGCTTTGCAAACAGAGCCGTGTTTTACTATTGGGATTGAAACAGAACTTTTAAGCCAAAAACTTTCAGTACTTAAATGGCTTCTTCAAGAAACATATGAGCCTGATGCATTGCAAACCGAGAGCTTTCTAAATAAAAGTTTGAGGGTATATTTGTCAATTTTTCATTACCTACCCTACCCTACCCTCTTGAACCAAACAAGAAATATCATTTCTCCTCCCCTACCTTCACACTTGTACCCTCCCCTACCTTCTCCTAACCTTCCTTAAATTAACTTAACCTACCCATAGCCTAATTGGGGGGGGGGGGGGAGGGGGGGCGAAAGAAAGCCCAAATAAGCAAAATGGGCCTCCGTGTTAGATGATTGAGCCTTGACGCCTAATCCGCCTTGCCTTCCAAGACAACTCTCCCCGTCGCGTCGCGTCTAATCCTACATACTTCCAACTCAATCGTCTCTCTCCGCGCATACCCTCCTGAATAAACAATAACACCCACAACAAAACTGGATCAGCCTTTAAAATTTAAGACGAGGATAGGCTAAATATTCCTGAAAGAGACGATAGAAAGAAGAGTGGATTAAATGACTTTAATGCCCTTCATAAAAAATAATAATATGATCATTTTTAAAATGATTACAATAATTAGTTTTAAATATTTATTGCGTGGATAATTGTAATCATCAATGAGTAATATAAAAATAATAATTTCCTTATAATTTGAAAAGCTCCATATAATATTAAATACCTGCAAGTCTCGGGAAGCCTGACCATAATCGTGAAACCCAAGTAGACGAAGGCAGAAACTTGGGGAGAAAGGAAGAGAAGGCAGAACAAGTGAAAGGGGAGATGAAGAATGTGGCACAGTGTGGAGATCTCCGCAAGATTGAATCTCAAACATAATTCAGCTGGAATGGAAGCTGTTTGAGAGTTGGTGTAGACGTACGAATCCCAATCAGCCGCTTCCCAATCCCAATGCAAGGAAAGCTCTTTAGGTTTCCCTTTCCCTCAGCCCCTCTCCACCCAACCAAACGCTCCCAATGAATTGAGCAGCCCCCTTGGAGCAGGCATTTCTTTTATGGTTTTTGGATAATGCATGCTATTATTAAAATTCATTCAATGTATTGACTCAGATTTGATAATTCTTTTAGTGTATAGAGTTTGCGGTTCAAATATTCCGGACAAATCAAATTTCATAGGACTGCACTCACTATCAAACAATAATTAATAGTAGTAGTAATAAGATGATGTGTGGGCAGGGGTGGAATTAAAAGGTCGAGCCTTGAAGGCCATTCATTTCAACCCGTCTAACTCTGACAGCTCAAATTTTGTATTCAACTCCAGATTCGAGAATAGAAGCTTACCCGGTGGTAATATAATGACCTCCTCCTTCTCATTGCAAAATCCGGCACCGGTGTTGTTTGTTTGAGTAATTTATTATATTACGTGTATTTCATGAAGTGTTTTTTGAATTACGTGTGGCACATGCACGGGGGACAGCCCGCTAATTTTCAGCACCCAGCTTCAAGTTGCTCCCTCTCAACTCTCGATAAACATCTTCCTTCTCTCAAAGTCTAAAACCCCCAGTAGAATATTTCGTCTAATTTTATATTCTTAATTACATTAATTAAACATTAATCAATCCCTTAGTTACTCCTTCATCATCAAAACTGTATTAATAGCAGGCTATACCGTCTAGCGCGTAGATCCGTAGCCCGCCAGAAATTCCGAGGATATATGCCTCTGCTTGTATGAGTGTGTGAGACTGATGATGATTAAAAAATTTGATTTTGTAGGAGCGAAGAATAAAGGCAATGAATGCAGCGGCCCCCGTGGCGCTTGGAAAAGGTCAGAGCAATTGAGTGAGAGAGAGCGAAGCAAAGGGATGGAGAGACCGTGAAGGGAAGGAAGCTAAAGAAGAGAGAAGAGAGAATACAAAAATTAATGGCAAATGGTATGGTGGCAGATACACATTGAAGGAGTGCAATAAAAGGTTAGGTGGCTCTTCGTTTTTACAATGCTTTGAAGACAGGATACCCCAACCCCTCTCTCTTTAATAATTTCTTCAACCCCTTAATTTCATTTCGTTCAACTTGTATGTGTCACTCCCATAGACAAATGTTTGATGAATTAATATGCGTCATCGTCAAATACATGAATCAAATGCTAGCAATCATGATGTCGATAGCGCCTCTGAGGCCTTGCTTAATTAGCCTCACCCACCTTCCCTTCCTCCCCATTTAATATTTCCCGATCAGTCCTTTTCCCTCTTCCCTTTTCTCCTTCGCGCATAGTCAGATTTCCTCTCTGCTCTTTGCTTTGCTACTAATGGTTTCCGGCTCTTAACTCCTTTCAAACAATAACCCTGTTTCTTTCTTGGCACTGAAAGAGATATGGGTACTACTGCTGCCAGGAGGATCGCCAGGTGTTCCGACCGTCGTCTTCTTCTCGTGCCTTTGTTCTTGGCGGTCCTTCTCCAAGCTGTTTCCGCCGACCTAAACTACACCAGGTACAGGCCTGTTAGTAGCCTCAGACTGGAGAGGATTCAAAGGCACTTGCGCAAGATCAACAAGCCTCATGTCCTCACCATAGAGGTAATACTTCCTTTTCATTTACTCTCTCTTACATATGATCGACAACTTGGTGGGTGTGGTTGATAATTCCAGAGCCCAGATGGGGATGTCATCGATTGCGTTCACAAAAGGAAACAGCCAGCTCTAGATCACCCACTTCTAAAGGATCACAAGATCCAGGTGCAACTATAATTATTCGTCTTCTCTGCATTTTACTTTTGATGTCATCGTCGGACAATTTAAACAGATGTATATATTGTATGGAATGTGACAGAGGACGCCGACAAGGATGCCGATGGGGATGAAGGAAGTGATGGAGGGAGAGAGATCAGAAGCAGAAGAGATGATGGTGACGCAAATGTGGCATCGGAATGGGACGCGGTGCCCGAAGGGGACGATTCCCATAAGGAGGAGCACGGTGCATGATGTGTTGAGGGCCAAGTCGTTGTTCCATTTCGGCAAGAAACATCCCCGCCGCTCCCCCAATCCTCTCTCTCGCGGCACCGACGCTCCCGATGTCGTCTCCGGCAACGGCCACGAGGTCCTTTCATTTACTGCTCTTTCCTTTCATTTACTGCTCTTTCCTTTCCACTCTATCTACCTCATTAGTCACGCATCATCACCTCACCTAGATTCCCCGACTTGCGCCATAAAAATTGTATGATTAATAAATGCGTACCCAGTCCTGGTATAAGTTAACTGTCACAACCAATGCTAGATTCATACAAGTCTGTGCAAACAAATACTAATTAATTAAGTTTTCACTTGCATTCTCCAAAGTGGAGAGAGAGGGGAAGGGGTTGGGTTTTGCAACTGTGAACTAAATAATTACATACTAAGGAGGATATTAATTAGCGGTATTAGTTGAGTATTGAGATGAGATGGAGTGGCATTGATTAAGGGAATGATGAAGGGGTTGTGATGGGTGCAGCATGCAATAGCGTACACGGGGACGACGGAGGAGGTTTACGGGGCGAGGGCGACCATAAACGTGTGGGACCCAACGATCCAGGTGGTGAACGAGTTCAGCCTGTCGCAGATCTGGATCCTCTCGGGATCCTTCGACGGCACCGATCTCAACAGCATCGAAGCTGGATGGCAGGTACTCCTTTTTACTCGGTCCTTGACCCTTCCACTTTCATTTCCTATTATGACGCTTTGATTATTGCACTAGACAGGTCAGTCCGGAGCTTTATGGTGACAGCAGGCCCAGATTGTTCACTTATTGGACGGTCAGATCTCTCTCATGCTTAATTCTCTATACTAATTAGTAATTAGTCACAATTTATAATGCCACTAATAATGAACTAAATATCAACTCGTGTATACATATATATCTTGTATATATATGCAGAGTGACTCGTATCAAGCCACCGGATGCTACAACCTTCTGTGTGCTGGTTTTGTCCAAACCAACAGCAGGATAGCCATCGGAGCCGCCATTTCTCCCGTCTCTTCCTATGCTTCCAACCAATACGATATTACCATCCTCATTTGGAAGGTCTCATCATCATCATCGATATTGATTCTTATTCGTTATATCTAAACTCAAAACACCTTGATACATGAGACATTCTTGTGATATAGGACCCGGAGGTGGGGAATTGGTGGATGAGTTTCGGCGACAACACATTGGTAGGGTATTGGCCGGCAGAGCTATTCACACACCTAGCAGACCACGCGACGATGGTGGAATGGGGCGGGGAGGTGGTGAACACGCGAACCAACGGCCAGCACACGTCCACCCAGATGGGGTCCGGCCACTTTCCCGGCGACGGCTTTGGAAAGGCCAGCTACTTTCGCAACCTTGAGATAGTGGACACCGACAACAGTCTCAGCGGCGTCCAAAACATCCAAACCTTGGCAGAGAACACTAACTGCTACGATATCAAGAGCTCCTACAGCAGCGATTGGGGCACTTACTTCTACTACGGCGGCCCCGGCCGCAATCCCCTCTGCCCTTGATCCTATATCCCTCTCTCTCCCCTCAACTCTTCACCAATTGTACGTATTAATTCATCACATACATTTCATTCTTGTTAGTTTCTGTCACTTCCACCACCTTCTTTTTGGTAACTTGTTCATGCCGGAAGGGATCGGAAAGCCACAATTTTTAACTTGTCAATAACAAAAAGAATTCGCATTCTTTTATAATTACCCTCTTGTGAAGCATGCATGACCTCATACAAAAGCAAATTGACGTGAGGTTGAGGTTTGTGGATAGCATATGGCCAAATCCAAATGCAACAAAAGAATAGTTAATTTCTTCCATCATCATCCACATTCTAATTACTCATTTAGCCATATATTTCTGTGAATGATCCGTATGTTTCGGTTCATATTTTATCATCTTTTTTCTTCTAAAATAGAACGAGTCCAGATTGGTTTCTTGTGGTAAGTTGTATAGCTAGACGATCCGTAGGTAGCATAATTAAACATATATAAAAGAACAGCTTCAAAGGAGGCCTTCAATTGAGGGCGCACGTGGGAAACGAGATGACGACACTTGCTATGCCTACATTCCGTGTTACTACTATTATAGTATTACCAATAAGCATACATAGTAATGATGTGTCAGAGAAGGGGTTTCCTCCATTGGACTAACTTATGAAAGGTATGTCATTAAAAAAGGTATATTAGGAGGTCCTTCCGACTACCGTAGAATTTCATAAGCCAAAAGGTATGTCATCTCTTGTGAATCTCAATTGTCAATATAGTTGGCTTCATCAGTTCGTCTGTTAATGCATGCCTCTCCATTCTCTAATATTATTGGTCCATCCGATCCACGATAGTTCAAAAATATGTATTTATAAGAATTGGGAAAACAAAAGGTAACGAGTAAATGGGTGAGAAATGTGTATATTATTCAATTAATAAGCACATATTGTACATTATAGATACCCTTATTTCACAATCAGTTTTATTTTTTCCTTAAATTATAAAATATTAAATTTTCTACGGCCCCCAATTGAACAGTGAACCAGTACCTAAATTGGTGTGTCCTTTTCGCACATGAGGATGTACGTGACGAGGCATCAGAGGCGGAAGAAAATAGCGAACAAGTTTATAATCAAAGAGGAAAGCAAACATGGGGTATGCGTAAAATACAATACTGCTGCTAAGATCGTGTGAACATACGAACCCCGTTCACTGCCACCTCATCACTAATGATTCATTACAATTACAACATGCTGTGACTGAGTGGATCACTTTAGGGACCATGAGATAAAGTCTGGTCCTTCACTATGATGGTATTGCTCACATTATGCCATGCATATACAACATCACTCACAAGCAAAACTGGAAAGGAAGCCCCAAAAAACTCAATCTTTCTTTGATTTGAGCTGGATCCCGAGTAGCACAAGTCCCACTGAGGTAAATGCTGACAAGAATGTCGAAGAGTAGAAAAGAGCAAGCAGTGCCCCCGTCAGAGACTGCAACCAAAGATGATCATACTTATGCAGTCAGAAGCTTTAAGAAGCAGTAATAATTAAGAGATATTTCAATCAGATGTTCTTTTCAAGCACATTAGCTAGCAGCAAAGCATTCTCATTTGCATACTGCATAGAACTCTAAGGAATGCTTTGAATTCCCTGGGCTATTCCCCATGAAAGAACCCTTCATTTCAATTTTGAGAGCAATTAGGGGGAAAAATTAGCTTTTCCCATTCTCCGACTCTGTCATGTAAATCAAATGAAGAAGATTCATATTTGATTAAAACAAAGGTGAAAACTTACCCAAAAACAAATCCTATTACAGCACCAATATTGGCTTTATCTGGTGTTAATTCAACCTGCAATTCTCCAAACTGCAGTAGGCAACAACATTACTAATTTATTTGCAGCGTTATGGTAAAGGTTTCTCATAAATTTCAGGCAACTTTCCATAATAAGAGACAAGTACTAATCACTAACCTTCAGCATTCTAGCTTCCTCTTTTGGTGGCTCATCCGTTATTGCAGATGTCGAAGTATCAGATAGAACCCTCCCAGCTGTAATCATCGCTCTTGCAATCTATTACGGTCAGATATTGCATGGTATAACCGTCAAATAGAAGCACATTACTACTTCAACCATTGAAACTTGCATTATGCCTATTAATCCAATGAGCGAGGAAGAAAGACGACAGATTTAAATACGTCATCTGATTTGATCATGGTGATGACGACTGAGAGAAGATTGACTTATGTAAGATAAGCAATTGATCGAATATGAAATCAATGTTTTCCACATATTATTTGCAACCAAAATTTTAATGGGGCTATTGCATGCAATAATTAACGCTCAGCTACAACTTCGTGTTGTCACTTCCCACACGTGGAGTTATCATATGAAAAGTCATAATGCATGTTTGGGTAACCTCAAACTTAGGTTTTAAGAAAACTTCTAGCCTAAATTTTAGTTTAATTTTTTTTTTAAAACAAACAGTCATATTTGTCCAAAAGGGTTTATGGACCAAATTATAATTTTGAATAAGCTAATAAAAATAGCTTCTAGAATTATAAACGGGCCTATAGACTACTTAATTATTATTTTACTCCAATTTTTTCTGACACTCAATCTCCTCTCTTCTCTTCCCTCTCTCTTCTTCCTGCGCCAACGTCTCGTCTCCACCACTATTTCTATTGGATGGGAAGAAAGAAGGAGGCGAGATGGCAGGTCGTCATCGCCGGAGGAGGAAGCAGATGTCGCTGGGTCATGTGGGTTGTCCGTTGGTGCTTCTATTTTCAGTCGTCTGGTGCCTCCATTTTCTGTCATCCATTGTGCCTTGGTGCTTCTATTTTCTGTCATCCGTCATGTCTTTGTGCTTCCGTTGTCCTTCGTCCATCGCTCTAGAAGATGAAGCCTAGAACAGTGCTTATGGAGAGAGAACAGTCCTTCGTCCGTCATCCTATTGTCGACCATGGAGAAAGAACAGGAAAGTGGAGAAAGAATAGGAGAGAGTGGGAAAAATGAACAGTGCGTATGGTAGTAGAGAATATAGGGTGCTGACAGTGCTCAGTGATTATTATTTTTTATTATTTCATATCTTTTTTGGTAATTTACCAATCACAAAAATCTTTCTAGTAATAACCATCTAAATACTCATTTATTCAGAATCACTTATTTTTCATAAGCTCTTCTCTTAAAGGCCTTTTCGAAAAACTGTCTAAAAGTCATTTTTTCCATAAATCTATCCAAACAAGCTCATAGTTATTACTGTGAAAGACATGACTTTTAGTTATGAAAAGGTGTATTGAAGAAAGAAGCATCTTTCTAACATAGCTCTTGAATCTAAGGAACATATGTCTAAAAGATATGTCTCGTGTTCTTTCACAGTCTATAAAAGGGACTTCTTGATGAAGGAGAAGTACAGAGAATGATACACCAATCTTCTGAGATTACTTTTATTTCCACCAGTTATGTTGCCCTGTATTTTGACAGGAAGAATTCGCTTAATCCTGGAGAGTGCCGCTTCCTAATTTGATGAGGAATCGCTGAATATCTCTTAAGAACGTGTCCTTGTCATTTCTGATTGCCTCCACGATAACATTGAAAAAAAAACAAAAGACAGCAATCCACATTGGATGGTGTAATGTGTAAATACCTTTTGTGGTTCACCTTGGCCATATTTTCCCATAGATTGAAAACTTCTTCCAGCAGATAACAATCGCTTGCCAAGCGCTGAGCAGTGAACCAATGAGATATTCAAATCACAATCATTTATTTTGGGGGAAGGGGGCTGGTAGGGCAAGCCTTGATGGATGTATGAACATGGACTACATGCTTACTTACCTGATTTGGCCTTGCCTGTCAAAGTGTCCACCAACAAAGAGAGCTTGCTAACCAAGGAGTGGGAAGTTGACGTGTCAGCAAGTTCCCATGCTCGAGAAACGTTAAGTAATAACTCTCCAAGGTCTTGGCCACACTAAAAAATTATGTTCCCCACAAAAAAAATCGATTCCAAATAGCACGAAGAAATTACCTGTTACTAAAAACAGAAGAGGCACTGAAGCACATACAAGATAGCGACGTCTAAAGTGTGATTCGGACGTGAAAAATGCATTAAGGATGGAAGGAATCCCTTTATCGCATGTAAGCACCAATACATTCAGGGATGTTTTACATCAGGATCACCATGTGTACTACGGCTATGAACATAAGAGAGATGAGCCACTGCGTCCTTTAGCGACAATACTCCGTTCAAGAGAAATTTTTATTACATAAACCAGAAAGAGATAAATGATAATTCAAAGTAAACCCATTTAATTCATATATAGCAAACAAGCAGAAAGGGGACACGGAAAGGCTTTTCAACTGGGGAAAACCTGGTAATTATGGCAATTATAATTAATACTCACCTCATCCACAATAGGTCCGTTTGAAAGATCAAAAACGGCATCGTGGAGCTTCACAAATCACAACATGGACACTTCTGTTATACATAATCGAAAAAGTATATGAAATTACAGAGATTAAAATACACATTCTCATCACACCTAATCGAAGATCGCGTGGAAGCTGCGCAAAATAATCCGGAGGAAGATCGAAACTGTCCTGCAACGTAAACACACGTAAGCATCGCAAAGTAGAGCACGAAATCAACAACTGAAGTTGAAAGCCTAACACAAAACCATAAATTGAAATGGCAAGCGTGCAAAACATAAAAGCTTACAGCGATTTCTTGGAGCAGAGATCGAGGGTCAGGTTCTAAGGAGTTGGGAGAATCGGACTCAGTTAGAGCAAAACGGATGACGAAGGATTTGAAAAGGTAAGGGCTGATGCCGGCGGTGAAACTAAGCGAAGGTAACGAAAAGATACGTTGAGAATGGCGGTGAGGTAGAGGGGCAAGAGAGGAACAGAATTTGGAAAGGGGTGGAAGGAGGTGAAGTGAAGCCATTATATCCTTGTCTAGTCGCCAAGGAAGCCAGTTCAGATAAATGACGGCCCCAGAAATTCAGCCGATCATATATTTTGATCCGCTTCAGCTTTTTAAATTTAATAAATAACACCAATTAGAGTTAATCGAGTGATAAACGACTCAGTATCGCTTAAACAAAATCTTAAATTTAAGTATTAGCGTATGTAAAAAATCTCCATTGAGAGATTTATTCACCATAGCCAAGTACACGACACGAGTTAAATTCGGATATAATTATAACAACAAAAATTAATAAATAACGAACCAAACTCGGGCATCGTATACCCTTGGAATGAGCCAATGGCAAACTCTATAAATTTTGCATTATATATATAGTACAAATTTATTAAATAAAACAATTTTGAATATTTAGATCAAGAGACCTAAAACAACTATGTAATGATTGCCATTTAGTTCTTATAACCCCAACACATCTATAGGTTTGTTTTTACAATCTTAAAAAGCCATAATAATTTTACAATAATTATTAATTAATATGTTATGTAAACCCGATAAAAATTAATATCAAATAAATAATAAGCAAAAAAATTTAGAGATTTACAATCTCTGTTATAGCGTTTTCAAAGAATACTCAACGCGTGTTTACCTTGGAAGCACCATTAGCCAAAAAAACCAATAACAAAAACCACAGAAGAGCCACAGCCCACAGCAATAAAAATAAAATTAAAAATCTCCTTTACATATACTCCACTAACACTGCGCGAGCTGCGGGGTGTGTTCAAACTGCGTAGAATGAGAACTAACGCCATCAAACGTAGGAGCTCAATCAGACCCTGAAAACTAAAAGTGGAATGAATACATTAATTATCAGACATATCTCAACGGTTATAACGGGATCGCATTCCTCTAGCCTTAGGAAAACTGCCTCAGCTACAGTTTTTGACTCTGATGACAAGGCTTGTTAGTAGGATTCTACATAAAATTTCTAATTAATGGGGGCTCAACAAATAGTATCTTAATGTTTGGTATTCTTCTCAGCCTTTTTCCTTGGCAACCTTTCTTCGCTCAATTTGGCCGGTTATCGGGCACTGCATCTCCGTCCAACTTATTGGCACCATGGTCGCACCTAAAACACAAATTACACGAGTTTAAGCTTATGTGTACATGACCCCGTTTACTGAGCATGAAATAGTTTCCGAACTAGGAAAAAATATTTATCAGCCCGTATGCCACCTCACATAAATTTGATTAAACATTCCATTACAATAATACCAGAAATATGGCACCATGTATAAACAAGCAGTCACACCCACCCAGTCCACTAACAAACTAGGTTACCGACAGCAAACTAGCAACGAGTAAAACAACTTCTGCAGGTGTAACTCTCAACATCCAACTAAAATCTCACCAGCAGTGCTTTCTGCAGAGATGACACCAAGTTCATTCTTTGCCATTGACAGATAGTATGCTCGTGCATCTCCAAGAGAAAGCTAGTAAACAATAGATGTGTTGAGAGAAGTACCAAATAACAACTAATTAATCTAAAAATTACATGTAAAGATGATTTTTTGTCGTGAAGAAATAATACCACAAGAGCTCTAACAATGTCACCAGGATGGAAAGATAGGTGCATATCAACTTTATCAATCTCAGTTGCTCTTACATCTTGCTGCCTATCAAAATAAGAACCATATAGTCAGGCAGATTGTCAAAAATGAACACACTTTCTCTAGCCATATAAATGAAACATCAGAGTCTCCCCAGGCCAGACAACGTAGGAAGTGCGATCAAGACAAGCAACCACATATGAAGTAAATTTAATACTACAAACGGAAATTATTCAAAATTCTCCTATTTTTGCCCAGTAATTGCTTGGATTTCATCTCAAACTACAAGATCAGGGATGATTTTGGTTGAATAGCAATCAGATTTCCAGCAGCAAAGTACTGAAACAGTTCAAAATGACAGTTTTTGCAGGTTCGTAAAAGATTCAAGTATATAACATCAATTGACAAAGGGTGGAGTAGCACCCAATATCCTCGTCTTATTTCTCAGATGTATCTAATATCCTAATCTTATTTGTGATACAATTTTACCCTCTATATTTTAAAAATGGAGCAATTTTACCCTATGTTAACAGAGCTCCAAACATCTGTTAGTATCATTGTCTTCCTCCTCTTTGCGACATGACATTGCTTCCTTGCTCACTTAAACCAAATGCTTCCTTCTTTTTCTTCCTCGTTTTCTCTCTGTGAATCTAAGCACCAGGAATACTTGAGCCACTTTTCTTCACAAAATCGTCCAAGTGAATAGAATGCCAATACCAGACAAGAATGGAAAAAATGGCCGAAGTGAATCACCCGATTCAGGAACAAAAGGATATCACCATACAGAGGAGAAGAATAATCAATACCAGACAAAAATTGCAGCAAAATAACCAAGATAAGAATAACCATTAACAGAACAAATTGAATAAAATAGCCAAGCTAGAGAAGATGAAGCAAAACTCTAATGAAAAAGAAGACATAAATCACAAACAAAAGTCAGAATTGAATAATCCATGGAACAAGAAATAAATCGAAGCTAATGAAGAAATCCCCAATTGAAAAAGACAAGCCTTTATCTGATTGCTGTCAAGATTGGGGGTGGAGGTCGTCACTTTCATGTGCAAAAGTGATGGCCTAGGAGTGAGAACGAGATCTGAAATGCATTCCCTTTGGCGTTCGAAATTACTGGGAACAAGAATGAGATCTGAAACGCTAGAGGGAGAATGAGATCTGGAACTGATCATCTAAAATGCTACATGAGTGCTGAAGACAGTAACGACAATGGTACCATTGGAAAAGTGACAGATCGTGGCATCCAAATCACTGGAAGAGATTGAGTGATGGGCTGTGTTTTGATTGAGAAGAGCACGACAACAGGGCACACCCAAGAGCTTCGAAGGGGGAGTTTGACGGCAAGTTCCAAGGTCACCAGAGATGATGGCAGAGATTGCAAAGCGACTGGGTGTAGAGGAGTTCAAAGGCGAGTTTGGAAAGGGAAAGAGTGAGGAGAGGTGAGGGGTAAAGGGCATTTGGGCTTTGTTAACCCAGGGTAAAATTATACCATAAATAAAATGAGGATATTTGATGTACATGAAAAATAAGATAAGGATATTAGGTGCTATTTTACCCATTGACAAATGATTTAGCCACCTAAAAACAGGGTCCACCAACCTCTTTAGCCAACCAATGCCACTAAGACAACAGATGCACACCTGGGGTTTACAGTGGGGAGGCAACCCTTCTGGATTCTATAACAACAGATATGTGTGCAAGCAGAAAGTGTAAAAATTAAGTACTATGATGTGCTTTTCTGCCTGATTCACCAGCAGATGATAAAATAACATTGATGTCTGAAATGTTTGTGCATCTACGGTTTGTGCAAGTACACTTCTGTAAATTTATAATTTAAAGCGTCCCGTGTATATAATTATGCCAATACATTCACTTGAGTAGAAGTATAGCATAGACAATTACCTAATTATCCCAGTAAATTTTTCTCGAACTGACTTGGGGCCAACACACATAATATCAGCAGAAGCTGACCTAGCCATCACCTTGGTGACCTATCATAATCCAATAAATGTGTGATTGTCTAAACCAAAAAAAAAAAAAAATCATATATTAGAGAATTAGAGAGGGAGATACTCATTGTCCAAGCAGAATGGTAGAGAGTGACCCCCGTCAAACTAGGACGTGTGTATTTTCTTTACAAATCATTTATTTTGTCACTAACTCTTATAACTAATACTTTTTACTTATTTTTAAATTTAAAATTCACTCATGCTAACTTGATTACCATAAGTACGTAAGCTTAAAATGCCTTAAGTTTTCTCCTTCCTCGTACCAGTTAAGAAAGAACAAAAGGTGGGCAAGCTAATGAAAAGGGATAAGAGTTTAGAGAAATAATTTTTTCATATAGAGATGAAGGGTGAAAATTCAGACAAAAACTTGAAGAAAGAAGAAAAGCTATCTTGTATGTAATGTAAAGTATGTAAATCGGATCAGTGAGAAAGTACTCGTGCAATGACAACAGATCCAGGCTCTGGTACAGCTCCATGGGCTTTTTGATTAGTTACTTCAACAGTAGGTCTCTGCATAGTATCATCAGCAGAAACGCTAATAATTTCATGTTTGTTCTGGAAACTGAACTCTAATGGTACAAAACAAATAAAGGCGAAACGCAATACAAAATAAATTATGCATTCGGCAGCAAAGAACTCGAGCACAAACCTTCATCTTCATGACATAATATAAAACAATGAAGGCCGATGTGAATGTCAACTTTAAAAGAAATTGGCCGGTCAATTATGGCACCAACAGGCCCAACCACCGTCGTAAACAAAAATAAAAAAGGAGAGAGCATTTGAGGCTGAATTCCCTTAGTCGGAATCAATCGATAAAAATTTGCTGTGTTCAACTAGGCCGAAAGCAAGGGTGTCCAAAAGTAAAAATAAATAAATAAATAAATAAATAAATAAAAGGTAAAAAAGGCAGTGATATATCCGCAATTATTGTGGGGGAAAAAATCCACATTATTAAAAGTCGTGGATTCCTAAAGACAAAAAGTTCCATCCGAATGGACTTAAATGAAAAGAGATGAAGTGCTTCATGGAGAGAGAAACCCTAGGGGAAAAACAAAACCTGGTCAGTAGAATCGGGAGGAGGGGATATGATGCGGCGGAAACCAGTTAAAGACGCGTAGACGGTGTTGTTGTGAGGAGCCTGATATGCGCCATTGCTGGGTTTCACTTCGGAGGCAGTACCCAGCACTTCCCCCGGCGTCACCATCTCTTCGTTCTCTTCCTCCATTCTGTCGCGCCCTTCCTCCCTAATCCCTCCCTTCCAAATGTTCTTGTAATTTTGGGCCGATTTCCTTCTAGAATCCAGGCGTTAAACGGGTTCAGTCCACCTCTCTTGATCCATAGTCTGCCAATTTTTTTTTTTGGTAAAGAGGAGGGCTATAAGCCCAATACAACTAAAATAAATTAAGTTACATGGGAATGAACTCTCAAACACACATTACAAACAAGATGTCTCAGATTTGAGAGACAAGAGTGCCATATCTTCGTCTTATTCAACCCTTCCTTCGCAAGCCCATCTGCTAATTTGTTCTTATTTCTAGGTATATACTGTATCTCTAAATCCCAAGTAGACTGAATCAGAGCCTGAATTCTGGATAGTAATAGACTGCTCTATCTCCTCCCAAATTTGGAAGCATATTAACCACATTTTTCGCATCCGTTTCAAGAATAATTTTCTTAAAACCCAAAGTAGAGACTAATTTAATACCTTCATAAATTGCCCATTGTTCAGCTTCCATTACACTACAAATTCCCAACTGAGCAGAAAATTCAGTAATCCAACTCCCAACATGATCCCGAACTACTCTACCACAGCTCACCTTATTTAGAGATGTACTAAGAGTACCATCCACATTTAATTTGACCCATCCCTGAGGAGGTGGGTCCCAATCCTTCGTAACAGTTGGAGACATACTATCATCAAAAGGAATCCGTTTGATCTGCCAACATCCATAGTGGGCCAATTAATTAGCAAGGCCGTGAGCGCTTGTGGAACAGCATGGCCCACGCTGTGCGCCAACGGTGGTTAATGTATATTTACCGTCCTTACAGCATCAATATTTTAACAGCATGGCCCACCCAGCTGCGGCCCAAATTGTTTCCGCCTCATTTCCTCTATTCTCACCGCATCTATTCCTTTCTATTTCCCCATTTTTACATATTCTACAAGTGTCACTCTCAACTACTTTGGCGTTGCGCATAGAATCTCCGTCAGGCATTTTTTTATTTGTATTTATTATCACATACATTTAGAATTATGCCATACTAGGTCATAATTATGGCTCCCGTGTATCAATATCTTACGGCATTGTCTGAGTTGACCTGCTCAAAAGGAAGCCGCATGCATCATTGAGGTGCAATGCGTGCTCCTCGTTTATCTTTCACGCAGTGTATATCTGAACGTTGAAACAGCAAATTAACGTGGAATTCCCTGTCATAATTAAAACCTATGCCTTCTCTTGCACAGGCCAACATATACGCACACAGTTAATTCTACGCACTGTCAAGCTGCTATTTGGTTACTTAGCGACGGAATTAGAACAAAACACACACATATCTGGTGTGATTTTGTCATGTTTAAATATATAACGGTGAAGGAGGAGGATACATGAATGATTGTACGTGTGTGTGTGTGTGGGATATCAGGGGGACCGGGGATGAAATGGATTAGGAAGACTCGAATTTGTAATGTTTATTGACGGCAACGGATACGTCCCATGTACAACTAAGTCCTTTAGGGATGGTGGCGAGATCTCCGGCCCCACACTCCACAGCCTCCGACGAAGACGATGACCCTTTTGGATGAACCCTCCCCCCCCCCCCCCAAATAACACGTCTCTCCCGCCTCAAATTTCAGCATGTACTTCCCATCAGGACCATGAGGACACCCCACCCAATCCCCAACAAGAACAAAAATGGCGTTAATAAAGCCACACAAACAATATACATATATGCATGTCTGCATATACATATATATATATATATGTATAATACTCACTTAGGCCACGAATAGATTCCTAGCTCAGATCATCGTGACTTGGAAGGGTTCCTTTCTATTCTGACTGTAAGAAAATGGGCCAATCCACCCATAGTGGATTAGGCCCAGATCCATGAATGAGCATTGATGGGAAATGGAGGGAATAATTTTCCTCTCCCATTTTTGAACGGAGGAAAACGTGGGAGTGGGAGGTTGCATAAGAGTCCCACTCCTCCCATCAAACAGACGCATAGAGAGAACAAAAGGCTTGCTCCCGTGTGTGCGCGTGTCTAAACTCTGTCTGCTTTGCTCTGCATTCTGTATTCTAGTTCTGGAAGTTCTCTCTCCCTCAGTGTGCAACGTTCGACGCTCTATCTCTGTCCTTCATCGGTGCATTTGCTGTGTATACGTGCCAGAGTCCATATAAGGTGCTCCGGTTACGCGTGGCTACCTCGGTGAGCAAGAAAATATCCAAGGTACGCCCGAAATTCTTCAGTGGCATCAGAGCCTATAGGGGTGTTCATAAAGCCCGTGGCCCGGTATGCCCACCCGAGCCCGCAAAAAAATGGCCCTGCCCAGCCCGATAAATATAGGGCAGGGCTGGGCATCTGGCTGCAAAATGCAGCCCATGCTTTTTTCGGGCTGGGCACCGGGCAGGGGGGTTGCCCTGCCCTGCCCTGCCCATGAGCACCCTTTTTTTTATTTTTTTTATTTTTTCTATAGATGCTACACTTAGAAGGGAGAATATGATAGTTACTGGTGACTAAATGGTCATTTTAGAAATATAAGTAGTTAAGTACGTAAGTTGCATATTTTAATATTTATAACTATATTAATTTTTTTAACTTTATTAATCATAATATGATTACATTACAAATTATAATTATTTATTTTATTTTTTTAGATACTTCATCCTTGTCAACATTTGGAAAATTGATGTAAAGTTGTAATTATAAACTACTTCGACTTCAAGGTTTTTTTATATGCAATGAATTTCAAGACTTTAATTATTATCTTTTTGTTACCTTATTTTTAGTGGATTATAGATATTTAACTCTTGAAGATATATGAATATGATATTATTTTAGAAGTTTATAATTGCAGATTTTTTCCACAAGATGAGCATGGCATCACAACTTGGGCATGCCCAGCCCGCCCACGCCCAACCCGCCCATGCCCAGCTCAAAATGGTTAGGGCTTTTATCGGGCAGGGTTGGGCATCGGGCTGTAAAATGTAGCCCATGCTTTTTCTAGGCAGGGCACCGGGTAGGGGGGTCGCCCTGCCTAACCCTGCCCATGAACACCCCTCTTCCGTAGGTTTCTAAACAATTTTTATTTTTTCTGGTAGCATGTTGTTCTCGCATATATTTCAGTTTCAACATGTTTGTTTTATGCCAAGATACATCGAGCATGCGTTTAAACCATAAACAGGAGCAATCTCACAGTAAATCGAAACAGAGACATTTCATTTCTAAATTGGGTCATTGGAAAATAGTGGTTTTAGGATTTAAAATTAGTCCCATTGCGTAGAACTCGAAAAAACGAAGAAAATGACACCAAGAACGTTGAAATCGGAAGTCGGACAGAGAAGTTACGGAGGAAAAACGAGTCGAGTCCATCGGACCCGACCTGTTTTTCATCCGGGTCTGTGTGACCCGGCTAGAGGACATGGATGATTAAAACGCATAGCGTCATTTTGATGTTATTCAGTAAAAAAAACAGAAATAGAATGTTTTTTGTTCCTGCAGACTGGGCTGTGTTCAGCCCAGTCCATCCATTCAAAAAAAAAATAGGCTACAGTGAGTAGGCCCATTAAAAAAAGAATTTTTGAGGCTGCGGGCTATTAAAAAAAATTATTTTTTTATTTAAAAAAAAGGAAAATGGAGGAAATTCTGGTGGCTGACACGTGGCAGTGGCCACATGGCAGCACCAGACTGGCGCGTGTAACACACACGCCAGGGGCTGAGAGTAGGCTTTATTCAGTTTTTTTATCTTTTCTGAATTAAGCCTTCTTAGGGCTCGTGAGGGCGCGTCGGAGCTCCGATTGAGGTGCGATTTATTTCTAAAAATCCATAAAATTAAGACCTTTATTTTGATATATAATTTACCTAATTTGGGAGCAATTCTGGACCTATTTATGGATATTCAGTGTATTTTCTGGTATTTGTTTAGTGTTTAAAAATTCCAGAAAATTATAATAATCAATATTTTTTATTATTTAGGTGAAAATGGCTTCATCTAGCACTGAATCTCTGGGATATAGCTTAAATGATGATATCTCATTCCTGATGATGTCAATAACCCAGAGGAGGACCTTCAAAAGGATCCTGAGGGGGAACTTGAAGAGGATCCAGAACAAGATCTTGATGAACTTTCTGAAGAAGACCCAGAGGAGTTAATGGAGGAAGTTTCACAAGAGGAACCACAGGTAACATATATTTTCGGACCGAGGTCAAAAATTTTATTCCCCATCGAACCCCTGTATTTGCAGCCTTTCATGGATTCTTCAGACTCCAAATCAGTGCCTACTCTTCACGATGAATCTCCAGTTAAGGATGGAGAGGAAGTGGATCAACCTCTTACCCCTGCTTTGGCTATGAGTATAGCTGAAAAAGATACAGCCAAACTAACAAATATAAAAGGCGTTAATGGTGTGATTGGCGACTACATTGAATGTATGACAGATAAGAAGAATACTGAATTCTACTTAAAAGTCAGAATGGAGTACATAAGGGCAGTTAGGGTTAGAGGAAAGCCTAGACAACGACGCTTAGGCAAGAAGTATTGGCTTAGAGTAATAGAATTTGTATCTAACATTCACAAGCCGCCTCGTAAGCTTAAGAAACTAAAAAAAGCGATGTTAGATTATTGTAAAACTCACATCGAATGATGTATATTTGTATTTGATTACCATTGCTTTACTTAGTTAAGGACATGTTTCAATTACTCTTTCTTTGTAAAGACTTGCCATTTATTACATGTCTTATATGCAATTGAATTATATTTTATTTTATTTCTTTACAAATTATGATTAATGTATGCTTTTTATAAGTGGGAGCTCTTTTAGATAATGAGTTTTCTAAAAGTAAAAGTTGAGAGTGCTTATATTAATTTTGATAGAAAGTAATGACGCTGCTAGTACCTATGTGATGGGAGGTACAAACGTATTCTCTTGATCATGGGTCTAGTGATGTTATTATTTTCTGATAAAAAATGATAAAAGTGCATGACATTGTATACTTTACATGTGCTATATATATAAATTCACTTAAATATTCTATGGTTCAATAAATTAATGTGGGATGGTTTGTCACTGAACCGATATTGAACAATGGCTTCAAAGAACATTATTACTGAATTAAACAAGGGGGAAAAACTCAACGGGGATAACTGGGATATTTGGCACCGAAAGGTCCAATATATTCTAGAAGAGCAGGATGCAATTGAGCCATTAACAATGACAATGGTAGAGCCTGAGGCTGAAAATACAGCCCAGCACAGGAGAGACCAAGAAGCATACCTGTCATGGAAAAAGAAGAATAGCATAGCAAGAATCACACTGCTGAGTGCAATGGCAGATGATTTAATGTGTGAGTTTGAGACACACAGAACGGCACAGCTATGCGGATTGCCTTAAAGGATAAGTTTGGTGGAATTTCCACGACTAAGCTTAGATGGTTGACGATTAAATTTGATACCTATAAGCTAAAACCGAATAATCCTATGAGACAACATCTGCGAGAGATGTCCACAATGATCGTGAATTGAAGAAGGCTGAACATAATTTATCTGACGAGCAGCAAGTGCAAACTGTCATCAGGTCGCTCCCTGCCAGTTGGGAGCACATGAAAGTCAATCTGACCCATAATGAGAACATCATTACTTTCAATGATGTAGCTAAACATTTGGAGCTAGAGGATGAACGTTTGGAGGCTTATAAGGCCACTGGACAAGCCTATCTGACCGAAGGTGCTGGTCCTTCCCAATCAAAGCCTGAATCCAAAAAGGAAAAGAAATTTCAGAAAAATGGGAAGAAAGGCGATCCTCCGCCTAAGAAAGACAAGTAACAATACAAGAAGAATGGAAAGAAAGGAGGCAAGAAAAAGGTAGACCTAAAGAAGGTCAAATGCTTTGCGTGCCATAATATGGGATATTTCGCACGTGATTGTTCTAAACAGACCGAGAGCGAAAAAGTAAAAGTGAATTATGTGAATTCACATGTCTTATTTGTTTCTAATACTGTTTTCTTAACAGAACCTGTTTTCTTTTATTGGATTATTGACTCAGGCTCCACAAACCACGTAAGTCGAGATCGAGGATCCTTCGTGGAATACCGTCGATTGCCATTTCAAAGCAAGTGGCTTTTCGTTGGCAATAATACAAGGATCGAGGTTCGAGGTATTGGCACCTGTAAACTTGTTTTGCGTGGTGAAAAGACCTTGATGCTGCATGATATGCTTCATGCTCCTGACATTCGACGGAATTTAGTTTCTGTAATTTGCTTATTGAACTTTGGGTTTAATGTAAACTTTCATGGTAAAGTTGCAGACATTTATAGCAACTCAACATTTTATGGTTCAGCTTTCCAATTTCAAAAGTTCTTTATTTTGGATCTTGCTGGTGATTTTAATGTTCACGATTGCTTTGCTATTACTTCGAATAATCCTAATATGAATATCTGGCATGCTAGACTAGGACATATTAATCAAAATAGAATGATTAAACTGGCAAAAGAAGGCTTGTTGGGGGTAATCCCTAACATGGATATGTCATTATGCGAAAGTTGTCTAGCAGGTAAGGCTACCAGAAAATCATTCGGTAAGGGAACACGAGCTGAAAATCCATTGCAATTCATTCATTCCAATATTTGCGATCCAATGAGTGTGAGGGCAAGACACAGAGCTTGGTATTTTATTACCTTTATTGATAATTTTTCACAATATGATCATGTCTATTTGATTTCACACAAGTCCGAGGCACTAGAGTGCTTTAGACGACACATAAATGAAGTAGAGAATCAAATGGACAATAAAATTAAGGCATTACGCACTGATCGAGGTCTTGAATACCTTTCGGATCAATTCAAATAGCTCTGTGAAGAAAAATGGATTATTAGGCAACTAACTATCCCTGGTACACCTCAACAAAATGACGTTGCTAAAAGAAGAAATAAAACTCTTCTAGACATGGTTAGGTCTATGATAGCTCAGGCAAACCTTCTAATTTCACATTGGGGTGATGCTTTATTTACAGCAACCTTCATACTTAACCGTGTGCCCTCAAAATCAGTCGCTTCCACACCATATGAGTTATGGACTAAACGCCAGCTAGATCTAAGTATCCTTAGATCTTGGGACTCGGCGGCCTATATCCATGACAGTTCTCATAGACATAGAAAACTGGGTCCTAGAAGAAAGAAATATATTTTCATAAGGTACTCTGAACCTCAAAAGGATATATATTTATAAATGAAATTAAAGATAGAGAAGGAGTTTTCCTGGGCCAAACCACTAGGAAAAACACAGTAGTTCTCTTTTCATTGTCTCCCCGATGGCTTCTTAGTCCTTTCCCCTGTGGGATTACAGTGAATGTGAGTTTAAGTCTACATAATACATATAATATAAGAGATGTAAAATCTTTAGAATTAACGGAGCGGAATATTCCGGGGGGGGGAATCGGAGCTCGTGAATATTAAGTTAGCAATTAAATCTACTGGATATTTTTTTACCAACTTTGTATATGTTTTGAACCAGTCTTGGGCATTTTCAATAGCCATCTTTGTCTAAATCCAAATTCTTAGGATAAGATGCTGAAATTTTAATTATTTTTATTAAATTTGACAACAAATCGAAGCTATCTCATCTAATGCCACACCCTGAGATGTATATCCAATGCATTTCGTGGAATTGGTTTAATGCTTATTAGAGCAGCGAAATCTAAATTATTTAAATTTCATCTTGGACCGTCCAAATTTAAAAGCTTTTAACTTGTAAATTTTAAATAATGATAAATTTATTTTAAGATAAATAATAGAGAGGTAGAAGATTATATTTATTTTAAATTATATAATATATCTAGTAAAATGAAGCAATATCAAATATATCGTCAAAATTCAGTGCCTATCGTTGAAGGGAAGCTGAACTTGGTATTACACCTTTTTTTGGTAGGTGCTGAATGACGTATGTTTTTGTTCATTGGACAGCAGAAATAAGAATGGGTTGGGTGGGTATTCACTGTCAAGAAATCCCTCTGCAAAAAAATGGCTATGGTGCTTTCTGGCAAACAGCAAATTTTAATTCCTCCATCTTTGGAGGAAGACGATCAACTTATATGCAGTGCAAAAAAGATAAAGAATGGAAGCAAGGTTATAGAAGGTAGTTCATATCAGGAGCAGTGGCCAAAACTGGGTAACGTTGGGAGACCTTCTTTTGCTGAGAAATTGAAAGGTATTAACACAAATGATGTTCACTCTGATGATGATATTGAAGATGAGCATAATTCTTATTCGGATGATACAATGTCAGAAGAATCATTGCAAGATATGGAACAGGGGAAAGAGGATCCTCTATTTAAGATTTATGAGGATCCATCAAGGAATTTTCCGACCTTCACCTTTTCTGGCAAAATGAAGAAGCGATTATTCAGGCCTGGAGGAAGGCTGTCATAGTAAAACTATCGGACAGAAATATAGGATTCAAAGCTCTTCAGACAAGGTTACAAGCTTTATGCGCTAAACAAGGGGTGATTAATCTCATTAACATATGCCATGGATTTTATGTATTTAAGCTCTAGAATAGGGATGACTATTTTAATTCTTTGACTGAGGACCTTAGATGATTTATGATCACTGTTTGACTAGAGACAGCAACTATAAATAAAGTGACAGTTTGGATTAAGGTGCCGAGGATACCACTAGAGTATTATGATGAGGAGGCTCTAACGTTAATTGGTAACAGGATTAGGGAGACGCTTAAGGTGGATATGAACATATCCTGTCAGCTGAGAGGCCACTCTGCAAGGTTATGTGTTTTGATTGATCTGAGTAAGCAACTGATGTCAGGGTTCTCTCTAGATGGAGGTGAATATTATCTGGAGTATGAGGGCTTACATTTACTATGTACTGCATGTGGATTCTATGGCCATAGGAGTGAAAGTTGTCCATCCAGAACCAATCAAGCGTAGCAGAATGAAGCCACTGTAAATGATCAAAATAATAAGAATGATAAGAGTAAGAATGATGCAGGAATTTTTTTGGGGGAAACAGAATAATGGCGAGTAGTTAACAAACCTTGCTAGCAGTACAAATCGAAGGAGACCAAAGCTGAGACTTCTCGACCGAAAAATAAAGGATCACGTTTCGGCATCTCGGTGGAACTGTCAGAACGGGAAAAAAGAACGGGGGCTGATGAGATTGTACAGTCTGAAAAGTTGCAGGATCTGAGACTGACGACTATAGTTCAAAGGGAAAGAAGTAGAATAAATTCTAATGATGGGAGAAGGAGATGAACAACGGGAAGATTTTCAGAGAACTGACGGGATACACGCGAGGTAAATATGCAAGAAATTCAGGAATTAAATGAAGGGAGAGAAGATTTTGGGCTGAAAAGAAAGGAGAAAAGGACAAGACAAGCGACGGAAGAAGACGACATAGATAGGGCTGACGTGAGTTCTTCAGTGGAAGGAAGTCAGGTGTCAGGGCTTAGTAGAGGGATAACAAGGGAAAAGGAAGAGATGAATGACCATGGGCTATGTGAAGGAGGGAATGAGATGGACTATGAGAAAGCCCATTTATCTCCTACGCAAAATGGGCTAGGAATTAGAATAGAAGAGTTGGACCCTAGTGAGCATGGGCTTGAGATGATGGGCTCTGAAAATTTGAATTCAAACCCAATAGGGATTGAAAGGAATGAAGAAAAGGATGAGACTATGGTGGCTTAGACCCAGTTTGAGACAAATACATAAGTGGGCTTGGTGTTTTTTTTCTTGTTTAAATAAAATTATTTTATAGATAGTTTATTATATTATAATACCAAGGGCTTATGT
Organism: Leucaena leucocephala; assembly: GCA_037074615.1. Lineage (NCBI taxonomy): Eukaryota > Viridiplantae > Streptophyta > Magnoliopsida > Fabales > Fabaceae > Leucaena > Leucaena leucocephala. The sequence continues at coordinate 325,291 of JAYWLJ010000075.1, forward strand.
TAATAGGCTCTTTAGAAATTTAAAGGCTGTTTGCACTGGTTCAAGCCCAAGTCTCATAATTTTGGCTGAAACAAAGTACAAAAATTTATCTAGATTCAAGTTTATGAATTCCTGGGGGTTTGATTCACTCAAAATAATTGCAAGCTCAGGTCGTTCTGGAGGATTGGTGGCAACATGGAAAAATGATTTAATAAAGGTTTCTGTTCTAGTGGAGAACCGCCAATTCTTTCGTTTTCACTGTAAAATAGGTAGTCGACCTCTGTTCTTGCTGATGGCAGTTTACGCTATTCCACATTTAATTTTTTCCATGTATTCTGGAATGATTTAAAAAACTCACCTAATACTATTGTTATTCCTTGGGTAGTTTTTGGAGATTTTAATGATATTCTTAAACCTACTGATAGAATTGGGGGGTGAGTTGTTCACATAATAGAATTAATTAGTTCTAAGACAGAGTTAAGAAATGTGGCCTTGCTGATTTAGGTTTTTAGGGGCCTAAATTCATATGGAATGGGCCCAGGATTGCGAGTTGTTTTAGATTATATGAAAGATTAAATCGGGCTTTAGCAAATACTCATTTTCTAAATGTTTCATCTGATTGCATTTTTAGTGTTCTTCCTAGAACTCGATTTTTTTATCATAATCATATTTCATTGCAATTTCTTATTTAGTCTAATAGGGAAAAATATACCGTAGTGACGTGGCTTACACATAGTCATTTCAAATATTTTATTTTAACTATTTGGACTTATTATGATGATTTTAACAAATCGTTGGAAAATTGAGTGTCTCTCTGTTGGAATGGAATATGAATGATTTTGGGTTCTGTTAGCCCTTCTAAAGGGTATTCAAAGTAGGGGTGTGCATAAAACTCGCAGCCAGATATGCCCACCTGAACCCGCGATAAAAAAATAAGCCCGAAAAATATAGGGTCAGGCTGGAGATCGGGCTATAAAGTACAGCCCATATTTTTTTCAGGCTGGGCATCGGGCAGGGGGTTGTCATGCCCTGCCCTGCCCATGAGCACTTATTCTTTCATTTATTTTACTTTTTCCTTTAAATATTATACTTAAAAGGGAGAATATGATGTCTATTGGTGACTAAATGGTCATTTTAGAAATATGAGTAGTTAAGTAGGTAAATTGCATCTTTTAAAATTTATAACTATATTGATTTTTTCTTTTCTTTTTTAACTTTGCTAATCATCATATGATTATATTATAAATTATAATTATTTATTTTATTTTTTTTAGATACTTCATCCTTATTAACATTGGGGAGATTGATATAAAGTTGTAATTATAAACTACTTAAACTTCAAAGCTTTTTTTTATATATATACAATAGATTTCAAGACTTTAATTATTATCTTTTTGTTGCCTTATTCTTAGTGGATTATAGATATTATTTAACTCTTAAAGACATATGAATATGATGTTATTTTAGAAGTTCATAATTGTAGATTTTTTCCCACAACATGAGCATAGTATCACGACTTGGGTATACAAGTCCACTCATGCCCAGCTCGATATGGGTAGGGCTTTTACCGGGCAGAACCGGGTATCAGGCTGTAAAATGCAGCCCATATTTTTTTTGGGTAAGGGGACTGTTGTGCCCATGTATACCCTTACTTCAAAGTTCACCTGCTTATACTCACTCAAGGTTTTTAAACTTTCTTGAGAAAGGTTTGTAAGCTAAATTAGAACATATTCTAAAATTATAAGAGATTAAGTGGTTTAAAAAAACTAGATCTGATTGGATTAATCAAGGGGACCGAAATACTCGTTATTACTATTTGAAAACAAATATGAAAAGAATGAGGAATTGAGTTTTAACCCTTAAAGGTGAGAATAGCAATTGGATAGAAATTGAATTGGATCTAATAGCTATGGTCTTGAATTACATCAAGAGTCTTTATGATTGGTCTTATAGTGATCCCTATACTTTAAATACTAAGACTAATTTTCCTACGGGTCTCAAGGATCGGTTGAATTATATGTCACATGTACCAACTAATATGGAAATAAAGGAAGCTATTTTTCTATGGGCCCTTATAAGGCTATTGGTATTGACGGATTTTCACTAATATTCTACTAGACAAATTGGGATGCAATTGGTAACAATTTATGCAATTTTGTCAAAAAAGCTTTCCAAGTAGGCTCAGTTAAGACTAGTACTAACAAGACCTTGATTTCCCTCATACCAAAGACTGAACATCCATAGATGATTGGAAATTTTAGATCGATTACCTTATGTAATGTGCATTATAAATGCATTACTAGCGTTATGGACGAGATAGTTTCTCCTTACCAGTCTAGCTTTATAAAAGGTAGGCATATTCAGGTTAATAATATAATTGGGCAAGAAGTTATGCAGATAATGAAGAAAGCTAGAGGAAGAAAATGAATTATGGCTCTTAAGGTCGATTTATAGAAAGCATACGGTCGTATTCGATGAAACTTTATTCAATAGGTTCTTATTGATGTGGACATGGAAATGAATCTTATAAATCTTATTACGAGCTGTATTAATTCTGTTACTTATAATGTATTATGGAATGACTATAAAATTGAATGTTTCTCTTCTAAAAGAGGTCTCCGACAAGGATATCCTATCTCACTTCTTTTGTTTGTTCTTTGTATATACAAGTTATCATATCTTATTACTGATACAATTATTTAGAATAGTGGAAACCAATTGCGGTGAGTAGTGAGGGTCCGTCTATCTCTCATATGATGTTTGTATATGACCTTATACTCTTTAGGGTGGCGACATAAAAGCAAGCAAAATGCACGATGAGTTGTCTGGACAAATTCTGTAGAGATTTAGGTGAGAAAATCAATAAGAATAAGTCCTCGGTATTCTTTTCTCCGAAAGTAAATGTCAATACTAGAAAGAATATTAGCAATATCACGGGAATAGTTATTTCGGCTAATATAGAGAAATACCTAGGATTTCCAATCATTAGAGGGAGAAAACCCAGAGATACTTTCCAGTGCATTATTGATAGAGTTAAATCTAAACTTGCTACTTAGAAAGAAAATTATCTTTTAATGGCTGGTCGGATCACTTTGGTAAAATCTGTATTAAATTCTATACCAGTGCATCTCATGCAAGTTGCCAGAATTTCAGTATCAATTTGTCAGGAAGTAGAGAGATTGCAAAGGAATTTTATATGGGGGCATTCTCAAAGCTCTCATGGTTTTCACCCTATTGGATGGGACCAGATTGTAAGACTTAAATTGTATGACAGTCTTGGATTCAAGAAGCTATTTAATCGAGCTTTTAGAGCAAAGATAGCTTAGAAGTTAGTTAATGGAGACAAAGGCCTATGGGTTGATATACTATTTCATAAGTATATGCTTAGAAATGAGGAGAATCTACTAGAGGCTAGAAAGGGAGATTCTGTACTATGAAAATTAGTTTCACAACAAGACATAATTGAGTTGGGTACAAGATGACATGTCAGAAATAGACAATCACTTAATTTATTTACTGATCAGTGGGGCAATCAGTTAATTTCTTTACTGATAAGTGGTTATTTTATGATAAAAGTTTAAAAGAATTATGTTTGAGGCCTATTACAATGGAGGAAGAAACCAGTAAAGTTGCATATTGGACTACTTTTGAAGCTTGGGATTTCTAGAGATTTGCTGAGCTTATTCCTAATAATGCTTTTTAGAGGCTAATTACCATGCTTCCCCCTATATTAGAGGCGGAAAAGGATTTGATAGTTTGGAATGCTAGAATGAGGATACTTTTTGTAACATTATAATTTTTATTCTTATATTTAAACATAATTAAAAATATTATTTATTAATAACTTAGAAACACCATTTAAGTTAAATTATTAAAATTTAGTATTTTTATTATTTTCAATAAAATAGGATATCTAGAATATCCTACCATTACCTTTACCTATAATTCTATTATGATTTTGTTGTTATTATTGGTTAGATATTTAGTAGGATTTGAATTCAAAATTAGATATAAATATTTGGTACTATGTATTAGATTAAAAGGAGAATAATAAGATAAGGGGAGAGGGAAAGGATTTTTAGGTCACATAATATATAAAAACAAAGCTAACACAATGGAAACATAGACTCATCACACCCACGCACATAGAACGAGAACAAACAGCGCCATATAGAAGAGAAAGAACAGAGACAGAAGAGAAAGAGACAGAACAACGACTTCAACGCCTAAAACTAGAGTTACCAACCTCCATTTGCAAATATGAGACCATCATCGTGACCTACTGGAGGAACACAGTCTACCCACCAAGTTTGACGGTTAATGGAGCATCCACGCGCCCTCACGTGCCACCTCTTCCTATACATGTGAGTCCCACTAGCAGGAATTCCAACTGAAGCTCAGGCGCGTGATGTACACGCACCTCAGGTGAAGCCATCCTGTCTCACCCTACTGCACTGTTTTGGGATTGTTTTGCGTCTTTTGGCACACCTACTCCACATCCGGCCTTTCCACAGCTAATATTTACCTCTCAAAAATCTATAGGTGATAATTATTCCTATATTTAGATAAAAGGTAACCACTTTCTACTTGTTGTATGTACTAATATGATATTTGTAAGTGATTGATATATATATATAAAGCTATTGATATTGATATAATTGTATTGGGAAAACTTATTAGATTATTTTTATTGAAAATAATCTTATGGGACTTAAAGTTTAATTCAAAAAATTTGAGTTGAGATTATAAACTTATTATATCTTGGTATTGGAATTTGAAAAAAGTTATTATCTTGAGAAAAATTCTTTTGTGATATTTATCAAGCTATTGAGATTTTGATTAATATGATTATTTTAAAAATTATGCATTGGGGATGGGTGATGATAGAGTTATGTTTCTACCACGTGGTATAGCCACCATTGGAGCTCGATAATTGGTTTTTATCCTACCAGTTTACCAAGAGACGTGCCTCACCTTTTTGTCAAGGGGTTGTGACTTGTGACACCCCTACCTGTTTATCGAGGGGAAATTAACTTATGGTCCAGTCAGGTACTCTGTGAATTTTGGCCTATCCATACCACTTGATCGGTTAGCTTTTTGAATGGTCAGTTACAATTAGCCTATGAGTTCGGTCGCGGGAATAAGGCGGTTCGATTGGTTTGATGAGAGGAACTTGAGTGTGTTATCCATTTGATTTTATTATGATAATACGTTATTTTCTATATATTGTATTTTGTGATTTGTCCTATTTGACGTCTCAGGAGCAAGTGTTAGTACTCATGATAAGTAGAATTGCTGGTTACTGAGACATTAGTCTCACCCTATTTTTATTAACATTTTTCCAGATATATTCTCATCTTAGGACCCCAGGAAAAAATTCATAGGCTTGATTAAAGTTATATTAATTGTATAGCATTCTCCTTTGAAGGTATGTGTAAAATACTTGTATATTGCTACAATATATTTTATTTTGCATACTCATATATCCTATTATTTTATTTATATTTAAAAAAAAATTATAACCATGATAGAGTTCATTTAAATTTTAGTTAAACTCTTTTCTACTATGGTTAGCTCTTTTGAAATAAACTAAATTTATTTATAATATTTAAATTTGAGTTAAACTCTTTTCTACCATGGTTAGCTCTTTTGAAATAAACTAAATTTATTTATAATATTATTTTTAAATTATATTAGGTAAAAAATACGTCTAAATAATTAATAATAATTATATTTTAGGAGGATTTTACACTTTTACTATTAAAAGTGCTTATTTTCTAATTGAGAAGCATCCTGCGAATGCATATAAACCAGTTTATAAAAATATATGGAAGTAAAAAGTGGCTGAACGTATTAGAGTATTCATGTGGTTAACATTTAATAATTGTTTAACGATGAATGTTTGGAGAAGCAGATGATCCTCAAGTGATGCAATTTGCCCGTATTGCAATAAGGATGTAGAGGACATTTTACACATACTTCGTGATTGCGATTATGCGATACAACTTTGGGTTAAATTAGTTCACCCTAGGAATTGCTCCTATTTCTTTAGAGCTCTACTAAGAGACTGGTTTGCTATGAATATCAAAAAGGACATAAGATTTGCTTGTTGGTAATTGGGATCTAATATGGGGGTTTCAATATGGAGTTTATGGAAATGGAGGAATAAATTTATTTTTAATAATGAATTTGTCAAACCATTAAATCCATATTTAGTAATTATGCAAAATTGGAAGAATTATGTGTGGGGACAGCATGAATTCTTATCAGAGAATGGCATTTTAACATCTCCTCTTTTGCAACCTCCTCCGACATGTTAGGTTAAAATAATATTGACGGTGCACTTGCAGTTGCTTATAGCAGGGCGGGATATGGTGGAGTTATCAGAGACCATTTAGGAAATTGGATTATGGGATTTACGATGGTGATGTGTTCCTGTACTGTCATTAAAGTCGAATAGTGTGCGGTATACAAAGGACTAAAGCTAGCTTGAGATTTATGATTTATGATTTAAGAGAATCATTATTGAATTCGATGTCAAGAATATTGCTGATATGTTAATAAAGTCCAAATGTAACAGGTACAGTTGGTTAGTGACATAGATAAATAATCTTATGAATCTATTTTGGGAACTGGAAATCAAACACATACTTAGAAATTATAACCAATTGGCTAATGTTTTAGTTAATGATGAATTGAAGACTACGATCAGTCCTATATTTATGTCATTCTCATTTGACATCTGTTGTGTTCAAAGAGTGCCTGTGATATAATCTCCAAGTAATTTAGTTGTCTTTATTCAGGGTGCGTGAGTGGATGGGGATTGGGGAGCCCAAAACAAGAAAGAAGATAGGCTTCGGGGAGGGAGGCTGAGAAGGCTTGCTTGCCTTTGAATTTTTGATGGATCGGGTGGGATGTGATGATGTCAGTTGTCACCCGCTCACTACTTGACTATTCACTTCACACGCTTTCCTCTCTCAATCATGCGTGTCTCCCTCGTTCATTCCCCCGTGTTCCCATTTCCCACGATTCCTTCCAAAATATCTCTCTCTCCATCCACCGTCCACGTCACCCTCCACTCCCCCCCCTTCTCCCATCCGCCAATTACCAATTTTCTTCGTCACAAAAATAATTTTGGAATTTCGAAAAAATAAAAAAAATTGTTTCGGCCTCGCCCTCCCGCTCCCCACACCCCCCCTCCCCCCGAGCTCCCCATTCTTCCCCCCTCAAAATGGAACCCAATGACAACCAGCTCAGCTCCTATTTCCACCACCAGCAGCAGCAGACCACCACCTCCGCCGCCACCTACTCCCCGTCCAATGGCCTCTTGCCCGCCACTGACGCCTCCCACTTGGTCTTCCCCCATTTCGTGCCCTCTGTCCGGCTCCTCCCAATTAGAACCCCCGAAGAGGAAGAGGGGCAGGCCCAGGAAGTACGGCACCCCGGAGCAAGCTCTAGCCGCCAAGAAAGCTGCCACCTCCTCCTCTCACTCTTTCAACAGGGATAAAAAGGCCCACGCTCTGGGCAGTTCCTCTGCTTCGTCTTCGTACACAGCCTCCTCCAAGAAACCCCAATTCTCTTCTCTAGGTGGGTTCCTTCTGCTCTTCTTTAGGGCACATTTAGGTTTTTATTGAACTTGGCTGTCGGTCTCGCTTTTGCGGGTGTTTTTATGGCTGCTCTTTTTGTGGATTTTCAAAATTTCGTCCTTTGCGTTGTGCTGTACTTGAATTGCATGGACTGTGGCGCAGCTTTTTTCAATATGATATATAATGCTGTGATACTATTCCATATAGCTTTATTTTTTGTTTGAGAAGTAGCTCCGGGGTATTATTAATTTCTGGATGCCCTTCAACAACTTTCTAATTTTTATTAAATGTATCTAAAGTTCTAAAACACATAGGAATTCGGCTTTAGACATCATGGACACATCACATCAAGAAGGAAACATTTTGGCAGATGTATCTAAAATTTTAGTTCTCTGCCAGTTCACCCGGAACTCATCTTTATGTGCAAGTATTGCCGAGGTGAGAGTGGATATGCATACTGAACGGTGGACGCTGAAAGTAGGGAGTACCGATTATTTAATTTCAAGCCTGGGCTGATTTATTAATTAATTGACAAATCAAACATGTGACCATGTTCCTACTTCTGATGGTTCGAACTTGATTATTGTTCCATACAAATTTGACCTTCACTTTTTTCAAAAGTGATATTGATTTATTCTACGAACTGGAGGTTCGGGGCGTAAGTCTAACATGTCAATGTTTCTAGTTATCCTTATAGGGCCTGTTTGGATAGGATTTTGAAAAAGGGCTTATGAAAAAAAGGGCTTATGGACAACTTATGGAAAAGGACTTTTGGAGAAGAGTTTATGGAAAAAAAGTGGTTTTGAATAAATAGGTGTTTGGATAGTTATTTTTAGAATGACTTTTTATGGTGGTAAATTACCAAAAAGGGTATGATTTAATTTAAAGTAAGAGAGAGGAGGGAGTTAGAGAAAAGAGAAGAGAGAGGAGAGAGGGAAGAGAGGAGAAAGGAGAGAGGGTGTAAGAAAAAGGAGGAGAGAGGAGAGAGGGTGTAAGAAAAAGTAGGAGAGAGGAGAGAGGGTGTAAGAAAAAGTAAGGGTAAGATAGTAATTGGATAGTCCATAAGTGCTTTTACTGTTGAAAAAGCTATTTTAAATAGCTTATTCAAAACCATGGTTTTAAACCATAGTTTTGTCCAAAAGCACTTATGGACAAATAAACCTGTTTGTTTTGAAATTTCTCCAAACAGAAGTTTGGGCCAAAAGCCCTTTTAAAACCGCGGTTTAAGGCCTTACCAAACAGGCCCATAGTGTTATATCTTTCTTTATGGACAATAACATAATATATATATATGTAGGTTATTAATTGACACTGATGTTTTTTCCCCTGCTGATTCATGCTTATTGCCCCATATTTTGTCTTGTGTTCCTCAATACCTCCTTTTTGAAAAGGAAAATACCGAAAAGAAAAGGGACGTTTTCCTACTAATCAGCTAGCATCAAGTGAATCATACAATATTAACTGAATGCTGCTGCTTCTGCCAACTGATGCAGGTCAAGGCTTCACCCTACATGTCATTACTGTTACTGCTGGTGAGGTATGCGTTCTTGACAGACCTTTAATAGATCTTGTTAATTACATATGTCTACATTGACATGTAATACAGATAAGCTCTTTTAATAGGAAGCATAGTGATATCTGTAAATAAATATAGCAGGAGTTCCACCTATCTTGTTTTTGTACTTCCATGCTTATTTATAAAAGTCATGTGCACTTGGATAAGTTTGAGTTTTGTTGAGTTTTGCCATACTAGAAGGCAATTAATGCTTCCATACTATTTTTCTCATAGGCCAAAGAGAAAGTGGAAGTATTTTGCATTGTCATAATTTAATTTGATTGGCGTTTTCCTTAAAAAATTGGAACTCTTATACGCTCTTTCTGCAATTGGATCCAATTTTTTTAAGATAGTTTGCTGATAACTTAAAGAAATGAAATGATGGATTCTTCTTTTTTTTGGTAATGTTTGAATGAATCTTTAAGCATAATTGATTTTGAGAGGGGATACATGATTGGACTACATATCATATCCTGAGCATCAAATGTATTAATTTTGTGTGGATTCTTATTTCTTGATTTGTTAGACTTGGCAAGAAAACAAGACTAACTGAATATTGTTTTTTAAAAACTCTGATGACACTTATACTGTGAATTTTGTTACGCGTTAAATAAATTTACGTAAGACTATGCATTCTTCTACTTGGCTAATTGGGAATTTTACTGGGGGATGTGAGGTAAGGGTTTTTCATAAAATCTAAAATAACGAGTGCAACAAAACTTTTTTAGAAGAAAGGATGATGGATTTTATATGAAATAATAAGTCTTGAAATCTTTGTATAAAATCAAATGAGAAATTTAAAAATGAGACGGAGGGAATATTTTGTGCTTGACATGAGGGAGTTCCTCGGAGCCTCTATATGGTACATGTTCCAGAGTTTCTCACGAAGATAACTAATGAGTTATATAGGTTGCCATGCCCTATAATTAAGAATCATCATCTCTCTCTAGAATCTTTGGGATAAAGTGAAAATATTAAACTCGGCAAGATCCTATTGTAGTGTTTATAACAATTATGACAGTTTTAACCTTTTTTTAGCTAACCCTACACTGTGATTTCTCAATTGTAAAATCCAATCTTGACCATTTTTCTGGTATCATTGCTTCTGTTTGAGTCAGGTTTAGATGGCTGGTTTGTCCGTCACTAGCTATTACTCACCTGAACACCTAGCATTTCGTATAGATTTTTCTATAGTTGTGCAGCCTTGGTGGTTGTGTATCTGACCTTTCATAAGTCCATAGCATGCTCTTGTTAAAATGGTGACTTTTACAGTATGGCTTGATGGGTGTTGTGAGTGACATTGTCTCTAGTAAATGGAATAGTGTGTTGGGCTGTAGCGCTGCTGCAAATGAGCAATCATGTTTTTTTATCTCTGGGCACACCTTTTTTTTTTTTGCAGAGGTGCAACTAAAGGCACCTACCATGGGTCTGGGCGAAGGCACAAAAGGATGTGTCACAGAGATCCTGCTAACATTCAGACAAGTGATCCCATGTGATCTGATAGAATTAAAGTAATATATATTGCTTAACGCTTTGCATCTCTGCATGAGTTTCTCTGAAATAAATAATATTGATGCATTTGTATTTTTTCGAAGGCAGAGCATTTCCTGTCAAATTTCACGTTCAGAATTGGTCTTGGATCTTTACTATTCATGGCATTTTGATATATCGTGATTGCTACCAGTCTAAACGAAGTCTAACATTTTTTGGGAATTCAATAGGATGTTGGCCAAAAAATTATGTTGTTCATGCAACAAAGTAAGCGGGAAATGTGCATCTTATCCGCATCTGGTTCCATCTCTAATGCCTCTCTTCGTCAGCCTGCAACTTCTGGAGGCAGTATCGCATATGAGGTCAATTAATAATCACTTTTCTTTTGTAACATCTAGAGTGTTCTATTTGATCCCTTGTTCTTTAAACTATCTTCAAAAAGGAAGTGAGACTCTTTCAACCTTCAGTCTACATCTAATTACCAGATTATATGTAACACGTAATAGATATTGAGTTTTATTTTTATATTTATGAATCTATGAATTTCTATTATATCTGATTCTTCATGATGTAGTCAAATTCGTCTTTTATTTATGTTTGAATAAAGGTGAAAGGGCTTGATTAAAAGGCCCCAATTATTATAGACATTTCTTAGGCTCCCATCCGTTGAATGATTATGTTTGAGTCTCCTTAAAGAGCACAGCTGCTAGTTCTGGCTTTGATAAATAAATTCCATTGATCTTTCCATTTTGCAGAAGCAAATATATTTACTGAAAATAATCAGTCTTGATGTTGATTTGTTTCTTCTTTCTTTGAGTCTTGTGATTATGCACTTTCATTTGCGTGGAAGGTTTTTTCAGTTATTGTGGGATAGTGGACCTAGTCGAATTCTCATAGCTGCAATGTTATGATTTTCTTTTATATTAGGGTCGATTTGAGATTATTTCACTTTCTGGTTCCTACATCCGTACTGAACTTGGAGGGCGCGCTGGTGGTCTTAGTGTATGCTTATCGAGTACTGATGGTCAAATCATAGGTGGAGGAGTTGGTGGACCCCTAAAAGCTGCTGGTCCAGTTCAGGTAATGTCAAATTTGAATATTCTTTTTACTGAAGTTTTTTCTTTTAATAAATTTTAACTAACAGCTGCCCATATTGGTGACATCTTTTCTTTTCCACAATTAATTTTCTGACATCATCCTTCTTGGGAGGTAGGAAACAGGCAAGTTCAGTTGGATGAGGATGGGATTAATTTTTTAGATTAAATACACGCTTTAAGAAGTGAGAACTGAGAAAGGTGAAAATAGAGGCATGGGAATAATTGATGCTTTAGGGCATGGTGTCCAAATATATTTCATCTTTTTGTGCTTCATCTCCCTCTTTCCAGCCAATACCAAACACACCCATGTAAAATAATCTATAGCAAGAAGTTTCGGGGAATTAATGATTGGTCTGCACGCAGGTCATTGTTGGTACATTTTTTCTGGACGCCAAGAAGGATGCTGGATCTAGTGCTGGTGTAAAAGGTGATGCTTCTGGGAGCAAGTTGGCATCATTGGTTAGGGAATCGGTATCAAGTTTAGGTTACCAGCCGGGCATAGAAACTTCCAGTGGGAATCCAATTCTTGGGAATGATGATCATCATGCTGTTGGAGGGAGTCATTACATGATTCAACAGCGCGGTGTGCATGTGACACCTTCCCAGCCCACAGAGTGGTGGGCTCGTCCTGATTCCAGAAATTCTGGCTTTGAACAAATGAAAGGTATGAAACGCCGATTGCGACTTCACCCAATCCAAGTTTAAACTTTGCCTTTTCATTTTTGTGGGTTTCTGATGTGCAGGAAAAACAGGCCATGGGGCTCACCAATCTCCAGAGAATGGGGATTATTTAACATGATTGATGAGGGATGATGGCTTTTGGGTTTGGAAAGCACTCATCTATCCTCTGCCGTGGTACCTGTATAATATCTTGACTCGCCACAAATCTCAACCCAAAGTGATGCTGTTTATATATTGCGATTGCGCGGTGCTTTCCATTGAGGGAAGGGTCGTTGCTTCTGAAGATTATTGCTCATCTGCTCATGCTGTAGTCTAAAGTCAGGGTTGTTTCCCCTTTTCACTACCACAATAAATAAAGGTAGTAGGGACATATGCATGTCAGATTAGCTTCTGGGCTACAATCTGCTTCTATTTTCGTTGTTCATAGATTGCGATTAGAGTTGCTTCCTTTGAACTTGTTTCCTTGACTGTCAGAACCTTTTTTTTTTCCGGGCATTAGCTACTTAACCTTATGAGATCCTTCTATGCTTTCTCTTCTTCCTTCCTTTCTCTAGATTTGGTACCAACCAAATGAGATACCCGTTAGGACAATAGTGCATGCGACCGCATATTAGTAATGGAGAAAACAACCACGTACTGATTAGTCTGATTTATGATATCCATGGGATTTTAATAATGAATATATAAACCAGTTTTTGAAGGGGCCTCTGTCATTTTCCATCTGGAAATGAATTGAGATAGAAATTCTGGTCCTTCACTTAGTCATAGGTTTTCAAAAATGACATCAAATAAATATTTAAATATTATATGCTATAAATGTTTAAGATCCCTAGGAAACGCATATGACCCATTTTTTTGGCCCTCAAACATTTAACTCTAGTTGAATTTACTAAAATTAAAATATACTTTTAGACTTAAAAAATATTTATAAATTATTTATTAATAAAATTAATATATCAATTGTGAGATTTAAATTTATAATTTTATAGATTATGATAATTTTTTACTAAGATATAATATTATTTATTTGATAAGCTAAACTGATTCCGTAGTACTTAGTACCCAAAATAAGGGGGAAAAGGGAAAAAGAGCGATTCGTGGCTGACTGACAAATAGGTTATCTTGAACTGTTTTGCATATAAAGAATAATTGTCGATAAAATTGAACTATTTATTATTTATTACTAATATAGGTTTTAGCTCTATGAAAAGTTATACACTTCATGAGTTAATTTAGATTTCAAAATCTCTGCAACAAGCCCACAACGAATGCAAGAAAACTGGTCAAGTTTGTGCTTTGTAAATTATAGAAGATCGGCGTCGAGTCGTTCTAGCCCTCCAGGGCCTGAATAAGTAGAAGCACAAACAAATAGATTGTTGTGTCGTTTCTTTTAGACGACACAAACGCAGCATCTTGTTTGCATTACAGCGCCCTCGTTGTATTCTACAATTCTCCCTTCTGGGGCGCGACCGGAGAGAAATAGCCAATCATGGCGGACAACCTCTTCGAAGGATTGCCCCCTCCTTCTGAACACGAAGCCCCGGAGCCAGTTCCTGCTGATATCAGGGAATCTTCCCCAGTTCCTGCTTCAAAGCCTATCCTCAAAAGTGCCCTCAAGCGCTCGAAGCCCACTGAATCTGACTCAGAAGGTGACTACTTTTTTCATTTATAAACAAAAATTCCTCTATTTTCTCCTCTTCTCTTGAAAACTTGTTATTCTGTTCCCTATTCGAGAATTCCGTGTGTACTTTCAGATTACTTTTACTCTCAAGCAATAAATTGATTTCCCCACTTTTCTTGAAGACTTCAACTTTGATAATTAAAGAATTCTAGGGATACGTTGGGGGTGTTCTGAATGGTAATTCTTTGACTAATGCATACCTCTTCCTTATGTTAAGCTCTTCCGCTGAGAACTTAGTTTGCTAGCTAAATCCGTGATCTTGGACCTAGATTTATGGGCTATTTTCTTTCTTGCAAGAGGAAGGAAGGCGTAATTGAAACTTATGAGCACCGATGGCTCTTTCATTCAACAAAAGCTGTAGTCTCATCCTTTGCTGGTGCATATATCAAAGCTGTGTATTTACCAACAAGCCTTCTTAATGAGCTTGACAATTTGAAGGCTTATCGTTCGTGGCTTGAATTAAAACTTAGCTCTTGCCACTTGCTTTGGAGATTATATTTGCTGTGTACGGGGATGGGTATTGTAGAGCTGAAGAATGAACATAATCAATTGTGCGGATGCTCTCATTATTAAACGTATGAATCTTTTAATCTACTGGAATTAAACAGGTCACTTAAATATTAGTTGATGAATAGCCCATATCTCTTGTTGTCGACCTTATCTCTACATTCATAGCAAGATATTCGTTCACAGACTCACTGTAGCTGGTTTCTTGGCCTTGGTATATGAACTTAATTTTTTGAACTCTCATAGAAGTTCAGTTTTGTTATAAAGAATTTGTAACGAGTTACTTAGAGCAAAAATATACACTGTTTTGTAGAACGAAAGTGCGCGCGCTAGTGAAGCTCTCATTGGTTAATAACACTTGAAGTTTCATATTATATGTGAAAGATTGAACTTTTCTTTCTTTCTTTTTTCCCCCTAGTTTTAAGGAATGCCAGTATATTATGTATGTTCTTTAATATGTTTACTTTTAGGGTTGTTATAAATGCTGGAGTTTGTTCTCTTGTGAACTTACGTCTTTTTCATATTGCTGCAGCACCTAAGAAAAGCTTAAAGTTTAAAACAACAACTGATGCTTCTGAAACACAAGTTATTGAAGCCATGAAGAAGATATCCTCACATATCAAGACCCCTGCAAAGTTCAGCAAGGCTGCAAAGCTTGCAATACAGCTAATTCAGGCAGGAAGTGTAAAGTCTGGAACTCGTGATTATTTTTTTTCTATATTAGAAGCTGCAATGTCATCACCCATACCTTGTACAGATCCTGCAGTTCGGGCAGATTGTCATGCTCTGTTCTCAGCTGCTCAGGATGCCACTGAAGTAAGGCTTTTTTCTTGTGTTGTAAGGCTTAAATTCTGTTGATAATCACTTTCATCTTTTGTTGATTGGAAGAAATTCTTTGAGGATTTTTAACCCCTCCCCACTCTTTAAATGTAGCACCTCAATAAGAAGCAAAAGAATCAGCTGACGGCATGGACAATCAGTGCTGTGGTGGCAACTGATTTACATACAGATGACAGCTTTGTGGTATGTTCCTTACAGTTTTATTTAAAATTTGTTAATAGTCATTGTAATTTTCCTTCTATTCAAGACAGTCGGAAGTATATTGGAATTATATGCATTAGGTTTGGCATATAATGCTGTTTCAATTACGAATTTTGTTGTGTTGGTGCACTTATGTTTAACTTGCCCCTGCATTTCTCTATATTTTAGTCTTCCTTGTGTGTGAATTAATTAAATCAAAGAGGAATTAAAGTTTCTTTGTTTTTTTTAATTATATGCATTTCTTTGCTTTAAATCAAAGAGGAATTCAGAACCCCAACTAAATTAGATGTGGAGTGAATTACTGAGTGGCCAAGATTGCTACCCACCATATTCTCATCGGCCATGCTTACCTGTGGAACATACTCTTTGCAGTGCACATGTTTTGCCCCTTGACTCTTGGGGATTCTATTGCAAATCATTTTATTTTATTTCTAAAAAAGAGGCCAATATTTGGCTTTAGCTGCTACAGGCCTGAGTGGTCATGTAATTCTGACTTTTAACAGTTCCATGGACTTGGCACTCTTCAATGCGTTTGAATGTCTTGATGGAGATTGTTGAATGTAAATTTGTTTGGCAACGATTAATCTGTCATGAGTTTAACCCTTGCTCAATCACCAGAACTAGACTGGGAATTCTTTTATCACCTCTAGTTCTATATGTTTGTCACGTATATTTTGATACATTATGATTAATCATTTTTTTCCTACAAAATTTTGACAGTTCTCCAAAGCAGCTGGTCGGATCAAGGAAGCTATATCTAACCTTCCTGTTGCGACAGAGGAAGATGATGTTGATGAAGAAGTGTCCCTGAAACATAGCACGGGTAAGGAAGACGAAAGTGACAAAATAAAGCCTGACACATCCTTGGTTTCTAGAGCCATAGATGAGGAGGAGGCAGCCGACCCATTTGGACTTGATGCTTTGATTCCTGGTTCAGCAAAGAAAAGTGAAAAGAAGAACGGAGCCGCAGTGAAGATGAGGAAGATACGAAGAGATTCATGAAGTCACAAAGAGAAGCCTTGATAGCCTGCTTAGAGATTGCCGCTTGACGTTATAAAACTCCATGGTAGAAGCTGCTGCTAGTTGTTTCTTTTAGACACATGCTTTATGATTGACATATTGTTCT
Source organism: Leucaena leucocephala (assembly GCA_037074615.1). Taxonomy (NCBI): domain Eukaryota; kingdom Viridiplantae; phylum Streptophyta; class Magnoliopsida; order Fabales; family Fabaceae; genus Leucaena; species Leucaena leucocephala. The sequence goes on from JAYWLJ010000075.1 coordinate 342,035, forward strand.
CAACATGCTAGAATTGCCGCTTTCGCAGGTGCCAAACAGTAATTAATATATTAGTAAAGCATGCCTTTGATAATGTGGAAAGATTTAACTCTCAACAGAGGCGTGCGATTGACAAACTTTGGGCTTCTATACGGGAGCAACATACTCGGAGGAAGCAAGGGAAGTCAATGAGTGGAAAGCTTGATGTGAATGCGTTTGAGTGGATTCAACAAAAATATGGTGGTGAGAAGATTAGCATTCGGCATTCTGTTGGAGGTAGTGGAGATCGTCGTGCTCAACAATGGCTTGGTTGATCATTCTTCTGCGGGTTGAATATGTACATTTGCCTCTGCCAATTATGATAACAAGTTTTTACTGTGGCATGATTCCCCCGGGAGAAGGAACTAATCTGCTAAGCAAGCAGAAGCGTTTATACATGTTGTATCAAGATTCTGACATGTTAGTTCGGTGTGTTAAACGCGTGTATTCATATGGCTTTTGCCAGTGCTCTTACATGCCAATGTGATGTGATGGAGCACTGTGAAAGTAGCTGAGAACAAGAATTTTCCCTCTTGGCAAAACCATCGCCCTCTTTTAGCTGTCATGGATATATTTTTTTTTTGCACAAAAATTTAGATAGGTTCAGCACTTATTTTTTATCAAGACTTATTGTCCCAAAGTTCAGAGAGTGTTTATAGAAGATTTATGAGATCGTCTACTAAAAAAATCTTCATAATAATAATAGGAGTTAAATTCATGTTTTTGTGAGATATGAGTTTATTTTTTACTATATGTTAATTCTCATTGTCAATTTTCATGTAGAAAGTATAGATTCTATGAAACACCCATGTTCAAAAGGCCCAGAAAAACAACTCTGAAACACCAGGGAGACACTCATGGTGATATACGTCATCTACAAATTAAACTTAAATTATTTAAATTTGTTTATTCGTAAAATTTAACATTATCCAAAAAAACATGTCAGATTCAAATCCTTTAAATCTAGTTTTATAAACTTAAAAATTGATAATCAAAATGTATTTAAAAGTTACAAAATTTTTCCGACCAAAATATTCTCATTCCAATGTTTAAAAATTATTTTTATAAACTATGATTTACCTAAAAATTTATTTTTATATTGTTTGTTTCAAATGATATGATAAATTTATAGGTATTGTGCAGATGTAGTTTCTTTCCCACGTGTATATGAAGTTCACAAATAAATAGTTGAAAGCTTGAAAATACAAAGCAAGATTGTTTCTTTCTATTTTTTTTGGTACAAAAATTTTTAAGAAGGGGTTGGGCTCATCCATGATCTAAGGGTAGGGCGAAGTCTCCCCTCCTTCTAGGTGATACTAATGTCGGGCAGGGCGAGCCGTCTATTATCCTCAGGCGTAAATCTAAATACACGGAGTTAGGATGTTTTCTCAAGTGCTGCGACTAGAATCACAATAAAATAATATTCTTTAAATATTAAATATAATTTAAATGATTATATATTTTATATTTTCGTTAGTTAAATTCACATACCATAGGTAAGCAAGATTGTTTCTTGTACCAAAGAAAGTAGGAAACAGAAAAATAAGTTCGAGTGGGCCGGGGAAAGGCAGAGGTGTCTAATGGGCTAAGCCTAAGGAGAAGAAGTCTCATTACCAAGTAGAACCCTAAACCCTGAATACGGCGCCCCCCACTATAAAATCCTGAAGTCCAGTTCAGCGAGAAGCTCCGCGCTCACCCACCCACGCTGGTCATCTCTCTGATTCAGGTAATAGCTTCTTCCCTCTGCTCATTTTGCCCCTCATTTTGAATCTGTCTTAACGAGTGTTACTGTAATAGTGATCCCTGAGCCCTTCTGATATTTAATATCGTCAAGTTTTGTCGTATCCCGCATTGTACTGCACATATCGAAGGCTTGCAAGCGCTCTCTCTTTCGAAGCCCGTGAGCTCAAAGCTTGTGCAATATCACGAGTCGTCCCCTCTATTTGGTCCTCTGTATCTGCATGTCTCTTGTGCTTGAGGATTTTATGGGGCATGATGAACATTTTTCTAACTTACCCTTGCATTTACATTTAGTGCGTGGTTCCTAGCTTGGTATCCTGTATCTATATTTGTCTTTTTGAAAGAGTCTGTTTTACGCTCTTGAGCAATTTCCATTTGGATTCTGGACATATCCTCCTGAGTCAAATTTCAGATTCACTGCAAATACTATCTTGTCTCATTATTGCCGGTCGCCGATTCTGTGTTTCAGTCACCTTTTCATGGGAAAGCTGCGCCTTAAGCAGTTGACTTACCATCATATCTCATACGCACTACCTTTTACACAACAATTGTAACTTCCCTAATGCTCTAGAGCCATATCTCTGCTTATGCGTGTTTTAGGAATGTTTGGGGTTTTAAACCCCACCGTGCTTATGAACGGTCTTGTGCTGATTAGTTCTTCCGTCAGCACATAACATTAACATAAGCTATATCAACCGTTGCCGCACCGTCATTAGTGTTTTCCAATATGTGGGAAACCTCTAGTATGTTGTGCGTCAAACATCATTTATCCTTAATCCTCCATGTGTACATGAAGGATTAAGTCGATGTGAGTTTAATTTCATTATTTTATGACAATAATAATAATTCGTGCCACCAATTTTTCTCAAGAATCACAAATGTTGTTTTTGCTTCGAAGCTTTTCTATTCTATGAAATAATGATATCCGTCTACGCTGACTGTTGAAATTTTTGCTGTTATCAGACCATTGTGATCTTCAAAATGGCAAACCCAAAGGTGTTCTTTGACATTGTAATTGGAAAGATGAAAGCAGGGCGAATAGTGATGGAGCTGTTTGCAGATGTCACCCCAAAGACAGCTGAAAACTTCCGAGCTCTCTGCACTGGTGAAAAGTGGATCGGCAATTCTGGGAAGCCTTTACATTACAAAGGGTCCACATTTCACCGAATTATTCCACAGTTCATGTGTCAGGGAGGAGATTTCACTAGAGGAAATGGAACTGGTGGGGAGTCAATTTATGGCGCAAAATTTGCTGACGAGAATTTCAAGCTGAAGCATACGGGGCATGGCGTTCTCTCAATGGCAAATGCTGGTCCCAATACCAATGGTTCTCAGTTCTTTATTTGCACTACGAAGACTGAGTGGCTTGATGGAAGGCATGTTGTATTTGGAAAGGTTGTTGATGGCTACGGTGTAGTCAAGGAAATGGAGAAAGTGGGTTCACAGAGTGGCAAGACCTCAGAACCAGTTGTAATTGAAGATTGTGGTCAGATAGCAGACAACTGATGTTGGGTGTTTAATTTATTTTAACAAGTTGTAATAAGTTATGTTATATCACCAAATGATGAAGGGCGGTTTTTGTGCCAAGTGCCTTCATTTATCGATTGCTTTTCTATTGTAACCGACCCTTGCAGCAAGAGCTGCTTGGAACAGTGAGCTGACTGATAAACGTAGTGCATTATTACGCATTAGAATAATTTTAGCCAACAGATCATCGGCGTATGCTAATTACATCATCGATAGTCACCAGTATAGTAGCTACAACTCAGTATTCGTAGGAGTAATGAGGCGGCGTTGGGGCCTTCTTTATGTATAGTCGATCAGCTTTACTTGTAGAAAATTCCATAGAAAGGGGCTGGCGGCCTGGAATCAAGAGTTTCAAACTCGTTGAAGGATCCTCGTGGCTCCGGATCCCACCAATCCAGCCGATTCCGAGTGTGAAGGATGATGGAGGCAGATGGGTCACGGGTTTCAATTGCTACTCCCGTCACAACTAAGCTGGGATTACAGGTTTGCTGGGTTGAGAAAGAATCCCGAGGATGTGCAGATACAAGCAGATTCAGTGGAAGCTATCGATTTTAATTTTAGGGAGAAGGGTGAGGGTCACCCTTACAAGGGCAGAGGCAAGCTTTATACAAATTCCTCGAGATGCCTGGTCGTTCGGGAATTTATCTTTCCGCCTTTGAGCTGTATGAATTTTGTTAATTCTGATATGTACCTCGTTACTCAAGAACCTTGCTATTAAACCATTTGCCTCTCGCTATCAAGACGAACAAGTTTCAGATCCTCACCCTCATTGGCATTTGCTTAAACGAAAGCGAGGGATTTTACCGAGAGTATCGTAAATTATGGGGATCATGCTTCCGCGAAACAAGAAACAGGAATGAATTCATCCTAGTAGAGAGGAATTTAAAGTCGTCTGCTATATCATTTTATTTCCAACAGACCAAAAGAAATCAAATTACAACAAAATAGAGAATTTGGAAGGATAAAAAGAGCTAGCAAGGCGGGGTATGAAACAAATGTTGAATATCCTTTCATTCCCAGTCTACATCACTTAGTTGATCATCATTCTCTTCTTTTGGAGGCCTAACTACCAATACTACAGTCCCTAAAGTATCGTCGACACCCGAGTCCTTCAACGCGGACCCTCTTTCCACCTTCAAGCCCTCAGCACCATCATCAACCGCCACTAAATAGAATCCATTACTGGCAGCCAATGTCTTCTGGGTCCTGTCAACCACCACCAATATGGGCTCCTCCATATACCCCCTATTCACCTTCCACGGTAACACCCTTGCATCCGCAAACGATACCACTACTCCTTCTCTCAGAGCCAACAGAGGCTCCCATCTAGGCAGCGCCACCCATCTCTTCCATCCCTTCTCTGCCACCACCACTCCGAACTGCCCTCCGCTTCTGCATTCCACCGGCGCTTCCATAAGCTCCTTCTCTCTCTCCTCCGCCCTACAAACTGGCAGAACTGCCACTGAACTAGCCTCTGCCACCTCACCCATCTTCAGCCTCACCACTGGCACCCGAACCCCTTGTTCAATTGCCTCCTCTGCTTCTTCCTTTTCGCCCGCCTTTCCTTTCAATTCCTCCAAAATTACACTCTTTGCTTTCTCGGTTTCGGCAACGCTCAGCGCCTGCTCCAGAGCAGAAGTTCTCTGCTCCGAGGGGTTCCTATGTTCCATGCTCTGCCTGTAATACATGAAAGACAGACAGTCACCCGGAAGATTGTAATCGAAGCTCTCCCATCCTTTGTCACCACGCCTGCGAGGGAAATCCTTCATTGCGCGGGCTAGATCTTGAGCCCCCTGACCGTCAAGGTCGTTCACAACGATGTAACGGGCAGCCGCGACGCGTTGCGATGTGCTGAGGAGCCGGATTTCGTAGAGCAATTCGGATCCGCCGGTGTCAAAAGCGGAAAGGATTTCAGGGTCGGCGTTAGATTGAACGAGGGAATCGCGCACCTGGGCGGCAACGACAAGGCGATTCTGCTCGACACCAGAAATGCCGGTGGCCTCTTCAATAGAGGGAGGGGAAAAGCCTTCTCGCAAGAGAGAAGGGATAAGAGGGGCGTACTCATGCCAGAGAGCCAATCGATTGGCAAGTATTTCAAGGCGAGCAACGGTGTCGAGGGAACCAAACTGAGCGGGAAGAGGAGAAGGGGGAGGCCTGAAGGGTTGATAGAGCTGTGGTGGTTCCTGTTGGTGTTGTGGTTGAGGATTGGAAGGTCTAATAATGGCTGATACGGGTCTCAGGAATGAGCGACGGTCGGTGCAGAAGGAAGGAGGGATGGGGGAGAGGGGCTTGAAAGACAGTGTGTTGAGGGAGAAGGAGAGCATGGTGGACATTGTCATTCGACGGCTCAAGCTCCGTTCGCCACTTCGCCTTATCTGCCCCGCTTTTAGATATTTAGTGCCTGCTGCTCCCTTGCCAACCCAATTATACGAGAAGTTACCTGCTGAGCCCTCTCAAGTAAAAAGATCAATTAAAAAATGAAGAGTGATGAGAAATGACCTGCCGTGCCCAAAATTGGAAAATGAAAAAACCAAACTAAATAAATGAAATAAATTTTCAATCTGGATTCACGGTTGTAGGAAAGGCAAGTGCCGTGCTCAAACGGAGGGTGTTGATGGATTCATTTGCGGTAACAGGTTACAAGTGAGTCTATATTTTATTTAATTTTAGCCAAGAAAATTAATCTAGTTTGCCCGAGGCTGGAGGGTGGAGTTGTTAGAAATTGTACCCTAAGGACTAATCATTGTATCAAGTTATCACATTATTTGTATGTTTACTATGATGATCATCCTTAGATAACTCATGATCTTATCCTAAATGTCCCTGGTCGGTCATCTATGCGGGAGCAAAGATAAAATAAGATCAGTATGACTTTGAAGATATATAGAGATATAAATCAAAGTCATAGGCACATATAAGAGTACAGGGTGCTGGACCGACCCGCTACGAGAGAGCTGCATGGGTTAAGTCATAAGCTTCTCTCATATACAAGCCATGTCACTATGTCCTTTGACCTGAGATCATCATGGATTCCTACATGACAAATGCTCAGCTTTGACCTAGTCAAAAGTCACTTTTGACCAAGTGATCATAAAGGCTATGTTCGGGCTTAGTGGTTTTTCATGCGGAGGAATGTGAATGGTCAAGATAGAATTTGTCCTTCACATTCTTAGAGAGATATTACTGGGCCTCTCGATGAGTGAGTCTGAGAAATGTATGGCCATACTATAATGGAAGAGTAGTTCCATTACTATCGTCAGACTACTCAGGGATCGAGAAAGTAACGGTCAGGAATAGGAGGATGACGTTCACCATGCCTCATCCATGACCGAAATATCGTGTGACAAAAGGGACGTGATATGGTTGTATGAAAGGTAACATCGTTCATTGATCCTCATATGTTTTGGGTAGTCGTAATATCTTGCTAGAGGCCGCTTACGACTTATGGGTTAGTATAGTAACTGGCCCACTGCCAACTTCATATGGGCCTACAGGGTCGCACACAAAATAGCCCAACTCGAGCTGTGATGTCCAGATTCATTGAATCTAAGAGATGTCTAGATTCAATGAATAGTCTATGGTGGATTTATATATTATATATATATAAATTTGAATATATATATTATATATATAATATATAATATAAGAGATATTTGCAAGATTTAATTTACAAGGATAAATTAAATATCTATCACTTTTGAATTTGAATTTAAATGGATATGATCTATTTGAATTTGAAATTCAAATTGATAAGATATCTCAAATTTGATTTATGAGAATAAATCAAATATAATTCCGTCTTATCTTTATTAAATAAATAGGTGATTTAAATCTGTGGGACGGATTTAATAAAAACTGTATTTATTTAATTAGTTTCTTATCAAATTATGCAATATATAATATTGTATTAATTTCAGAATTAATATAAGATTAATTCTGAAGCCCAGCCCAATTAGAAGCCCGATAGCATCCTATATATTTGACATTAGGAGCTAGGATTCTACACACAACAACAACAACACAACTCACAAGAGAAAAGAGGGCAGGAGAGTGCAAAAGGTTTGCAGATAAGAAACTGCCGAAATAGAGACGGTGAGGACGGAATCTTGAGAAAACCCTAGAGGGACAAGAGGCGCTAGCACGTCGTTCGTGATTGGAACGCTGTTCGTGTGGATACTGGTAGAGGAAGCCGATCTGAGTTGTCGACTTCTTGTGATCGAGAAGAGAGCAGCACGACGACGAGTCGCGACTTGCAGACGCAAAGGTCGCGACTAAAACGGGCATCTGAACGTCAGAAATCCGGAAAGAGGAGACAGGTCGCGACTTGAAGCAGATGAGGTCGCGACTTGAAGCAGACGAGGTCGCGACTACAAACTCCAGAGATATCCGGTCACTACGAGAAGCTGAGGAGGTCGCGACTAACAACTCCAGAGGCTACAGGTCGCGACGTGAAGCTGAGTAGGTCGCGACTGAGAGTTCCAGAGGCGACAGGTCGCGACGTGAAGCTGAGTAGGTCGCGACTGAAAGTTCTAGAGGCGAGGAGTCGCGACTAGTGGATACGGAGGTCGCGACTAAAGCTCGAATACCGAAGATAACACTTCTTTCTCCTTGACTTAAACACATTCGGTAGATCCTGACTGGGAATGGAAAAATTTTTAAAGTTAATTTCCGCTGCGTATCTTCCAATTCCCTTCAGGAGTATGATAGGAGATGGTATGGAGCGTCCGAACTTGGAGTTATTTGAACGTAGTCAGTCTTTTACTCATGAGAGGCATCATCAGCTGATCCTCATTTCCTTCATCTGCTGCATCAAGATGTTGATCTTCGTGGGAATCGATCAACCTTGATCTTTATGAGCTGAAACCCTAACACTTGGAAGGAAGGGGCGTGTGCTGTTTTTGGGGTTCGTCTTGAATTACTCATCATTGTCTAAACCCGGTTCACTTCTTTAGCAACAGCTCTCCTTGCCTCCTACTTGGAATGTAAATACCAAAATGGATTTAAGAGATTTTTATGATTGTTGAGATAGGACAGGATATTATATGATAATGATATTATATGATAGGATATGATAGGATAATATATGATATTATTAGTATTTAGGTTTATTTAGAATTCTCAATTTTATGTATAAATATCCTTTCTGTCTATCAATAAAGTACAAGCATTATTTATCTAAAATAACATGGTACAAGAGCCTAGTTAATTACAGGGGTTATTTTTTTTCCTCCATCTGCTTCCTTCATGGTTCAGAAGGAAGTTTCGGCACCGACAGGAGGTGGGTGAAGCGCCGACAGGAGGTGGGTAACGGAGCCTCAGCACAGCCGACGTGTTTGGGTTCAGCGTCGACGTCGACTGCTTCTCTCTTTAGCGCCGACGGGAGGGAGTCGCGTTTGGGTTCAACACGTCTGGTCGTCTGGTTTCAGCACCATCTTCTGTGACCTCGACTCCACAGAGGAAGACTATCTCCAACGGTGGACGTGGAGAAGGAGGGAAGGATTTCAGCGCCAACAGGAACTTCGTTCACTGGTGGGTTCGCCGAGTAAGCATCAGTTAGTGCCTTCACAGGTTTCCTCCTTCTTCCATATTCTCGGCAGTTCACTTTTTTGTGCTTCTCTGTTCCCTATCAGTTTCACGGTGACACCTAACTAGTTGCCACAACTGTTCTTTGTTCCTGACTCTAAATTTACCGTAAAACCATCACTTGGTTCTGTTTGAATGTGCAGTTACTGTTCAATCATCTCAGTGGCTCCTCTTGTGTTAAGTAGCTCCTAGTGTAGCTACTTGTATTTCTGATTTGTTGGTCCTCTTTGTCCCTAGCGTGACAGGAATTTGTTTGTCTGTTGATTTTCTTTTTTTAATTGCTACACCTAAGGCTACTGTAATTTCTGAGATGATTCCGGTAGTCACTAAGATTACTGAATACAAATTAACTTGGAAAAATTATCTAGATTGGAGTAAATCTATTAGTATATATTTTCAAAGTATTGAGAAGGAAGATCACTTGATCGATGATCCCCCAGAAGAAAAATATGCTTCTCGCAAGTTATGGTTAAGGGATGATGCACGACTACTTTTACAAATCTGTAACTCTATTGACAGTGAGATCATGCCTTCTATTACTCATTGTGAATTTGTTAAAGAACTAATGGACTACTTGGCACTCTTATACTCATGCAAGAATAATATCTCTCGAATATACGGGGTTCGCAGATATTTCCATCTCGCAGAGATGTCAGATAACTGTCCCCTTACGGCCTTCTTTATAGACTTTAAAGGAATGTATGAAGAACTAAATATTCTTATGCCTATTTTTGATGGAAGGTCAATGTATCTCATCGAGAGCAGATGGCTACCATGAGTTTTCTTACTGCACTTCTGCCTCGATTTGCGGCTGCTCGTTCTTAAATTTTATCTGGAGCTCAGCTCCCCTCTCTAGAAGAAGCTTTCTCTCGTGTATTAAGAACGGAGCAAACCTCTTCATCAGTCTCTATTGCGCCAACTAGTGCGTTATTCAGTTGTGGTCAGAATTATACTCATAGGCCACCTAATCGTCGTAATTCTACACCAGGGGGCCCTAATCAGGAATCGAAGGATATAATCTATTAATATTATAAGGAACCAGGTCATAAGAAACGTACGTGCCGTAAACTTCAAAACAAACAAAATTGACAAAACTCTGCGCATGTGGTCGCCACGGCCAATGACACTGTTACCATTTTCGCTACCGAATATGCTCAATTAAAATCTCTCAATCCCCCTGTGAGTGCTGGCATTGCAACAGGTAATGAAGCTACTGCTCTCGCCTCTTCTTCTTATTCCAAATGGATCATAGACTCTGGAGCTACTGATCACATGACAGGTAACCGCTATCTCTTCTCCACTTATAATCCTTTTGCCAACCCTTCAAATATCACCATTGCGGACAGTTCCCAATCCCGTGTCCTTGGTTCTGGCACTATTGACCCTACCCCTTCCATTCATTTGGACTCTGTGCTCAATGTCCCTAACTTTGTGTTTAACCTTTTGTCCCCTAGTAAATTTACTCGTCAATTAAATTGTTGGATCTCACTTTTTCCTGACCATTGCGTAATACAGGATCTTTTGACGAAGAAGATTATTGGTAGAGGTTATAAATCTGGAGGTCATTACTTCCTTCATGATCAAGGGTCTCTTGCAGTGGCTTGTACTGGTGGCGTTACTCCCTTTGAAGCACATTGTCGTTTGGGTCATTTGTCTTTATCGTCTATAAAAAAAGTTTATCCTCAGTTTCAACATTTATCGTCATTAGATTGTGAATCATGTTAGTTTGTTAAACATCATCGTCTTCTTTTAGTATCTCGAGTCAATAAACGAGCTTCGTCTCCTTTTGAGTTAGTACACTCTGATGTTTGGGGTCCATGTCCAGTTGAGTCTAAAGCTGGTTTCAAGTACTTTGTTACATTTATTGATGATTATTCCTGTACTACTTGGTTATATTTAATGAAAAATCATTCTGAGTTGTTCTCCCATTTTTGTACCTTTACTGCAAAAATTAAAAATCAATTCAATTCGTCTATCCATACCTTGAGTAGTGATAATGCTAAAGAATATTTTTCTAAATCATTTCACTCTTTTATGCTTCAAAATGAAATTCTACATCAATCATCTTGTGTGGATACACCAGCTCAGAATGGTGTTGCCGAAAGAAAAAATCACCACTTATTAGAAGTAGCCCGTGCCCTTTTATTTCAAATGCACGTTCCAAAACCTTTTTGGGCAGATGCGGTCTCCATTACTTGCTTTCTCATTAATCGTATGCCCTCCTCTGTTCTTGATGGTCACATTCCTTACACCACTCTCTTTCCTTCCAAACCTTTGTTTCCCATTGAGCCTAAGATTTTTGGATGTGTGTGTTTTGCTCAAGACGTGTGTCCTACTGTCTCTAAATTAGACCCTAAGTCCCTCAAGTGTGTCTTCCTTGGCTACTCTTGTGGTTAGAAATGTTATCGGTGTTTCTCTCCTACTCTTAATCGTTATCTAGTTTCTGCAGATGTCACTTTTCAGGAATCTGTTGCCTATTTCACTTCTAACATTTTAGCTCCTTCTCCTCCACCTATGGAGGAAGATACCCTTATGGTATATTCTATCACTCATTCACCATCACCGGCCTCCGCTCTATTACAAGCACCTAGTCAACCACCTTTATCTCATGTCTATACTAGACGTTTGAAGGAGAACATTACCACTCTTCCGCCAGATTCTGCCCTACCATTAACTACTTCATCATCAGATCCTACAGAAAGCATTACTCACCATGAGCCTAACCCGGTCCTTGAATCTAAGATACCTCCTGTTCCAGAATCAGATACCTCCACTGATTTGCCCATTGTCTTCCGTAAATGTAAACATACTTGTACCTATCCTATTTCTTCTTTTATTTTATATAACCACCTCTCCTCTGATTCTCGTACCTTCATCGCCTCTTTACACACTATCTCAGTACCTCAGTCCATTACTAAAGCCTTATCCCACCTGGGTTGGTGTACTGCTATGGAAGAAGAGATGGCGGCCCTTGAACGTGCCGATACATGGACCTTAGTGGATTTACCAATAGGAAAGAAAACTATTGGGTGTAAATAGGTGTTGACTCCTAAAACTAAAGCTGATGGCACTCTTGAATGTCTTAAGGCTCGCCTTATTGCTAAAGGCTATGCTCAGAAATATGGTATTGACTACACTAAGACCTTTTTCCCTGTAGCCAAACTCTCCTCTGTTCGTCTCTTCATCTCTTTGGCTGCTACTTTTGGTTGGGCTCTCTCTCAACTTGATATAAAAAATGCATTCTTACATGGTGATCTTCTTGAAGAAGTGTACATGGAGCAACCACCCGATTTTGTTGCTCAGGGGGAGCGTGGTAAAGTATGTCGTCTTAAGAGATCCTTATACGACTTAAAGCAAAGTCCTCGAGCATGGTTTGACAGATTTAGTAATATTGTGAGGGATTTTGGCTTATGCCAAAGTAAGTGTGATCATTCTGTGTTCTATCAAAGAATAAGCGCTGGCATGATTCTACTAGTTGTATATGTTGATGTGATTACGTGGAGTGATGCCTGAGGGATCTCATCACTTAAGTCGTTCCTTAACTCCTATTTTTAGACGAAGGACTTGGGCTCATTGAAGTACTTTCTAGGTATTGAAGGCATGAGGAGTAAGAAGGGTATCTTATTGATTCAGAGAAAATATGTCCTTGATTTGCTAAAAGTGAAAAACTAGGAGCAGCCCCAACTAGCTTTCCTATAGTTTACAATCCACTACTTGATGCTGATGGCAGCATACCATCCGAAAATCCAGTTGAAGCCACTAAGAACAAGCTGTTTGAAAACCCAGAGAGGTATAGGAGATTGATTGGAAAATTTAATTATCTTACAGTAACTCATCCTGATATCACTTACCCAGTGAGTGTCCTTAGCCAATTTATGGTCTCGCCAACTGTCAGACAGTGGGAAGCCTTAGAACATGTGTTACATTACTTGAAGGGATCTCTGGGTCGTGGGATATTGTACAAGAATCATGATCACACAGATATTGAATATTTTTGTGATGCCGATCATGGTGGATCAAAAGCCACAAGACGATCTACTATAAGATACTGTATTTTTGTAGGAGGAAATTTGGTATCTTGGAGAAGCAAGAAACAAAATGTGGTCTCAAGATCGAGTGCAAAAGCAGAATACAGAGCCATGGCACAATCAGTATGTGAGATAGTCTGGATATATCAGTTGTTGAAGGAAATTGGCCTTAAAATCTCATTACCAGCTAAGCTGGGGTGTGATAATAAAGCGGCCCTACATATAGCTTCTAATTCAGTATTCTATGAACGCACGAAACATATTGAAATCGATTGTCATTTTATTCGAGATAAGCTCAAGGAAAACTTCATCTTTACAGAATATGTCAGATCCAGTGATCAACTGGGTGATCTCCTCACCAAAGCTCTTAATGGGATTCGAGTTGAATATCTTTATAATAAGTTGGGCATGATTGACATCTATGCTCCAACTTAAGGGGGAGTGTTGAGATAGTATATGATATTATATGATAATGATATTATATGATAGGATAATATATGATATTATTAGTATTTAGGTTTATTTAGGATTCTCAATTTTATATATAAATATTCTTTTTGTCTATCAATAAAGTACAATAATTATTTATCTAAAATAACAATGATCAATGCAGCAACAATGACATAACAAAGGATAGGGCTGCTTTTGTATTTTATTGGTGCCATCAGGCATCAGGCACGCCACATGCTCATTAATCACCGTCCATTTCCTACTAACCTCCATTTTGATTTTGTTTTTTCGCACTCCATACGCAACGCATTGCGTAGGAGCTCTAGTTAACAAAGTTCTCGTCTTACCGGTTGAACAAAAAGCTAGTTCACACAGTACCAATGTATGAATCTCCGCCACTTATTTTGGATTTTGATCCCATCTTTCACCTCTTTCCCTCTCCCTTCATTCTTTATCATTCTACAAAACATGTCTGCAGCTTCTTCACATTCGTAATGCCCAAAAACATCATTAAATGGCTCTAACATTTCAGGAACAGCCCCATTTTCCCCGGTTAAATCATTGAAGGTTAATTTTTCATCTTCTTGTAAGCTTAATTAATTCATCAATGAGAATGACACTAGGCACTTTAAATATTTGGTATTTTTATCATTCACTAATTCAATTTTAATGATCATTGTTAATTTAGATTAGAGAACCCTCCAAATATTGGGTTTTCTTAGAATTTTTTAAGTAATCTGTATTGTAATTTAAAGAAAATTTGGGTCTTTAAATTTTTAAAACGTTTACATGAGAGGCATTATCTCAATAGTTTAAATATATTATTATCATTAATTTTTCTTAAAATTAAATCGTTCCAAATGAGGCGAACACTGCTAAAATTTTTGTCATGATGGCTGCGGAATAATTAGTTATTTTATAAATTTAATCAATTATTTATTAAATTTAAAGCTCCAATTTTAATATTTTTTTGGTACAACGAATTTTAAAATTTTGAATTTTTGATGATGAAGACTAAGAAGAAAATAGATTAATAATTTTAATACTTGGAGACATGGCTTTGGTAGGTTCAGACGGCTGGGCACACTCCGCGGCCGGCCCATCCTGAAACGAAACCCTTGCTCTTGCGGAAGCGTTGGCATTGACAAAGCGACTTATACAGTTCCGCCACCGCCGTCGCCGTACTACTACTTCCCTTCATCTTCATAGTCCCTATTCATCCATCCGATAAGCATTTCCCTTTTAGGTAAGCAATGGACCAATCAGTTCTTGATGACATAATCAATCGTCTCCTTGAAGTCCGCGGTCGTCCGGGCAAGCAGGTTCAGTTGTCCGAGTCCGAGATCCGTCAGCTTTGCCTTGTTTCCAGAGATATTTTCCTACAACAGCCGAATTTATTGGAGCTTGAAGCACCCATAAAGATTTGTGGTATCTTTCGTTTCTCTTCCTTCTCTTCTTTTTCATCTCTTCACTCTGCCCTTTATATTTTGCTTCTTCATCTAGCTCCCAAGCTAGGCCATTGATATTCCGCCTTCGTCCATCGGAAGATCTGTAATAAAGCATAGCATATTTACTGGTCAAACTCTAACGCGGAGTGTTTTGGTTTTTGGGTTTGGGGTATGATCCTACTGCTTGTCTTTAAATTAATACGGGGGATCTTTGACATCTTATTGGTCTTTATCTCTAGTATGTGCATGTTGGTTCTCCATTGTAATACTTCTCCTAGTCAATAGGGAAAAGATATACCTAGACACAGCATAAGTAAAGAGTGGGGCTGATTCATTAGAAGGCCTTTCTTCACCCACCCTTCAAAACAATTATGGAATCTAGTATCATTCCGATAATATCTCGATATTGAAAAACTTGTGTTTACGAAAGAAGGATACCAGAAGATTTTATAGATCATGCTTCCTGCTGGTGTGGTGCTCCTATGTAGAAGAAGCGAGCTGTGCAATTAGTGAAATTTCAGTTTCAAAATAGTATTTTAAGAAAATTTTATGTCAGATGATTTCTAAGAGGCGCCTTATTAGAAATTAGAGTAAGTTGACACATTGAGCCATACCGGATTGGGGATTGAAGCAAATTACTGGGACAAAATTGGTTTAGTCTGAAATTGAAATATATGAGATAGTTGGGGAGGACTTTAAGTTTAAGTTCAGGAGGATAGTATGCGAGTTGATGCCAGTGTAAGTCAGCCAAGGAAGTTTACTGTATATAAAATAACAAGTTTTCTGCTCTCTTTTGATCTATGAAATGCCTTAAATTGAAAGCCTGAGTTTCTCTTTGGAGGAAATAATATAACTAATTGGAACTGAAGTTATTCAATCTTGGTCACTAAATGTGAGGGCATTGAAACCTAGCAAGTATAATGATGGAAATCGTTTCTGGCTATTTACTTAGCGACAAGACATGTAATACATGCAGAATATAATATCCTGTTTGAAGGCTTAAACTTTTAAGATATAGGCTAATGAAAAGACGAGTCTCTTACCTGGATGACTTACTTATGTTACTGCTGATATGTCAACCGGTTTTCTGATACAAGATTCTGCAAATTTTAGTATATGATACAGTTTTTTCGGTGATATGGAATGTTCGGAATTTCCTGGTAGTTTTGTGTGTCTATGATGGAGACTTAAGTTTGTCCAGAAGAAGTTATATCCAGTGTTCTTATGGCAGCAGTCCTCTTCACAATATTATACTTACATATTAATGAGAACTTTGTTTAAAGGATGATATCTCACAATCCTTTCTTTTACTGTATCAAGCTTCACTTATGTTCCTGTGTCAATGATGGTATACGTGCTATTTTATAAAATTTCCTCATCATATACAGATCTGACATTTGTTGAGCTGAGCTTGTCTTTTCACATAGCTTCATACTTGAGCACTGTCTCGTTTACCAAAAAAAAACATTTATAATGTTTGTGCAATGATTACTGAATTTCCTGATATTTATGTTTCAGGCGATGTACATGGTCAATATTCTGATCTTTTACGTCTCTTTGAGTATGGCGGATTACCTCCGCATGCCAACTATTTATTTTTAGGGGATTATGTGGACCGAGGGAAGCAGAGTTTGGAAACTATATGCCTTCTCCTTGCTTATAAAATAAAATATCCTGAGAACTTTTTCCTGTTGAGGGGGAACCATGAATGTGCTTCCATAAACCGTATATATGGATTTTATGATGAGTGTAAGAGAAGGTTCAATGTGAGGTTGTGGAAGGCATTTACTGAGTGCTTCAACTGCCTACCTGTGGCGGCCCTTATTGATGAAAAGATTCTGTGTATGCATGGGGGACTTTCTCCGGACTTGCATAATTTAGATCAGATCAGAAATCTACAGCGTCCAACTGATGTGCCAGATACAGGTTTGCTTTGTGACCTTCTTTGGTCAGACCCAAGCAAAGATGTTCAAGGTTGGGGAATGAATGACAGGGGAGTTTCATATACATTTGGTGCTGATAAGGTCTCTGAATTTCTTCAGAAACAAGATCTGGATCTTGTTTGTCGTGCTCATCAGGTTAAACTCCAGCCCTTTTGCTGTTCAGTGTGTTACCAATTCTTCTGCATTTAATTTTATATACCCTTATTTCTACAAATAAAGGATTATGAAATACATTTTGTGCGGTCAACATATACTAGTTTTTTTATTGTAATGAATTTGAAATTGCTGTTTGCATCATACATGTGAAGGAATTTATTGCATTGAGCCTTTTTTTTTTTTTAAGCAAATGCCATCCGTTAGCATAGGCATAGGTGATTCATGCTGTACAATTGTTTGTGTTTAGATTGGAGATGTTAGGTTTTAACTAAAATTTAGTTTTGTTTACCCATATGCGGCTAGCAGGTTGTGGAGGATGGTTACGAGTTCTTTGCTGACCGACAGCTAGTAACAATATTTTCAGCACCTAATTATTGTGGAGAGTTTGACAATGCTGGTGCTATGATGAGTGTTGATGAGACACTAATGTGCTCGTTCCAAATATTAAAGCCAGCGGATAAAAAAACAAAGATCAATTTTGGAAGTAGTACAACAACTGCTAAGCCCGGAAATTCTCCAGCAGGTATAAAGATAAAAAGTTAGGTTATTTGCTAATGTCATACACACTCAATATCAATAGATACGAATCTTATGCTTCCAATTGGAGATATGATTTATGAATTTGTGGTGAAGGATCTACCACAAATTAGTGTCTGTAGTTACAACTTGTGCTGCGAAGTTTTACCTTTCCCAGTTTGTGATTGATTTCTTGTTAAAGCCTAATTGATGAATACAAGAGAGTGCCTTCCTGATTTATGGCATAATTCCAATGTTTGATCGAAATATCACTCTAATTCATACCGCATCGTCTAATCATTAATGTTATCAATAATTCTTCACAATCACAATTTGATTGATTCATCAGCCTCCTCTGACTTCTTTCTCCCATTGTGCCTTGCAGTCCTTACTGCGTACAAAAGTTTCAATTGAATTTTTGGGGGAAGCGGGTGTTGCTTCTAACATATGAGAGCGGTCTTGAACGGAGTACTGGCAAGAAAAAGAAACTTGAGTTCCATGTCGTCTAGTGTGATGTGTTGAAGCACTTGACTTCCATCTAGTCTGCTATGATTTGCCGAAGTTGTAAAAATGGCATAACACCATCATGAACTAATGTAAACCGTTGTGTTTTGCTGGCACGAAGTTGGTTTTCAAGATGGAACGCCATTAACCTCCCCCTGGTCTTCCTTGTACACTAGTGCTTGGTTCACGTTGTTCTGATGCATAAGCTTCCCAAGTGCAGATGTATGCATCGGCTTATGTCGCTGAGAACCATTTATTCATTATCGCTCATACATTTTATCATATTTTCGGCAAATTCATCAGGCGGGCAAGCCCAGCTCTGGGAGAATCCTCTGTTTATATATTATAGTCTCTTCTTTCTTTCCGGAAATATGGTCGTTTGGGATTTAGGAGAGTCTCACAATATTTTTTGAAAGAAATAGTTTGTCGACGCTTTGGGTAGGTTGGGGTCTCGTGAGATCACAAAAAATCAAATCCATTAACCAGGACCCGGTGGCCATACTTGGGTTCGTCTTCTCAAACTGGAAAGAATATTTGACAAATAAAAGTGAAGATGGAGTGGGAGGCAACTTGACTTCCCTTATGCTAAATATTTATATGGGCATCATTTTAAACAAACGCTAGTGGGAGTTTGTACAGAATTTGTACAACGATAAAGGGATCATACAAATACTGCGTTTAGATTGTCTGGAAACTGTACGGGAAAACGGAATTTTTGAAATAAATTGAAGTCTAAACAAAAGATCCGTTTTTCATTCTTTTATGTTACACATAGGGCATGTTTGGTAGGTGAGAAATAGAATTTTCTACTTCCTTTACGATGCAAGTCCCTTCTAATTTTAATATTTTAAGTTATTTCAGTTTTATTAAAAAAGTTAAGAATTGAGA
Organism: Leucaena leucocephala; assembly: GCA_037074615.1. Taxonomy (NCBI): domain Eukaryota; kingdom Viridiplantae; phylum Streptophyta; class Magnoliopsida; order Fabales; family Fabaceae; genus Leucaena; species Leucaena leucocephala. The sequence continues at coordinate 360,836 of JAYWLJ010000075.1, forward strand.
TGATAAAAATAAAAGTAAAATTTTTTAAATTATTTTACCCCAATTATAAAATTTTTGGATAACTTTCACTCTTCTCAATTTATAAAAAAATATTTTAAACTATTTTACCTTAAATTATAAAAAAATATATTAATTTTATACTTATTTTTATCTTGTTGTGAGTTGGGATTGGCTAGTTGAAAGTAAATTACTACCTCTAGTTTTTAATATTACACTATAAAATATATTTTATATTAGTATTATTTTTATTATATTTTTATATAACATATGAATTGATTTTATAGCACTGAAAATAATTCAATATTATTATCGTAAATATTCCAACGAATAAGAATTTTTTAACTGAAACGAAAACTTGTGAAGTAGTAAAACGGAGCGCAGGATAGTAATTAAATCCAACTAATCTAAGGGCATGTTTGGTAAAGCCTAAACCGCGGTTTTAAAAGGGCTTTTGGCCTAAACCTCGGTTTGGGGAAATTTCAAAATAAACAGGCTTATTTGTCCATAAGTGCTTTTGGACAAAACCATCGTTTAAAACCATGGTTTTGAATAAGCTATTTAAAATAGCTTTTTCAACAGTAAAAGCACTTATGGACTATCCAATTACTATCTTACCCCTACTTTTTCTTACACCCTCTCTCATCTCTCCTACTTTTTCTTACACCCTCTCTCCTTTCTACTCTCTTCCCTCTCTCCTCTCTCTTCTCTTTTCTCTAACTCCCTCATCTCTCTTACTTTAAATCAAATCATACCCTTTTTGATAATTTACCACCATAAAAAGTCATTCTAAAAATAACTTTTCAAACACCTATTTATTCAAAACCACTTTTTTTCTATAAACTCTTCTCCAAAAGTCCTTTTTCATAAGTTGTCCATAAGCCCTTTTTTTTATAAACCCTTTTTTAAAATCTTATCCAAACAGGTCCTAAATTAATTACTGAGCTAAATATTTAAAAAGTAGAAGGTACCGTGGTGCACGCGCACAATTCAATACCAACGGAACTGAGTGTGTGTTTGGCCATCAGGTTGCAGAATCAATTTTATAGGTAAACCACGGTTTTGGACAATTTCAGCCAAACACCTTAAATTAATGCAGAATCCCGTTTCAGAGCAAACCATGGTTTTGCTCTTCAAAACCGTGGTTTGGGCAGAATCTGGGGGGCAGCAGCTTTTCAGATGTGTTTTTAATTGTTACCGTTGGAATTACATTTCTCTCCACAGCTTCTCTTTCTCGCTTTCTCTTCTTTTGCCCCACGCTTACTTTCCTCTTCTTTCATTTCTCTTTTCTCACTTTCCTCTTCTTCCTTCCGCTGCGCCTCTCTCGCACTCACGGCTGCCGCTCCTCCCACCTGCGCTGCTGCGTCCCTTTCGTGAATCCTGCGGCTCATAGCTCTCTCCCGACCTGCGGCTGAGGAGCTTGCGTCTCTTCCTTGCCACTGCCGAGCTCGAGTCCGTTCCTGCTGCCACTGCCGAGCTCGCGTCTACTCCTTCACTGGTCTGTATATATATCGATCTGCTCTCACAGCGCCATCTAAAGACAATCTTGGCCAGTACATCTTCGCGGGAGGTCGTGCCGTGCCGTCGGCGTCCCTTAACACTCGACGTCTCCGCCTGAAAATCTTGCCTGTCGTGTGGTCGCGTGGGAGTTGATCGCTGCCAATACCCTGCTTCTGTGGTCAGGCTTGGTGGTCGGGTGTGTGGATCCGCACGTTTGAGCCATCATCATCGTCCCTCGGTGTCAATCTCATCCTGTCGTCCGTGACGTGCCGACGCCCTGTTCTGCAAAGCTCGCCAACTTCTTCAGGTAAAGTGAAGTGGCTGATTTGTGTTACTGCGTGCTTTCAGTCATGGTTACTGGGGTCATTCAGCTTCTGTTCTGCATGTTGGCCGAAGATTTGTTTTTTCAATTCGCTTTCTGCTAGTGTTCCACTCTTGCGGTTGATCTTCTGTGCTCTATGCTTCCCACATTGCGTGATGTTGTTATCTGCTGAACTGCCTGCGTATTGTTGGATTTTTCCGCATGATTTACCTCTGTGTGCTATTGTCCGCATGATTTTTTCAATTCGCTTCCTGCTAGTGTTCCAGTGTTGCAGTTGATCTTCTGTACTGGCAATGTGATCCGTGTGTTGACGTAGAACTGAAAATTTACATGTGTAGCCGGCTTGTACTCTCTCCCGTATGCTTGATTTCTGTAAAAAAGGGTTCTTTCCTTTTGTTGGCTGATTTCTGCACTGGCCTGTACAGAACACACATAATAGTTGAATTGGGTCATTTGTATCATTGTATGCTTGATTTCTGTTGGGGCAGATTGTCAGTATGAATGTGATGTGAATCTTGCGGATGGTTGGTGGCGCGTGTGAGTGCGTTGAAGGAAGGAAATTGCAGTATTAGGATAATTAATTGCTTCACTTGTGTATAGGATCATGGTGAAGGACAAATGTAAAGCTTCATGGGATGCTAGCAGTACTAAGGTGTTTATTGACCTTTGCATCGAACAACTTCGCAAGGGTGAAAGAAAAGGTACTGTGTATACAAAGAAAGGATGGGCCCGTATTGCTGACGGGTTCACAGCACAGACTGGGAAAGTGTACGAAAAAATGCAGTTTAAAAACAAATATGACTCGATACGAAAGGAATGGCAAGCGTGGAACAAATTGACTAACGAGACAGGGGTAGGATGGAATACGGAAAAGAACACAGTAGAAGCGCCAGATGATTGGTGGGAGAAGAAAAAATTGGTATGACAATGAGATTTGCTGATACGATATGTGTTCAACCCATGCCACATATGATTGTCCTTTATTTTTGTCTTTATGTCTACAGGAGAACGCACAGTACGACAAATTCAGAATGAAAGGACTTTCGTTCCAGGCAGAGCTGGAGGAACTCTTCAGTAATGTGGCAGCCACAGGCCCAAGTGCATGGGCACCATCATCCATGACACTTCCAACAGAAAATACAGCAGCATACGCCAATGATGAGCCCGTTGATCTGGAAGAAGGGTCAGGAGATAGCGAGGAAATTTTGCTGGCTCCCACTGGCATAAGTGGGGATATCAATCGAATGACGTTCAACGCATCTCAAGGGACCAGTGGTGAAGGTAGCGTGCGGGGGAAGGAGCCAGTGTCTGGTTGCAGGTCATTAGGGGTTAGGAAGACGAGGGGAGGGATGAAGAAGAAGCACAAGGGACCTGCATCAACGAGGATAGCAGATTTACTCAGTCAAATTGTCGATTTAACTAGGGAAGAGGTGGAATATGCTCACAAGGGGGCAGGTGAAGCATCTGCCAACGTACCATCTATTACGGAAGTCATGAAACACCTAACTCAACTTGACGAAGTCATCGCTGATGATGATTGGTATGTGCGATGCACAAAACTGCTTCTGGATCCCGCAATGAGGGAAATGTATGCTTCACAGATGGGAATGAAGAAACAACTGTTACTATTTTTACGCCATTATTGCTATGCAGCTTGAGACTGTTTTCGCGGCATTAATGTTATGTTGATTGCGACTTTTTTTACAGCTTTATTGTTCTTGTGTAATCGGAATGCTCTCTGTGCTTCTGTGTGGATTTAGGGTCATGTTATTGTATCGATGGACGTATTTGTGATCGAAGGTTTATTTATATATGTTCGTACTATTCTGTTTTCGACATATGCTTTTCATTTCGTCACCGATCACCTTCTGTACTGACATTCAAAATTAAAAATTAATGTCTCCGTGCACAGGTTAAAATAGATGGGGGACGACAGTAGAAACTTGACAAAAGATTATAAGCGACGGGTGAAGAGGCTTAAACAAGTTGGCGTATTGGTTGCCAGTTATGCAGCGCAATACTTGTCTAAGAACCCAATGCGCACTAGTGATCTTACAGGGTCCAAATGGGTTGATGAAGTATTATATGGTCATCCGAAGCGTTGTTTTGAACAGTTCAGAATGGAACCACGTGTGTTCTTCGAGCTTTGCATTGCATTACGGCAACTAGGTCTTAAGGAAAGTCATAACGTTTCAATACATGAAAAGGTGGCGATATTTTTAAACATTGTTGGACATGGGGAGTCCAGTAGGATGATGCAAGAAAGGTTTCAACACTCAGGAGAGACGATTCACAGACACTTTCATGATGTGTTGTTGGCCTGTTGTGGACTTGCAATGTCACTCATCAAACCCCAGGATCCAACCTTTCAAAATGTGCATAGCAAGATCAAGCTTGACCGTCGATACTGGCCATTTTTCAAAAATGCGATTGGAGCAATCGATGGCACACACATTCCTTGCGTTGTACCTGCCAATGAACAAACGAAATATATTGGTAGAAAGGGGTTCACGTCGCAAAATGAAATGGCGGTGTGTGATTGGGACATGTGCTTCACCTTTGTCTTGGCTGGATGGGAAGGTAGTGCCCATGATGCCTGTATATTCAGTCATGCATTGACAACTCCTTCCATGAACTTTCCTCATCCGCCTCAGGGTACGTTTCTGATACATTCAATCGGTTTCTCTTCACATGTGAGTACAATTAGTGAAAATACTGACCTCTCTTTCATGTAGGTAAATATTATTTGGTTGATGTTGGTTATCCAACACCAATTGGATATCTGGGTCCATACCGCCGTGAGCGTTACCATCTCCCTGATTTTTGACGTTCGTCTAGACTGGTGAACCCTAATGAAGTGTTCAATTATGCTCATTCAAGTTTGAGGTGCACAATAGAAAGAACTTTTGGAGTATGGAAAAACAAGTTCGGCATTTTACAACGCATGCGCAGCTATGACTATCAAACGCAAGTTAAGATTGTTTGTGCAACGATGGCGATACACAATTTCGTTAGAAGAACCTCTATTACTGACCCTGATTTCGAGCGAGAGGACGAACATGATGATGAGCCAACGCAAGATGATGATGGTGATGATGAATATGACTCTTCACGAATACCTGTATCCATCACCTCTTCGTCTGAAATGGCGTGTCGTCGTGATTTCATACGAGATCAACTTATTTATTATAGACAAGACCAATAGTTTAAGATTGTACATTTTTCTGATGCACCCGGTATTTTCTAAGGAACGAAATGTAATTTGACCTTATCATTAATCTCAAACCTTCCTTTTAATGAATCATAATAGTAAATGTTTTTAATTTCTATATACATAAATTCTCTTGACTGTATACATTTTTAAATTATGCACATAAAGTCTAAATTAAAAAGTACTATTTAAGTGGGGGGAATTTAAATGAAGGTGAATGTTGAAAATTTTTTTCGTGCCCCAACACATATGTGTATGTTTTATTATTAAATCAATTAAATCAAAATTTATAAATAGAATTTATACCTTATATAATTATCATAGTTGTTTATGTCCTTTTTAGTAAAATGTCAATTAAAAAAGATATTCTGCTACTAATCATCCAAACACTTATTTTTTCAAAATCAATTTTTTCCCAAAATCTATTCTTCCAGAATCTATTCTCCAGAATCTATTCTGCCCAAAATCTATTATCCAAAAGCTAATCCAAACACACCCTGAATAATTAAACCTCATCAAGAAATGACAGCTGCAATCCACTTTCTTCTTTTGTCCCCAAAAAAACTGTCTCCTCTTTAAATCATCTCAGGCACAGTTTTTCAAAATTATTAATACGAATTATTTGGTTGGGTTGCTGTCTCTCTTATCTTCCGTACAGGAAAACATGTTAGTTGATGACTAGTGTTAATGAATGAGAGCGTGTTTCGTGGCAGATTCTCGAACAAACAATGACAGAGAAGGGATATCATATCTTCAAAAAATAAGGTGAGAGAGAACCCTAGATAAATTAACAAGGCTCTCATTCTCTCAAGCCGTAGTAATTATGATCATCGTTATCCTAATGAATGAATAACCCATCAGATTAGCAATAGGGGGGAAATGGAGACATCAGCAATTTTGGAAGTGAGGAGGCAGATGGGGCCGGCTAGTTGGGACTTGGGACATGTGGTTGGTTTGGAATCTGAGTATTTTATGCAATTATTGCTATTGATTTGAGTTTTGCCCATTAGAATCTATGTAGTGGACGGAATCTTTCCAGCCGTACAAGGTTCGCCCTTGATTAGGTTCTCCTTCTTCCGGTGGAATATACCACACTATATCTAATCCTGTCGTCTACCATATCAGTAGAGTATTTTAAAGGAATCAGAATTTGAATTGCATCATGTAACCAAAAAAAAAAAAAAGAATTTGAATTGCATCCGCACCCCAACACGGGGGAAGAATCTTTCGTTAATGTCTTCTCATCTTAACCCAACCCAATAAACAAATTATATGTTTTTATGCACGAAATTAATAAAATAATTTTTTTATTTATCATTCACAAAAGCTTAGATTTTCTGTAAAAAAAAATTTCGGCTATAAAAGGAGAAGGCATAGCGCAAATTATGAATTAAGAAAAAAGGAGGGGGTATGGAGTTTTTATTTAATATTAATATATGAATTGATATCGTAGTACTCCTTTTACAATTTTACAAGACGATTTTTTTGTAAAATTAAGAATGCCAATGATGTATATATTAAATGGAAGAGGTATCTTGATTTCTTTTTAAAAAAATAAACTTTTGGAAATACTCTTCGTTTAACAAGGAAAAGAGAGAGAAAGATATTTTAAGTAATGAAATAGTGAGGATTAATTTTGAAATAAGATTCATTAATGAATTATTATTTTTCTCAAAACAGTTTCTATTATGAAACATTAGATTCCTCAAAAAACGTGGGGTGGAGGAGTTGTTTTGATTATCTAGAGTTTTGATTAAGGTTTGGGCTGTTAAAATTTAAATTCAGCCGCTCTTGTCGTTGTGGGTTGAAATTCAAACCTCGGAAGAGAGTCACGAAAAGTGGTGAGGGGACGATTGATTAAGCTAAGATAACCTATCAAAGCGTGACACATGGCATCAGAATTTTGTTAATCGTCAGGGACATGGGGCGCGTGTGACAAATTGATACGCACACTTGCCTATCACAGGAATCACCACTGCGCTGTGGCCTACAAGGTGTCCCCTCTCCATTGCCTCCTCCGCCTCCCAGTTCCTCAATTTGCATAATTTTGTGATTAAGAGCTGAGCCCTCTATGATTAGCATCTGATTTAGGCCATCATTATCATTTAGCCACCATGAATGCAGAGAGATTCAATCGGGGGAGTTTTATGACCTAGAGAATCTGTTAAAACTGTTATCTCTGTCATTACTTCCTTTTCTTAAACTGAATTCCACCTTACTCGACTACAGAGCATGAGTGAGCCAGAAATTGAAAGTATGCACTTCAAAGATCACGACTATTATTACTAATTTACATTCCAAACCCCTTTCATACTCATTCATCCATAAACAAACAAACGCTATCATGCTTCCTCACTTCCTATCACCATGCAAAAACCAAAAAAGAAAAAGATCAAGACGGGGGAGGAGGACGATTCTCAGTAGTTAGCCATCACGTTCACATACCTGCAGCATCAGAAAAGGAAAAGGATTTTCGTTGCTGCCACAGAAAACGTATATACAGGCTCCAAAATTGGACATGTACTCGGATCCTCTGTTTTTTCACGTCAGATCCTTTTTCTCTCCTCCACTCTGGATCCACGGATGCCCTGTACAATTACCAATCCACTTGTTAGTATTCAAATTGACACACAAATTCTGCTGCTGATTCTGAGATAATGAGGAACTCCTTGAATTGAAAAGAAATTCGGAATGAAAAAAAAAACAAAGAAAGAGAGAAAGGAAACAGAGCGTCAGAAACATACCCAAGGCTTGCTCTGCCGATAATCTCCTTGAAACATCCCTACATATCATCTTCCTGAGGAGATCCTTGGCAGATGGAGACACGGACCTGAAAATCCTGGAAGGGAACCTCAGATTGGCCCTGATCACAGCCTCAAATATCTCGGCCGGCGATTCCCCGTGGAAGGGAGGAACTCCGGCCAACATTATGTACAAAATCACACCGCTACTCCACACATCAACTTTCTCATTGTAGTCTCTCCCGAGTAATACCTCCGGCGCCACATAGTAAGGCGTCCCGACCACTCCACTCATGCTGCTCCCGTCGCCGAACCACTGTGCGGAGCCAAAGTCGGCGACCTTGAGATTAGTACTGGAATCAAACAAGAGATTGTCGGGCTTGATGTCTCTGTGGGCTACGCCGAGACGGTGGCAGTGGGCGAGGGCCTGGAGGAGTTGATTCATGATAGAAGCGGCTTCGGTCTCCAGGAAGGGGCGAGCGACGAGGCGGTCGAGGAGGGTGTGGGGGTGGCAGAGCTCGAGGACGATGGAGAGAAAGTGTTCGTGGTGGAAGACGTGAAAGATCTGAAGAATGTTGGGGTGAGGAGAGAGGAGAGACATGAATTTGGGCTCGTTGTGGAGGCAAGAGCGATCGGTGGGATCGGAGAGGAGGCGCTTGTCGATGAGTTTGCAGGCATAGTAGTGACCGGAGAGGAGGTGAATGCAGCGGAAGATGGTGCCGAATCGCCCCCGCCCGATCTCATCGCACAATTGGTAGTGGTTGTTAAGAAGGATCTCCTCCATCTCTCTCTATTTTGTGGGGCTCTTCTGTTAGGCGGTTTGCTCCTTCTACTCCTCCCGTCCTTATTGCGTGCTGCCTGGTGCTTTGTTTTCAATCGCCACATGGGGCAGGTTAATTCAGGTATCTTACTTTTATTGTTATTTCTTCGTGAGCCGGTTCCTATTTTTATTATATTATTATTGCCAGTACCATGCGAGAATATTCTTTTCCGGATACTCCCACACCCCATCCACCATTCACCTCCCTTCCCCTGGAATCTTCTTATATATGACACTGCTGCTACATATAATATATACTGCATGATCATATTAATTAGTTATACTTGTGTCACAGCACATGAGCATGAAAGAGGCGTCATTCTCAGGATATGCCAAGAAAATCCAAGCAGAGTGATCCCAAAATCTCACATCCTCCTCCTGCCATTCGCTGTCCAATATAATTATAAAGAGGGTTAGGCACAACCCACTACCTATATGTTATTAACAAGCTAGCTACGTGCTAATGAGCGATGAACTCCTGAATCCTTTCAATTTAAACATACAACATGTCACTTTATTAAAATACGTGGAACTCGTAACAAGGGCTATTCTTTGCATATATTTTCTTTTGAAACTTTTCACTAAAAAAAGGAAGGAAATTATTGTGATGAACTAACCGCGGGACCAGAAAAACAGAAGAGAGGGCAGTCATTTATTTCCTTGTTTGTGTGTTGGGTGGATAAGAGGAAGGAGTGGTGTGAGTAGGAGGCAAGTCCCACTAATTGGTTCTTGTTTGTGTCGAAAAAGAAGGGTCCAATCCAACCAACTCAACAAGTAAAGACGATAGAGATGCGGATACTTGTAATGAATAAATAGTACGAACGCAGTGTACCTTACCTTTTCTAGTTACCAAGAGGTACAACCCTGGGACACCTAATTCGTGGCGCATTTGCATCCCTTTCTGCTCCTCCACCAACCAAGCAACAAACGGACAATACCTTCCTCACAATTTTTCCTTTAAGCTTTTTAATAACTAATCAATATATGATTGTTAATTATAAGAATAATGTAAAGTTTATAGTTTATAAGAAATTCAGTCATAAATTCGTTAAGAGCTATTGTCCTTTATCCACATGTGGACCTAAGGCATGATCCTGGAAATAAAGTGTCCGAGCTGTCACTCGGCTTGACCAAGTCCAGGCCTAAGTCTAGGTCCCAAAACAGCAGGGTATAGAGTTCTGTGCACTTTTGTTCCTTTCTTTGGGGGCGAAATTTTTTTGTACAGTAAAATTGAAGTGGATTTGCATTAATCTCCTAGTTAAGACTTTAGAATTCAGATAATACTTATAAAATAATTATGAGATTACTTATTAAAATAATATTTACAACAACGATAAAATTAAATTTTTATTTTTATAAGATATAAATATATTTTTTTATTATCTATGTTAATTATCTTTAGCTTGAGGGCGAAAAATCTGTTTCGTATGTTAGCCGTTCCAGAGGCTCACGTTACCGCTATTTCTGTTAGGTTGTTGGCCAAGGGACCGTCCTATTGATAGGCCTTTTTCTCTGCAAAAAAAGAATCAAGCTTCAGCGCCAAATTTCCTCCCGTTTTATTTATTGGTCTTGCATAAGCTGCACACATGCACAATGACGTCTTGCCTCAACAGCCAACACTCACCTTCATTTGTTAAAGATACAGGCATGAGAAATGAATAATGATTCCGTTGGGAGCATTTGCCCTCATCCAAATCATTAGCCTTCAACAACGCCCCCAATTTAATTCAAGTGACCAGTGCGTTAATTTTAATCGCCCGCATTTCCCATATCAAGTTATGGCGGTAAAGAACAATAAAACCACGGAAACGAGCTAAGCAAAACTTCCAACCGTCTGATATTTAGGGGAGGGGGAAAAAACATCTCTCTACAGATAAGCTTCAACAACTTAGATGTGCCCCAAACAACGAGCATACTCAATAATATCAATAAAATGGACCTGGCTTGCATGGATGGGCATTGGAACGAGGCAATAACACTTGCGTGATAATGGCCCCATGCTTTTCACTTCCAGCAAAAGATCAAAATATAGCTGCGGTGCTGCTTGCCCATTAATAGCATGTTTCAAGGCAAAGCTCAGAGTTCCCATTCTCTGGGCAGGGTTAGCAGATCCAAGCTGATCCTCAGTTCAGCATCTTTGAAAAATGGCCACTCCTTCAGTGCTGGGGCGTTCATTTCTTTTCAACCCCTCTATTAATAGACCAAGTAAAGAGAAACTTAGAAAGGCATCAGAAAGCTGAATCATGCTCAAATAAAAACAGAGAGGAATAATCACAACATTGCATGGCAAATTTCTCTAATTTCTGACTCTCCTGAATGCATCTAGAAAGAACAAATTAACAAAAATCACACTTCGGAGACACAACACAATATTGGCTCAGACTATAGTACCGTCATTGTTTTAAATTAGGTCACTTACATAGAGTCTCAGAAGGGAGCCTCAAGCGATTCATCCCAGACTTCCGCACTTCCATTAGAGACATCTTCTACATCTTCTTCCATGGAAAGCCTGATGTATTCTCTATGAGCAAAGTGATCCCACTCTGTCAATGATGGATTCTCACGTTGCTGTGCAAGGCAAGACAAAGATCATAACAGTCACTGACAATGGTCAAGCAGCCTAACTCAACATTTTTTATTGCTTTAATCAAATCTCTCATCAACCTGACGAATCAAAAATGGGTCTCGGGTTTCAAAGGCCATGAACTTATTCAGATTAAACAGGATATTGAAAACACTTCCCGAGAGCTTACTGCCTTTCAGGTCACGCAGAGTTATATAGCTCTCATTCTGCAGCGTGAAGAATTTTAAATGAGAAAAATTGTCACAATAAAAGTAATGGTATCAAACATGAAGAGTATGAGAAAAAGGAGAGAGCTAAATAAAAAAAAGTAGGCGATACAATTTTCACACAACTCATGAAGCTGCTTACTTGATTTGTACACACATATTTAGTTAATTTGCCCATGTTCTTAGACTTCCCAAAAACTTAATAAAGGAAGATCTTACAAAACAAAAGAAGGAAAGGAAAACCTCAGTCCCAATCATGTCAATAATCTGGCATAATATATCCTCAAAAAACACAGGCTCTTGGGCCATGCACTCCATTCGGTGCAGTTGCTCCTCATAAAAAAATTGCAGTTCATTCCGAGTCAGAACTCCATTTCCATCCAAATCTATGCACTTGAACCTAATAATGACAATTAAAGTCAATTAACACGGCTTCTATAAAAAGCAATCAGGAACAAGTTAACCACATGGGTCAATGAAAATGAGAAGTTTAGGTTTTCACTCCGTGGAACACAAAACATGAATGTTCCACTTTCCACTTTCATGTATTTAGCCGTAACATGCAGCCACTAACAGTCACCTCTCCCTTTCTCTGAAAACTAACAATGTCATTGATACTACAATTGCTCAAAATAAAACTCAATTGAGCGGGATCTCCTGGTCAATAACTTAACCAAGGATTCAGTTTTTGATAGAGCACAATGGCGTCGTATGATCCATGTAGCCGACCCCATTTAATGGGATAAGACTTTGTTGTTGTTGTTGTTGTTGTTGTTGTACCCGATGCTTACAATAACAAACTTAAGCTCTATAGCATGAGGTATACAGTCCTCCTAAGCCAAGATTTTGTCATCCTGAGCTGTTCTCTTTAGTAATGTGCTTTACATCACTTAGATCAAGTTCCAGAAAATAGATAAATCATGTTGACTGTATCCCCTTATCCCTACTCCACTGCGGGAGACAAATGCACATGCATGGAAATGCAGATGGATGCACATTCAAACTGAATAAAGTCATGTACAAACAAGCCTAATCTAACAATGCACTATCTTCATAATTGCAACTATTCAGCCATTAATCTGATGAGATCTTACATAACAACAAGAAGTAAAGTAAATATCAAGAGAACCAAATAAAATACCAATACTCAAGACTAGGCTCAGATGATTTATCCTCCTCAGACAGAATGAAGTAAACAAAATCTTCATATCCCATCTTTCCCTCAACCTTGCTAGTAAACTTTCTTGGAACCTGAGAAGATATTGAAACAAGCCAGGATTGTTCTTGTTTTTCTTGAAGAAAAAAAAAGGAAGGAAAAATTGTACAAATGAACAGCACCCTGAAAAAACACACTTGTTTTATTTATAGTAGGTGGGAGTTGTCCCTCAAGACGTCAGCATTTAGGTTTCAAGACAAAAGCAACATTGAATTTACACAAACCTGAGAAAATATTCTATCGACAATACGATAGGTAAGCGCGTGGTTACCATATCTGATAAGGTTCTCCTTGTCTATCAAGAAATCGTGATCTGTATCCAGCTCCCAAAACTTGCAGTATATAACATAGAAATGCTCATAAGAGAAGTACCTACAGAGAATATGTAGTACAACATCATCAAGTGAAAAAAGGAAAAGGATTTGTGCGCCGTTAAACGCAGCAAAACTCTTAAACATGTACCTCAAAACCTTGTTGATGTCTTCTTCTTCATCAGCATGCTGCATGGCATCAATTATGTTACCACGCTTCAGCTCCCTCAGGGTAAGATGGCCATTCCCAGATCTATTTGTGTAGTAATATATTCTATATATTACAGTTTCAGCTGAAACATAGAAGTAAATGAAAAATAGATTTATTAGACGAAATTTTTTCCAGAGAAACATAATATCCCAGGACTTCAAGTATCACATGCAAACATCTCCATTTTATTACGCAAACCAATAGCTGCAATGTTATAGTAAGGACTAAAGACAAACCGTATCTCTCTTGAAACTCAGGTGTACTCTGCAGGAACTCCAGCCCTGGATGAGTAGCCAAAAGCTCACGAAGCACAGGTTTGAAATCATCCTAACATGGAATAGAGAATCGTTCTTAAATGAGAAGGATCTATATGAATATAATTCATCAGTCAATATGATCAAACCTGTGTAAGGTAGTTGAGATCTGGTTGCTTTAAAATTTTGTGTACTTGAGTTGCTATATCTGCCGTCAACATGTTGTTATTGATCCAGTAATCAACAAATGCGTCCCTTTAGAAACATAGAATCAAGTAAAAAAAAAAAGTATACGTGTTAGTAAATATTACACGGAAAGCACCATTAACTTTACATTCCTTGACCATTGGAAAGGAGAATTAAATAGACCAAGGGTTCCTTTTAGGAACCCATATGTCTTCCAAGAAAATAAGCTAAAAAGCGTGTCACTTTGTAATAAAGGGGGAAAGCTATCTTCAGCAAAGGAAAAAGCATTCACTTGACAAGAATTTCAAATTTGATAGATCCAACTCAGTCACAGTTTCTCAGCTACATTAACAATGCTTATGTCCCTATAAACACATCTTTAGCACAATGAACTTTGCTATGAAGCTTTGAACAGGATAAGTGAGTGAATATACATATACATGACATTGAGCAACCCATATTGCCATATACCAGGGGCAGTCTTCATGTGATGCAGAATTATCAATGATTCATGATATAACAAAATGATGTAAAGTAACCCTTTCAAACATTATCCAATTAAGCAGGGAAAAATTAAAGAAGGGGAGAATACACAATGTCAAAAGCAAGCCAACAAGAAAGCTGGACTTCCAATTTGATATGCAGTGAAAGAATGTGCCAAAAAGGTCTCTCAATAAAAAAAATAAGCAACAAAAATTACGTCGAACATACTTGTTTTACATCTTTAAAAACTGTTTTCTTTTGTTCAAAAGTCACTGATTATATATAATTTCAACGTGGGTCACGACTAAACAGCCAAAACCATGGATCACCATCCATGGCACAAATGCAAAAGTTGCATCTGGATAGATTAAAGTACACACCTTGTCACCAAACCAGTTCCATTGGCATCAATTTTTCTGAAAAGAGAAGGGGAAAAGAAAGATGGCAGCTTGCAGAGTTCCTTGGTAGCCAATTTGAATTCTGACACGCGAAAGAAATGAGAAGAATATCATTCTAAGTGTTAATTGTTACAAGTCTAACACTGTTAGAACGTGACTTCTCATATGAATAATCACTTTTTCTTTATTACCAACATTTAGGAAAACAAGATATTTACCAAAAATCAAGATGTAACTATCGAAAGAAGCTAAAATTTTACAAACATTCAGAATCACTTAATTCCTAGATGAAACAAAATGGGGGCTTCAGGCTATCGCCATTATATATGTTTATATCTCACCATGCATCTGCAGTCCATCCAAGTGACCATAAAACAACTGATCCGCTCTTAACAAGAATTGTTCCCTCAGTTCATTTGGTGGTGGACGCCCATTTTGAAAGTAAAACTGCAAGCATGCAGATCATTATTTTATCAAGGTTAACATAGCCCTAAACCACAAGTGCCACCAAGTAAAGAAACTAAGAAGACATACCTGACGTATCAATTCTTTAGGTGGTTCACTGACAACTTTCAAAGGAGAACTCAAATTAGAAGGACCAACTCTCTGTTTCACTATGCGAGGAGAACCAGAAGAACTTCTTGGTGAAAGAGGAGGTGCAGTGCCTGCAGGAAACATGGACGGCAAAGGACTGGTTGCAGCATTTGGACTGGAGCAATTCCCAGGGACATTAAGGGGAACACCTAACTTTGCGTCATTTAACATTGATGTTACCTACGCGCACAAACAAGTGAGAAACTAGAAAAATTAGGCCCGTCAGGATCAAGAAACCCAAAAATGAATACAAAAAGGTATATCGTATCTGGCTGTTAAACATCATTTGATATTTCAAAGGATCACAGAGGGTTCCCCTGTATGACTTCGAGGTAGGCATTCCTGATAGTAAGTTCAAGTTGAAATATGCCTACACTCTTTACTTTTATCTATGCCTTTGTCGTTCAAACGTAAAGACGAAATAATGCATCTGTGAAACAACTTAGAAAATTCCGCCATAGTTATTTAAACCATCGGTTTGTTATAACCGAGATTCCTGTCTTTCCCATTGCACCATGAAATTTGTTCCACTAAATTATTCATACTCGTATTGGGTTTGTTTTCAAAGACAAGCATCAAGCAAATTCCAATAAATGCAGAGAAAGAAAGCTTATGAGACCCTTAACATTCTGATATCAAAAGTGAGAATTGTCAAATGAAGCCTACCGCTCGATTGCTTTCAGGAAGCGACAGCCACTGCTCGAAGAGCTTTTCAACAAAATTCAGGTTAGACTTGAGAGCCAAAGCAGACACGTCTTGGAGCTGCAACAGCTCAGCGTCCAAAGACGCCACATCACCAACGACTTCCATGGTCATAAAAACAAATCCCTATCTTCTCATTCGCAATCACAAACCAAACCACCCAGCGGCATAGAGATCAATCCAAATCCAGGATTAGTTTTCAGTTGAATTTCAATGCGTCTGAATTGAGATTGTATATATCAATCAAGATTATATTTCAAAACAAAAGAAATGCTCTTGAAATAGACGGATTGGGAGCGGCGGATTAAGTTAGAACCCTAGATCAGATCTTTCGGGTAAACGGTGCAGGTCATCTTAAGGAAAGGAAAGATGGAACATGAGCAGGAGCGGCAAAAAAATGAGGGAAATTCTGCAAAGATCCAAGCGATTTAGGAAGGAGGAGTGAAATTAAACATGTTGCAGATACATGATAACAGGGGGGGAGTTGGGTTATATTGTAATGGTAAAACAGCAGCAGCAGAAAATAGAAATGGGGCAGGATGAGAGGAAAAGTTGACACGTGACACTCTGTACATCGTATGAAAATACGGTCTTCGGAATTGGAATCCAGTCATCACATGCTAGTGGCCTAATGCTATAGAAGAAATACAGCATGTTGCGCCCGGGCAACCCCAGGACAAATTTCCGTGCTTTTTCGTTTTTGTTTGCTTCTTTTTTCATAAATCTGGTGATTGATCCATGATAGATTCACTTTAATTTCTTAACGTGTTCATGCAAGACATCTCAAATGTGCGTAACAAGGGAATAAGGGTGTGTTTGGTTTTTAATTTGATAAAAAAAATTATTAATTAAAAGTTAATTTGTCAAAAATTCATTTGTGCTTTGATACTTTTTTTTTTAAATCAGTTTTGATAATTTTACAGTTGCTTGGATGATATATAATTAAAAATAGTTTTAATGTATAATTAACAAAAAGAATATGAATTTTATGGTGTGTAATTTTGTGATGTAAAACTTTGCTGTTAACTGTAATTTAAGTAATTGATTATTATATGACACGTAATCATCACCAGATAACGATTACTTTTCGAGTCAATCTTTCTTTCTTTATTTTAGTAAAAACTAGTTTTGAACAGATTAATATATATTTGGTTTTATAGGGAGTGTGGAATCATGATCCAGAAGATTATGTGGCTGCTGTTGCTGCTGGGCAAAAGAAGTCAACAAAGATGATCAATTATCGGCATAACTTGGCACGGGCTAATTCTTTCATATTCTCACTGGCTATGGTATTATATGACCAGTAGACCTGGTTTTCCATCAAAGTCAAATGTAGAAGGATGCCCCCGTAGGATAGAATCGGACACAAATAGTTGTGTTCAACGCCATCATCATAATTACCGGATATCAGGGCGAATAATTTGAAGCCCAACGTAATGTCATGTTGGGTCTTGCCATTGGTCATGAGTAGTGACATTCTTTGAAGAGATACTACTATTTAAAATAAAATATGTTAGATTTTTAAAATTTGTTATTTTGTTATAATTTTAATCAGAGTATTTAAGAATATATTTTAATTTTTAGAATTTTTAATTTTATGTTTAAAAATAATTGACAATTCACACTATTTAATATTCGTATCACTTAAGAAGAAAAGAGACCTCATCATACCCTTTGATCGTGAGTAAATCTAACACATTCTAAAAATTTTAGTATAAAAAAAATAAAAATCATGATATGGTACTTGAAAAGATATTTTAGTTTTTGGAGGTTTATATTTACCCTTGAGGATAATTCACAGCCGTTTACCCAACATAGGTATTACTTATAAAAAAGAGAGATTTTACTTTACAATTAAATTATAGATGAGCCTAACTCCTTATTAAAATTGTTTATACCAAAATAAAAATGGAAAACATGATGTCTGGTTTCATATATATGAAAAAGGCTTGTCAGGACTATAAGGGAGAATTAATCTCTAATTATAATTAAATGATATTATTTATACTTCACAAAAAAATAAAAAATAAAGTTTATTTTATTTATTTTAAAAATAGTATTCGTCGATATTTTATATAGGATACATTTAATTAATTTAAATATATTAAAAAATTAAATAAATTAATTAATATAATATTTTTTTTAAAATATCATAATTAATTTTATTAATTTATTATCTTTCTCTCTCTCTTTGATTATTGTTGATAAGGTGTCAATCAAAATAATTAAAAAATTAATAAATATAAAATTAAAATATACCCTCCTAAATTAGATCCTTTAAATTAAGCACACAGGAATATTAATATTCCAGCCTATATTAATATTTTCCCGAAAGGGTAATCTGACAAAATTGCTGGACACAATCCCTTATCCACAACTCGCGTCCGGTAGTCCAAGGGATCTTTTGGTAGAATATCAGAGGACAGCTCCATCGATCCACTTCAATGCCCCGATTTCACGATTTCTTGTTTCCCACTTGGCGCGTCAAGAAATCACAGGTACTTCATCTTCTCTCCTAGATTTTTAATCTCCAAATCGATTTGTCTGTCTATGAAGAATAGAAGCCATCAGAATCATCTTCATCAATGACAACATTTTCTACTGACTTCCTCCCGCGGACCATCCCGTACAGAATCCAGCCGACGAAGCCTTCTTCACATTCAAAATCAAATCCCCACGCTCTCATTACTTGCAAGATCCCGCTTCTAAATGACTTTAGTAATCGAAGGAACTCGGCACATGGCCGGGTTTCTTCTGAACCAAGGCCCAAACATTCCCAAAATTTTGACTTCAAAGATACCAACTTGATGAAAGCTCTCAACAGATCCTCGAAAGTAGGCAAATACAACGATTCCCTGTACTTTCTCCAGCGTATGGTCAATAAGGGTTACAAACCCGATGTCATTCTCTGCACAAAACTCATCAAAGGGTTCTTCAACATTAAGAAAATCGACAAAGCCATTCGGGTCATGGAAATACTGGAGAAGTACGGTGAACCTGATGTGTTCGCCTATAATGCAGTGATTAGTGGGTTGTGCAAGGCTGACCGAATTGACTTTGCCAACAAAGTGCTTGACAGAATGAAAAGCAGAGGTTTTTCTCCTGATGTCGTCACCTACAACATATTGATTGGGAATCTTTCAGGTAGGGGAAAGCTTGAGTTGGCTTTAAAGGTTTTGGATCAGCTATTGAAAGACAAGTGCGAGCCCACTGTAATTACTTACACGATTTTGATAGAAGCAACCATTCTCGAGGGTGGTATTGATGAAGCCATGAAGCTTCTGGATGAGATGTTATCAAGAGGGCTGCAACCTGACATGTATACTTACAATGCAATCATCCGGGGCATGTGCAGACAAGGGTTTTTAGATCGAGCCTTCAAGTTCATTTCGACTATAAGTTCTAAGGCCTTTGCCCCGGATGTGGTTTCGTACAATATTCTATTGCGAGGACTTCTGAATCAAGGAAAATGGAAGGAGGGAGAGAAGTTGATGGCTGATATGATTCTAAGAGGTTGTGAACCAAACGTGGTCACTTACAGCATTTTAATCAGCTCACTTTGTCGTGATGGTAAAGTTGAGGAGGCTGTAGATGTGTTGAAGGCTATGAAGGAAAAGGGGTTAACTCCTGACGCTTATAGCTATGATCCGTTGATCTCTGCATTCTGCAGAGAAGGTAGAGTTGATTTGGCAATAGAATTTCTGGAGATTATGATCTCCGATGGCTGCTTGCCAGATATTGTGAATTACAACACAATCTTGGCCACTCTGTGCAAGAATGGAAAAGCTGATGAGGCTCTCAACATCTTTGAGAAGCTCGAGGAAATGGGTTGTCCTCCAAATGTCAGTTCTTATAACACAATGTTCTGTGCACTCTGGAGTAGTGGAGACAAAATTAGAGCTTTGGGGATGATTTTGGAGATGGTAAACAACGGAATCGATCCTGATGGGATTACATATAACTCACTCATATCATGTTTGTGCCGAGATGGAATGGTGGATGAGGCCATTGGGTTGTTAGTGGACATGGGAAGTAGCAAGTATCAGCCAACAGTTATCAGCTACAACATTCTTCTCCTTGGGCTCTGCAAATTACACAGAATCGTCGATGCCATTGAGGTATTAAGTGCAATGGTCGAAACGGGATGTCGGCCAAATGAAACCACATACACATTATTGATTGAAGGGATCGGTTTTGCTGGATGGCGAAATGACGCAATGGAGCTGGCAAATTCCCTTGTTAGTATGGATGCTATCTCTCAAGATTCATTTAGACGTTTAAGCAAAACCTTTCCCATGCTTGACGTGTACAAAGAGCTCACTCTATCAGAAATTAAGAGCTAGATTCTTGGACATTAATTGATTTTATTCTGGTCTTCTCGCTGGGCTTTTAATCTGAACACAGTTCCTCAGAGTTCTTCGGCCGATGGTCAAGCTGAATTTGATCATGTGCCCGATGGGCTTTCTTCATTAAAATTGTACGGATCAAACAAAAAGTAGACAGAATTCGAGATGGATTTTCTGGTAGTGGAAGGAACGAGGAGTTCAGAAATTGATGTTGGCGTGGGGTAAGTTCTCTTCTCCGTCATTGGGAGGATAGAAACCGTGAAGAGGGGAATGACGATTATACATTGCATTAAGTTACGCTGATGAAGAATTGTACCATATTTATATTCCTGCAACTAGTTCTGATCTATAACTGAACCATGTTAAAATTTCCTTCAGTGAAAATTTCAATATTTCCGATCACCACGACGAAATTGATAATTTATCCAGCCCCCCGCCCATTTGAGTTCCAAATTTGCTTTTAACATCTAGCATATATACCATGCACAGATGTATAAATTCTGTGTTAAGTCAAATCACACAGAACTCTGAAGCTAGATCCTTAGATAAAACTCGAACGTTCTTCACATCCCATGGACATTCATTTCATTGTTTAATGTCGATAATACAAGGCAATTAAGTGGTTTTCTGTAGTTATCAACGAACATCAAAATTCGATATGGAAACGCACTTAACCCCGTGTAACATAATAGTAGCAGAAGAGCAGATCTCATGTTTTGATTCCAACTTATAAAAGCAGCTTCATCGATGTTGTAAATACGGGATTCATAAAGGACAAAACTTGCGATATGCACCAAAATACTTTAACAAACGAAAAGAGCTCAGCACTAAACAAATATAACTACACAAATAGCCTCATAGAAATGAAAATTTTGCCCATGGCCAAAAGCTAATCTTTACGGGCAGACTCCAATAAACTCAAAATGGCTCCATTTTTCAGAATGTTCCTTTCAACTAACTTCTGATGCAAATCTTTAGCCTCCTTAATCATCCCCCCATCAGCAACAGCTTTAATTATAGCCAAATACGTCCGATCATCCGGCTTGTATTGATCTTTTATCATCATATATAGAACTCGAATGGCAACATCGACCTTTTTTTGTCTACATAATCCAAGGATGACAAGTTTGTAAGCAGAATTCCCAATGTCATGTTCTTTATTACACATCTCCTGTAATAACTCCAAAGCATCCTCAACTTGCCCTGCTCGGCAAAATCCGCAAATCAGAGTACGGTGAGTAATTTCATCTGGAATCAATCCCTTTTCTACCATTTCACTGTATAACTCTTTTGCTTTCTCCATAGATCCCATTTTGACCAACCCATCAATCACAGTATTATAGGTGATCAAACAAGGAGAACAGCTAGTACCGACCAAAAAGTGAAGTAATTGGATGCCCTCATACACAAATCCCTGTTTACACATAGCACCCAGAAGAGTATTGTAAGTAACAATGTCTGGTGAACAGTTATGAGAAACCATTGTATTGTAAAAGCTTATTGCACGATCTAGAAGTCCACTCTTACACAAGCCATTAATCAGAATATTGTACGTAACAACTGTAGGAGGTCTGGAAGTCTCATTCATGATCATCAAAATCTCATCGACTTCATCCCAACACCCATTGTTACAGAGGGAGTGGATCAGAGTGTTGTATGTCACATTATTGGGCTGCATCTCATAGGATAGAAGATTTAAAATAACCAAAGCAGTGTCCTCATATCTCCCCTGTTTACAAGTGAAATTAACGAGACTGTTATATGTAATAATATCTGGATAACAGCCTTCTGTTGCAATATCTTCCAATACTTCTAAGGCCCGAACAGTGCCACAATATTTGCATACCAGCTCAATAAGAACTGTGTACGTAATCAGATAAGGAGGACATCCCTTTCTCAATTGGTCCTTCCAGAAACTAACAGCCTGATCAAATTCTCCATTATCAAACATGCAACGAATTATTGTATTATAAGTAATTACATCTGGGGAGCAACCACTTAAGCTCATATCTCCCAGAATATCGATGGCAGTGCTTAAATGACCCCTGTTACACCGCCCACCAACGACCATGTTGTATGTAATTATGTCAGGAACACCACCAGACATGATCATAATTTTCAGGATTCGGCAAGCTTTATCTATCTGACATAATTTAATAAAGCCTCGAATTAAATTTGTGCAGGAAGGGAAGTGGGGAATTTGATTTTTCCGAGCCATAACATCAATCAATCTTGCCGCAGCCTTTAATCTTCCTTGTTTGCAGAGATTCTGAAGAACTTTATTGTTGGTTTCCACGTCATTTCTCACAAAAGGCCCTTCCATCATCGAAATTGAAGAGTCTATTGTCTTGTCTGAATCCAGCTGTTTCCTGGATTTTCTACCATTACCATTACCGATATCAAAATTTTCAAAGCCCCAATTTTTATGATCAACTTCATCGACTCTATCAATAGAAACACTTCTCTGAAAACTTCTACACAGCAAAATATGCACTTTTCTTAAAGATTTAAGGCTTCTACACCTGAAAAAGTTTAGGCTAGAGGAAGATGATTTTGTTCTTGAGAAGTTATCAAAAGCACGGCTCTCCTGCTTGTGACAACCATATAGACCGTTCAAATAGTTGAATCTGAACACACTATCCTGTAGGGTAACTGCAAGTCCCATCTTTGTCCAGGTATCTTGACTGACTTCTCTCGAGCTATAAAAATCTATATGTGCAGTCCATATTCTTTGGGACTAACCAAGTTCGACAGAGAAAGAAACAAGAGGGCTTGTTTCAGATTGATAAAATCCACGGGTAGACAACAACAACTCAACTTCTCCTCGGCTGGTGCACATCTAAAACCATGCCTCTGAAAGTTTAAAACAACGATTCCTTATTACTGGAATATATATTGTGAATATCATGAAGCAACTGGGAAAACCATAAACCCAAAACTTCTAAATTCTAACACATATAACCAAGCAATCAACTCCGCGAACTTGGCCACTAATTCTTCAAATTAAAGATTATAAAACCCAAAAACGCAAACCTCTTATATAAACAAAATGAAACGCAACTAATACTGGTAACATGTTTAAATACCAGCGAAAATTCACAGTTCTATAAGCGCCGCTGAGTACCAGTAAAATTTAATGACGAAACAGATTTGAGGTAGCCGTACATTCAGAAGGGAAATCCATAGCCCGCGCGGGGGATAAGAAAACAAAACGTTGGAGGGGTGAGTAACAGAAAAGGAGCCAAGGAGTGAGGCAAAGAAAGGAACTTACCATTGATTTTGGTCTTCACAATCCGCTCTCCGTCAACACGAAAAAAGGGGAAAAAGCGCTAAGTTTGAACGAAGATTCAAGGACGTTGACGAGGGACAGGGACCTTGAACTAGGGTTGTCCTGGGTTAATGTTCCGAATAAATTTTGTTGGGAGAATTAGAACAAAGCACTAATAGTAAATAATATTTATTAAGGAGAACAGTACATTTAGAAGGCTAAAAATTAAAATTATTAAATTGTCTTTTACTAAAATCATCTATATTTTATCTTAAGTTTTATTTTTAAAACTAATATAAAATGTTAAAATTTAATAAATTAAAATAAAATTTATGTCAATGTTTACCAATTACATACGGAGATATCAATTGAAAAAAACAAAAACTGGGTTCAATTTTATCAAATTTATACTTTTATTTTTAAAATTCACACAAATTTTAATTAAAAATAAAAATTATATAACATTAAGAAAACTTGAGATTTTTTATAATTTATTATATATGTTAAAGAAAGGTTATATATATCTAAAAAATTAAAAAAGAAATCAGTTATAAATATCTAAATAATTTATTGCTGTATACTTTTTTATGTGAGAGTGATAGTCATGTAAGAAATACTTATATATTATAAGAGTGATATATCATCTAAATTATATCTAAATTATATTTAAAATAATTAATCGAGATTAAAATATATTAAATTTAATAGATAACTATATTTTTTAAATATGATACTATGTGTTTGAATTAAACCGTAAGTATAGATAAAACCAGTTATGAGATCATTTTTTTTTACACGATGTACTACTACTTGAATTAATTTGTTTGGGCCTTTTTGGATGTGGGGTTTTGCTTTTTTGTAATTTTAGTTGTGAGAGACATCTTAATTTTTAGGTGTATAAATTTATATTTAAGAATAATTGACGGCTCGCCCTATCTGACATTGATATCGTTTAGGAGAAAACGAGGTTTTATTCTACCATTAGATTGTGAATGAGCTCAATCGTTTTTCAAAAATTTGTGTACCAAAACAAAATACTCCTCTAATCTTTAATATAAGATATATTTAATTAATTTGATTAAATTAAAAGAATCAGTTAATATGATATTTTTTTTTATACTCTAACCCTAATCAGCTTTTTTAACTAATTCCTTTTGTCTCTTGGTTAATTGTTATTGAGAAAGTACTAATAAAAATAATTTAAAAATAAGATAATAAATATAAAAAATAAATTTTATATTTATAATTAATATTAATTTTTCGATTAGTTCTGGGGAGGATATTATGTCTTGATTTTGGTTAAAAATAGAAAATCTCGAAGGATAGGTTGATCCAAAAACCAAATTACCCGAAATATCAAATTCCCGACTGAATTTAACTGAATGATGGGATTGGATTTGATTATATATGTATATATCGGTTGAGATTATTTAGATATTTTGTCTAATGAACGAACTTTAACTAGACTAAACCAACCGGAATCAATACAAATAATAACCAAACTAGAACCAACAAGTTAAATAAACTGAACTAAACCAGTCAAATTCAGTTTAGTGTGGTTTTTAATCTCAGCCTAGTTTTGCCCAACCCACCAATAATCTCTATTAAATCAGATAACGTCATTTTAAGACGTTAGATCTAAACTGTTAAAGTTCAGACGTAATCTTGACCGTTAACCCATACAAAAAATGTTCTTCTTCGTCACGTATAATTTTAAAGGGAGGAAATTAAACCATTCCTGTGCGGGAAAAAAGCTTCATGTCTAGCTGCTTTCATGACATGTATGAGTAGCTGTATATCGTGTTAAAAACGTATCTCTGATTCCCTCCATCAACTCCACGACGCCAAAAACCATCTCTCCCACTCCCACCAACCAAGCATCAGTTTCACACGCGCGACAATGCCTGGACGTTGCAATCCCCATTATAAGTTTTATCTCAATTAAACACGCCAACTAAAATTAATGCAGCCACATCATTGTCATGATGGATTAAGTAATCCACTAATTACAATTAAAATGTTTTTAAGGATTAAAATACATTTTAAAAAACATCCTAATACAATATTGACAGTCAAAACCCTAAAATAAATACTCCTAATAAATATAATAACTGATTGGGTGATTCACACATAGTATTAAAAAAGTCAAGCAATCTAGTTATTATTCCTAAAGAATGTGCATTAATTCTTTTAAAGTCCCATTCTCATGTACGTCAATGCAAGGTATGTCTACTTATAAAAGTCTGTTCAATGAGTTGAATTTAAAAAGATGGATAAGTGATATTATAAAATTTTAATAAATAAATAACCATATTCACTTCAAGATTAAGTTTTCTAATAAAATATTGTCATATGTACTATTTTTTTAAATAATACACGTGTCATAATAAAATTAACAAAAATTGACAAAATAAAAATAATAATTTTGATATAAGTTTTATTTACAAATAAATTAGGTAAGATAAAAGGGTAATAAAAATGAATTAAAATTTTGTAACACAACTTCTCTAATTTTTTTAAAATCAAACTTATTAAAAATTCCCATCTATAACTCTCTCCTCCCATTTCCTTCATCCAAGTATACCTTATATAGGACGGTTCAAACTCATACTTAATAATCCCTTAAAAGAAGTGTTTGGGGTTAATTGGGCCAATGAAAAATTACTAACACGTGATAATAACATAATATGATATGAATCTTAGCACACAACAAGTTATCGTTTTTATTAACTTATTTTTTCAGTATTAAAAATTATAATCTCTCTGTCACATATAAAAAATTAAAAGACTAACATAAAATATAGAAATATTCAAGGATTAAAATGAAATTGGGCAAAACCTACAAAAAATATTATTTAAATTTAAAAATCCAAATTAGTTATTTTATTACGTTTTAATAGCTATTTAATGATATTTCTGTAAAACTTTTCTAATGAAATTTACCACGAAATAAAAGGATATGTTTATAACGTATGCAATGGGTCTCGACTTTTTTGCGGAGCCATTAATGAAAATTGATCCGACGCATTTAAGAAAATCACCCCAAAAAGCTGGACAAAAATATCCAAGAAGATCGGCTATGAGATAAATAGAAGATTCGATTTTCTATCATAAATTTAAGATTTAACTAAAACTTTCCCTTCATATTTTCTATTTAAAAAGGCGCACATCATAATCTGTAAATAATTTAATTTATACAATAAAAACCAATCAACACAAAAAAAGTCTTAAGAAAATACTACCTAAATTTTAAAAATTTAAATAAGATTATTTATTACATTTTATAAACTATTGGCTATTGTTATAGAGTAAATGATAATATATTTTTTTAATAATTTGTAATTTATAATTTTAAAATTTAAATAGTATTTTAAAACAAATCGTAAAAACATCGTTACGTGTACACGCGTTAGAACCTTTCTGCCTTTTGAAGCGTCATCCCTTCCACGCGGTGGGAATTCCCCCAAGCACCAACGCTCAATATTTTGCCTCAGTTTCTCGACTTTCTTTCTTTCTTTTCCCAAATAAAAAAAAAAAATTCCAAAACACGGTAAGGGGCAATTCCTCATGCGATGAGGCTCACTCGATTTTTCCCTCTCGGTAATAATAATTTAGGAAAATAAGAAGCAGCAAAATCCGTCTCAGGGGCACATGCGTGACACGAAATTATATTATCGCGATTATCTTAATATGTTGCCTAACCTCCCTGAGAATCTATTAGTGCCCGAGAGTATTATTAAATGTGCGCGTGTGTGTTTTTTATTCATGGTTATTAAGAAGTGGCGAAGTGCACCCAAAACTTTCTATTATACTTCAATCCAATTTCCATTTATTTTTTCTCCCAGAAATCTGTTTGTTGATCGGCTGGACCACATAACAGATCTTCCGGATTTACCCTTGCCCGCGCCTTCCGTAAAATTGGTAATGTCTGAAATATAAGCAACGGTTAATCTTTCCCTAAATCTTGATCTTTTCTAGCTGGATCTTTGTTATTGTTTTGGTCTTTTGGGTCTGTTTGTCATATAAGAATTTGTGGACCCTTAAAACTGTGGCTGAAGTGTTGTTGTGGCTCAGTGCTTTCTCTTCCTGCAATCTGATTTAGGGTTAGGGTTAGATCTGCTCCCTCAGATTCCTTTTTTATAATTTGTTTTCTGGTTTTAAATATCTTCCGTTGAAGCTAGGGTTTTCAATCATATGGTTAACCAAGTGAGCTTCATCTTTAAAAAATTTCCGGAGATTTAATACTGCATTTAGTACAAGGGGAATTTCAGACATCTGGATCAACAACATGTAAGCTTAATTCTGATTATTTTAAGTCACACATATATATACACATCTATATATCTATTTATTTATATGTGCATATATATTCTTGTATAATTGTGTCTTTTTCAGTGGATTTTATCTAATTGATACTGAGTTTGTGAACTAAGTAAGATTACATGAAGATTCTTTTTATCGTTTTTACGATAAAATGTTCAGTTTCTATGCAGGTGAAAATTCCAAGTGATAATGGTCTGATGAATTTATAACAACGGTTGGACATATAGATACTGGTTAATGACAACTAAAGCTCCTGAAGATCTAATTCTAAAAGAGCTTTTATGTAATGTTTGAGGTTCTGATTGATTTCTGAATGACCTTTTCCCTTACAATCGGGCAGATCAAAAGTTAATTTAGCTGCTAATCTTAGTTAGTTTCCCGTTAAATGTCATTCAATTTCAGTTTTGTGTTTACCGATTCCATTCCAATTGATTATAAAATGAACATTTTGAAAATAACGTTTGATATCTCAGTAAATTAAAATTGAAAATTAATGCTAAGGCTATTGTGTTTGATTTAGCATGTTCAAGTCCCCGTCATGACTGAAGCATGATTGCCTGCTTGAAGTGATGCTTGCATTTTTGGACTAAATTTGTTTGACGCATAGTTGGATATATTTGCTTCTCCATCACACTAGGTCCCTGAATAATTAAGATTGAATTTTGTTATTTACACAAGTGACATGTATATTATATTTGGATAGAATTTTGGTATTAAGACTTATTCTGTTATCTTGATAGCTTATACCTGCCATTTTTGGTGATGTCAATAACATCGGTCATGATTGTATATAATGCTGGGATATATACTATTGTTTAATGTTCAAATTGCACATTCAAATTATGCATTTCCCATCATTGAGTCATTCACTTATGAGTTAGTCTTGTTTATTGAAACAAGAGTGCGCAATTGTTGTTTAAATGGAGAGTAATTCTTGCTGGAGATATGTTCTGTATGAAACGGCTATAGGCCCAAATATGATGAGAAACATCTCATTTCATAGATAAAGTAAATAAGTACTAGAAGTTTCAGCGCCATCTCTTGATATGTTTATAAGAAGTTAAATTTTCAAATTATATTTGATATCAAACAAGAACCTATTGTGGTTCCAACATATCTTTTCTTTCTTACTTACCATTGTGGTGTTTAATAACAAACCATTTTGGGTGCCAGTATTTCACTTTATCTGAGCACTTTTCTCTCTCTTTTTGATGTGTCGCATTGCAGATTTGATGCTTTCCAGCCAGTTTTGAAGATACTGGATTTTTGCATTACCTGCAATAGTGTTATTTATTTGAGTTGTAGTATGCAGCAGAAGTTCAAAGTATCTAAATATTTTACATTTCTCACTTCATAACCACTCTTCACAGTAAGTATCTTAATTGTCGGAGACATCTCAACAAGTTTAATAGAACCTTGAATAGATTATATTCTTTTGTTTGTAGATTTTGCTTTGCTGACTCCTTTTTATTCATACAGATAACACAACCAAGTGCAGATATATTTGGTATTGCCTTCGTAAGAAGTTACTAATGGGGACAGAACTCACTAGAACATGTGTTCAAGAAGAGAACGATGAGTTTCCATCAGTTCCACCTGGCTTTGAGTCATATACATCTTCCTCACTGGATAGGGGGGAAGGCATTGAGAAACAGAATGACAAAAACATTACTAGTTTTTCAGTCTCTACAAGTGTTTCTAATTGTAAATTACACTCAATTCAGGCTAAAACCGATGTTCAAGCTAGTGATACTGCAAAGGTTCCTAGGTCCCTTGGACGAAGACGATGGATCAACCATGGACGGTATGATAACAGTTCAGAGGAAGACTCTGATTCTGAGCGGCTTGATCAAGTTAGTCTTATGTTCAGTTTTAGTATATGGGGTTGGAGTTTTGTAATATAATATTACAATTAATGTACGATATTTCATAAGTGAGAGACTGCACATCTGGGTGGCATCTTATATTTGATTATCAATGCAGAATTTCTCATCAGTACCTTGTCTTCCAAAGGGAGTTATCCGTGGATGTCCAGATTGCAGTAATTGCCAAAAGGTTATATTTTAAGATTTTTGCCTTATTTCTGTTAAGAGGTATCATCTGCACTAGTTATTTGCGGCTTTATGTTTGTGTTATATAGTTCACTGACGAAGGAAGTTTTTTTGGCATGCCAACACTTTTATAATGATTGGTGATAATAAAGAACCTGTTTGTGTAAACGTAACGTAAATGCTGTTAGTTTTGCATGATACAAGTGACTGACATTTAAAATCTTGTGATAGGTTATTGCCAGATGGAGGCTGGAAGATGCTTGCAGGCCCACCCTTGAGGATGCTCCTGTTTTTTACCCAACCGAAGAGGTCTTGATGAGCTTTTGTGGCATATTCGAATTCTCATCTGTCACCATCGTCAATCATTTTACTTATCATTCAAGTTATATTGGAGAGTCAGATCTTTGACGTATCTGATTTTTTTCAGGAGTTTCAAGATCCCATGAAATATATAGCAAGTATTTGTTCTAGAGCAGAACCTTATGGCATTTGTCGCATCGTTCCCCCTTCATCTTGGAAGCCCCCTTGTCCTCTTAAGGGAAAGACTATATGGGGGGATTCTAAATTTGCTACTCGTGTTCAGAGGATTGATAAGCTCCAGAACCGTTATTCAATGAGAAAGATGTCAAGGATTCATTTTAATACTAGACAGAAAAGGAAAAGATGCCCTAGAATGGGATTGGATAATGGCAGTAATAGAGGACCTAATGCAGGATTTTGTGAGATTGAAAGGCCCTTTGGGTTTGAACCCGGACCAGAATTTACTTTAGAAACATTTCAGAGATACGCAGATGAATTTAAGGCCAGATACTTCAGAAAGAATGAGAATATATCTAATATGGGAGGTAACACAACAATGGCAAAAGGATGGGAGCCTTCTGTGGAGAACATAGAGGGTGAATATTGGCGAATGGTGGAGAGACCTACTGAAGAAATTGAGGTCACTTATAGTTTCAGTATCTTATCGTTTCATGCAATTGCTGCCTATTTTCTGTGTACAACTGGTACCTATCCTTACCTTCAATTTTGTATTCCTTTTAGGTGCTCTATGGAGCTGACCTGGAAACTGGGGTTTTTGGGAGTGGTTTTCCCAGAAAGCTTAGTGAAGTTGGTTCTGATTCACACAAAGAGTACGTAAATTCCGGCTGGAATTTAAATAACTTTGCTAGGCTTCCTGGATCTCTACTTTCATATGAAAGCAGCAATATATCTGGTGTCCTTGTGCCCTGGTTGTATATAGGAATGTGCTTTTCTTCCTTTTGTTGGGTAAGGGCTACATCTCTCCCTCATTCACTAGTCACTACATGTATTTTCTGATTTGTTCACACAGTTCTTGCTTGTAATAAGGGTAGTCTTGTATATTTTGTTTATACCACTTGCATGATAAGGGGGACGTTGTATTGCCTATTTATTCATACCTTCAATGAACAAGGGAGATTGTTTGTATGGCGTGTCTGTGCATGTTATGTCTATTGTGACATGTGTATGTAGCTTTTTAGTGTCTGTTCATGCCCCCGTGAAGGAAGGGAGGCTGTACTTGGTGGGGGTATGATTTTTGATAGAGAGGGGATTGATATATTTGACAACTTGACCCTGATCTGAATAATATGCTATTCCAAAATGATTTTTCACATGTTCTATCTCCTTTACTGAACTTTTGTGTGCACGTGTGTATGTGTGAGAGAGAGGCAATTAAAGCTAGCATCTTTAGTTGTTGTAGCTTTAATTGCTATTCCAAAATGATTTTTCACATGTTCTATCTCCTTTACTGAACTTTTGTGTGCACGTGTGTATGTGTGAGAGAGAGGCAATTAAAGCTAGCATCTTTAGTTGTTGTAGCTGCTAATTCTTTTCATAATGGTTTAATTATTTGGTACAGCATGTGGAGGATCATCATTTATATTCATTGAATTACATGCATTGGGGTGCTCCAAAAATGTGGTATGGTGTCCCTGGCAAAGATGCTTGCAAATTGGAAGAGGCCATGAGAAAGCATTTACCGGACCTTTTTAAAGAGCAACCTGATTTGCTTCATAAGTTGGTGAGTTATAGTTTTTCCACACAGATGTAATTTGTTCTTGATGTCGTTGTACATGGAGTTCACTTATGGGGCTCTTGCTTCACATGCCATTCTTTTTATGTGGTCTTGTTTGCGTAGTCTTAAGAGATAGGTAATGGGGTTGAAAGTGCTTTCTGGATTGCCATGGAGTAGCACCAAGTTGTCTTCATCCATGTTCCATCCTTTTTAATTTCATTTCTGTCATTTCATATTTATTTAACACAATAGCCATATTTATTTATCTAATTATTGCAGGTCACTCAGCTTTCTCCTTCTATCCTCAAGTCTGAAGGAGTACCTGTCTATAGGTGTGTCCAGAATGCTGGAGAGTTTGTTCTGACATTCCCTCGAGCTTATCATTCTGGCTTCAATTGTGGCTTCAACTGTGCAGAGGCTGTAAATGTAGCTCCAGTTGACTGGCTGCCCCATGGGCAGATTGCCATTGAGCTATACCGGGAGCAAGGACGTAAGACTTCCATATCTCATGATAAATTGTTGCTTGGGGCTGCTAGGGAAGCAGTACGAGCACTGTGGGAGCTTAATCTGCTGAAAAAGAATACTTCAGATAATCTAGGATGGAAAGATGTCTGTGGAAAAGACGGTGTTCTAGCAAAAGCACTCAAGGTTTGTGCTATCATTAAGTACTATAACTACTTGGGAATATTGATTTTTATTGATGAAAATTTAT
The DNA here is from genome assembly GCA_037074615.1 of Leucaena leucocephala. NCBI lineage: Eukaryota > Viridiplantae > Streptophyta > Magnoliopsida > Fabales > Fabaceae > Leucaena > Leucaena leucocephala. The sequence continues at coordinate 393,307 of JAYWLJ010000075.1, forward strand.
TTTGTGAGAAAAGGGGGCTAGGAAAAAAGTGAGATGTATTAAAGCTGCCAACAACAACAACAAAACTAGCAAAAAAAAAAAAAGACCCATAATTCATTGTCCCCGCCCCTCCCCCCCCCCCCCCCAAGAAAAAGAAAGAAAGGGGGAAAATTAGTCTACAATGAAGAGTTCCAGTCGGTTGATGGTTGGCTGACAATCTAATCCAGTGATGGGTGGACGGGGGAAAGGGCCCATAATTCATTGCCCCCGCCCCCCCAAACACACACGCACACACCAGAAACAAAAGCAGCTTCAATCCTAGATCTGTCACTGATCTGAACAGCATATTGGAAAAATGGACTCCAGTTCCCCAAAGCGATAACTAATAAGAAATAGTACGAAACTTTATTTGATGTGCCAAATATTCCAAGTTTTTTTCTTAAAAATTTGTATCTTTTGTTATCATATTTCAACATCATGTTTTAGGCATCTTTTTAGGAAATTACTCTTGGTACAAAAGTTTCTATCCGTGTGGAAGTTATGGATTCACCCTTGGCATTGAAATTATGTCATCTAGTTAACTTCACCTTCTGACTTTTCTATGTTCTCTTTGTTAGACACGTGTTGAGATGGAACAAGTAAGGAGGAAATTTCTCTGCAGTTCTTCACAGGCATTGAAAATGGAGAGCAGTTTTGATGCCACAAGTGAAAGGGAATGCAGTGTTTGCTATTTTGATCTACACTTATCTGCAGCTGGTTGCCATTGTTCCTCAGACCGATATGCTTGCTTGGATCATGCAAAGCAGTTATGTTCATGTGCATTGGATTCCAAATTCTTCCTCTTCCGTTATGATATTAGTGAATTGCTTATCCTTGTTGAGGCATTGGAAGGAAAATTAAGTGCAGTATACAGATGGGCAAAATTAGATCTTGGGCTGGCGCTAACTTCTATATCAAAGGACAAAAGCCAATGTGGCAACTTGATTCAGTCTTCAAAGGAAACAATGCTTCACAAGTTGAGATTAGATTCGTCAGATCTGTCTGGTTCTTCTTGTGGCACCACGCTTAAAGAGATGACATTGCATCCGTCAGTTGTTTCTATTGAAGATTCTCATTTGATAGATGTCCCAATAGAGAATCTTATGACTGCCGCAAAAGGCATTGATCAGGGTTTTATAAAATTAAGAAAATCAACAGAAGAGGCAATTCCCTTTGGTTATTCAAAAGAACTGTCTACATCTAATGGCTGGACAACCCCTTGTGAGATGACTAGTCATGAGAGATATTCTGAGAAAGAATCAACTATTTGCAAATCTGCTGTCGGGAATCCTGTTCGTCAGTTGCCTGTAGGAGACACTTCATATTCTATACCTCTTCCTTTAGCTGAACATGGACCTAAGAAAACTCCTTGTGGGCACGATAATGTTATACTTCTTAGTGATGACGAAACTGATGAACCTAAGATGACAGAAACAGATAACAAGAAGGAGCTTTCTCAAAGGCTTGTGGGTTCTTGTGATAATCTAAACCCATGTAATTATAGAGAAGATCCAGACAGGACTATCCCTGTCACAAATGCTGCTTTAAAGGTTGGGAATGATTTGCCTCATGAAAATATGAGTTCTCATTCAACTCAACATTTGCATGTGAAACGGGAACATGATATAATTAAGGGAGCAGTTTTAGATTCTACTCCAGTAGTTTTTTCCTGCAATATAGGTTATGGTAGTGCAGAATCAGTCGGACAAATTCAGGCTTGCTCAACAGGAGAGAGTAGAGATCATTGTCTGGATTCTTCTGGGAGTTGTCCTCTGAATCCAGAGCATTCTGGGACTGTCAAGCCTAAGAACGAGGACAACCATGAGAAGATTGGAGTATGTATTGCAGATAATGCTAGAGCTGTTAATGGCAACCTGTCTTGCTGTCCAAACAATTTGGGAAGATACTATCGTCAGAAAGGTCCTCGTATAGCAAAGGTTGTCCGGCGCATCAACTGCAATGTTGAGCCTCTAGAATTTGGAATTGTGTTTTCTGGGAAGTCATGGTGCAACAGTCGGACTATATTTCCGAAGGGTATCTGAATGCTTGGTTTATAATTAATTGCTTCTTCTCAGTTTTTTACTGTACGCTTGGTTGATGCAATTCAATTAATTGATGCAGGATTTAGAAGCCGTGTAAGATACATAAATGTCTTAGAGCCAACAAGTATGTGTTATTATATTTCAGAAATTCTTGATGCTGGACGTGATGGGCCTCTGTTTATGGTACTTTAACCATCCTACTTTTACTACTTGGTTTTTAATTTAAATTGTGGTCATAGTGAATAATATTTATTTTTTCTTCAATTAAAATGTTTTAAATATATCTGATGTGCATATTTTCTGTTGCTTTTGGAGTTTAAAATCCGCTCACAAAGATCTTGCTGAGTTTTGCCATTGATTATCTGAGCAAAAGCTTTGGTGTAAGCCGAAAAGTTGTTCAGGCACGTCATAAGATTAGTAACCGGGATTAGTTTTAGTGGATTACAAGCTACTGAGTAATTAGATAATTTATTAAATGGAAGTTGTTCAGGCACGTGATAAGATTAGTAACCGGGATTTGTTTTAGTGGATTACAATCTCCTGAGGAATTAGATAATTTATTAAATGCCAATGTTAGTGTCTTACTTACCATTAGTTTAACATGAGCAGTTAATTTGACTGTTTTTTATCCTTCACTTTCTTATTCCTTTAACTAGATATCAGAGCAATTAATGTTTTTTCCCTAAGTTCAGTTTTATAGAATTTATTCCTGTTAGTTTTTTTTGTGTTTCACAGACTATTTGTGCCATTTGCTTAACCTTTTGAAGAGGATATTGTGAAGCTATGGGCTACTTGAGATTCGGATTTTAGAATCAGTCTCATAAATAAACTTTTAGTTTGAATTTTGAAAGATTTAATTTGAATGATTGGACGGAATTAAAGAAATGACACTCTTGTTTTTCTCCCTCAGGTCTCCTTGGAACATCACCCAAGTGAGGTCTTCATTCATCTTTCTGCCGGTAGATGCTGGGAACTGGTGAGAGAGAGAGTGAATCTGGAGATCACAAAGCAACATAATCTGGGAAGAAAGGACCTACCACCTTTGCAGCCACCTGGCAGCATTGATGGCTTTGAAATGTTTGGGTTTTCTTCTCCTGCAATAGTGCAGGTATCTTTTCTGTGGAAAACTGATTTATAATTTATAAATTAATAAATTGCTCCAAGTAGACTTGGGCAAAAGACCAATTTTATTCTATTTTTTACTTTCCGCCTAACTTACTAGCAAAGCTATATAACGAGTGTCAATTCTGCTTCCTTTGACACGGATTTGATACATCTTCCTTCTTTCCTCAGGCTATCGAGGCATTGGATCAAAATCGTGTTTGTAAGGAATATTGGGATTCGCGGCCCTATTCACGGCCTCTAGGGCGAATTCAACAAGCTTCACAGCCCAAAGAAAATGGTGGAAGTGCGGATGGGCCATTCCAGGGGGGAAATGTTCAAGGGGCTCACAGAAATGAGGGGATGCCTGTTGGAATAGATGCAGTATTGAGGAGGCTGTTAAAAAAAGCCGATGCACAAGAATTGAACTCATTGCGCAGCATTCTTTGTGACAATAACAATACTGCAACTGAGGGCAGCCTAATTGTTCAACTTCTCAATGAAGAGATCAGAAGTCGTCCCAGATGATTCATTATCTGCACGTAACTACGCTTAAAATCTAACTACATGTAAATTCTTGTTTCTGCTTTGAGGTTGCACGTGGATATCCATGCAGCCTGCTCAATTTTTTCTGTTTTGACGCCCTGATGGAGGGCAAAGAGGGATAAAGAATTTTCAAAAAGCCAACAAAGAATACCAAGGAGAGAGTGAAAACGGAAAATGCCTTTTAACCTTTTGATTTTTTTTTAGGGTGGGGTGAAAATCATTGTGGACACCTCTGGTATAATGTCTATATACGAAGATCAGAGTGCCGGCCTTATAGTTGTCTGTTCCCGCCGTATTGTGTATATTATACAGTTAGGTTAGAGTTTATTGACATTCATTCGTGTTGGGAGATGTTAACTGAGCATTTGGCGTTAGAATAACAGTAACTTATTATTCTCGAAGGAGAGTTTTATTCCCAGGGTTTTTACATATCAAAAGTGAGGAGCAGTACTTACTGTAGGAAGGGGCCCAATATTTTTCACAAAAGAATGTATAATGTATTAACATGTCATTCCATGTAGTACTCTGACCGTATACCTCCCTTTCGTGCTCTCAGTGCCCGTAATTTCACCACACAATGTTGTTTTGTTTGAGGGAAGTAAACTCCGTTGTGGACTGCTCGTTGATGAAGTTTGACTTCGAAATGTGCACTCAAATACTCACACAAACGTGCAAAATAAGAATTTTGAAGCATCGTAATTATGAATATCTCGCTGTGTTTTTGAAAGTACCGCATGATAGTATTTTCAATGGTGGTGACAGTTTTAGTGAGACAGGAAATTTTTGAAGGAGAAAGAAAAACGGGAGAAGAGAAGGAAGTGGATGGTGGTCCCGGGGGGGATGAGAGAGATGGCCAGAAATGGTTAAAAAGGTAGAGGGCCAAAGATGGAAATCAAAGAGGGGCAGAAACCAAAGGTGGTGCTAAGTGCTACCTTAAACTTAGCAAATGTAATCTCTTAAACCTGAACAACACATAAGAATTGCGATTTGAGAACCTCGACCTCCCCGGAGGGAGGGTGGCTATGGATGAATGAAGAAGATGCCGCTGCCGTTGCCGACATTGGGTACAAATCTGCACGTGAGACCACGTGTCACCCTCCACTTGACCGTAGATTGCGGGATTGTTGTACGGTCTTCGGCTCTGGAGCCGTTTCTCCCCATTCCTCTTTCAGCTTATTTTTGGTTTGCTGCCTCCATCATTTTTCGGCCTTTTTCCTTAAAAACATTTCATCACTCAAGAGTATGAAGATTATTTTTGCTACCCAATTATAATGGGAAAACGGGGATTAAGGGCCTATTAGCACATATATTTGGGGGAAATAACCTGGATAATATTTTGTAAATTACATTTCGTAGTCTGCATCTTTTCTTCTGCGTCATGCGATCTAAGTCCTTTTCCTCAAATATCTTTATTTGTCGGGTTATTATTTACCAATAACTGCTGTAATATGGAAGACGTTTCATATTCATCGCATCACCATTAGCTTTTCTTTCATATTCCTTCGTTTTCTCTATATCAAATTGACCATTGGGTTAAGTATATGATCTATTCTTATTATTTCGGTGACAAGGTAGGAAAAGTTATTAGTGGCTTAAAAAATATTCCTCTTATCCTATTTATAAGATATAGAGATTTTTTTATTCTATTTATAAATTAAATTATTAATTTTTCATATAAATATATAGTTTCACTTTTTATTTATTATTACGTAGGTTTTATAGTTTTGATAGAGAGTATTATTAAATAAGGCTAGAATTAAAAGATTATTAAATTTTAAGATAGAGTTAATAAAATTTTAAAAAAATTAATTATATGAAATACATATATTGAAAGTATATTGGATTAGTTTTTATTTATTCGTACGTGTGTTAAGGGAAAAGTGTGTGTTGTGTGTGGGCGGTTGTATGGAGCAATTGTGACAATGAATGGGAGTCAAGAAGTGAAAGCTAGGGTGGCACGTGGGAGTATTATTCCCTTAATCGCATGAGCAGTAGTATTATTCCTAATTAACTTGATCGCCTCAAGATGTCGTTTCTGCCGCGGATTTGTCAAGTTGCTTGCTTTTGCCTATACATGAAAAGCGTTTTTAATTAATGCTTCATTCTCTCCATCACAGATTCGACAGCTGATTGCACGTGGCAAACGTGGATTATGTTTGTTTGTAGGATTAAATTGCGATCAACACCTTAAAATAATTTTAATAGTATAATTAATATTTTAAATTATTTAAAAATATAATTAGTATTTTAAAATAATTTTCTAGTATAATTAACACCCTCTATTAATTTTTGTTAAAATTTAAAGTTTTTCTTTTTTCCATGTCATTCTTTAATATTTTTTAAATTACAGTTATGAAAATGATTTTTTTAAAAAAAATAAAAAAATAGAGAGGGATATGGGGTGAATGTCAAAATGTTACTGTATGTTTGATAGAATTGAACATGGAAATATAAGTGGTAGTAGAAATAGGAGTGAAAGTAAAATTATGTTAGAAATAGGTTTTAAAAATTTATTTGGTAAAATAAAAATAAGTATAAAATTGATATATATTTTTTTTATAATTTGAGATAAAATAGTTTAAAATAATTTTTTATAACTTAGAAAAGGTTAAAATTATCCACTTTTATCATCTTAATTACTAATATTTATGATAAAACTAAAATTATTTAAAATATTAAAAGTAGAGGTGGAGGTGGTTTCTATAATGAGATTCTATTTCTACCTCTATTTTCCACGTACCAAACATGCCCTTAGGGTTTACACAGATTGGAACTGAAGCTGCGACGAAGAGGGAGAGAGAAGGCTTTGATGGAGGTGCGAGATTAAATTGCTCCATGGAAGACGACGGAGGTGCGTGCTAAAATTGCTCTATCGAAAATGATAGAGGTGAACCTGTGCCTGCAAGCAACGACAAACTCGTGTGTGCGAACACTAGACGACAAACTCGTGCATTCGACCTTCTTCTGCTTTAAGTTAGAGTCTTCGATGGAGCAATTAACCTCATCGGCGACGGCCACAAGCGTAAGCAGAAGAAGAGTCACCTTAAGGGTGACGGAGTTCGTTGCAACAACGTTGCCGTCATCTAAAATTTGACAAAAAGAGGAAATTGCCACCAGAGATGACAGCAATGCGATAGGAAATTTTTTGGGTTATAGTGCATTGGAGGGAGAATAGTTTTTGCCTTCAAGGTTCTAATTCTATCCCCCTAAATCTCTACTTTTATCCTTTCTTTTAATGATTTGATTATAGATTATAGGTGTTTTCATTTGCAATTATATTTTTGTGGAGCCAAGATTTTGGTTCGAGTTTGAGTGGACAATTTGCTTATTTCAACTGGGCAAATCTCTTATTCTTTACAAATTATTTTGTTTATGAAAATGTTGAGAATATAAGTTCTCTTTCTCATTATTCAATGTATGCATTTAAATTTTCATACTATTATATTCCTTCGAAATTCACCTCTAGATCCCTCTTCCCTCTTTTATTTTGTAGTCTTTTTTCAAATTATTTTTAAAAAATGACATGGCCAAAAAAAAAGCCTGATAGATGTGCTTGGATGAAAATTTTAACAGAAATTAGTAGATGGTGTTGATTACACTCAAAACATTATTTTAAATAGTTAAAGTTATACCACTAAAATTACTTCAAAGTATTAAGTACATTTTAACTCTTATTTTTATACTAATTGCATAGTTTTTCTAACTTTTTTTTGTTTTTGACATTTAATATTTTTATTAAAAAATATTTTAAGAAACATAACACATCTTTTTAATCCTATAACAACAAATAAATATAATTATTTTTTAAATCTTTGTGAATTAATAAATAATTAACAATATAGTATTTTATCAATTGTGAATAAATTTGCGGAAAATACAACATCCTTTACATATATCTGTCAATATTCTTTTGTGACGTATTGGAATTTAGGAGTGTTTTTTTTTTACGTAGACTTGTAGAAAAAAGTTAGACTCACCCACGATCCAAAAATAAGGCAAAATTTTTTTTCCTCTTAGGCGATACTAATATCAGGCACGGCAAACCGTCTATTACCCTTACACGTAAACTTAAGTATTTAGGAGTTAAAATATCTCCTAAAAAAACGTGACTAGAATCACAGTAAATGACGAAATTTAAGAGTGTTTTTAATTTAATTACATCAAATTTGAATGTGATGCTCTTTAGTTACCCAAATTAAGAACATAATTGCCACCTATCGTTTATAAATTTAACTAACAAAATAATAAAATATATAACTATTTATAACGTGTTTAATTCTTAAAGAATACTATTTTATTGTAATTCCAGTCGTAATTCTTGATGAGATATTCTATTTTCTAAGTAATTAAATTTACACCTGAGAGTAATTAACAGCTCACCCTACCAACATTAATATCGTTTAAAAAAAAAGACTTCACCTTACTTTTAAATTGCAATCAAACTTGACCCTTTTCTAAAATTTTTAGTACCAAAGACAAAATAGAACGTGATTGCCGGTAGATTCGAAGTAAATATGTTCCCAATAACATTAACTAAATACTCATTTTATTATTCGCATTTTGATGTTAATTTTTTTTAGTTGTCCACCTAGTTCACCGAAACTGTATCCCGACTACATCCGAATCTAACCCGCGTCGCGCACCTAGCTATGATAGATGAGTCTCCCAACATAAATTTTCTACATAAACTAAGACTCGAACTCAAAATCTCGCTTAAACGATACTAAACCGTTTACCAATCGGACTAACCCCCGTGAGAGCATTTTGATATTAATTAAAGAAGGCAAAAGGTAGCTTATTTATTTATTTATTTTTGTTACCCACACAGTTCACCGGAACTTTACCCTGACTAAGTCCGAATCCGACCCGTGTCACGCACTTGGCTATGATAGGTGAATCTCTCAACGGAGATTTTTTGTATACACCAAAACTCGAACTTGAGACCTCACTTAAGTGATACTGAACCACGTACCATTCAAAACAACTCCAGTTAGGCTTACTTTTAAGAAACAGCACACTTTCACTCACTGTCCACTTTAGCAACAGACATCACATTCTAACCTGCCACCAAAGTAATTCTTGAGTTCTCTCACAGTCCACTTTCACGGTATACGTAGGACAACCCAAGAAGGATTTATAGGCTAGGGAAGATATTTAGAAATCCCTAAAAACACAATTTGGTACTTAATTAATAGAATATCTAATTTGTAGTATAATTTATAGTATAAATTATACTACAAATTAAATATTATAAATTAGATTTTATATTAATTGACTGGAGAGACAGGCGATGAAGAAGGGAGTGACTTGGAATCTGAGGAGGCACGAATAGGGGCAGAGTGCCCCAGAAATAGGAGTTAAGTCATGAAAATGACGCCCTCCGAAGGAATCTCGGCTGGACATAGGACACCCACTGACAAGACATGAATTATCCAAGAAAACGAATACAATGCCAAGATTGAAACCACCAGCATTGCTAATGCTAGCCGTGTATATAGAATCTCGACCTCAACTCACAAAATTTTGAGACTTCAACACTCCCATAGAATACGCCTCTTCTTAGAGCAACAATCAACCAAAGTAAAACGTACACAACAAACAGAAAGGAACGTCGTATCTCCAATTCTCGATGATGACTCACTGCGCGGTGCCTTCAGGTTCGGAGAAGTTCCCCTATCTATAAAATGTTGTCATGATGTAAAGCATTACTGCCGATGAAGTCGTGATTATCAACTCCTGCAAATCCCATAATATATATATATCATGTTGAATACCAAATGACATTAAAAAAGCCCCCCCAAAAAATGCCTTGCACCAAATCCAAAAAAGAAAAAAATATATATCATGTCAACTTGTACAACGTGGCATAGGATAAAAAGATGATTTTGTCCCTAACCAAAGCATTTCAGCCCGTAAAAATACTTAGAAATTTGCAATAATAATTCTTTTAATTATAACCGAGAAAGCCACGTATGATATTGATTTCCAAAAAGTACAATGATTAGGCCCTTTGATTCAATAACAATGCTCATGTAACCAAGAATTCAGTTTTATTTCACGACCACAATCATTCATTTCTTTGCTGCAAGGACAAATAAAAAATAAAATCCAGGACATGCAACCACACAAAACAAGAGGAAACAAGTCCCAGAGTACGTCAAAAAGCAAGACTTCCATTATATTATTCACCACACCTGGGTTGGCAACAGTTTTATCTCCCTATAGTTTAAGCCAATAACATTTGTTTTATACCTGACCGTTGTAAAGTAAAGCCGGTATGTAGCCTCCTGAGAACTCAATGAAGTTCAAAAGACCAGTGTATGCCTGCAAGAAACGCACAATAGAGTAATAACTTTTCACTAAATACGGCATATGGAGAAAATAATTGAAGCATATTTAGATTGAACGAATGAAGACAACAAAGAACTAGAGGCATATTTGATTGTTCAATTTTGCTGCTGAGATTTAAATCAATTCAAAAAATAATTTAAAATATATAGAATTTTCCAATCGAAAATAAAATCAGTCAACATTGGCAAAAGATGTATTTAAATTATAGGATAATGAGAGAATTGACCTCTGCACTTAACTCTATGACTATGTCACCTACAAGGTGTATTTAAATGTCATACCAAAGACGAAACAGCTATACAGCCAAAAACCAAAGCCAGTGATCGGAGTAGTCGTTTTCCCATTCGCAGTCCTTCCCCTGTATCCTCACCATCTTCCTGTAGCCAATGCCAACTTAGATTGATATAGAAATGTGGTTCAAAACCAAATAATATTAAAATATACTGAATGCTATCATGGAAAATGAAGCTCACATTATATGTAGGGGATGCAGGTGGTTCAAAGGATTTTAACTTCTCAAAAAGCCGATAAACAAAAGCAAATGCCAAAAACTGCAAAGGTTTATATTCTACATTGCGCTTGACAAGGACCCAAGCTGTCTGCAGGGTAAAGGTAAAAACGACAGTTAAATTGTACTGTACAATACACCAACAAGTAAATGATTATTCTTTCAGAACATTCATTTGCCAAAAAAACATTATTCATTTGAACACTCACAAAAACAGCAGATATGGCAAGGTTGATACGCATATCATTTTTACTTGATTTGGAAAACCTGAAACATCATTGAAAGTCAACATATCATAAGGTTACAGGTTGTTGATGCTACAGCGGTAAAGGAAGTAGCAAAGGAAACAGCAATTTGAAGTAGATGTAGAGCACCACAAAAAGAACACCAGAATATGGCCTAAAAGAAAGCACTATGCATTCATATAAAATTGCAAAACAAATCCCTGGAAAAGGGAGACGGTGTGAAAAAATTGACCTTAAAGCAAATGGAATTGAGCAACTATCTCAAGGCAAAGACATTCATCTCCAAGCATTCAAATATTATGAGTAATCAGATCAATCACATCATATAAAATATGCTTTTTCAAAAAAATATGAAGAAAAAGAGGATTTTTTTTTCTCTGAGCACCCGAAATAGATGGTTTAATCAACCAGGTTTGACTTAACTTCAAACCAATTCTGGGAAAAGGGGAAGGGGGATCACCATGCAAACAACCCTCAGGCATGTGTCGGCACAGCAGCCATATGATGGGCCAAGCCACCACATGGACCTTCATCAGGCATAGCAACCTAGAGAAGTTAAATATACAGCTACAGCAACAAAACTACAAGAAGTGAAACATAACAATAATATAGAACCTTGGACCCCAAGGTACAATTGGCTGCTTGTCAGCATACTTTATGTCCTTAGAAACCTGCATTTTTATATAGGTTATATAAGCTGTCAGATGCAAACAGATGACAACTAGAGCCTAATTCTTGAAAACAATAGGAAGAAAACCAAAATAAGCAAGAACTTGATTACCAAGAAAGAGTGCGATATATCATAAGTGATTATAGGATGTGCATTAATCAATATAACATCATTTTATTAAGCTGTACAGTCTCCTTCCTCCTTCAAAGGAACAAACATAACCCAAAAACAAAGAAAAAGAAAAAAAGAGGACACATCAATTCCTCCCAGATTCTTCTCCATTGCCATAATTAAGAGGCAGTTTATCTTCATTTTGTAGCAAGAAAGTAATAGTGAAAAGATATTTTCAGCAAAACTATAGTACTTCCAATGTTGTAGTTCCGATTTCCGGGAAAAATTAAATAAAAGTATCATAGCGTCTTAATGTTTGCATACAATTTAGTGCGTAGGTAAAAAAGACAACTACCTTGAACGAGCCAAAAGTCACACCCTTCTTTCGATTGGTTAATTGAGCCATCATCACTCTGTCATATGCCTTTTCCAGCTGAAATGACGATAACAATACACAAGATCTCATATGTGAGAGCATTAAACTGAAGATAAACATATCATAAAAGGCCGTGGCATAAGCAACCCAGCCCCCAACAAAAAAAAAGGTGGAAAGTCCCTTCCTACCCCTATTGCCTCTTGATTTTACAAGGTTTACTTACTGATAAGGATTCTAAGTGCAGAAATCAATAATAAATAACTCTTACTTTTAATTTAATTTCTAAATATCAATACAATAAATTAATCGCCAAAACATGAAAGAAACTTGAATAACAGGCTGTCCTACTGCCACTTACTAGAAATATAACTTTACAGGGTAGCTTTTAATAGATTATCATCTTAATTTAAAATTTAAAAAAAATACAGAAGGTTGGGGAGAGTAACTTACTCTGGCAGCAGTTTCTTCATCGCCAATCCTCTCAGCCTCCTTTCGTTTTTTTGTATATGCTGCCTTGATCATGTCAAATCCCTCAATAGGGCTAACACCTAGAACCTAACAGACGACATCCTACCGACAATTAAGATGCATGACTAGCTATGTGGACCAACAAACTGCACGCAGACTGAATTTTACCTCATATGGATTTAAGTCACTGCCTGAATTAGAACTCCCTGCTGCAGATGCAGCAGCGCAGATGACCCTTCGGCCACTCAATCCATTTATTTTTGAGAACCTGAGAGTCCAAATTAATTGCGACGTTAGAGGTTACAGTCGTATTTAAGATAATTCATTAGTCGACACCCAGCACTATAGTTCCAGGCAGAAGGCAAGCCAAGTAGTTCCTGTGTGAAAATGACGATCATGGGTTGGTTGCAAGACAATTCAAAATGCATATAGCAGCTCAATCAGATTAATCAGCTAAAATTGCCCGAGTTTAGTAAATCAAACGGCTAAGCTACTAGGTTTTAACAGAATTAAGAAACCAGTTTACTGGAGCGGAGGGGACAACAGTGATTGATGGCGACGAATAGCTGGGAATGGAGGAGACACCTTATGGAGGAGTTTACCTGACAAAAGATAAAGATGTCCGCCAAAAATTCTTCTGGTAAAGCCGCAAATTGGGGCATTGCAACAGATTAGAGATGGCTAATGTCATTGAACGGTGCTCTGATAGATTGAAGAAACTATTATTTTGAGACAAAAGGTTTTAAGGGGTTTTATCCTCAAAACGGTCGGCGGACTGAAACAAAGGTGAGCTGAAATTAACCTTCGATTTGGGGGCGAAACTCCAGAAACCCCCTGCTCCTCACGTCCCTCGAGTCTGACTCCAACGTGGCGCCCTCTCCTTAGCGTTGCTTTTACTAATTAACGTCGTCGTTTTGTCGCTTCAGCAAATAGTTGTAGAACACGACACCTCCTCATAAGGACAATAAATGTAAATTTGTTTTTTTTTTAAATGAATATATCCATTATATTATTTACGTGTAGTAAAATATGAGCCCGGAACGTAAGTTTAAGTAAGCTAGGTTTTGAGGGACTTAATTAAGATTTGCAGCCATTCTTAAAGTCTACGTGGCTGATTTGCATTATCTTAATTAAATATTTTTATAGTTGACTATATATGAATAACTAATTAATATGAGACATATAAATTAAAAAAAATATATAAAAATGAGTTATGCTGTTAATGAATTATGGATGGTGCAACTTACTAACTTTTTTATACAAATTTGTGATTTTTTTTTGGCCAAAATACAAAATTATGAATTGAATTTTTTAAAAAATCAGCATAAAAATTTAAGAAATTATAGGGAGCAAGCAATTAATTTAATTTTCCATTAATATGAGATGTGAAAATCTAAAAACGTTTGCATGATTTTTTTCATGGGCCAATAAACAATACTATATTTTTCTATAATATTAACTAGATACTATTTTATAACTGTCTCTTCCAATATAGGTATCTTTTCTAAAAATTAAATTTGATACCTAAAAATTTAGTGAGACCTTTTATATTTGGTCGTATAATTTTTTTTATACAAAAAAAATTAGATAAATTTAACACTGATCCCTCACTAAAATTAAAGCATAATCTCAAAAATAAAAAAATATTTATAAAAAACTTACCAAAACTTCTTCATATGATTTTTTAAATTGAATTTTTTAAAAAATCAGCATAAAAATTTAAGAAATTATAGGGAGTAAGCAATTAATTTAATTTTCCATTAATATGAGATGTGAAAATCTAAAAACGTTTGCATGATTTTTTTCATGGGCCAATAAACAATACTATATTTTTCTATAATATTAATTAGATACTATTTCATAACTGTCTCTTCTAATATAGGTATCTTTTCTAAAAATTAAATTTGATACCTAAAAATTTAGTGAGACCTTTTATATTTGGTCGTATAATTTTTTTTATACAAAAAAAATTAGATAAATTTAACACTGATCCCTCACTAAAATTAAAGCATAATCTCAAAAATAAAAAAATATTTATAAAAAACTTACCAAAACTTCTTCATATAATTACATTAACTGCATCACACTCGAGAGGACAAGCAAAAGCATCAAGAGGACCGGTAAGCCCATCTGGCATTACAAAATTTGGGCCCCCATGTTATTCTAGTGCCAGCCCAAAACTTTTGTGCTTTCTACAGGATTCGAACGTGACACGTGGCAGCAAAAAGAACATTTTAGTCGTCCCTGAAAATTCTACTTCTAAATGCCACGTGCCACCCTCCCCTGAACCATCCTAGAGTGCGATCATCACAAAATGCAATGGCATGCGCCGCCGTCTTCAGCGTCTCATCTTCAATGATCTACTTTACCAACAATGCCTTCATCCCCGACTAGTTTGGATCCCCGAAATTACTTCGATGGATCTCCATTAGTCTCTCTCACAAGGCACTCAGGTTAACATTCCCCCTTGCATTTGCATGAATCAGAAGCTGTTTATCTCTCATTCGAATATTCACAGCTTCTTTTGGTTAAAAGAGAGGGTCATACTTATTTAATACTTTGGTCTTTCCTGAAGAGAAATATAAGATTGTAAAAAATGATAAAAATTACATAACGATTTTGTGAGGATATAGTGTGTTATGTTGTACTGCTTTCACGTGATATATTATTCGTGATGATTCATTCGTGTGAGAAAGTTGGCATGGCCCGATGGACTAGGTGCTCGCCTCCGGAGCGGGAGATCGGAGGGCTGGAGAGTCCCACCGTGAACCGCCACTGATATTTTTGCAAAGTTTGGATTCAAACTAATTTTCTGCCTTAGTGGAAACATTTGTTACATGAATGCTGAAGTGAATCTAAATTTTGTACACTAACACAAGACAAGATTTCAGGGGGGGGGGGAACTCATGATAACTGTTATCCAAGATTATTTGCATGCCCTTGCGTCGGGTGTCCGGCTTTCATGAATAGATCGTACCAAAATTCCATTTCTTCACTGGTCTTGTTAGATCTATGGCCGCCTAGGGTTTCCCCAGACGCCGCATGGAATCCTGAATCCACGGCTGCCGCATATTCCCTCGACGCTAAACCCTCACTGGCACTCGTCAGAACTTTGCCGGTGAAACCAAGATAATTAGCGGCACTCGATGATTCCGCTGCTACTACTAACTGTGGCACAGGCGGCATCACCACCCCTTTACTTGAAGAGGACAACGCACTTACATTAAGCACTTGGCATCTTTCAAGCCTCTTCTTAAGGTGGGTGTGCCAAAAATTCTTTATTTCGTTATCTGTTCGTCCCGGTAATCTCGCCGCAATAGCAGACCATCTGAGCAATGAAATGGAAAGATTTGGTTACCCATCCCATTACGTAGCAGCGTACGTACGTGAAGCGTCAAAACATATATAGAGAGAGAGAGAGAGAGCTTATTGGCAGATTAAAACTATATATATATATACACACACACACACACCTATTCCCAAGAATTTGATGCAGCTTGAGGATGGTTTCTTCTTCTTCCTTGCTGAATTTCCCTCGTTTTATATCCGGTCTCAAGTAATTTATCCACCGAAGCCTACAACTCTTTCCACACCTCAATAAACCTGCTCAATACAGTTTAGACTTTAGAGCAAACCCAGCATTTGAATACAGTGATCCATGAAAACACTTGCATCGTCGCAGTACTAATGTATATGGTGGTCTTGTCATTTAATTATATATGATGGTTTAGAATATAGAGATCAGAGACATGCTCACCGGCCTGTTTAGGAAGGGCCCGCCAGTTTCCGTGGCCATATCGTTGAATATAAGAGATCAAAATCTGATCTTCTTCAGGAGTCCTGGGTCCCTTCTTCAGTCCCATCTTCTCACAACAAGGAGTCCTCGTCATCGTCAGAACACAGCTCTGCAATAACTTGCTTGATAGATAAAGAACTCGCAGACTGGACAGCGAGGGTGCTATGGTAGCTCTCCCCCTATGTTAGAGTGAACATGTTATAGATACGGTCCAAATAAATTGCATGGTTTTCAAATCCCAATGGGTGGTTTTCTCTTTGTGAAAGCCGGCAAATTTGAAGATATGGCGATCACGAGCGAGATGGGCCACCACCTGAAGTATAATTGTATACGGATGAATAATGAAGTTGAGAATGACTAAAAGGGTTTTGGCAAGGCTCATCCCTCAGCTTCTCGGCTGCTTCGCCCGAATAGTGAAGGCTCCTACGAAGCCTAAAGTAATTATATTTTTTAGGTAGGGAGGTCAGAAGAAGTATGCGCCTCGATCGCCCAAAATGGACTCCCTCGTGTCTCCCTCTTCTGCCGCCGCCCCTTCCCCATTAACATCACGCACTCATGCTACCATCTTATGTTTTATATGTACGTATATATATCAACCAAAAAGGGGAAGAACAAGGTACACTAACCTCTTGGATCCTTCTTATTTAATTGTTAAATCATACAGGATTAAGATGCAAGTTTCTCCCGATATATTCCAATACACAAATTAAATATGCAACCAAGAAACTTTTTATTTTTGACAAAAAAATAAATAACATATAATGTTTGCTACGTAGGCAATACCTCATAAATACCTCATTCACTCAAAATGTGCCACCAATATCCCACGTACGGTGTGTTCTAGCACAGCATATTTCGGCCAAACGGTCAGCATGTCCAATCTGCTAACTCAAGGGGGAATTGTACTGTTTTCAAAACTCCAGTGAGGAGACTGCACTTTTTAAAATTTAATTGCGCCTCTCAGAATATTTCAGAGCGGGTTTAATTTGCACATTAACCCAGATGCGTGTACATGCTTTGCTCGGATAAATATATCTATTTTCTTGTAGGATTCGTTCTATACACTTTCCAAAATTTCCAACCTTTATAGGCGCGTTGCTGATAACATGTATGCACATTGCAACTAAAGGCGAATGGATTCTATCATTCCTTTTATCATGGAATTATTTGTCAAAATAAAATACAGCCAACTTGGGTTGTAGAAACTCTTATTATTTAATTGTCAGAGAATATAATTAAAAAACCATCATGAGCAGACGAAAAACTAGCGCTTGATTCTTTCGACAGATATAGAACTGTGGGGGAGGGGGAAAAGAGAAATTGAAACTGGTGGAAGGAATTTGATATAGGAGCTCCCATCAGGCTCCAAGGGGAAAAAAAGTCAAGACGCATGTCGGAAAGGCGCGGTATGTGTAAGAAAAAGGCTTGCTTTGATGGCCGATGCGAACAATTTCAAAACACGTGGTTGAAAAGGGAGACTCAGACAAAGCCCAGATTTGTGCTATATGGTCACATGCAAGAGTGTGTCGGCAACACAGACTAATGAAAAAGAAGGCGAGTGGTTTTACAGCGCGGAATGTTGGAAAAATAATAGCAGGCCAAGATCTTCCTCTTATCTACTCTCTCTCTCTCCATATCTTCCAGTCACTCACGTTGACTCTCCCTGCCGACAACTTCCTCTTACGCACTCCCATGATCATGCCTTTTTACCACCAATTTATATACTTTGTTTAGTAAAGTCAAAATCCTACGAATATTCCACTCAACGAATTCCCACAAACATACATTGAATCTGCCAAACCTCAAAAGGCATCGCGCATGTTCAATGCCATTTCTGATTTGACGACATGGCGCAGGAAACATCGGAGAAGTGACCAATTTCGGAGGAAGCGTCTCCATCTGCTGATGAATACTTGTTTCCAAGAATCACAAGTTTAGCCAATTAATCATACGTATATGGAAACAAGATCGTAAAGTGCCCAGTTGATTTGATTGTAGAAGGTCGTGTCCAAGAAATTAGAGTGACTTGGGGTGGCGGATATAGCTGCATGCTCAAACCTGTCCTTGGGCCGTGCTGCTCCGAAGCAATATACCTAGTCCATAATTTATAAATTACTTTCTTTGAGATATAGATATTATTAAAGTGAGTTTTATTTCTCTTATAAAATTTTTTTCCCATATGCACCCAATTTGAATATAAAACATCATATTTAAAGGATATAGTCATGGAACAACTTTTTTGGTTGCCCACCCGGTTCACCGGAGCTTTGCCCCGATTACATCCGGATTCGACCCGCGTCGCGCACCTGGCTATGGTGGGTGAGTCTCCCAACGGAGATTTTTTGCGTACGCCAATGTTCGAACTCGAGATCTCGCTTAAGCGATACCGAACCGCTTACCACTCGGACCAACCCCGTTGGTGTCATGGAACAACTTAAACTAAACTTAGGTCGTTATAACCAAGGCTACTGCCAAGTGCCAACAACGCGATTTAGCAGGCCTGGATTTTCGGAGCTTTTGACCAAACTCATTATTTGGTTCACGGGAAAAACGTGATAGCCCGATCAAATGAAAGGCCACCTTATATGCGTTTGGTGAAGGTAGTAATTGGTCCATTGACCTAAAGCCCTTTCAATATCCTGAGAGATTTTCTTTTTGATATTAAAAAAATACACGAATTCAAATTATTCAAATCTAATACTCGTTAATTAACTTTATTAGATAGACAGACAATTAATTATAGCTAAATTTAAGATAAATTTATATGATATACTCCTTAATCTATCTAAATTAGTCAACTAGCTTTTATATTAATTATAATTAAATTAAACAACTTAGTTAGCTTCCTTAATATATTTAAAAAAATTAAGTACCTCTTATATAAAAGATATGAGGTAGTACAATATAATATAAAGGGTTATATACAATCTAATATTCTAATATTATTTTTTATATACATCCAATATCCTCATTTTATTTGAGATACAATTTTACCCATAATTTTTTCAATTTAATGTAATTATTAGTACTTGAGAAATAAGATTATGAGTAAATTTATACTACATTAAAAAGATTATGGGTAAAATTGTATCATAAATAATATTAATATACTAAATACATATGAGAAATAAAATTAGGATATCATTTACTATATAACCCTAATATAAATAATTTAGATAAAGAATAGGGGTGGTGTTGGGAGGCAGCGGTTGAGAATGAAGGTGCGTGGTGCCGAGTTGTTGGTATGGACTTTCAGCCTGTTAACAGCATGATAGAACATATACATAATGACAAGCTGATTACTGTAGCTTTTGAGATGTATGTGTACCCCACGGGGCTAGGCAGGGGACCAACGAACAGGTGAAGGAGCAAGTGCATGTGTGCGTTTTGGGCGTATGGGGTGGAAATCAAATGGGCCTCGGCATATGGCCCACGGGGCTTTCGTTTCCTCCCACCGCGCAAACGCTGTTAGTCTGCTTAAGCCTCAACAGTGATCCACATGATGGGCCCATTTGGATAGGCTTTTGAAAAAGGACTTAGAGAAAAAAAGAACTTTTAGACATATTTTAGAAAATGACTTATAGAGAAAAGTTTATAAAAAAAATAATTCTGAATAAATAAACGTTTGGGTGACTATTACTAGAAGAACTTTTGTGATTGATAAATTACCAGAAGGGGTATGAGATAAAAAAATTATTTACTCCTCAAAATTCCAGCGACCACTATAGCCTTCTTTCTCCTCTCCTACAGTGACTCAGCGATGCAACGGCACGGAAGGGCTATCGACTCCAGCATCGTACGACGACGAAGACAGAAACGAGCATCAGACGACAATAAAGACGAAGATAGAGGCGAGCATAAGATAAGCATCGGACGACAACGAAAGATGAAGACGGAGGTACTCCTCAAACTAGCATCAGAGCATGACGAGCACGACAATGAAGAAGACGGCAACAAAGACAGTGACGAGGATGAAGAGAAGAGAGAGAAAAGGGAGAAGATGAGAGAGAGAGTGAAAAAAATATAGGTAAAATAGTATTTGGGTAGTTTATAAGCTATTTTACTGTTCCAAAAGCTACTTTTACCAGCTTATCTGAAACCATGGTTTAGCCCAGAAGCACTTATGAACAAATATGATTGTTATAAAATTTTCCCAAACTATGGTTTGGACTATAAACCTTTTTAAAATTTAGGTTTACAAGTTTTCCAAACAGGCACTATGATTCATATAGCTCACCGAATCTCACAAGGACGCGAGTTCAAATAGTCAATAAGAGTTTGCACAAATAGTAAGAAACATGCTTATATCCTACAAGGACGCAAGTTTGATTTTTGTTGCTGTCATGAGGACTCATTTAGTAGGTGATCTCGTAAATTTTCTGTAAATACTTTCTGAGCCTTGGGGTTATGTCTTGGCTTTGGTGGTGGACCGATGCCAAACATATATAAACTTTTTTGTAAAAAAAAAATAGCTCACCATATAGAGATATAAGTTGTGCAGATAAGTATATATTTAAAATGAAGAATGTAAACCAGCCTCTATTAGGACTTGATGAAGAAAATCCTACCTTATTCAAACGTAAGCTTTTTCCAAATCAATCTTTAAAGCCATTAGACCTCTCCTTCCCCTACATTTTTGCATTTGATGTATTATTTCCTGGCCCACAATTATATCATCTTGAATATGTTTGACCCTTATAAAACTTACCTGAAACGGAGAGATAATCTTATTCTGCGCCAAGGATAGTTGATGGACCATATTTTTTATCTTGGAGTGCATATGCGAATCGGATGTTTACTTTAAGAAGTGCCTATTATCTTTTGGAATATAGCAGGTTGAATTCTCACAGTTCAATATATAAAGTTATTTGGAAGTGGCAGGGTGCAGAAAGAATTAGAGTATTTATGTAGATAACGATTAACAATAGGCTTCTAACAAATGAATAGAGGAGTAAGTGATATTGTACTTCTGCGCTAAGCCTAAGCTGTAACTTGGGTTCTAAGAATACTTTACATATTTCGAGAGATTATGAGTACACAATGCACATTTGGCTTAAATTTATTGGCACCACAATATCGATTATCTTTCTTTGTTGCCTCTATTATAGATTGGTTTGCTTTAAACTTAAAGAGATAGTTGGACAATATGGACGACGATTGGAGCCTTATTTGGGGAATATCTATTTGAAAGCTGTGGTTATAGAGAAATTGTATTGTTTTTAACCTAGATACCATGAGACCTAAACAACTAGACCTGGTTATTTTACAAATATAAAAGAAGTACGTGCAGGCCAATGAGAATGATAATATTTATAATGTCTCTCTCTCAGAGTATATGAATTGGCAACCACCTTCCTTGGACTAGGGGAAGCTGGATGTAGATGGAGCTATGACAATGTCCAATAATAGATATGTATGTGGTGGTATGTTAAGGGACTATAATGGTAGATGGATATTTGGGTTTACACATTTTATTAGAATATGTGATGTAGTTGAGATAAAGGAATGGGTTGTGCTTAAGTGGCTCCAGAGTGTATGGGACAGAGGATATCGGAAGGTAATACTTGAATCAAATGCCAAGTATATCATTTATATGTTAGGGGAGAAAACTGCAAGGCAAGGTAACAGCTTGTTATTTGAACAGATTGAGGATGTTATACGTAGACAATGGGTTTTAAAATTGTAACTTATATTGAGAGATGCTAATTAAGTTGCGGATGCTATTGTAAAGGAGGGTGTATCTAACTCTGCCACATATGACATGTGTCCCACAATATTATGGAATTTAATGAATTTAGAGTGTATTGGATCAAATTTCTCCTTATTAAAATTAATTTTAATTTTGGGAGCCCTCGCGATTAAAAAAAAAACGAAGAATGTAAACGATGAATTGTGACTAGGGCGAGGCCAATAAATTGCGACGTACCTACCATGACCAAACCAACCCCATAGTGCTCTGCTTTAACCACCATGCATGCCTCCCCCTTTACGCCTCCCTTTTTATCCTTATTCTTCCTTCTTTCTTTTCCTTTATGTGTTCCCCTCTGCGCAGATTTATTGTTACGCCTGCCGATAATAGTAATGAGGCCAAATTATACGTACGGTAGAGGGGACAAATGGGGACGGCTTAATTCACATTATTAGGGGAAGGCTTGCAATGAGTATGGGGAGGGGGTTTATTACCCAGAGCCCCCATGATGGCAGAAAACTAGCTATAAGCAACAATCATGCTTGCTCACCTACTTCAACAATCCCATTCTTCATTCCCTTGGGTACGTAATTGTATTAAATTAATGTTACGTTACCGTGTTTACGGCTTTCTACCCCTCTTCAATCTCATCATGTTTCCTCCACAATTAATATTCACGCCCATAGTATATGCAACTCCTCTTTATTCTTTTTAGTTGACGCATTTTAACTGCTCACGGCAGCCCAGAACGATGCATAGCCGAAGGAACTCAGTATAATTTTATACGAGACTCTAAGTACTTATCTCTATTACATTCATACATACTGTGATACAATAGAAGAAAGAATGAGAGAAGGGCATGGGGGTGTTGAGACCCACCACTAGAGTCTCTGCGGGATGGATGGGAGATATTTTGCGATGATTCCATCATAGTTCCCTGTCCCCTAATCCAAGGTTTGTGGTGGTCCCACATTAACAAAGGCAAGAGTGGTAGTATGATGTTTATCGGTTATTTGAAAAGGGCTTCCCTCTTGTTTATGTTCTTTTCCTTTTCCTTTGCCTTTGCTGTGGGTGGTGTTCTTTCTTTCTTTTATCTGGGAAGAATGCCTGGCGGTGCTCGTCGCTGCCATCATGCAACGCATTGGTGTCTTGTTAATGACAGGGTTCGAATGTTGGGAAGAGTGCCCGGACTTTTTTTTTTTAATTGCTCATCCGGTTCATCAAAGTTTTACCCCACTATATTCGGATCCCACTCGCATCGCGTAACTAGCTATGGTGGGTAAGTCTCCTAACAAGAATTTTTTATATACGCCAAAGCTCAATCTTAAAATCTCACTTAAACAATACCGAACTACTTACTATTTGAACTAACCCCGACTTTTGACAATGAAATTACATCTCAAATACAAACATACACAAGGTTTCACAAGCATTTGAATCGTGCCTTTAAAAGGGAAATTTTCCTTTATTTTTTAATTTACCATCTGCATGTTTTTCTTTTCAGATTCAATCGTTTCATTTTACTTTATTTCCACTGTCAGGCCCTATACCAAAATTAATTGTGTCATCAGAGTAAAATTAAAAAAATTATAATAAGGAGATAAAAGCACAGTATACGGTTATCAAATTAAAAATTGAAAAAAGAACTACATGTATATCTGGTTTTTCCATTTTAAAACTGACATCTAACTTACTTCTAAACCATTTTTTTTTTGCTTACTTCTAAACCAGTTAAAATACTAAGTGTAAACTATGTTATTTGTGGGGCACGCCACATTCTTCTGATCTAAACCAACTCCACATTTATCTCTAAAATATGGATATACTACCTATTTGGATTATAACAAAATCGGGTCTTAAAATGATTTTTAGTCTAAATTTTAATTTGATTTTTTTAAAAATAAATAATTATATTTGTTTAAAAGAGTTTATGAATTAAACAATATTTTAAAATTATAATTTTAAATAAACTATTGAGAATAATTTTTAGAATAAAAAACTACTTATAAACATTAAAATACTAATTTACCCTTACTCTTTTTTAATATTTCTCCTCTCTCCTTGTCCAAGGCTTGTTCTACTTTTCTATCACTAATATATTACTAAGTGTTTATTAATAATTACCCCATAAACTAAACATATGTATATGTATATATATAAAATACAAACTTAAATTTTAACTCCCTCTATATTAAATAATTATATATAAATAATCAATACTAAATAATTAATAATCAATAATAAATAAATTAAGTTATTTATTTACTTACTTATTAATAATTATATATTTTTATTTATCTAATAAATAAAATATATGTATCATTTATGATTTTAATATCACATAGAAAATAAAAATTAAAAATTGAACTTTATGTAATTATTTTATTTTAAACCCTTTCTAATAATTTACCAATCATAATAATTATTCTGATAATAATTATTTAAATATTCATTTGTTCAGAATAATTTTGTATAGACTCTTTTTTAAAAGAACTTATATAAAAGTTATCTAAAAATTATTTTTTTCTTATAAATTATTTTCTAAAAACCTATACAAACCACCATAGAATTTTTTCTCATATTTAAAGTTTCGAACTCGATTTAAATTTAGAACTCGGGAGGGGGATAAACGCAGTAGAACCTCAACAAAATTCGTACGAGATTTAAAAGCTAGTAACTGTCTATGATTTTGGACTCCTCGCTGCTTTTATATGATTTTCATCCCACCCACGTCAAACAAGTGCATATAATTATGCCATTGCATCATTTTAAAATGCTCATAAAAGGGCATTGAGAAGTACAAGGAAAACTTAGTTCTCCATTGTTTTAAAATAATTATCATTTAGATTTTACATGAAGTATTTTTAAATATTTTTTTATAAAAATCAAACAGTATCCATTAACTAATAATTTAGTTATTAATATTTTTAAAGCATAGAGATCAATAAAATTATTTTGTCTCTCATAATAAAATATTTTCTATCTATATGACTTAATTTGAACGTAATACATCATGTTTAATAAAAGATATACATCATGCTTGGTTGCATTTATTTCTTTTTTTGTTTTATTAATACAACTATTTGAATTAGATTCTGGCAAAATTTTATTAACGATGATGACTCCATAAATTTTTATATGTAGCAGGATTCTTTAATTTTTTATACACAAAGCACAAGTATTTTCATTTAAGTATTTATTAAAAAAAATAAGGAGGGATTTTTCTCCAGTTGTCTCATTTTAATATTAAAAATTTGAATTTTAATTATCAATGAGTCGTATTCTAATTAAAAATAATTCATCAAGTGCCTTCAGAATATAATTTCTGAATGGATGTGTGTATTTGAATAAGATTTTAAAAAGAGACTTATGAAAAAAATAGATTTTTGGACAGCTTATGGAAAAGAGTTTTTAGAGAAGAGATTATAGAAAAAAAAATAATTTTGGATAAATGAGTGTTTGGATAGTTGTTATAAAAAGGGGTTTTATAATTGAAAAATTACTAAAAAAGTATGTATGAGAGAGGAGAGAGGAGAGAGGGTAGAGAAGATAGAGGAGAGATGAGAGATAAGGCCTGTTTGGATAGGATTTTAAAAAAGAGTTTATAGACAGCTTATGAAAAAAGGCTTTTAGAGAAGAATTTATGGAAAAAAAATGGTTTTGAATAAATAAGTGTTTTGATAGTTATTTTTAGAATGAATTTTTATATTGGTAAATTACCAAAAATGGTATGATTTGATTAAAAGTAAGAGAGAGGGGAGAGGTAGAGAAAATATAAGAGAGAGGATAGAGAGTAGAGAGGAGAGAGGAGAGATGATGTAAGAAAAAATAGGAGAGAGGGTGTAAGAAAAAGTAGGGGTAAGATAGTAATTGGATAGTGCATAAATTCTTTTACTGTTAAAAAAGTTATTTTTAATAGCTTGTTCAAAACTATGGTTTTGTCCAAAAGCACTTATGGACAAATATGGCTGTTTGTTTTAAAATTTTTTTAAACTAAGGTTTGACCCAAAAGGGCTTCTGAAACCATGGTTTCAGAAGCATCCAAACACACTTATAGTAGAAAAGATAGAGGAGAGAGGAGAGAGAGTGTAAGAAAAAATAAGAGTAAAATAGTAATTGAGTAGTTGAAAATGATTTTTACTATTCTGAAAGCTACTCTTATTAGTTTATATAAAATTATAATTTTAAACTATATTTTGATCTAAAGTAAAATTTTAATAAATATAACTATTTATTTAAAAAAAAATTAAACTAAAATTTAGAGTAATTTTTTTTTAAATCTATAGTTTTAACTTTTGGCAAAATGCCCAATATATTAAAGTATCACTGATAAGAAGAGGAGAGCGCGATTAGATATATGAATGAAGGAAGAGCAACAGAATCAGCTACAGCTAAAGTGGGACGGTGAATTCAACTTCAATTTAATTAACATTCATTTACACATCACAACGCGATAGTCTTCGCCTCTTTAACGGAATCACCAAACGCCCAGAGCCCTCTCTCTGCTCTGAGTCCGCACCCCGCACCGATTCCACTTCCCTCCTGTCCTTTTGAGTTGTTTTGTCAGCATTAATGGTCCTATTCCATCCTGACCGTTAGATCCCGCTCCACTCCAGCCGCTCGATTCTCTCTCTTCCCCATCTATCTCTGCCTCCTCTCTCTCTTTTCTCTCCTGTCTCTCTTGCTCCCAATCTCGGAGCTCAACCCTAAGTCCCACCACCTCCATTCACTCTCTCACCGATCCTCCTCTCGCCACTCTCCTTCCCGATTCTCTCCCGCTGCTTTCTTGGATTCTTGTTCCAAATGTAAGTCAATCTGGCATACACTTTTTATTTATTTTTGTCTACTTCCGAGAATGACGCAATTCCTTGCCGTAAACTTTCCCGGATCTTCTACTATCCTCCTTAGATGGGAGATCAACTAACTTCATGCAAATTTCTATGGTCGCCGAATCTTGGTTCTGCGCAATTGTGGCCGTTTTAATAGTTTTTAGCGAGACTACGATTTAACTCCCCTTAATTATCCTCAACAATTACATATATGCTAGACTCCGTGTTGAGTCTCGATGTGCTCCGTCTTAATTGTAGCTCTTGACGCGCAAATCTTTGTTTCTGAATGTTCTTATGCGGTGATTTCCACCCACTTTATCTTAAGGCTTGCTTGTTTACAGATTTGAGCTCCGAGATAGCATCAACCCGCTGGGATGGAACTCAAGGTCAGGCTGTATACTTGGATTTTGGAGTATAAGTCAAAAAAACCGGGGAACAACTGAGCATGGTGAAAAGATTTGGAGCGGATAGAGTTGAGTCTTGAATTTTTTGGGAGGGTTGAGTTTTTTACATCACGTTGGGCGGTTAATAGAATCTCCAGGACTTGTTTTACTAGAGGTTCATTCTGGCAGGGAAGGGCCAAAGAGTGGAAAGAGGAAAATAGTTTCCTATTTTTGTTGGGAGATTTTTAGCTGGTTTCCCTAGTTAGTGGAACAGTAGGATTTTCTTGTAGTCCTGAACCAAATAGCATAGCTATGAGTGAAATCTGCACCATTTATTCTTCTTAACCCAAGATTTACATGTGATGGAAGCAAATGGAACCATTCATGATTGTAGCTTAGGAACAGTAAAAAGGGAAAAGAGAGAGGTAGGGGACAAATCCATGGAAGATTTATCTAAATATGCTCACAGTCCTGCTCACTTAGCAGTTGCCAGACGTGATCATGCTGCCCTACGGCAAATTGTTTCCTCCCTACCTCGACTTGCCAAGGCTGGTGAGATCAAGACAGAAGCTGAATCTCTAGCTGCTGAGCTTCGAGCAGATGAGGTCTCTGCTGTTATTGACCGTCGTGATGTTCCCGGTAGGGAGACCCCTCTCCACCTTGCAGTACGTCTCAGGGATCCCATCTCAGCTGAGATTCTGATGGCCACTGGTGCAGATTGGAGTCTGCAGAATGAGAATGGTTGGAGTGCTCTCCAGGAGGCAGTGTGCACTAGGGAAGAGGCAATTGCCATGATTATGGCACGGCATTATCAACCTTTGGCTTGGGCCAAGTGGTGTCGTAGGCTACCCCGCATTGTTGCCTCAGCTGCTCGAATTCGCGACTTTTACATGGAAATAACTTTCCATTTTGAGAGCTCTGTCATTCCTTTTATTGGGCGCATAGCCCCATCTGATACATATCGCATTTGGAAACGTGGTGCTAATCTTCGGGCAGATATGACCCTTGCTGGATTTGATGGCTTCCGCATCCAACGGTCAGACCAGACATTTTTGTTCCTTGGAGAGGGATATACTTCAGATGATGGTAATTTAACTCTTCCGCATGGTTCTTTGATTGTTCTTGCTCATAAGGAGAAGGAAATCACAAATGCCTTGGAAGGAGCTGGTACACAACCAACAGAATCTGAAGTTGCTCAGGAAGTTTCCCTAATGTCTCGAACAAATATGTATAGACCAGGTATTGATGTTACTCAGGCTGAGCTTGTTCCCCATTTGAATTGGAGGCGCCAAGAGAAGACTGAGATGGTTGGAAATTGGAAGGCTAAAGTTCATGACATGCTTCATGTGATGGTGAGTGTGAAGTCAAGGCGGGTTCCTGGTGCTATGACAGATGAAGAGCTTTTTGCTGCAGATGATGAAGAAAGCATGGTCAATGGAGAACACAATGATGGATATGATGATGTATTGACTGCTGAGGAAAGAATTCAATTGGATTCTGTACTTCGTATGGGGAACTCCAATAATATTTGTGAAGATGAAGACCATGGGACGTTTGATGTTCAAGAAAATGGTTCAGCAGTTTCCTATGAGAACTGTGAAGCCAATGGTGCAGTTAAAGAGAAGAAGAGCTGGTTTGGTTGGAACAAGAAAAACGCTAAGAGTGGCAGCGATGACCCTGAGGATTCAAAATTTTTGAAGAAATTCTCAAAAATGGCCCCAGAAGGTAGCAACCAAAGACCAGGTGATCAACAAAAGCCAGCATCTGAGTTTCTGAAGGAGGATGCTGGAGATGCCAAGAAGGGAAAGGATAAAAATAGTAAGAAGAAGAAGAAGAAAGGAGTAATCAATGAGTCTAAGAATGAGAGCGAGTATAAAAAGGGATTGAGACCTGTATTGTGGTTGACACCCGACTTCCCTTTGAAAACAGATGAGCTCCTGCCACTACTTGACATCTTAGCAAACAAGGTTAAGGCTGTTAGGAGACTCAGGGAACTTTTGACAACTAAACTTCCTCAAGGAACATTTCCTGTCAAGGTAATAATTTTTTTTTAATTTATTTATCATAAGTGGCTTTTCAGACAGCGATTAGATCCCATGTTATTCTCATTTTTTGTCTTCCAAATAATGCTAAAAATTCAAGTCTTATTTCTCTAAGAATAAGATGAACTGCCCCATTTAATTTCATAGAGCATATCTCCTTATATGAAAATGCTAATTCCTGATGATGTTGTCAAGTTACGTAGTGTCATAACTTTGATGAAAATTCTGACCAGCATGTCTCTATATATAATGTGGCCACCATAATGGTGGTATCTGTCCATGATTTAATGATAAGTGTCATGTTGATTGTTGATCAAAGATAGGTAATAAGGATTTCATTGATATTACTGTTATTTTTATTATGGATCATGTCAAGCCGTAGTCAAATAAACAAGCCTGATTCATGTGCTGATTAAAGAGGAATTTTTTTGGTCTAGCAGACTTAGGGGTCGTTTAGTATACAAGATAAAATGGAATGAAATTGAAAAGTGAATTTGTAGTTTTGAAATGTCCTTGGTGTCACTTGAAGAAGTGCACAATATTGTTAAGTAATGATAACATGAAATAGTAGACATTATATTATCTTGATATGGAAAATGAAAGCTCTTCCTTCCCCTTGGCATCTACCAAACACCCCAAGAGTTTGGATATCATCACAGTCAGATTAGTTCTTCCATGGATTAGGTACATGTTGAATGATTAGTTCTTCCATGGTTAGCCTATCTAAACATTAAGGAATTAAATCGTGGTTTGAGTGACAGGTGTAATAACATTGCATATTGTGCTGGTTTCTTCTGTCTTGGTTCAGATCGATGTTTATCGGTTGCTAATAGCATTGAATGTACAACGATCATTTCTGAAGATATGTACCCATTGCTTTGTAGTGGAGATATTGATTGATTAGCAAAAACAAGGGCTAATCTTTTTTTTTTTTTTGATATAAAGGGGCTAATCTTTTTGGTTAAGCACTTTTGCTGCTTCAATTCATCACTGTAGTCATTGCTACTTTTTCTTGTTAGTTTTAGCATTTGCTTCTAGGTAGGGAAGCACCACTCCAACATTGGCGTTCTACATTTAATAGACATCAAATCTCATCTGATAAGCTATAAACAGTAGTCTTTACCATATTTTTGGAATAAAGGAAGCGTTAACATTAAATGCGTTTTGAACATGTCAGATTGCATGTACCTTCATTGTGGTATTTATAAAAGACTTTATTGTAATTGTCTATTCTTGATGGTGCTTTTATGCATTAAATGTGGTATGTTCGGCATCCATGGGTATGCTTAAAAGGTTTCTGGTTTTTGTTATAATCCCTCATCGACGATGCAGTTCAAAGGTTTCTGGTTTTTGTTATAATCCCTCATCGACGATGCAGTTCAAAGGTTTCTGGTTTTTGTTATAATCCCTCATCGACGATGCAGGTTGCCATTCCTATAGTCCCTACCATTCGAGTGCTTGTTACTTTTACAAAATTCGAGGAGCTTCAGCCGGCAGAGGAGTTTTCCACTCCGCTCTCCAGCCCCGCACATTTCCAGGATGCCAAAGGGAAGGATTCGGAGGGGTCCACATCCTGGATTTCATGGATGAGAGGAAGTCGTGGTGGGCAGTTCAGTGACTCTGATAGTCACCGGTATAAGGATGAAGTTGACCCTTTCAACATACCTTCAGACTACAAATGGGTAGATGCCAATGAGAAGAAGCGCCGTATGAAGGCCAAGAAAGCCAAAAGTAAGAAAAATAGGAAGCAAACAGCGACGAAAAGTAGGGACGGAGTGCATCAGTCGGGTGAAGACGTGGAAGAATAATAAGAAACGGTCTACCGGTAATATTCCGCTTTGAAAATTGTTGCGAGAAAGAGAATAATTGTCTCTCTTTGTGCACAGCTGACCTTTTATTTGCCCCCTTTCATGATATTGGATTAATTATGATTTTGAAAGCTTTGTCTTCTGGAAATTGTTGTATTGTCACCACGTCAAGTAAAATTGAAGAGCTAGAGTCTCAGGCTATGGCGCCTTCAATAGTCGTTTTGTCTAATTTTTCATAGTTGCCAATATTGTACCTACATCTATATCTTTGATTATCGATCTTACTCTTTTTGGGAGTTGACTGTTCTCTCTTTGTGGGTATTCCCCCGGCGAGTAAATCCTTCCTAATTATTCTATGCGTGGATTCCGTGTTGTAATTTGTTCGCTCATGGATGAAATAACCATGCTTACAGAATGGATATTTATTTCAAATTCCTAGTTCCATGATATTTAATTTTTATTTAAAATTAAAATCTAATTGATGGATTTCTTGTATGTATACGTAGGAAAAGCAAAAATTGTTGAGCCGACGTGGCGGCCTAGATCCAAGGAGAACGAACTCTAACAAAATAATATTTGTTTTTTTTTAAACAAAGAATGATGATATTTCGAATTACACTCGTTGGTTTTCGTGCGATGAGTTGAAAATTTTGAAATGTTTAACATCTCATATTATCATTCATGGATGACCGGGAAAGAAATGCCTTTGACTCACATAATAATAGACCGTACAAGATGAATGCGCCAGCTTGATGCCTTAAAAACTAACATCTCATTATTCAACATGCAGGTATCTTTCCTTTTCTTCTCTCCTTTTTATGAAATAAATGCCCTGAATAGCATAACATTTATGTTTACATGCAAACCTGCAAAGCAAGAGTGCATCTCTTAGTTTTAGTTCCCTCTGAAGAAGACCCAGTCAAACACCGACAGATTTTAAAAGAAAATATGGATGGCTCTCATGAGAGATAAGGGTGTATTACCAATTATTGTTATGCATACAAAGAAAGAGTAATATTGTAAGAAACGGCGTTGGTTGACCATATACCTATTTACAAGAATGAAGTCTACCAAAACCTGTCCTTGTTGACGCTCAAGTAGCCAGCCATGACCTTGCCGCCAGTATTCCTCATCCCATCAATAAGGAAGCACCAAGTGGACCCCAATGCCCCCACAAAAAAATCCGACTCAGCAGCCATCAAGAAATTCACCAACGGGTAATTAGTGCCCATTTCCCTACCCAAGCCCCTTTCGTACTCCGCCATCGACATATTACTCTTCTCTTGCCTTCTGATCTTTGTATAGTAAAACTTCCAATGAGGATATTCTCCGCTTTTGTCGATCACCTCCTGAATCCAAGTTACATTCTTCATGATGTTAGGCCACATCTCACATTATAAAACTAACAAATAATGAAAAGTTATAGACCTGCATCTCAGTAGAGAGCCAGATGCTGTCAAGGTTAGGGAATCTATTCCTAATCCGGTCGGCAAGCTGCATGTACCCTTCAAATTCCACCACTTTCATTTCACATGCTTTGTCTCCCATCCTTACGTGCATACTTAAGAGAGGCCTTGGGACCCATGCCTTGTGATTTGACCACACATAATCATCAATATCAGACCTTCGATTCTTACTAGTATTCTGCATGACCCAAAACCATTGTCATTAGAACTAGTATTCATGAGAAATCGCATTGGTAGATGGTACCTACCATGCATCTACTTTATCTTGCAAGCTCATCTGCGCATGTGATTACTCTCGTTCTAGTTTTCTATGTCAAGTACAAAAACTAATGACAAGTTACAAACCTTTGGCCAGTATCCCCGTAAACCGTCAAGAACCATTTTGGCGGCTAATTTACCAAATGCAGCATGACGGGCCTCATTCAATAAATTGCACGTGTATTCTGTTGGGAACCTCATTAAGTAGCGTACTGCCTGCAAACATAATTAACAGTAACACTCATATTATGTAATGTAGCAATGCATGTTTCCCATAAACACTTGATCATGAATGTCATCCCTCAAGTAAGGAAGTGCTGACGATTGCCCGTGTTATATATGAACTCAAGTGAAATAACACTTATCAAACCCAAAAAGGGATCGTGTATAATAATAGTCATTGAACCAAACTACTAAAACGGAAAATAATTAACTCCATTATGCATGTCTCCATTTTTCTATGAGAAGCTGACCTGTGCTCTCCACCACCGTCTATCCATTTTTCTGTGAGAAGCAAGTAGGCTGCCATTTACTTCAGTTGTTGGTTGCAAATAGTTCCAAGGCTCACCCCATGTCCTGCAGCATATATTACCATTAGAAGAATAAAACTTAAAACACACAGATTCTCCGTCTATAAGCAGCTCAAATATTTGTCGTTGCAGTTGCAAGAGCTTGCCTAGGTGTTGGCCCGGCCCATATATGCTTTGATGTATAATTTTCTTTTGTAGTCACGATTCCCTTCCTCAATGCCTCTTCACTTTTCAATAGCTCAAAAGCACGGTCCCGGCACTCTTGGGATGTTTCAGGTAAGAAGTAACAACTCCAATTGGACCGGGAAGACCCTGCATATAAAAGATTGCCAGTTCATTTTATTGTCCGATTCACTGTTTATTGTTCCTCAATACAGTCGAATGATGAAGTATTAGAAGTATGACCATGGTATACCTTTGCAACCATCATGGTCAGCCCTGTTATAATAGTTGGCGACAAGGACTCTTCCTTCACTGATTGCAATAGCAAGAAGTCCACACATTCCAGCAATCTGAGCCCCAATGCCAAACCCAGGTAACCTCTCCCAGTCAGCTACAAGGAACTTGACATCTGGGTCCCTGCAATTTAGTGGATGCTGATGCATCCATAAGTCCCTTTGCACTCTTCTAGTCAAAGGATAGTTTTCTTCATCAGATCCTGCAATCTGTGGAAGTACCTTATATAAGCAAATTGTTAATAAATCAAAATGACCCATCTTTTTATACGATAAAATCAAGCTAGTAAATCTTCCTTGAACATCTACAGGTT
Organism: Leucaena leucocephala; assembly: GCA_037074615.1. NCBI lineage: Eukaryota > Viridiplantae > Streptophyta > Magnoliopsida > Fabales > Fabaceae > Leucaena > Leucaena leucocephala. Next base: position 427,313 of record JAYWLJ010000075.1, read on the forward strand.
GTTATTCAAATGATGGTATCCTAGAGATAGAAACTGGGTTTAAGTAGCAAAGCAGTCACGCTAAACAGATAAAATTTTTGACTTTTGAACAAGGCAAAATCAAAAGGAGGACATATTTTCTATGTTGGGTTTTGAGTCAGACAAATTATAAGACACATACCCAGGGAGGATAAGTGCCATCAGATGCAGCCTTGTGACTTAAATATTGAATGTGCGCATTGTTTGCAGAAGCAGGGTAGGCAGGTAAGAATCCTTTCCAACTTGTCCATGGAGGGAAGCTCCCGTTTCCAGCACGCTTATCAAGGCGCTCATATAGCTTTGCTTTCACCTTGCAGTTTTCCAAATGAGGTGCACTTGGCAAGCTGGGCCCACCAATTCCAAGTTTCTGCAACTGCTCAAATGTCTCATTTGAAGATTTGGTCAACAAACCACTCCAAGCTGAATAAAGCAAAGACACTTTCCCATCAATGTTTCTCTCTCCACTGATCTTCAAATCCGTTAATCTATCTGTTTCCTTCAGTTTCAAATCACAGCCCGTAGTCGTAACCTTATCTAACAAAAAGAAAGAATATACATTCAGCCAGTAGATTCATCCGTCTCCAATCTATATAATTAATTCAATTGATGAGGCCCTGCATTATATTGAGCCGCTTACCTCATTCTATAATTTTTATTTCTCATTATCACTTGGGGAGTTGAAAAATTTTTGTAGATGAAAAAAATTACTACGCAGTGGAAAGTGCATACTATCCTAATCTAAGCTGCAGTAGAAGTCGTCAAAAGTCAAATAAAGCGCAGTAATTACTTGATAGAGTACGCTTAACGTAAAGCATTTATAATTTAAAGCCGCTTCAAGTACAATACTCAGATTATTCTCATCAAGTTCCCTTCGTGAGAATTTGAACATAAGCGCAATGAATCTTTCTTTTCACTCAACTTTGGAAAAGAGTAACAATTCATCATATCCGTTCAATCCCTACAACAAAAGTGAGAGATCCCTGTTTTTCGATCTTCTTTTCAGCAAAACTCAAAAACCAGTTGCAGAGTCTTTTCGTATGAAAATCAAGGAGAAAATGACTTACTTAAAATGCCGGAGCTTGAATTAGCTGAGGACATGGGTGAGAATGAAACCGGACCAATTTGAAAAGTGCCAAAGGAAGTAAGAGCAGCCAAAAAGAAAGAGGTAAGGCAGACTCCGCAGAGAAATCCCACCACGCAAATTTGACATGGAAACGAGCTTCCCATTTGCAGAGCCTTCTGCGACACCACTCTCTCCAGAGACTTCTGATTTAATGCCTCCATTTTCAACTCGTGCACCAGAAGTTTTGGCACTTTTTCTAGGAACTGACGAGTGTCTCGAGACTCCACTCACAGGACACGTTCCTCCGACTTTTCCATTTTCATTTCGATCAACGCAAACTTCAATAATTTGCTTCTTCCAACCGCTCCAACTCCGAGGACACGGGACCTCATAAATCACGGGATTCTCAGTTTTTGCTCCTCAAGTGCTTCAAAAATTTCGCGGCAAATAATTCCGACTGCGGAAGATAAGAAGTCGGTTCTCAAACACTCAATATCAGAGAAAATTAAGACTGCAGCGGGAAAGTCTCTTTGATTTAAGGGGAAACGAGATTATCAAGAAATGAAACCAGTAATTAAGCACGGAAGGCTGAATTTGGAGGGCTAACTAGCCACTACCTTTAAGAATCAAATTAAACGAGGAACAAGACGAGAATTAGGAAAAGCTATGACAGGAAAAGCCGCTACCTCGATTACAGGTTTTGGAAAGAGCACCGGCCTTATTATTGTCAGAAGGCTGAAAATAAAGAAAGCATGAGAGAGAGAGAGAGAGAGAGAGAGATGATCAGAAGAAGAGGATAAGAATCTCCGGTCTGGAGATTTTTGGGTCTGACTCCTTTAAGTAATTTCAAAATGAGAAATGCAAAAAAACAGGGAAGGGAACAAACAAAAGGAGACGAATAACGAGGAGAGGAAAGACTGGGGAAGGTGGAGTGGCGACTGGCAGGATGGTGACTTATGGATGAACAAAGACAATTCATTTACAATGTGGTAATCCCCTGACAGTGAAGGGAAGGATCAACTTTGTCCCTCTGCCCCTCTGCCCCTCTTCAACTATTTTTTCACTCACATGATCATATTTTTTTAACACCTACAAGCCAAAATCAAATATATCATACAATTACTCGAGCAGACCAGACTTGGATAATTTTCCCAAAAACCAAAAGAGCGCATTGGGTAAGGGCAATGAATATCTCCAGTAGAGACGTACATGTATTTAAAGTTTTTGACTTTTTGGCAAAAGAGAGAGTATTTAAAACTGTGTTTTTTCTTTATTTAAGGAAAGATGCGTTGGGTGTGGGCTGGCTGAGTATTTTGTTTAAGAGATTGTTTAGATGGAGTAGGTTGGGTAAGCATCACAGATTGCTTGTTTGAGGAGGTTGTAGGAAAGCAAAAGGACATACGAGCAAGTGGGGGCCAGTGCGTGAAATGGACACGTGGAACAATGAGAGAGCGAGTGTGTAGGAAAGAAAAAGTTTATTGGGAACGAGGATGAGAACGAGGATGGTGAAGCTTTCGGATGGAGCTTAATTGGTTTACTAAAGGGGCCTCCTTTGAAGTCGTCAATTCATGCCCTCACCCACTCTCCAAATCTACCAAAACCTAGGGTGTCTACTTCTTTTTATTTAGCGCTAAACGGTAATTTTATCTTAAAAACTTTTACTCAAAAGTATTGATTGTCTAAATTTTTTTTTTACAGTAACGTCACTTCAAAAATTTATAAAACATAATATGATGATTATCTAAATTTAAATTTAATTATTAATTAATTAATATATTTACATAACATGTGGTATTTATATTATCTTTTATTTTTAATTAAAATATAAATTTACTTTAAAAATTATTTAAGAATACTGAGTTTTTAAAAAATTTTATTGGGTTCAATGTTATCTTAACTGTTATCTAAATTTAATTTAATTATTAGTTTAAATAAATATATTGAACTGATCAGTCCACGTACTATCTATTTTATTTTTTTGAAATCAAACTTATAAATAAAAAAAAATAAAAAAAATGCATTCCTCCAAATTCTATCATTCATAGAGTACCACTCTCAAGATATCATACTTCATTTTGAAAATAACATATATTATTTTTTAAGAGATTGTTAAAGTATGATCTACTCAAAGTAATATTTTGATAACGATTAAATTTTAAGGGATGCATTTTTTTATTTATAAATATAATTTAAGAAAAAAAATATGAAATTAAATATATATGTACTGACTAATTAAATATATTTGATCAAATTAACGATCGAATTGAACCAGAATAATGGTTTTGGGATATTGAGCGAAAAAAATTTCTAAATATTTAGCGCTTATAAGTAAAAATTTTCGGGATAAATTTACATATTAACTAGATATAAAAGATCATGCGAATGTCACATGACATATTATATTAATATATTGGTTAACTAACGATCAAATTTATTTTTAAGCAATGATCAAGACAATATTACTATATTTTATAAATTTTTGGGACCACGTTACTCTAAAAACAAATTTTAGGCAACTAGTATTAACTTTTCAAGATAAAATTACCATTTAACTTTTTTTATCATCATTGTCAAGTGTCTTAGACTTGGAATGGACAAGGCTTGTCTGGTGTTACCACTATAATTTTTTCTATACTATTTTAATCTTATTTATAAATTATTTTTAGTATATTTCATAAAATTATTATTTTTTATTAATTTTATTTAAAGATTGAATAATATTTTAACTTTATCTATATTTAATATATATTATACTCAATGAGAATAAAATAAGCATGTTAATAAATAAAAGTTAAATTTATACATTTATATAAATAGTATAAAAAATAACAGAAAAAGATTACGTGAAATAATAAATGTGTGTTGGTAATGTTGATCTCTAATTAGTAATGTATGTTATTAGTAAATGTTATACTTTAACATAAATAATACTTGTATTGTATATTTATTTATTTGATTGAGTTTCAGTATGGTATTTGCTACTAAGATTAGCATGACCCTGCGTACGCACAAATCGAGGAAGGAACCAAATCTTCATTTCCTACTCATCATAACTACAAGAAGCACGCCATGAAATTTGAGCCATTTTAATGTAAATTTGATTAAGTTTTGAACGATATAGATTTAAAGTCTTTGTCTCACAGCTCTCCAGATAACAAAATTTCTACAAAATAAAATTTATATCTAATAACACCAAAAATTAAATTAGAAATTAGCTACATATACGGAGTAGGAAAGTGATTCCCGCAAGACGGAGATCGTGCTCGATTTACCTTCCAACATCCCAAAAGGCGATCGTGCCTTCCCGCAAGAATGGCAAGGCACGCGCCTTGAATAATGCCTTTCAGTTTCAAATGAATAACTGCCATCAATTTTATTCCTTAAATTTTCTTTCTTTTTCAGAGAAACGTCATAATAATATTATATATTCAGGATTCTTAGGAATCAAATATACGCAAATTTAATCCTTAGGCATAATTTTTTTCTTCTAACAATGGTTTTCTGATTTTTCTTTAGCCCAAAGAGCTCTCTGATTTAATTTTAATATGCCAATATATAATTCATTGGTAGCATCTCCCATCCCTGAAAATTGAAAATGCGCCACGTAGTTTGTTTATGAATAAAAGGAAGGATGTCACTATTTATTGGTGTGCACGTCACTATTTCCTTTTTTTTAATAAAGATTCCTCATTATTTTTTTTAAAAAATAACAAAGAGTCCTATATTTCAATGTTCATAAAAAAAATATTCGCGTAGCTGTCCACGTGATCCAGCGCGAATGCTGCAATGCTTTATTTTATGTGCTTAAAATAAAATCTTCTGCACGTTTATTATAAATAATAAAAAAAAATTGAAGATGGGGAGATGCATGGGAGAAGCGGATAGAACAATTACGGGGAAGCTGTAATTATTAATTAAACTAAACAGGTTTGGCTAATATTGAAAGCGCCAATAGAACAGCTTGCCTCGGGAAACACGGGGTCCGCGACTACAGTGTTTCGATGGGGCCCACTCAATTAGCTTCATCCCCAATGCTTCCCCTCTGAATCTCCAGCACCCCAACCAAGTGCCTCAACACCGCCATACGGGGATGAATTTTTCATCTCTAGCTCAATCCAACGCACCCTGCTCATATGTTCGTCACAAAATTTAATAATATATTTTTAATTTAAGTAATGGCTTCAAGTTACTTCAACGAATCTTCTAAATTTTAGAAAATCAATCAGTTAATAAGACTTTATAAAAGGAATTGAGGAGGAGGAGGATGGTTGTTTTAGAAGTCATTAGGAAAAGGAGAGAGAGAAAGGATAGTAATTAAAGTGAGCGGGTCAACTCCAGTTGACGTGGCCTGATTAGAATGGACGCTCAATCGTGCAAGTGAGGGAGTGGGTCAATTAAATGGAGCACAAAGGCCCAACGTCCAAAGTCCATAACAAATATCTCAACGGTCAAATTATTTGAAAGTTCTCTCAGATTGCTAGATTCTGAAGCTTTCCTTGACCGTTCTGCTCTGTCATGCATCCCTGTGAAATCCCCTCATCTCTCTCTATTCCCCTTCACGAGAGTGAAATATAAGCCGCTCTTGTTTCTTCTTTAGATGTAAAGGCCCTTTATAGAAGCTATCAGCGCCTAATGGTGGGGTGCTTTCTACCTTGTTTTGGTGCCTCCAAACGCCGAAACCACCTCCCTTCCCCTCAAGTATGCTCTCTTTTCCTCCGTTCTTCTCATGATTTCTGTTCCATCCATGCCTCTCTCTCTCTACTTATTTTCTTTGACTATATGGTTACAGACCCACGGAGCAGATGAAGGGGTCAAGCGTCTTCCCGCAGAGCAAAGGATTCTTGAAGAACCCGTTACTGACACACAATCAAAGTAAGCTATCGGAGCTCCCTCTTTTCCCTTCCTTTCTTTTTTCTCATCTGGCTGCTGCTTGTTAATTTGTTTAGAATAAAACTTGGAAAGAACCTGAATGCAAATGCCAATGAAGAGTTATCTACCGAGGAGGTAAAGAAGTTGGATGAAAGCACTACAGAACAAGAGAAAACAGAGAATGAAGGAACCCTTCTCATAAATTGTGGTCCCGAGGCCACTGCTGAGAGCTCGAAGGATGAGAAGAAAGGTGAAGATGAAGAGGAGGATGAGGTTACTGGAAAATCGCTTCCCGCAGAATCTTCAGAGTCATTGTTCTCTCTATCCATTGATGCTAGAAAGCATGTTTCTGCAGCTGAAAAAGCCGAGTACGAAGTTGACAGTCCAATGCCACCCGGGGATGCTACCTCGGAGTTCAGCCACGACGGAGTTCAAGGAAAGCCCGTCAAAGCAGAGGAAAATCTTGCTCAAGGAATGCCTGTCAAAGTAAAGGATAGCCCAGATTTGTTCACAATTAAACTTGAAGGGACATCAAAATGGGATGTAAAGAGGAAAGTGAACTTTGACTTGAAAGTAAATACCAATGAAGAGCCATCTGGACAGCAAAACAAACAAGACCAAGACGAAACACCTCAAGTAAGCGAATGCCCCAGCTCCGTAGCATCAGGAAAGTCATCTCACTTCTCTAGGTATAGATACCAAGATTGCTCTGACGAGGAATGCGGAGATTTTGATTTGGATGGAAGTGATTTGGGTGATAAATTCGTTGACGGTGATGATGCCGACAATGAGGAAAGAGGCGAAGGCGATGGGGCACTTAATCGAACGTGGATTCAGGAAGAGTCTTCGGAGTCATTATTTTCTCTATCCACTGAAAAGGCGGAGAATGAAGTTAAATCCACTGAAAAGGCGGAGAATGAAGTTAACAGCCCGATGCCAGTCCGTGGCAAGGAATCTTTCGTCGGTAGGGGTGGAAGGATTCAAAATGTTTCCTCAGTACTGAATCCAATTGAAAATATAACTCAAGTGAGGGTGGAGAAAGCACCAGCAATGCAGCCACTGAAATACGAAAAGGAAAACATCAATTCAGAGAAAGGTGCCACTGGTACACCCAAGAGCGAGCAGTCTAGTTTGAAGGTGCCAAATGGTAAAGCAAGACAGAAGAAATTCGACGATAAGAATCAAGAAGAAATCGGAGTCGACACCAGCCTCTCTAGCTGGTTGGTCGAAATAGAGACCACACCCGACTCCAAGAATGGTACGAATTCTGTGGGAGCTTCCACACCCACAAGTAAGAGGAGCTCGTTATCACCGGTGAGTCATGAAGAAAGGCCAATTCTTGGAGCGTTGAGCATGGAAGAGCTGAGGAAGTTTTCCGCATCAAGCAAGCCTTCAAGAAGGTCGAAAAGCCCAAGTCCAGATGAAACGCCAATAATAGGTACTGTTGGGAGCTACTGGAGTTATACAGGGCAGACCATAAATTCAGAGTGGCCGAGCTCTTGGGGTCGAATCCAAAAGCAGAGAGTTACTCATTAATTAGTAACATTGATAGTGGAAAAAGGGAGATCGGGACGATTCTGAATCTGATATCCTCTCATGAATTGTGTTTTTGAAATGATATGGAATTCTACTCTAGTGCTGTTAGGACTCAACTCAGAGCTTGGATCTTCTGGAGCCGATCCCATAATTGCTTTCTTTAAGTCTTCATTTTTATTTTGGGTTGTAAATTCTTCGGCGCTTTGATTGTGGGATGTTCATTGCGAAAATAAAAGCATTAGAATTCCAGACTATGATTTAAATTTTGGAATTTATTATAAAGTCAATGTTTTTCAAGGCTCATGATTTTAAATCTTCAAATATTTGACTGTGGTTTTTTACAATACTTTAAAAATAAATATGTAAAATTATTTATAACTTCCAACCCTACATTTTTATTTAAAAATAAATACTAAACAATTTAAAGTTTTTATCAACTATAAATTCACAAGTTGCTATAATAAGAAACATCGTTCATGCACGATATAGGAATGTAATTTTTCATAGACACCCAGTAGAGCTGTTATACATTATAATGCATTTCGCAAGTTTAAATTTTTTGACGGGCTAAAATAGTTTTGAAACAAGAAAGATTTTAGTTTTCGTAAGCTTTGCAAACTTCACATCTTGGATTTTGACTTGTAGCCTTACCCAGCTTCCTTCTATTGTATTGTTATTGAAAATGTCCCGTGTTTGCACTTCAAAGTTCAAACTTCTAACGCATGTCAAGTTCAGATAAAAAAAACACGTCCAATTCAATCATAAATGTAGAACAAATTCAACGAGATATCAATGAGACCTTTCAAATTCCGATTTTGAAACCAAATAATCCATGCATGAAGCCAATATCCAAGTTTTTAAAGTTCCTGTGACATTTAGAAAACATTATTTAAAAAAACATATAAAACATTATCTACAGCAGATGTCAGGAGTAACACAGCCCGCTTGAAGGTTTAACCCAAATGGGATAAGAAATAATAGTCAGAAGGACAATTACAACATGTTATCCCTAGAAGCAGCAATACTAAATGCCATCACAAGTTAGATAATTCTGGTGTTATCTACTTTTCACCCGTTTGGAGGCTGCTGCATCCAGCTGATCATACCCCACCTCTTCTTCACTAGTAACTTTAGTTTCTTCCCCCTCTTGTTTTGAGCAGGCATCCTCAGAACATTCTTCGCCCATGGTTGTTGCATTGATATTGCTGCTTCCAGATTTTTCCTGACCCTCAATTGTGGGGGAAGTTAATACCGTGGTCCTGTCCAAGGAGGAGGAGGAGGATGTCTTGTGCTTGCTGTCCTCTATCTCTCTTTGTTTCTCAAACATCATCTGAAGATGCTTCCCTTGGTTTTCTATTTGAAGCTGCAACTTTCTTTGAATCTGCATAACAACTATAGCATCAGAATATGCCAAAACTTAGAGCTAGCCCCCACTTCAACCCCAAGTCAAAAAGATCATCCTCTTCTATGAATTACAAGGCACATAACCCTAGTATGTAAAAAATTTTGGACAAGAAGTAGAACAAAGTGATCCTTAATTAAGTACCTCAAGTTGTTCATGAAGCCGCTTCTGGAGTTCCATCTGCAACCGCAATGCTTCAGAAATCCCCATGCTACTGCAACCAAAATCCAAAATACGATTTTGCTCATTAATTGTTCGATTTAATGCAATTGAATCGCACGGAGCGATTGTTGATACTGTAAATGGGTAAAATAGGTAGTATTGCTATGGTAAAACTAGAACTTCTCAGGACCATTGTCCGGATACACGCGTTCTGTGCAACAGTGTAATATTATATTTAAAAACTCAAGTTTTGCAATTAGATAATCAAATATATGTAATAAATTAAAGTAAATTTACATTCAGTAAACATTGAACTCTGCTAGATGCATACAACAAGAGCACACAATCTGAACTAGAAATGAGATCGGTCAACAATTGCGTGTCACTATGATTATGGCCAAGATTCTAGTAGACAAAGGAAAACACTCACGCTGTCAAATCTGAAGATTTCATTTCTTTGGCTGATGTCGACTTCTTCTCAGAAGCTCCTGCAGATAGGAAAGAGCAGTCCATTAATAGTTTGCATCTCGACACAAAAGGGAATGTCTATGTATATATAATGTGACAAAGGGACACTTACATTAAACAATGGAGTTATTATATAAACACATGCACATACCTCCTGATGATTCGGGTTTGAATCTGGCTGTTCTATACTTCTGAAATTAAAATAACAAGCAATTCATGAAAACCCTTTTAAAAAAGACAACAAAGAGGGTCTAGTTTAGTGTAGCTATCTATGCCAATGACAATACAGCTAAAGAGAAGATTTTTTTTTTTCAAAAAAAAAATACACACACACACACACACCTGCAGATGGCTTTTCACGTGATAGATAGTAAGACCCTCAACTTTCATTAAGTTCAAAACACCCTTTGGAGTAGCCTCTGCATTTTAACATGGGATCATGTAAAACATCACCACCTATGAGAAGGTCAAGAAGTTTGAGATCAAAGAGATGGAAACATACTCTCACTACCACCAAGCTTATTCACTGCTTCCACGAAAGCTTCATGAAGTTCTGGAGTCCAACGCATTCTAGGCTTACTTTGTAGTGCATTTGGCGCTGAAGTAGGAGGAGCATTAACTTCTCCAGATGGTGCATGCTGCTGCTTGGTGGCGGGGGCATCCTGCATCAAGAAAGTAGGATATGCTTCAGCATCTTATATATTAGAAAGAGCAGATGTAGATAAAAGAAATCCGGGGGCCGATGTTAATGTACACCATAAAAAGATATTTTGATTATTGAGAATGAAAGATACAGAAAGGGAATAGAAAATGCACTATGTCTATATACACAAAAATGAAATGCGTGTAACAGAAAACTAGTCATTAGACCACAGAAAGGCATTCGTGCTCAAAATCAGTTTGAGAAACAAACCTTTGATTTTGAATCTGGTACGTTATCATCAACAAGAAGCTGGCTCCAGTTTGGATGAGCAGATTCATCAACTGATATTAACTGGTCTACCCACTCCCCAAAATCAGTTTTCTTGGTGTAGTCATCAGACATATAACAAGAACTATTTTCCATCTGATCATTCTGGCCGGAATCATTTACAGAGAGATTAAGAATATTCTGAAAGGGATCTGGACCCCAGGAAATATCATCACTTTCCGGGGGTTGAGAAATGAATGCTGCCGAATGTATTTCTGGATGAGAAGAATGTGAAGGTGGGAAAGGCGCATCTTCCCCACTCTGAGTAAGGGAAGCTCCTAGCCGGGGCATCACATCATCTCTTCTCAATGACTTAGAAATGAAGGGAGAATCTTGATACTTCCTATCATGTTGCGAAATTGAGGAAAAAGAGATATCATTCAGGCATTTAGAAGGTGATGAAAACATGTGTCCACCACTTCTGAGGTTGGAATTTGATGAAGCAGCCTGTACTGAGGCAGGATTTGCAGTCAGGTCTCGTGCAGTAGAGGAAAAAGAATCTGGAGGTTTCATATATTTGTCTTCAATACGAGTGGGGAGAAGAGGAAAAGATGAAGACATTACCCTGAAGTCACAGTTGACTCAGCTTCGTCTGACCTGATGTGAAAAGCAAGTAGAACGTCAGTTACTCAGCCACTAACAACAAAATATATAGTAATTTCAGAAAATGTAGCTGCAGATATTGAACTACACAGCTTATCAACAAATTCTTTGCTGGATTCAACCGGGAATAGCAACGAAATATTGTACCACCCACTACCCAATATTCGTATCCATGGTAACATTGAGCAGTAGTCAACGGGAGATATTAGAAAGCTGAATCCATTTCTAGTGACAGATTAAAGGTGCTTTGTGGAAGAAAGGTTTTATTTGGCGTCAAGCATGGAGCAGAAGCTGGTCAAGCCCAAAAATATCCCATAACGATTTTCGAGCATAATCTTCTAACAAGATAAAACAGGAATGGACTGCATCCCGGCGCCCAACTCAATTTACTACTTACCTAAACTTTTTTTAATACATGCAAAAAAAGGAATGAAGTCAGGGCCACTACGATAAGGAGACAAGGAGCGGTGAAATAGAAAGTGGTGGGCGGACCGTTAGAGTTAAATCATGCAGTTAATTCAGCTTAGAACATATGATACTTAAACTTTCAATTCCATTAGGGTCATCCTGTCGGAATTCACCATCTGTTGCAATTACCGAATTTAAATTCTTCCCGACCACCAATCAACAAGAAGAAGATACGCCCACCCACGATCCATTCAATCGTTTTTTTTTTCTTTTTCTATTTTTACAAAAGAAGCAGAGCCGCTGCTTCGCTAAACATATCAGAACTGGCGAGCCAAAACTCTTTAACAAGAGGGGAAGGAACACAGAAATGGGAATGCTTTTTTTATCGAGCCCTGTCAAAGATTGTTCAGGTGGCTCGATTCAAAGAAAAGCAAAACAGATCAAGATCCATTGTAGAGAATCAAGCATATTACAAAAAACAACAGAGTAGTACAAGGAATAGACGTTTCCACGGTGTATTGAAAACCCAAATTATCCCAATTAAAGCCAAAAAGAAGCAGCATGATGGGCAAAAACTCGAAGTGGGCGTAGAGAAAGCTGGCCTGTAACTGAGGGGGAAGAGAACAAGCAGGGATTACGTTAGATAAGATGGGAACCTGAGCAAAAGCAGATGCGAAAGGGAGGTGGAGGCAGTTGGAATGAGAATGATGCAGCGAAGCAGGAGCTTGAATGGACACGATTTGGGCTTTACGGGATCGGATTTACCTAAAAACAATTCCAGAAGCCAATAAGAAAGACGTACAAGGCTTTTGCATTTGACTCGCATGATTGGTGGGGGAGGAGATGGTGCTGTTGAATGCGGGCCGTGGGATTGGGATCACATCCCATCCAATGGCGAGTGTTGAAGGGCCGCAGTAGTTGGCTTATAAAGGTGGGGAAAGGCTGCGTAATCATTAATCGTTGTCGTTGTTATGATTATGATGATAATCCTTTTGGTAAGTTTCACGGTAGCCTCACGCTGCCTTTCTTGCGCTCCCAAGTCACCGCACGAAGATGAATGGATGCCTTTTGACTATTACGATGCGTCTTGGTACCGCCTTCTTCGCTCGGCTTGTATATTACCCGTGAAACTCCCTATACGATCTCAACCCCTTTTTTAAGAGGAAGTGCTTTGTTGAGTTTAATTGACTGTAAATGGCTGAAATGCAGTATTTGGATACGATTTTGTTTTCGTTTCTGATCTCCTGGGGAGAGGAAAATAGAAGGTGTGATGAAATGAATTCAAAAGGAAGGAATGCACTTTGTTTGAACAAAAAGGCAATCAAACAGTGAAACTGGTCACTAATTAAATTTAAACAAGATAAACCAATGAATGACGTCATGCATGTACGCGAGGACGAAGTTCCACTTGGGCCTGTCCAGGCCCACCCTAATAGCCTTTCAAGAGTCCATTCGCAAAACCCTCACGGGGTCCCACAAATTCAGCCCCCTAGTTCTGGTATTGATTTCAATTACTTAGCCCTTTGTACCCAAAAATAAAATAAAATTACATAGCCCTCCCCGACAGCAACGACAATTAAGTTATAGAGTTCCATGCTCATGATTCCCTTCTAATCCAAACAAAATATTGGTTGTTTTGGAGCAGAAAACTGGGCATACCGGTGCTTTGGCTTATTTAGTTTACTCGTACATTCCTTTCATTACAAAATATAAATCATTTTCAATAGTCAATGAATAGCGATTGACTCGTTAACCTTGTCTCTCTCCATTTTATTCTTATTGAATAATGTTAATTCTCCCTCGCCTCTCTCCTATGCCTGTAATTAAAATAGGGATAAAATTTTAAAAATAAATATTAATTACTGTCACAATGACTCGTATTATTGACCAACTAATATTTTAGAACAGGGATCTATATCGTGGACTGAAACGGTATACAACAATACGAGGGAATTGAAGCTGTACATACACGGAGCATTATATATAGATTGTGCTGACGGATTTAAAGAAAAACACACAACCATCAAAAAATGAAGGTAAATGTAAAAGGTTGGAAAGCCTGACTGATTGTGAAAAAAAAAAAAAACCTATTTGTAACGCCAAGCTTTTATATTCCTATTATAGGTTTAATCTTATTTAACCAATGGCTCGGCTCCCCCTATTTTTATCTTAGTGAGAAGGGTAAAATCAAAGAAGAAATAAGTTGGAAATGAAAGGGTGGCGGGGAAATGTGGAGAGAGAATGGATGGGGGAATCTCGGCCCATGAATGATTGTGATGCCTTTGTGCGCAGCGCTCTTGTTTTCTTCAGTTAATTTGAATCATTCTACCCATCGTTCTGGGTTATCGGTTCCGTTAATGAAAATATAAAATATCCTATCATTCAAAACGTATTTAATTCTTAAAAAATTAAAAAAAATAAAATTTTACTCTGGTGAGTTTGATTCCTTTCTGACAAATTTTTAACAAAAAAGAAATTGAATCATTCATGCTTCCATCGTTTTAGTTGGGGTCGCATCGCTTTGACCTTTCGAACCGTGGATAAGGATTTAGGAGGAGGATTCCGCTTTTGAGCGCAGATACAGCGTACTAGTCGCTCGCCAAGAGTTTTCTTCCCACCAATTTTTTTTTTTTTTTATAAAATTCTTCCCACCAATCTTCAACATATATCATCGTGTGGACATACATGGACCCTGGATATGATCAATATAACCAAATGGGGTGTTTGGAAGATTTTCTTTTGGTATAACAACGTTTAGAGGAATTTTTTTTTTCTGCTATAAGAGAGGGCTAAGCGCTCAAATGACTAAAGAAACTAAATTATAAAAGAATTATCTCCCAAACACTTAAAAATAATAAGAGTTATTAGATGTGCAGGACAATTATATAGAATTGTCGTTGTAATTAAACCTTCTTTTGCAAGTGCGTCAGTAAATTTATTTTGATCTTTAACTATATGTTAAATTTTCAATTCCTATAATAGTTTTAAAAAAATATATATCTGGGATAATAATAAACTGCATCTGTCCCCAACCAACTTTGATAATATATTAACAATATTTTTAGTGTCAGATTTTAGAATAATCTTCTTGTATCCTAACTCCCAAACTAATTTTAGTCATTTATAAATAACCTACTATTTCGTTTCAATCACACTGCATATACTTAATTAAAATATAAATCTAATAACCCATCTTTTTAAATAATCTTGAGTAACTCTATTACATCCTACCCTATCATGAGATGTTGTAAAAAAATTTTCAACATTTAACTTGTACAATACGATAGGGGGAGGTTGAGTTTTGAGGAAACTTTTTTTTGTTGGTATACAGTTTGGAGGAAGTTGGTTAAACGAACCTCTTAATAAATTTGCTAGGCATGGGCCGTTTTGGGCCTTACATTGAACAAGATGGCCCATTATCAAACAATGGAGCGCAGGTGGAAAAGCAAAGACGTCACATTTCCACTAGGGATTGTTTTTCCAAATCGATGAAATAAAAAACCATGACATGGACTCCCTTCTCCTTCTGCCTCACTCTGAACAAATGGCATCTGTTACGGAATATTCATTCCCCCCTTTCCCGGCAAATCTACAATTCAACATCATCGCCATGCTCTAGTTATGACCCTGTGCCAGTGGCAGTGCCACTAGTTATGCCTTTTTTGTAACCCCAACAATGGAGATGGATCGAGACCATCTTGGTATCACCACCAAGTTGATGGAGCCGTCATCTAGCGCTTATCCCCACTGACAAGAAATTTGTAAATGGATTCTTATGAAAAAGTTCACACTGAAAACGAAACGAGCCTAACCAAACAAAACCTCATAATTCCACATTACATTTCCACTAAAAGACCCCAGCGGACAATACTAACACGCCGTAACGTATAATACTAAAACTTTCTCCCTTTTCCCTCCGAGGAGAGCCGTTTTCATTTTGTAAATAAAAAATAAAAAAATGAAAAGGTGTAAATGTTAGAGAGACCTGGTTGACGGTTAAGCAGGGGAAGAGGCAGGATAAGAAGGAGTGTGTGATAGACTGGTCCGTCTCTACAGAAACTCGCTGAATTAGAGGTGTCTGATGAAGGAGACAGCTCGAAAGAGGAGAGACACCCTGTAGACTTGGAGCTCCTTGAGAGACGAAAATCATATGGTGGAGGATAAAGTTGCGGACTTTGCCGAGCTTCAGGTTTAGTGGATTATATGTAATGTTTCGGGGCAACTGTTTTTGCGGCGATTCTGCTCCTCGCTTCTATCCCTCCCATCCGCAGCCCCTCTCTCCCCCTTCACCTCTTCCACAATGGCCTCCAGGTTTCTTACTGTTATTTTTATTATTTCTATTCCCTTGCTCATTCATCTCTTTATTTTTTCCCTTCCAAAATACAGTTTTGTCTTTGCACATACATATCATCGATTACACTTATCAACTGCATTTTGCATGTACTTTATTAATCGTCATGCTTACCATTCAATATATTATTTTCCTGGTGTTATCTACCATCATAATTTCTAGATTCCCATGTGAAGTTTCTTGGCTTGGCTTCAGAAGACGATTGTCTTGTCCGTCGTAACGTATAATTGCCGGGCTTCCTTGTTTTCTGGGTGGTGCCTCGCCTTTGAAAAACACTGATTCACTAATTTGATGTTCCAACTGGGATCATCCGAATTCTCTGTATCCCAACTTTTGCCTGTAATGGTGGAAACAGCTAGCTCCTATAGCCAATGAGCTAGTATAATAAATGATTGAGGTCTAATTCGGGAAATCATAAGTCCATTAATTTCTTGATATCCATGTTTCTTTAACGCTGCAACCTTATCAAATGTTTGTGGTTCCATCAGATATTTATATCGTTCATTCAACTTTTTCTGAACGATCTGGCTCAGGTGGCAGTTTTGCTGGGAAGAATATGCCTCGGAGAAATAGAAGTTTTGAGCATAGACAAATTCGAGAGAGTTTGTAGCTACGCTGACTCGCACGCGATCCCTCAAGGTGTTACTTTTTATAGAACCGTGGAGTTTCCCGATGGCTTTTCCTGCCTCGGTCACTATTGTCAGCCCAATGATCAGCCATTGAGAGGATATATTCTTGCGGCTCGTGAAGCCACTTCTTTTGAACCTCAAGCTAATCATAGCTCCTTGTTAGAATCTCCACCTCTGAAAAAGCCCCTAAACTACTCATTAAAGCTCTGATTCACCACATGATGGATGTGGTTACTTTTGGTTGCCAAACTGTGTTTGGATGAGATTTTAAAAAAAGACTTATAAAAAAAAAGGCTTTTAGACAGTTTATAGAAAAAGATTTTTATAAAAGAGTTTATGGAAAAAAAGTGGTTCTGAATAAATAAGTGTTTGGATAGTTATTTTTAGAATGACTTTTTATATTGATAAATTACTAAAAAATATATGATTTAATTAAAAGTAGGATAGAGGAGAGAAGTAGAGAAAAGAGAAGATAGATAAGAGAGGGTAGAGAGGAGAGAGGGTATAAGAAAAAGTAGGGGTAATATAGTAATTGGATAGTCCATAAGCTATTGTACTGTTCCAAAAGCTAGTTTCAGTAGTTTATTCAAAACCATGGTTTAGTCTAAAAGCACTTATGGACAAATATGACTGTTTTAAAATTTTTCTAAATCGAGGTTTGGGCCAGAAACCTTTTTAAAACCTAAGTTTGGGGGTTTCTCAAACAGGCCCCGGGTTACAAAGCCATGGGTATTATGGTCACTACCAAACCAGAAGAACCTAGTGCTGAAAAAGTTAGATGTGTGAGAGCAGATCTCACAGAAACTTGTGAGGTTAGTGATGTATTACTAACCATAAATTACAGGTTTTCGAGAATCCTTTTTCAGGTTTGTAACACAAGACCCAGGAAAAGAGGTTTGTTGGGAAGAGGTGTATCTGTTGGGACATTCTTCTGCAGCACTCACTTTGATCCCGAACAAGAGATAGATATCTCATGCTTGAAGAATCTTGGTTCCACCTTAAACGCAATGCCAAATCTCAACCAGATTCATGCACTTATTGAGCATTATGGGCCCTCTGTCTTCTTCCATCCTAATGAAATATATTTGCCATCATCAGTTCAATGGTTTTTAAAAAATGGAGCCCTTTTATATGAAGGCGGTGACGGGGGAGAGGTTATAGATTACAAGGGCTCTAATTTACCTAGAGGAGGGACAAATGATGGTGCTTTTTGGATAGATTTGCCAAGTGATGATGGCAAAGCCAGCAGTGATCTAAAGAAGGGAAACATTGAAAGTGCAGAACTCTATGTTCATGTAAAACTAGCTTTGGGAGGAACATTCACCGATATTGCAATGTGGGTTTTCTGTCCATTCAACGAACCTGTTACCATCAAAGTTCCTGAACATTGTGATGAAAAGGATAGGAGAACATGTGGGGGATTGGGAACACTTCACGCTTCGTGTGAGCAATTTCACAGGAGAGCTATGGTCTGTTTTCTTCTCTCAGCATAGTGGGGGTGAATGGGTAAACGCGTTTAATTTGGAGTTTATAGAGGGGAACAAACCAATAGTTTATTCATCAAGAAATGGGCATGCTAGCTTCCCTCATCCAGGGTCTTACCTTCAGGGATAATCCAAACTTGGAGTTGGAGTACGGAATGATGCAGATAGAAGCAATCATTTTGTGGATTTAAGCATCAAATATCAGATTGTTGCAGCTGAGCATCTGGATGATGGGGCCATTGAAGAGCCATGTTGGTTGCAGTACATGAGAGAGTGGGGTCCTGCCATTCTTTATGATTCACGCTCTGAGATCAGAAAGCTGATCGATCTGCTTCCGTTGTTCGTCAGATTTTCACTGAAGAACATTTTCGAACTGTTTCCAACGGAGCTTTGTGAGGAGGGGCCAACTGATCCAAAGGAGAAGGCCAATTGGTTAGGATTCATCATGCTTCACTTGACTATCATCTCATCCCGGGTCATTTTAAAACTAGGTATGCCTCAGATTGTTGTTATAAGTTATATATGCTATTCTTGTGAGCATCAGAGTTTATGAAGCCCATTGAGAGGTTGCTATGGATATCGAATGCAACATAAGACAAATAATAAATGGGAAAAATTGCCATGGAGGCAAGGGCGTCGGTGAAGTTGATAGGGGAATGTAATATGAGACTATCAGGATATGGTGAAGGAATATTGAGAATGTAAATAAATTGAGTATTTATCTGTAATTCAAGGAATCCAAGATGGTCTTACATATTCTTTGTTTGGTCTGAGATGGTTTTGCATATTAATTTAGTTTGAATGAATGATAAGACTTAAATTTATAGTTGACATCTTCATTAATTCTTTCTTTTCACCTAAGGCAAAACACTTTGGTTTCACCGTGACAATACCGCGAACTTGCTAGTGATACGCAGTTCCAACACCATACTTCAACTCTTATATGGTTTCGTAAGTGAGGCTGACACCACGTTAAGTAAACGAGGAAATCTAACGAAACAAAACAAATACCTAAGACAAGACAATCTACATAATCGTTTCGTTACTATCCAATCATCTAGTTTTGCATAATAAACAACTATGAATCTGATAAAAAAGAAAAAAGAAACAGATCTCAGAAAAAGTTGCAAGGTACAATAAGACATGGCATTCCCTTCATGCAGCTGAAAACTGGTTACGGTCGATATTCAATATCCAATAATCTCAAAATTTGTCAGGTACAATAAATGTCCATGATGAACCCGAAATGAACAATAGATCAACTGCTATAATCAAACTGTATACTATAATGTTTCATTTACATCAGGCATAACTCCGCCGTAGACGGGTTAACCCTCAAGCCACGCCAACAATTGAAAAATAATCCGCATACGATCTCTTCAAAAAGATTTTGAACATGAGCCCCAATCCATTTACAACTATGAATATTACAAAAAATATATGTATTGACCACGGGGCATTAACCATTTACCACAATTAACAGACGCATTAGTCGGTTAACCAAATATGAACAGTTAAAAGTATATCATCCTTCACCTTGCGGCTTTTCCATCTCTTTTCAAGTCCTCCCATCTGATCTCTTGGGCGCATTCCCCACAGACTGTACTGCCACCAAATTTAGTGCCTTGACTTCTAAGCGTCAGCAAGTGTGAAAGGTTGGTGCACTTGCGGGTCACAAAACGGTTCCTCAACCTTGTTGGTGAGAGGCTGCGGGTCTTCGATGATACAAGGGCTGCTGCAGCATTTGGCTCTTGTGGTTTTTGAACAGGCACAGATTCACCCAGTGGCACTCTCTGCACTTCCTCCCATTCTAACGTTTTCCGGTATACTTCCCAAGCCATGTCTTGCTCCTCTTTTGATAGCTTTTCTTCTTCATTCTCTTGCAATAAGGTTTCGTGCTCATGAAAATTGGCAATCCACCTTTCAAAATATCACATCAGATGAGGTCAGATGCATTGATAAGCCTGTCTCTACATAATACTGCTATTACCCATCAAACTTGTTCAGTCTAACTGTCCAAACCTCATAAGAAAATTTACCATATTGATCCCTCAAATTTATCACTGCCATCAACTCAGTTCTTACAAGTTAATTACCATCATAACAAACCATTGTTTTAAAATGTACATCAAATAAGTCCTGATGTTAACAGAGCTGTCCATGTCGCCCCAAATCTACTAGATGAATTGGCACCCTATCTAGCATTTCGCTCAATAAATTCTATAACATCATCGCTGGTATAAGCCAGCTTAGAAGACAATGTTTTGGTGGGTATAATAAGCTCAGTGCATATAGACTCCTTAGAGTTATACATCACTGAAAAATGAAAACCCAACATATTAAATAATTCTCCGTAGCTTGTAAAAAAGGTACCTAGCAGCAAAGGATATATCTTTGAGTGGCAAAATTTTGAGAATTTACAAAATCAAAGTCCAAGAAAAATCCCATTCAAAATTATAATTTATTTGTTTCAGATCAAGACAAATATACTTAGTCATAACAACAAAACACAATGAAATATAATAGCTGCAAGTCCAGAAAACCTACTTTGGATGATGCTTGCTGATTAAGCTTTCCATCAACTTATCAGAATGGCTGGTTCCATTTGAATGTGGTACTGTCTGTTCCACCGAATGCCCATTCTCTTGGCTCAGTTCAGCCAATGCCTCAGGGTTTTCATCATCGCCAAATTCAAAGAGATGTAACATCTCTTCTTTAGATACAGTCCTGTACACTTGCTGTCTGTCAACCACTCTAGCAGCAAGCCCCTCCTTTGTTACCTATATGAACCATTTCACTGCCATTAGAATGTCACAAACATCCATAGAAGCCAAATCACATTTCATTACCTGGCGCTTATATATTTTGTCTTCCATAGTTCCATGAGCCAGCAATCGGTAAGCAAACACAGGCTTTCTCTGGCCATACCTGCAACATGGAAAAGATTTCCAAGCATGTACTTGATCAACTGATAGAAAACTGAACTTTTGTGAATAATCAATTTGTGTGAACCTTAGTGCATAGTTTGATTGAAGAAAAATCACACACCTATCACCTTATTAATAGAAACCAGTACACTTGTTATATTTAAAAGGCAACGTAAATTCATACTCTGCCACAAGTAAGATTGATTCAATATTTTTAGATAAAAGCCTGAAGCTTACCTCCAAGCTCGATAGATGGCCTGGAGATCATATGTTGGATTCCAAGAACCATCAACTATAACAACACGATTAGCTGCATGGAGATTGATACCCAAAGAACCAGCTCTGGTTGAAATAAGAGAGCACTTCACTCTATTATTGGAAGGCTCATTAAACCTCTCAACCATCTTCTGCCTTTCAGAGCTCTCTGTCCTTCCATCCAGCCTAGAGATTAAACAACAGGATTAAAAAAAAAAATACTCAAACTAGGGTCCATCTAATCTGGAAGTATTCATCATAAAGCTCCTATAGTAGTCAATTGAGACAAACTTTTGCAGGAAATAATTAACATATGGTTAAAACTAATATGAAAGTGTTAAGAATATCTGGAAGTCTCAATTAGACAGACAGATATACTATATTGCCAACTGGGCAAGATAAAACAAGGAACAAGGAGAAATATTCCGCTTGTGCAAGAACAGTTTATTTAAAATAGCACCTATGGTATACTGCTTTGCTCAGATCTCAAGAAGCAGAAAGAAAAATTACGGTACAACCAGCAAGAGATCTCAGTTATCTTAATGTATGAACTCGCACAATTTATTACAAATGAACATCTAGACAAATATATACTGTGAGAATATTTATATTAGTTAGTAGTTTTAACAGAAACTTTAAGCCTAAAACCTACGGTGCTCTTTCAAAGATTATATTTAGGAGAGTACTACCTAATGAAAAATTGAAGTCCAAATGGAAAATACAAAAGTAAGGATGATGTTAAAAGACAGCAAAACGATAATATGAAATATCAATATTGAAATCTAAAAACTTAAGCTGTAACTAACACAGAAAAAAACAGATCAACCCATAGAATTTTGAAGGATGCAAGCAAAAATGAAAATCCCAGCAGTATATTGTGGAAGAAAGCAGATATTCCCAATCACATAGTACAAGGAAAAAGAAATTAAGAATGTTTACTCATTGATTGGTAAAACAAAGCCACATCAAAAGACTGACAAGAGTAGCAAGTTAGACAGACTAAAAGAACTAAACGCACCTATACCAGTCTTTTCCCTTCTTCCAAAATTTCCCACGTTTGCCTCGCCGAGGTAATCTTGATAGATAAAGTTCTATGAGGTCTAGTGTTGGTATGCTCTGGCTAAAAACCAACACCTTGTCACCCACATCAGAACTCATGGTTAGTATGTCCAGAAGCAAAACCATTTTGCCACTGTAATCAAGTTCTTTATAATTTTTTTCATGCAGAAGATCATTCCACCAACCCTGAAAAGAGATATGAAGCACCAACATTGAAACTAGGTTGTTGTTGAAGACATAATGAAAGGATGTCCAATGATGGGGATAGAACACAATACAAGATGGTAACCAAGAAACGATGCATCTCATTTATATCTTGACATAATGGGATTAGAACAGGATTTATCAGCTGAAACTCTTTCTTGTCATACCTTTAGTAAAAAGCCATTCCCATCTTTCCTTTGCAGAAACTCATTTGCACATCTAACCTTCCCTGTAAAGCATGGAGTTGTCAAACGTGGCAAGACATGTACACATGAGCATATGGATAGTAGATGATAAATAATTCCACCAGAAATATAGCATGTCAAGAAGGATACATGATTGAGAAAAGAAGCAAATTAAGTTTCCAACTAAACACATCCATTTAGTAATTAATAGTTATTGGTGTATACGCACAGGCTGCAATATCATCAAACATCCAAAAAAAAATCAGGCTTCATTCTGCTTCGATAAAAACCATCCGAAGATCTCTAAAGAAGAGATTATTTCTAATCTAAGTCAAGTCAATGCAGCGTACTAATGGCGAATTAGCAAAATGATTGATCATGCACACATGTGCATCTCTAAAAACCAGCCACTGCATTTATAATTTGTGAAAGGGTCTTAAACCAACCAATTACCAATATTATCTCTCGATGAAGTATGTGACACAAC
The DNA here is from genome assembly GCA_037074615.1 of Leucaena leucocephala. Lineage (NCBI taxonomy): Eukaryota > Viridiplantae > Streptophyta > Magnoliopsida > Fabales > Fabaceae > Leucaena > Leucaena leucocephala. The sequence goes on from JAYWLJ010000075.1 coordinate 450,393, forward strand.
AAGAAGGAAGCAAACTGGGAGGGAGGAGGGTTACAATATCAACATATACATGGAAGTTACCTCCAACAGGCCCGTTATAATCAGAATTTTCGTCACTCGAGCTGTCATCCACAAGAAAATTCTCAACTGCATCTTCTTGTCTTACATAGTCCTTGTCTTCTTTTGTCAATTGCAAGATCCCAGGATGGTTCCATATCTACTACATACAATAAACTTGTTGAAGCAACCATAACATAGCAAATGCAAGAGACAACAGGAAGCAACCATAACATAGTAAATGCAAGAGACTTGTTGAAGGGAAATATAGTTAGAATTATTTGACGTTTTAGTAGTAATTTCATTTTAAAGTAGGTTTTCTTCTAATATATTTAAATTAGGTTTTATTTTATTCTCTTTAGGATCAGGAATAAGTTACTATTATTTTAATTTAATTATTGTATTTAGAGCTCTATAAATAGACATTTTCTCATTGGGAGATTATTGCTTATTGAATCATTTTTTATACTTCTGCTGTCACACATCTCACAATCTCTCTTGTTCTTCCTCTTTCTCCTTCTCCCTCCCCCTCTTTGCCTGTCCTACATCACTTGCTGCCATTGACATATCATTATACAGCGCTAAACACAAGATTCTTGAACAAGACAAACTAATGGGCTATCCGGAGCTTTCAAAAATAACACCAATACGGTTATTTGTATGAATACTTCCCATCCTGAATTTTTAGATGATTGTGGAAATTAATATTTTTTGACAACTGAATAAAATATTATCATCCACAAAAGGCATAATATGAGGTAAGATGGGTTGAGGAGTACTAGTGTCACAGAAATAACAATAAATGATAATGATAATTCACAATAGTGCAGCTAGCAAACTGGTATGCCCAATTAAACCAAGTTCAATATTTAGTTTTTGTTTCAGAATAAGACTTATTCTTGAATTGCTAGTGCATTTTAAAACTATTGTAAGGAGGCAATAATGGAAGTTGTGGCCATAAGCAATTGTAAATTCTAGGTTGGTGAGCAAGCTGGTAATCCCTAAAATATGTGCCACACACGACAAGACCATAATTTGAATTCAGTATTATAGTAATTACCTATTAATATTATAGCAGTAGATATTCCAATAGAATTATATAATTGACAAAATAGTAATGTAAAAAGAAGTGTTTTCAAAAGCATTCTAAAGAAAACAGCAATTTTCCCCTCTTTTTTTCTTAACTTATCTATCTATAAATTTATATGATGTTAAAAGCCACTGATTCTACAATATCAGATTATTAATTAATGAGTAATGGCAATGCTTTGACAATTAGATCATATGCCAATTTGTACAAAGATATATATACCTGAGCTAATGCCTGGTACCCAACAAAAAAACATCTCTTTCTCATTTTTTCATTAGAAGCCCGGTCATTGGTGAATCCATGCACATCAAGGAATCTCTTGTACAGTTTCCTCTGTAGGGGAGAAAGCTTGACACTTATCACAAAGACAGTTTTTGGAGGCAAATCCTTCTTCACCACATTCATGTCCATTCGTTGAACAAAGCCTTTTAATTGTTCATAGAGGATGTGAGACCTTTGGTTCATAATCTTCACATCATCCAGCGTAGAATTAGTATGTTGACCATTCTCTATAGGATTTTGGAAGCTGCACATAAGGAAAGAATTTTCAAAGACATTCATATGCTAAAACACTATAACAATCAGATTGATGAGTGAAGTAAGACTTACCGATTCCTAAATTCATGACTGCTTCCAAGAAAACCTTCTCTTACAAAATCAACCATCTGATTCAGATATAATGCTGATAGGTCAAACAATAAGTACAATGACTTAATAGCTGTCCAAGTTGTAACATCCCAGAAAACTTACACAATAGTACTCCATGAGATTGTTCTGAAGAGGTGATCCAGTCAGTGCAATTCTTCTATGGCATTTTACTTGTTTCAAGGCTTGGGTTGTGTCAGCCTTTATATTCTTTATCATATGGGCTTCATCACAAACAAGTATGTCTGGTCCATCCTTCAGTAACAAGCAAACATTGTCAAATGAATGCAGATAATAATCATGTGCAACAAAGGAACCAGCACACTGTGTTACCTGCAAAGCACGGCAAATTTCTCGGGCTGCGTGTCGATCTTTCACATTCTTTCCAAAAGATAAATTTCGAAAAGCAGTATAACTAATCAGAAATATGCCACCTTTGTTTCTCCATTTTGCAAGTATTTCTGCTCTCCTATCCCTGGCAAAAGGCAAATTAGGTTAGGAACAAAATGACTTCACAATGAGTAGAATGTGTGCCAAAAAAAAAATACAGAAGAAATGTTATCAATAGCAACCATGCAAAGAAATGTTACATGATTAAAAAAAGCACAATGTAGAGTGGTAGAAGCAAGTTCAGAATTCGGTGGAATGGTCCTTATTAATATGTTTTAAGTGTCGCCAAGCTACTAAATCAGTTTCAGTTTTTCATATACAGGATATGGTATGGTAATATATTACAGGTCAAAAGTCTATGAATAGGCTTTGTTGGGACTGTTTCGGATCTTATTGAATCTAATAGAAATATAAAAATAATAAGCAAACCTTGATACATCTTCCAGCATGAAGACCCTAAGTGGTTTTACTTCTGATGGCCTCCATTTGATAAACTCCTGCCGCCAATTGTGCAGCACATTGACAGGCGTGACAATAAGTACAGTTCTTAACCCCAGATCAGTGCTTCTCATTGCTGTGTACAAGAAAGCTATCACCTAAAATGGCCAATCAATCAGACCAAAAGCATTAACCAGCAAAAATAGAATTGCATAATGTTAATTACAATATGAATCACTAATCGTAAATAATCAGGACGATTATGATTGATTAAGGTGATTTTACTTTGTAATTATTAGCCATTATTTCCTTGCCTTGTACATCTACCATAAATAAGATGCACATGTAAGTCAGAATTCACTGACTAAGTTTCCATTCTCATTCGTGCCCTTTCCTTCCATGGTATGAGAGCTACTAGTGGCTGTGCATCATTCCGATAATCAGCTCCTCTCTTCCCTTCTTTTCTCACACCTTCCACCTTATTGTGTACTCTTATTTTTAAAACACTTGCTGCGCCGTCAATGTCAAATGCTGTCAACGCCGTCATTGTGTACTCTTTTGATGTACCCTATTTTCGTTGTGTCCAGTCTCTGTTCATTGTTCAATGCTCACAACGCGTTTTGTGACATTTTTGTAGCTGTCCAAGCCCTATTTTCATTGTGTTCAGTCTCTGTTCAATGCTCACAAAAGGTTATTTCTTTCCCTCTAAGGTCTTTTTATACCATAATATACTATGTCTACCGCTAGTGCAGCATATTTGGTTCCCAAAGTAGCGTCTTAGGCCTCAAAAGTTGGCATTTTTCTCACCTCTTGTTGAGGAGCTCCCATTATTGCTCTTAACAAATTGACTGGCTATCTAATATTGGCTAAACTCTTCACCATTCAATGTAAGTTCAATTCAAGAAAGAGTAAATTACCATGAATGTAACGTTGCAAAAGCTAAGAACAACATTCTTCAGATAATAAAATGAAAAGAAAATGTTGAACCAAAAAAATGAAAAGAAAACAAAATACGTAAAGAACGTATGTATAGGTATACTCGTATGCAAGTGCAGTAAAGGCTGTCAAAATAAAACAAAAATCTGTCATCGAAGAAGCTGGACCTAGATAGTTGTGCAATTTTGACAGAACCATAATTTATTTTTTAACTATATAAACATATTAAAAGCTCCAGAATGAATACAATACCTGAAAGGTTTTACCAAGGCCCATTGTATGAGCGAGAATACAACCAAGACCTTTATCCCCGGACTTCACTTTTCTGATTGACTGTATTATATTCTCCCACATAAATCTTATTCCTGCAATCTGCAATTCAAAAATGAATGCTGAGTAAAGGGTAGGAAAGACAAGGCAAAACAAATCCAGTTAAAAGCATTCAAGATGCTCAACGAGAAGGCTCCACCAAAAAAAAAGCACGACCAGAACACAGGACGCCAAGTGAGGATAAGGCATGCTAACCCCTATTAAGGTATATTAAGCCACACTATTTACAAGATATAATAGTTATAATCAATGTAGCTCATTTCTTAGACTCTACAATGCACAAGGACGAGTCTAGTTGTTTTCTGATAAGGTTTGGCATCTATTACCGAGGAAAAAAAGAAAAGAAAAAAGAAGTTACAAAGGACCTTGGTGAGGACAAGCATAAGCAAAAGTCAGAACCAGAAGGCACAATGTGAAAAAAACATGCAGGAAATAAACATATTAACCACAATCAGAAAGTGCGAACACAAAATATAAACCTGATGAGTTTTCAGTTTAGCCGATATACTAGGAGGAATTCTGACAGCTTCTTCACCTTTTTCCCTCACAACATTCACTACATAGCCTGTTAATGAGTCACCAAGGACTTCCAAACTTGCACCTTCAGATAAATTCCCGTTATACCCAGAAGAGCCCATGCTGTTAGATGAGGCAGAAAACTGCACTCGCAAAGACTCCAAACGTTCCTGACGCTCCTATCAAGATAGAAAGAATGATAAGCAATCTGGAAAACAGAAGTAGGTTGGGCATAACACACCAAACAAACAAAATTCAACCTTTTCTATTGCAATTTTCCTTTTTGTTTCCTCTCCTAATTCAGCGTCATCAAGGATCCTCCTAATCTTCTTTTTGCGCTTTCGCTTAGAACTGATATACAAATAAAATAATAAAGCATTTAATAATAATAAATATCTCAATTCATTAGGGGCTTTTCATGAAGCTAACGCATGAATAAACAAGATTAGCCATATCAGGAAAAAAATCAATGACCCAAAAAAAATTGTCAATGATTTTTTCAAATTGATATATACACTCCTAAAATAAATAAGTTTCAGAAAGAAATAACATAAACTTGTCAAAAAAAATTGTAATACTCAATCCTTGGGAAGAGGAGACGTTAATACAGGTTGTGCCAATAAGATTGGAAAAATTCAAGAAATTACATTCATTCTATTGAAATGAAATAAGATAAAGCTTACATGATGTGCACAAATTAAATAATTAAAATTAAAATTTATAGGATCAATGCACCTGATTGTAACATTGATCTCTGCATGTGAATTATCTGAATCACTACTAGAGCTGGAAGCTGATGTTTCAACAGATCCCATAGCTTTCTCTAGTTCTAATGATAGTTTTTGCAAGAGATTTGGGTCACAGCAACAACAATGCCAACCAGTGACCTGAACTTCAGAAAGGAATTCTGTACCAAGATTCTTTTTTATGCAGTTGTTGCAGAATAACACTTTGCAGGACTTGCAGCTAACTAATTCACTGCTTCCTCCACACCATGCACAATAACACTCGGAGCAATCAGGATTGAGATCCTGCGACAAGAAATTGGCTCAATAAATTTCCCATTAAAAGGCAACAGACAATAAATGAGACATTTGCAGCATTTCCGAATATAATACGTTAAATTATACATGGCAGGCCAGCATAAAGCCAAATTTAAAGTCTTTTATAATTAAGATTCCAAAATAAATTTATATTCACACAAAAGCTTGCAAATGCTGCCTCAAATCATTTACCAGAACAATACATCATATTCATATAAAATTTTAGAACACTTCTTTCAGGTTCCTTCTTCTGAAGCTTATCTTTACTGACTTTCTACTTTGTAGGACTCTCCAATTCAAAATTCCTTCATTATCTATAATTCTAATTCTAATTGTTCCTGAAATTTTCATTGCCCCCCACCCCCCCCCCCAAAAAAAAAGAAAGAAAAAAAATCATAGAAACTATAAAGTAGTGAGCTTCAGATTCGCTAGTTTTATTCATTCTGATGCTTTCTTCTCGGGTCATGATATGAGAGTTCAGACTCTTGACTCGTTCTCCTACAAGGGAAAAGTTTGTTCTTAAGAAGTCAATTTGGAGAGTCAAAGCTCCTTCTATGGTGAAAACACAAATACTAGATAGGATGGACACAAATGACATGTTGTAAGTCCGAAGGCCCGTTCAGGCTCTTTCCCCAGCATGTGTGCAATGAATAGATCTGAGCCAGAATATTCGGCCCGCTTATTCCTTCATTGTCCATAACAAATCAGGACAGCCCAGATTTGACAACTGAATCATGTGAAGATCCCCTCAGTAGAAGGGATCTAAACTAGATATATGCTTATATTTTCCAAGCATCATATTTAAATATTTTATGGCGTATGGCTAGCCTTCGATGCCTGGCTCACGGCCATTTGAAGGGAGTCTACATTTCTAACATCTGAAGCGATTAGACAGCTGTTCCACACTAGTTTTGAGCTTATTAGAATTTTGTTATATCATTCATCTTTTGTATTCATTGATTTTCTACTGTGAAAAGCAATGACTACAAACAACTTATCCTATAAAAAGGGTAGAGAAAGACTAAAGAGAACGCTCAACGAGGTTATTGAGCGGGACCTCTTAGTCAACAATTTATCTAAAAATTTAGTTTTTGATAAAGCACAATGGCGTCATATGATCCATGTAGCCGACCTTACCTAGTAGAATAAGGTTAGTTGTTGATTTTCTATTTTGAGGATTTTTCACCCTCAACACTTCATACTTTCCCCTCTTTCAAAGGAAAATTCTTTTTTATCCAAAAAAAAGGAGGCTGATAAATCAAAAACTTGTAATCAAACTTTTAAAACTAATAGCTATATTTACTAATATTCTAAAGCTCAAACGTGCACTGAATAACACACATTTTAAGGAAATTTCACTGGAAAACACTACTGGCTTTACATCCTACCTTCACACGTTTCTTTTCTTCCATTATAGAATTGCAATCCCTGCAAATAATCACTTTCAAAAGAGGATGTTGGTGAACTTCAAGAGCCACTTTGTCACAAACAGTGCAGCAAAATTTCTTTTCCATATGCTGTGAAGGAACACTTTCAGCAATGCTGGTACAGGTGCCTTGCATCTCAGCCTGATCATCTAATGCATTTGTATTCCTAACTATATTATTTTCAACTGCATCAGCTTCATCACCACTGTTAATAGTGACAGTCCGACCCTTTTTAGTATCACTATACTCTTCATCATCATTAAGTCGCTTGGTACCTCTGTGTTCACCATCAGGCAGTGAAGATTTAGAGAGCTCTGACAAAGGACCAATATTCATAGGCTTCAATTTGTCAAGGTCATAACTGCTACCCAAATATTCAATATTATCATTCTTCATATTTAGACATTCAACTTCCTCGTTGGTCACCTTTTCACCATCCTCACAAGTTTCTTCCTTCATATCAGGATTAGAACAATCAACAGATGAAGACTTCTGTTTGAGACTCTCTATAGTTTCCCTCTGAAATAAATTCAGAATCAGTAACAGGATATGATAACAGAGTGCAAAAATAGGATTAACTCAATCACGGATAAGTCACATGAATTTTTATAATTAGCCATCAATACTCAATACCACATTATAGATTAACCGATCTTAATAACCTTATCGCAACATCACTAATCCGACATTCTAAATAAACCCTATCTGAATAAAATACAAGATATTAATAACCACCAATTAAAATATGTTCTTTTTGTATTAAATATTAAATATTTAAATAAATAATAGTATGTCCTCTAGATTTGAAAATGATACCGTCCGATTTATGGGTCAACCAGACAAAAAATGAAAATCATAATCATAAAATTCACCTGGTTTTTATTCTTTCGATACCTCCTTCGTTTTAAATGGACTTGAAGCTTCCGATCAACAATTACATCATCTTCTTCTTTGACCTATAAAATTCATGAGAATTGTACAATCAGATCCATGATGAAAGGTAAAAAATGCTGAAATGACATAATAGCAAATACTAAGAACTAAATCATCATATCACTAATAAAAAAGGTGGTGTAGGAACATACATTGGCATGATTATAGTAAATGGAGGCAGGGAAAATACCTCTAGCCGATCAAATGATTTTTTTTGTTTAAAATAAAATGAGACTATGCTAAGAAAAATTAAAAAGGAGTTAAACTACAAATTCCCATTAAAAAAGTCAATCCATAAACTTGTTATCTTGCATGTTACAAATTGAGAGAAAACAAAAATGGCATTCAACTGCATTAATTAGTTCATTCCTGGCAATGATAATAAAGAAAAACCACCAACATGTTTTCCACGCATTTGAATAAGTAGCATGTTCCATTTAAAATAAATAGCATCCAAGGTGAAATCATGACAAAAGAGTTAAAACAAGAAGTTTTACAAATCATAGGCTGCAGAACATCTTTAACCAACAGAATAACAGTTGATCGTGAGTATTTTAATTTTTCTACTACTGGTATATCAACAAAACATAACAACTGGAGTCCCCTAATCTACTACAGCTTTTTAACAAATGGACAACAGCATATAGGTCCAAAATCCACTGAACAAGTAATATCTTCCAACAAACCACTTTTCCACTCTCCATTTTTTCATAATTATTGGATATAAAACAATTGTCAGACATAAGTAACATAGTAAATCAAACTATTAAAGAAGCTTCAACAAAGCTTCCATACAATATATCTATGAGTGATATAAGGGATTTTGATAATTGATAGCCCAAACAATGACAGACCTTTTTAAATTTTCTCTTCTGTTCATCAGAAAGTTCAAGTTCTTTTTCATTTGCAATTGCAGCTGCAATAAATGGATCAGTAGAAGTGCCATCAATGTCATCAATCTCCTCCACCTGATAAAATGTATTTCCAAGAAGAAAAACATTAAACAGGAAACTAAGGAATAATAGAACATGCGCATGATTTATGGGGATGGTCTAGCAAAAGAATTTGCTATGGATAACAGCTAAGATGTTGCATTGAAATACATCAAAAGATCACATGCTAGCTTTGGATTGGACCTAACCAAGCTCAAGAATCCTTTTGAGGTAGTTAGTCTCACATTTAGTAGTATGAGATGCTCTAAGGGCCAATTAAGTGCAATGATTCTCCCACCTCAATAGAAAGCTTTTGGGGGATGGTTTCCCATCCTGTTGAGTACCCATCAGAGTATAAGCCTATTTCCTTTATATTGTCTGTCAATGTAATATTGCTTCCATTTAAGAAAAAATAAGTTCAAATGAAAATTAAATCCTGAATTTCTACATTATTTTTGTAACACTAGCCCTTTTTAATAAAAGTCAACTAGCCATATGCAACTAACATAGGAAGGCAAAAGACATAAAACACATATTAGGTCACCTCATTAACACCAGGAAATTCGAGTTCCATCAGTGCAGCTTGCTGTGGAGTGCAGGCCAAATAAACAGAAGCCCAATTCTTACTGCCAAATGAAGCATCAGCATCACCACCACCACCATCATGAAATAGTTTGTTAAACATATCCCAATCTACCTCAGTTTTTTCCTTTACCGGTTCACTGGATTCATCAAGTTTTTTTTGAAGAAATCCACTAGCACCCTCTTCCAATAGTTTACCATGTCGTCTGGACCAACACCAAACATACATTAAAGATTATAGCTAAATACTTTCATGCCCAAAGATAAAAAATTCCATACAGAAATCATACCTTCCAACAGGTCTGTAGACTTGTAGATGCTTCTCAGCATCAGCAACTGACTCAGAAAATTCTTCAGTTGCCTGAGTACCTACCCAATGATTCCTCTTTTTCCAAGCTTCAGTCAAACAACCATTAGGAGCCTCCCTTTCTATCCACTTATAAAGCCTTGGCAGCTCAACACCAGCCATATCAAGTTGTTCCTACTCAAAATTATATGAATGTAAAGAAGAGGAAAAGATGAGCACACTTTTGAAAAGAACTATGAAAGCTCCAAGAAAACTGCCAAACATATCAACCACACAAAATTCAAACACCTTCAATATCAAGTTGCAGAACGAGAGAAGTGGACTGATACCAACAAACCAAAACATGTACAGTAACTGAAGGTAGGATAACCTCCTTTTAAGGGAACCTCCATTGCATTAGACGTGTAGTGAGATAGGGCAGTGTTTATGACCCCTCTTTAGAGCACTATACATGAATATTATAAAGAAATCTCTCTATTAGATCTGCAGAGAGATTGGAGAGCATTCCTAACGCTGAAGCTATGCCAACTTCCTTAATATTTCATAATCTTTTATTTTTCTTGTTTTATATATTATTTGAATATTGAATTGCAAGACAAATAGGCCCCCCATATAGTTGCATTTTCCATGTTTTCCCCTAATAATTTTCTTCTTTTTAAAAATAAGTTAGAAGCAAACCAGCAAATAGGCACTTTCAGTCTCAAGGTCATCCAGAACAGCTTCCCACTCTTCTTTTAAAGTAGTCATCTCATCTGCAACAGCAGATTCCAACTACAGACAAGTGAAAACACAAATCAGAAGTAAAAACAATGAGAACCATAAAGTGATACATAAGAGGAGAAACTAACATCATCCCCTTGAAGAGTTTGCTCCAACTCTTGCCTAACCTCAATCTCTACTTTGTTAAGAGACTCCTCCTCAAGAGCTTCTTGAGCCTCTGCAGCCTAAAACAAATATTAGAGAAACTCCATTTGTACCTTGTGGTGATGTGCAAAAAAATAAAAGAAAAAAATGTTGCACATTTTCCTAACACAGTCACTTCTGCTTTTAGAATTATGTTTTTCCTGATAGCTATTTCTTTTTACAAAATCAAGCTGCAAGAAATTAATGATGCAAATCCAGTATTTCTGTCTAGCAAGTTTGCAATGATTTCTATCATGTCACTTCATAAACATTGGATGCGCAAAGATTGCGGAGTTTTGCTGAGTTAATAAGTCCTTTCCTTTTGTATGTCTCCTATGTTCTCTTGTTTCTTTTCAACGGATAACTTATGCATCAATGCTTTATTATCTACTTTCCTTTTGATAAACAGCTTCTTTAAGCCCCAGAAAAGTCTAGACGTGAATATATAAGTCTATAGTTATGCCTGAAGAAATCTTCCTCTGCTTACTAAATTCTTCTTTTATCCAGAACAGTGTAAATTAATCATTGAAAGACGAAACTATGAACAGAAATTAGAAGTTGAATATAATATAAAGAGAAGATACAAATCAGGAATTAAGATTAATATCTTAAAGAAGATTATATATTGGATCATTAAACAGTATAACAAATTAAATATCTGCCACTATTGCATGATATAGCATGCTCATGCATACGAGTGTGTGCGTGTATGTATAAGTGCAAGGTTTTTAAGCATAATAGGAGAATAATAAATAATCGTACCTTGCTCTCAACTTCTAACAACTCAGCAATCAGACCTTCTATTTCTTCCTCAGTCAAAGGTTCCTGCATAAATAACATGAACCTTATATAATAATACATGCATATAGTTTCAAAGCATTAACATCAGGGAAGCAAATTTTCAGCTAAGGATATAAAAGAGAGAACATCTTTTATCGCCAAAATGTAGTGATATAAAAGTAAGTGAAAAAGAAAGCATCAACATGATTCACCTCGAGATGTGCTTTGTCGTCTAATTCAGAACCTGAAGACCCATCATCTGAATCATCAATAAATGAACTACTAGAAGCACTTCCAATATCTTCCACTTCCTTGGTCTTTCCCTCCATCTGTAACTGACATGAATATTAAAAAGAACTCACAATCTTACTAGACTGCACACTAAACTGGATCAACTATGTATTTATCCTGTGCAACATTCCCAGGGAAAAAAAGCAAAGGGGATAAAGATGATAGTTTCTCTTTCGCAAATCATTAAGTCAGCTCTATGTAGCTTATGAGTTTGAATTCACAGTCTTTCTAACTGCCCTGGTTCTTATGAAAGCAAGATTCTGCTAACGTCAACAGAACAACAAAGCTAAAATAATATCCAAAAAAAGCATATCTAGTTATTTCAGAGACTTATTACACAAACTTAAAAATATACAACAGTACACAAGCGCGACTGGTAAAATCTCCAGCATTTTATGTAATTCCTTCAATGACTAAATTTCAATACGGAACTAAGAATACGCGCAGTAGACGATCACATTGCCTGTGTGTATCACAAGCAACATCTGAGACTACCAAAGAGAGAGGCGAAACAGACGTCACATCTACTGTGACAAAGACCTAGGCCCAGTGAGAACTTCCAAACCAGCGATGTCTCGATCAAAATAGGGCAATGAAAATGTAAAAACCAATGCAAATATCGGAGCGTAATACCTTAACCGCTCAAGCAGAACCCGATACGGACGGATTAACAGTGTTGGCTTATGGACATTTATAGGCTGGTGTGGAGGGTCCGAACCAAGTCAAATCGCTGCGACCTGGGAATAAATAAAATAGGTTGGGATCCAAACGAGTGTTCTGCTTGCTTGTCTCGTGATTTTCTCTCCTCTTCCCCGAACCGTAATCCCCCGTCCGTACGCGGCGAAATTAGTTTTTTTTTTTTTTAATTGAACAGATAAAACTAGACTCAAATACCCGTTCGTCCATTGTTTTTTATTTATTTATTTATCTACATTGTTAACAACCGACCTTTTTTTTTATTGGAGCTGACTTTACTCCAGATTTTAGAAGCTTTTAAAAAATTATGTGGGTCTTTTTTCTTTTTTTTATTCACATCGAAATAATAATGAAAATGTTACTAATTTTTTTTTTATAAAAATATTTAGAATGAGAGTTGAGTTCACCTATTAATTAAGAAAAAATTAAAAAAAAATTTAAGTGATATTAATATTAAGTAGGACGAGTTATCAATTATTCTCAAACATAAATTTAGATAACTAAGAGTTAAAATGTTTCGTTAAACATTTTGTAACTAAAATCACAATTACTCACTTAAGATAAATCAAATAATGATATATTTTACCTAAAGTTAATAAAAGGAGCTCATTTTACACGTAAAAAGAGGCGACACCGTTTTGAACAGAGTCATCACTTAACAAATTTAAAATTCAAATCTTTAAGAATAAGATTGTATGCATATTACTCATGGTATTTGGTTGGGAGCAGATAAAAAGGACGAGGGATTTTAATGAGTTGGTTTAAAAAAAATTAAAGAAATGATATTAAAATTCTTTAATTAATTTTTCTTATTACTTTATTTATTTTTTATTACAGGGTAATAACCACATTTGTTCATTTTTTTAATTTAAAACCAATAAAATATTATTTTTTTTGCTCCCTTTGGGTTAGACTTTTTGGTTAGAGGTGAGATGAAGGGTTATAGATGTTTTTTTCATTGTCACTTTATTTATTTATTATTATTATTAACATTTTTATATTATTTAAAAAGATAGTTCTTACAAACAAACAGTTAACTAGAATATGCTCGACGGTATAATTATATTGATTGATGCAGAGTATCGATTAGCAATCATGGGTCAAATGTTTGTCGTAATAAGTTCAATAAATGATTTGTTCTAAATCACCGTCAACTGTTTCACCACACTAATTAAATTTTGTTTAAGTTAAAAATGCCTACAAACGATCACATGGATTGATTTCTAATTATTTCCAATGTCGGTACTATTTATGTAATTTTTTTTTAAATCTTGAATAATGTATAAATAATTTTCTCAATATTTAAAATTTAAGGGATAAAGTTTTATGAAAATTTAAATCTGTGCAGATAATTCCGATGGTCAATCATATAGCACCCATCAACTTTTTGTCCATTTGGAAGAACTAAAATCATACTTTTAAAAAAAATTATAGTTTAAATTTTAATTTATTTTTTTTAAAATAAATAATTATATTTATTTAAAAAAATTAGGCTAAATTATGATTTAAAACTATAATTTTAGATAAATTATTGAGAGTAATTTTTAGAATAGTAAAAAAATGTATTGACTACTAGGGCTGTACATAATGCCCATAGCCCGATATGCCCAGCCCAGCCCGCAATAAAATAGCCCTGCCCAGCCCGATAAATATAAGGAAGGGCTGGGCATCGGGCTACAAAATTTAGCCCATACTTTTTTTGGGCTGGGCACCGAGCAGGGGGGTTACCCTGCCCTGCCCATGAGCACAATTTCTTTTATTGTTTTTACTTTTTTCCCTAAATACTACACTTAAAAGAGAGAATATGATAGTTAATGGTGACTAGAGGTTCATTTTAAAAAGATGAGTAGTTAAGTATGTAAGTTGTATCTTTTAATATTCATAACTATATTAATTTTTTATTTTCTTATTTTTTTAACTTTGCTAATCATCATATAATTACATTATAAATTACAATTGTTTATTTTGTTTTTCAGATACTTAATCTTTGTCAATATTAGGGAGATTGATACAAAGTTACAATTACAAATTACTTAGACTTCAAGACTTTTTTTTTACATACAATGGATTTCAAAAATTTAATTATTATCTTTTTGTTGCTTTATTCTTAGTGAATTATGGATATTATTTAAGTGTTAAATACGTATGAATATGGTATTATTTTATAAGTTCATAACTGCAGGTTTTTTTCACAACATGAGCATGACATCAAAACTTAGGCATGCCTAGCCCACCCATGCCCAGCCCAAAATAGTTAGGACTTTTACCGGGCAGGGCCGGGCATCGGGCTGCAAAATGCAGCCCATACTTTTTTTGGGCAGGGCACCGGGCATGGGGCCTGCCCTGCTCAGCCCTGCCCATGCATACCCCTATTGACTACTCAATTACTATTTTACTTTTACTTTTTCTTATATATTCTCTCCTCTCTCTTATCTCTTCCCTCTTTTCTATCATCTCTCCCATTTCCTTTCTCTTATCTACTATCTCTCATACTCTCTCTCTTCTCCATTATCTATTTTCTCTGGTACTTTTAAGAAAACCATACAATTTCTATTAATAACTATTTAAACATTTTTTTTCATAAACTCTCTTCTAATTTTTTTTTAAAAACTGCCTAATTTTTTTTATAATTTTTTTAACTTTTATTTAAACAGACCTTTTATTTTCACGTGTGCACAATGCTTTAATTATTATTTATATAATTTCCTTAAATTTTAAGCTGGGCATAAGAATTTAGGAAGTTGGTTATAAAGTGAGTGAAGGTCATGTATCTAGAGGTGGAAAATAATATACAAGGTAGCCTAAAATGATTTATGATTGTGATAACTTAACGAATAAATGTTTAAATTAGTGTGAATTGTCTCAAAATGAGAAAATATATACTCAGAAAAAAAATATTTGTGATTGAAAGAATACTTTTATATGATATAACCGCGGATGGCCGCCAGTTTAAAAAATTCATATTTTGATGGATGATCAGTGATAAACTGGTTTAACTGCCATGAGTTTCTGAAAAGGAAAATTATATTAGAGATAACTATATTTTTTTAATTTAGTATTTATGTATTTTTTTATCTTAATTAAATTTTTAATTTTATTCTGTTAATATAAATAATTAACTCTTATATGGAAGTTAAGAGTATTAAAATAATAAAATTACATCGATTAACTGTAGTAACAAAATAAAATTAAATAATTTTGTTAAAAAAAATAAAGATATCAAATTAAAAAAGTTAAAAATTTGAGGAAATTGCGGTATCCTCTCCCTTTCCGAAATAAATAAAATCCCTGCGTTTTTTCCCTCGAGCCCAACCTGAACCTCTGACCTGAGGTCACACCTTTCCAATTCGTCAAACGGCTAAACCCCTTGCGGCCTCTAACAATGGCTATCGCTTCTTGGGATACTCTCCTTATCTGAGTTCTGGCTCCCATGGAAGCCACTGTCGCGTCTCCGATTCATGGTTCATGTAATCTTAAATTCCTTGTTCAATCACCACATGGACTTCACTTGCAGATACCATTTGACGCCGTCCGTCGAACTCGAGACCGAGGTTTCAAATCAAAGTCATGGAAAAGACCGCGAAACATCACGTCATTCGCGTCTGGCATTCAAGCTATTAAGCTTTCCTCAAAATCCATTCGTTCAGAAGGGGGACAAAAATCAGTTTTGAAAGCTTCTACTGGCTCTTGTTCGGTTACGTTAGAAGACAATGGAAGTGTTTTAGCTATTGCAAATGTAAATCATGAAAATCCCGAGGGAACCTTTTCAAAATCCATATTTAGACAACTACTTTATTCATTGATTTGTTTTGCCATTGGTTTTTCTTCCCTCGGGGCATTTCGAGTTCCTGCAATTGCCGCGCCTGTGTTGAATGAGGATATTGTGGAAAAGAAAGACAAGGGCAAGGACAAAAATGAGAATTTGAATTGCCATGAGTACGCTGGCTGCACAAAGAGGTTGCTAGAGACGGTGTCAGGGTTACTAAGGAGCATAGAAGAGGTGAGGAAAGGTAATGGGAATATGAACCAAGTGCAACTGGCGATGAAGGCTGTAAGGCTGAAGAAAGGGGAATTGGAAAACGAGATTATGAGCAAGCTTGATACGGAGGTAAAAGAGTTAAGGAGAGACAGAGAACGCTTGGAGAGAAGAGCTGGGCAGATTGTTGATGAGATAGCGAAAGTTAAAGGAGATTATGATAAATTAAAGCAGAAGGTGATTAAGGACACAGAGAAGGCAGGGATGGAGAAATTAGACGAGAGAATGAGAGAGCTGGAGAGGGATTACAATGAGATATGGCAGAGAGTTAGTGAGATTGATGACTTAGTTTTGAGGAGGGAAACGGTAGCATTGAGTTTTGGTGTAAGGGAAATTTCCTTTATAGAGAGGGAATGTGAGCAGTTGGTTAAGAAATTTAAGCAGGAAATAGGAAAGAAGGTTATGATAAGGTATATTATGGTGACTCTTTCTCAGATGCCTTGATAACCTGAATGAATTCTTAAATACGATTTTTTATTTCTCTTTTACCCTCGAGTTTTGCTATACGTTTGACATGGATATAATCAACTAAGTAGGGCTGCAAATGGACAACATTGTTGAATGGCCCAAGTCAAAGGCTTATAGTTAAGAAAGTACATTAGAATCTCTTAACTAATTTACTTGGACAGATTTCGGTGTGAATTTTGCTGCAAATGGTGATGTATTTTGAAGTGAAATTGGTGGTAATTCTCTGTAGTCTATTCGTAATCATTGGCCACTTTGCATTATATCATTTGGAATTACTTGATCAAAGAACTTGATAGAGAAGATTTGTCTTCTTTGAAGTTTGCTTGTGATGGGAACTCATATCTTGAAATATCTAATTTGGGTGCCTGAGCATAAATTCCATGATTGTTTGAACTGACAATTGATAATTAAGTCAATTAAATCCCATACCTTAATTTTGTAATTAATTATAATATAATTTAGTTCTGTTATGATACGTGTCCTTATGTGAATATTCACTATACGTTGCAGTTCTCCTAAAAGGTCAATTACGAAGCTCCCAAAAGTTGATCTTCAGAAAGACTTGGAAACTGTGCAAAGAAGATACTTAAAGCAATTAATTCTTCCCAGTATTTTGGAAGTTGAAGGTCTTGAATCATTCTTTGATCAAGACTCCATTGATTTGGCTCAACGATTAAGAAAAGGCCTAAAAGACTCAAGGGAGTTGCAAAGAAATTTGGAGGCACGGATAAGAAATAAGATGAAGAAGTTTGGCAGGGAAAATCGCTATATTATTTACTCACCAGAAGATGAGGTGGTGAAGGGTTTTCCTGAAGTTGAATTGAAGTGGATGTTTGGTAATAAGGAGGTTAAGGTTCCCAATGCTATCGGTCTTCATTTGTACCATGGTTGGAAGGAATGGCGTGAAGAAGCTAAAGCAGAATTAAAACGTAATTTAATAGAAGATGCTGAGTTTGCCAAACAATATGTGGCCGAAAGACAGGTTCTGCATCTCTCTCTCCCTCTGTCTCTGTGGGTGCTTTAGGGATATATCATTGAGCATTATGTGTTTGTTCATTAAAAACTTACTGGTTCATTCCTTTCAGTAATTGGGATTTTAAAGGAGCAAAGGGCCTTATGAGGTTATCAAAGCTTTGGGTATTTTACAGTTGCATATGACATTCAGTTTGCTTTAGTTTGTACCTCCTTGTTTTATTATTCTCTGTTCTCAGCAATATATTATTTTTTCATAAAATGGGACCAAGGGGGTCTCCACCAGGTATTTTTCAATTTTATGGCCGTAAGGCACCTTGATGTATCTTTTTATAAATTTGAAATCAATTGTACTGTACGGGATATTTGATTAACAAAAATCCGTTCTTAATCATAATGAATAAATAAGAGAAGCTGCAATAAATATCATTTAGGCCTGTTGTAATTCCATCTACTAAGGATACATGAAGTCTGCTTCTCTTCTCCACACAATATTAACGCACTTCAATAGTTCTTGTTTTTTCTACTCTGGTGTTTGTTTCTCTTACATCTGATTAGATTGAACACTTCTGTTGTATTCTTTTTGTCAGCTTTGACTGTTCTTTCACCGTATACAAATTGTTTATTGCAGGAACGGATTCTTATGGATAGAGATAGAGTAATGTCAAAGACTTGGTACAATGAAGAGAAAAATAGATGGGAAATGGATCCAATGGCTGTTCCTTATGCTGTCTCCAGAAAGCTAATAGAGCATGTCCGGATAAGACATGACTGGGGTGCCATGTATGTTGCTCTCAGGGGGGAGGAGAAAGAAATTTTTGTTGACATGAAGGTTATAACTTTATATGTCTTTCTTATAAAAAGATCCTTTTGTTTTATTTCTTGTTTTTATGATTATCAATAAGTTTCTTATCTTTGCTTTTATATTTCAGGAATATGACGTGATCTTTGAAAAATTTGGGGGTTTTGATGGGCTGTACATGAAAATGCTCGCCTGTGGCATTCCGACAACTGTTCATTTGATGTGGATTCCTTTATCGGAGTTGGGCATACGTCAACAATTTCTCTTGACATTACGGCTATCTCATCGCTTTTTGAGTGGGTTATGGAATTCTGGAATAGTATTGTATGCAAGAAATTGGGTCTTCAAGAAAATTAAGAATATAACTGATGACATGCTGACGATGATAGTTTTTCCTATTGTGGAGTTTTTAGTCCCTTACCCGGTATCCTTGATCTCATGACTTGCCATATGCCACTTTGGGTGATTAGATTTTTGTAACGAATTCTTTTATGTTCTCTTCTCCTTCTATTTTAGGTGCGGATGCAATTGGGGATGGCTTGGCCAGAGGAAATAGATCAGACAGTTGACACAACATGGTACTTACAATGGCAATCAGAGGCAGAATTGAATTTCAAGTCCAGAAAAACAGATGATGCCCGATGGTTTATTTGGTTTCTCATTAGAACTGCTATATTTGGGTTCTTCTTGTTTCATTTGTTTCAATTTATGATGAGAAAAGTTCCAAGTCTTCTTGGTTATGGCCCTTTACGAAGAGATCCAAATGTGCAGAAGTTGCGACGAGTGGTATTTCTTTGTTCTTTTGCATGTGGCACACCCGATGTTTAAATTGCTATCTGATTCTTTGCTTTTATACTATGCTTGGGTGTCTTCCACTTATACCCAGTTTGATGTTGTATTTTGTCACAATATTGTTTTGAACTTGGTATCACTTGAAGTTAACCTGAATATTTACAAATGAAGATGGAAGTATTAAGAAATTTAGCTTCACCAAACATGTATAAAAGCGTGGCGGAGTTGAACTAGTTGGCTCAAGGATTATAGGGAAGTTATGGAATCTGAAAAATTACCGATTTATTTTTACTAGAATGTCAATTCCACTTCTCAAAGTGGTTTATCATATTATTCTTAATCTTTTTTTTTGTAATGTTCAAAAAGTCTTTTTTTTGGAATGCCAGAGTCTGGTAGACATCATTGTTGCAAGGGCTGATTGCAGCATGGCTTTTTTATGTAATAACTTAATTTGTGAGCCTTAATTTAGTTAAAAGTGTTCATGCAGGAAAAGAATGAATAAAAAGAAAAAGTGCTTATAAAGGGTGCAACATTAATTTGGTGAATAATTATCATTTTTCAAGCTCATATTTTTGGCAGCATGTTCAATCTATTGTATTAAAAGGACAGCAAGCTGGGTGGTTTAAACGGAGAAAGGCTACTAGAGTTATATGTGATCGGAAAGTACCAGATAAATTAAAAGGAAAGTTTTATCGCACTGCTATAAGACTAACAATGCTTTATGGAAGTGAATGTTGGGCTTTAAAAGGACAGCAAGAGCATAAAGTTGGGGTAGCTGAGATGAGGATGTTGAGATGGATGTGTGGACATATAAGAAAAGATAAGATTCGTAATGAACAAATATGGGGAAGAGTTGGAGTGGCATCTATTGAGGAGAAAATGGTAGAGAACCGTCTTAGGTGGTTTGGACACGTACAAAGAAGGTCAAGGGATGCGCTAGTGAGGAGGGTGGATCAAATAGTATGGAGCCCGGTTTAAAAGGAATAGAGGAAGGCTAAAGAGAACGCTCAACGAGGTCATTAAGCGGGATCTCCTGGTCAATAACTTAACCAAGGATTCAGTTTTTGATAGAGCACAATGGCGTCGTATGATCTATGTAGCCGACCCCATTTAATGGGATAAGGCTTTGTTGTTGTTGTTCAATCTATTGTATAATTTGATTGCATCATCTAGGCAGCTGGTACATTATCTTTGTTGATTGCTAAATTGTGAGCTTATTTATCATCCTTTTTTAATCTTCTTTAGCTTGTAGATTTTTTTGGGGATAAAATTATGGATGAAATGTTGAAATTCTTTTCCCCCTGATGATTTCCTAGATGGCTTATGAATAAATTTTATGGTGCCCTGATTCAACCTTGATTAGGTAATATTGCTCATTGCAGAAATCATACGTGATTCAAAAACTCAGAAGAATCAAGCATAATAGAAAGGCCGGCTTTGATCCTATAAAGACGGCTTTTGAAGAAATGAAGGTTAGGCCTTGGCGATTACGCTATTTCACAGTTCTAATATCATAAAAAAAATTTGGTGGAGAAAAACTGTAATATCAATTGCTGATATGCAGAGGGTGAAGAAGCCACCAATACCATTGAAGAACTTTGCTAGTATTGAGTCTATGAGAGAGGAAATCAATGAAGTTGTGGCTTTTTTGCAAAATCCTAGAGCCTTCCAAGAAATGGGTGCAAGGGCGCCTCGGGTATGTTCATAGCAGGTCACTGTTTTCTTTTTAGGTTTTTTTATTTATTGTAGCAATAATAATGCAACATTGTTTTTTTTTTCCTTTCTATTTTCGATTTATTAACTACTAGATTCTTTCCTTCTAGTTTGATGCATAACATGAATGACCCTGTTTTCAGCCAAAGAACCCCTGAAATGGTTCAAAACACAGGCGGGGACACTCTTAATTTTTGGGTCTGCTAAATGTTAGGAAAAACTGGAATCTCAAGTTAATAATTCTTCTAATTTTGTTTCCTCCATCTACCCTCCTTTGGTCCAAAGTTGGAAGGAAAAAGTTTCAAGGCACCCTTTTAGATCCTTCTCTGCATGCTTTACATGGACATGGAGTAAGACTCTAAGAAAAATAGTTATTAATACTTTTGTGGTTCATATTGATGGTAATCCAAGTTACCTTGCAAGAATTTTATAATTTGACTCATCTTTTGGTAACAAAAATGATTAGAAATGAGGCAAGATATAATTACCCTGTAGTTGAACAGCATTTGAAACTATTGGTAGTACACATTCATGGCTAAACAGCTGCTTACACCGCATGATTTATAATTCCTATATCACAGTCTAACATCAACTCATGGGAACTGTGGGAACTGTCTCTTACGTTGCAGGGGGTTCTTATTGTAGGTGAGAGGGGCACAGGCAAAACATCTCTAGCACTGGCTATAGCTGCAGAAGCTAGGGTGCCTGTTGTTGAAATTAAGGCCCAACAACTGGAAGCTGGGCTGTGGGTTGGACAAAGTGCATCCAATGTTCGCGAATTGTTTCAAACAGCAAGGGATTTGGTTATCCTCTTTAGACCACCTTAACATTCTCACCCTTTCTATCATGCCTGCACTCGTGTTTGGAGATTTCTTTCTTTCTTTCTTTCTTTTTAAAATGAATATATAGTTCAGAGGAAGTTAGTTGTATATTACGGAATTAAAATGTAAAACTTCGATTTAGCTCATGTCGTTATCTTATTTTGATCTAAAGTATTTAGTAACGTTATTTTATTTTCCATTATCTGATAGTTATGTCAATCAATAATCTTTTTTGTACTTGTGTTTTCTATTCTTTAATTGGAATATACATTATTTCAATTCTAGATGATCCGTCTCTTCCCTTGTCCTGATTATTTGCAGTTGTTTTTAGGCTCCTGTAATCATATTTGTGGAGGATTTTGACCTGTTTGCTGGTGTACGTGGCATGTTTATCCATACCAAAAATCAAGATCACGAGGCTTTCATTAATCAATTGCTTGTGGAGCTTGATGGGTAACTATTATTTACGGGTTCTTTCATTATTTGACTGATAAAAGATGTGGTAGAAATAATTCTAGTTGTATTGAATTTTAAGAAAACAGAAGAAATGAGTATAAATCCACCCTAAATGTTGTATGCATCTCATATTTGAAGAGTAAATGAATTTATGAGCATTGAGGAAGATAAGATACTAAAAGGCCATTGCATCTGGAACAAGTTCTAATCTATTTTAATTTTAATTCTCAACGGTGTGGTGGCACCCACTCGGGGCCCTCATTTTTTTAGTGGTTGGGTGGTTTTTCCTTTTCCTTTTTTTTATTTGGTGTGGGTGGGTTTGGAGAGGTAGGGAAGAGAAAGAAAAAGAAGCTAAGAACAGGGAAAAAGCAAGACAATATCAATGCTTCCCAATCTCTCTGCATATCCAATAGTGACATTCCATTGATAACAGATACAAAGGATAAGAAATCCTTGGGGATCCAGTCAAAACATAAGCACCAAAAAGGTTATTACCTAAAAAAGACTCTCTAATTGATCTGCTTGTCCAAATGAGGAACTCAGCTCCCCAAGCCTGCAAATAAAAATTACTGGAAAGCGTGGGAGAGTAGGGTTAAAAGTTGTAAGCTTGTCAACTCACCTGAAAAAGAAAAGGCTACTAGCTCAAATCTGTAATAACTACGTGGCAAATTAATATTCCAATTTCCAATGTTTTGTAGATTTGAGAGACAAGATGGGGTTGTTTTGATGGCTACTACGAGAAGTCTCAAGCAAATTGATGAGGCCTTGCAGAGGCCAGGTCGCATGGATAGAATATTTCATCTTCAAAGACCAACTCAAGCGGAGAGAGAGAAAATATTGTACTTGGCTGCAAAAGAAACCATGGATGACCAACTCATTGATTATGTAGATTGGAAAAAGGTTTATTGTCGTAAATTCTTGTAATAGGGTTATGCATATCTAGGTTTTCCTCCATAATTTTCTTCAATCTTTCTTGCTTAATCAAATAAATGTGCTTGTACTTGAATTTGATGACCGACTTAACCTCTTTTTCCCCCACACTTGTTTTATATATAAAATTAGACTTTGTTGATGAATATAATAATGAATTGGACAATTAGAAATTCTCATAATGCTGACTGATTTTTGTTTCTTACATCTTGTTTTAAAATGTTTATTCCATTTTTTCCTTTATGGGCTAGAAGATTGTTATTTTCAGGTTGCTGAGAAGACAGCTCTTTTACGTCCTATTGAACTCCAACTAGTTCCTGTGGCTTTGGAAGGAGGGGCCTTCCAGAACAAAGTTCTTGATACTGAAGAACTAATGAGCTACTGTAGCTTCTTTGCAGTAAGAATTTTACTTTATTTACTTGTATGGTTTTTTATGTTTGCTTATCTTTTCTCTATACGTTTGTGTGTGGGTATATTGCATAAATATATAAGCAAGGGTAAAGAGATTCAAGTTGCGATAGTCATTTATGAGCTGTCTAGTTGGGTAGAAATGGGAAACAACAACTCTAACTACCTTACGAGTTGCCAGGTTTTTTTTTGTTTTTTGTTGGGGCCCGGGGGAAGTGAGGCGTAGGGAATATATATTATTTACTATTTTAAACGCCAGAATCCATTAATGCTTATCTCTTTCCATGTTTGGGGAAGGAATTCAGTTTCTTCATAGATAAATAGTGTTAGGTTCTTGAGGTTTCCATCACTGTACTTTTTAGAAACATTTCAAGAGGAACTTCCTATACATCTTAGTTTATGATATGTGATATTTTAATTATATGATTATGCGTGTTGGATTTTAATGTTTTCATTTCTGCCCATGGCCGCAAGACCTATTATTGCAACAGTTCACCACTGCCGTGCTAGCCTATTATATGTACATACTGAATCCTTTCCCCACAAATAGAAGACATAAGGAACTGGAAGGAATGAGTGATATTCCTTGCGGCATCATCCGAGAAGTTTGTTATTCTGTCATTTTTACACGTTTCAAGTGTTTCTTTATTCTTTTGGTTTTCCCTTTTCCTTTCATTTACAAGGTTATTGAATTGTCATTTTCAGTATATTCCATCTTTGTTCTATCCTGTTCTGTTGAATCTGTAATTTACACATGCTTTTAAAATTATGTTTTGTCTATTTTAGTTTCATATGCTTCGTCCTGAAGGAAAAGGAATATATTTATCACCTTTTCTTAGACTTTCAGTTCTATGATCCCCAAATGGGCACGCAAGACCAAAGTTGCCAGGAAGCTTAGCAAAATGTTTGTGAATCATCTGGGACTAACATTGACAAAAGAAGATCTGCAGCATGTTGTTGACTTGATGGAACCATATGGTCAGATAAGTAATGGGATAGAACTTCTGACCCCTCCATTGGATGTGAGAAACTATCTTGTCCTAAAGCTTTAATGCGGTCAACTTATTCTCTACTAAGCTATTTTGTCAAGCAACTTCTGAGTTTCCTCTATTTTTAAATTTGAATGCAGTAGCAGTCCTAGTTTTCTCCTTTATGGATGTCTGAATCTAACTTTTATCAGTTACTTTGAGAAATGTGTTGGTAAGGAGGTTCTTTGATGTGTAGTGGACAAGGGAGACCAAGTTTCCTCATGCGGTCTGGGCTGCTGGTCGTGGTCTTATTGCTCTTCTCTTACCAAATTTTGACGTTGTGGATAATTTATGGCTAGAACCTCTGTCATGGCAGGTTAGTCATGCTAATTTTTGTGCTGATTTTGAATTTGGGTGAAGGGTTATATGTGAGTTTGAAGTAACAATTTTAAATAATTTTTTAGTATCACTCTGCTTCTTACTGGAAGAAATGTAGTAGCTTTTGGTGAAGTAAATTATTCCTGTATCTTCTAGCTGTCTTAACCTGAAAGCAAGACTTGTATTTGATGTTTTATGTTTAATAGAGACTGAGATAGTATAGGATACCTAAATCTTACATTTAAGTAGTACAGGTTGCTCAATGGGATGTTT
Source organism: Leucaena leucocephala (assembly GCA_037074615.1). NCBI lineage: Eukaryota > Viridiplantae > Streptophyta > Magnoliopsida > Fabales > Fabaceae > Leucaena > Leucaena leucocephala. Next base: position 475,685 of record JAYWLJ010000075.1, read on the forward strand.
AAGTGGGTTAATGAGAGTGTGAGAGAGAGAGAGAGAGATTGTAGCCAGAGGTTTAAATGGGGGTTTGAGGTCTGAGAGAAGGACAGGAAAGAATTTCAATTGCTTGGGATGGAGAATCCTTGGCCTCTCAAATGCTAAAGATTGTGTTCATTGTTCTATATTATCTTTTATTCTGCTGTTTCTACGTCTGTGTTTGGTGTGTATGGGGCTGCTGTAAACTAGTCCTCATCCATTCAACTTGTGATTGTGATAGGATCCTTTTCTTTATTTTGTTAATTCCATTTCAGAGAAGCCTTTTCGTCTTTGGTTTTGGTTCTGGTTTCCATCAATTTCTTGTTTGAGCTGTATTTGTCAACATTCCAATTTTCCAGTCAATTTTTTGAAAGATAAGCACAAAATATATCCATGCTTAATCTTCAGTGGATGTGTGAATTTTGAATTTAGCAACAATTGTCCTGTCACTGATTTCTGTGATTTGGGAGGCAGATCGAGTGGTAATTGGTTGAAGGCTATATAGATTTAACTCCTGATGAATAACGACATATTCTTGCCTCTTCTTTATACAGGGAATTGGATGTACAAAAATCACAAAAGCAAGAAATGAAGGTTCAGTTCATGGCAATTCTGAATCAAGATCATATCTTGAAAAGAAACTTGTGTTTTGTTTTGGATCATATGTTGCTTCCCAAATGCTTCTTCCTTTTGGGGAAGAAAACTTCCTGTCTTCGTCTGAGATACAGCAGGCACAAGAGGTCGGAGTCCTATTTTACTTGATACAAATGTGATTTTTGCTGGTTTTCAGACTTTTTGTTCTTTGGGTAATACATTTGCTTTTATCAAGGTTTTTTTTTATGAGCATAAAACATCTGACCCCTTTTGTCTCTTAGCAGATAGCTACACGAATGGTCATTCAGTATGGGTGGGGACCAGATGACAGTCCTGCAATTTATTACCATTCTAACGCGGTATGCATCTTTTCTACATCCAATTGAGATGTCCTTGCTGAGAGATGGGTTTTTTTTCCATCTAAGGAGTGTGGCATTTAATTATTAGATTGAAACATCTGCTGGACTTATTCAAATCAAGACCTATTTTTAGGCTACTTAAATAAGAAACCATCATGATACTCGTATGATTACCCAATATTCTAACCATCCTCAAATATTAAGAGCAGGAGGGGACGGAATCTCCTTAGGCTCAAACACCTTTGTTGATCATTCTTTACTGAATTCTATATTACCCTAATCATCATTTATAAATCCATAACTCTCAAATTACGAATGCAAAACATGCATTTATAATTGTGGATTGCTCGTTTGCCCCAGAAAACTGTGAATAGCTCCATCATTTTTGTCACTCAAGTTTATTTGGCTATCCATTTTGAAGTCTGATGGACCATTTGCGTACAGTGGTGTGAACAGATTAATCTTTTTCAAACTTTGAATAGGTTACATCATTGAGCATGGGAGATGACCATGAGTATGTGATGGCGAACAAAGTTGATAAGGTACATGTATGTTAGTACAAGGCCAACTGATTGTCTAAAAAGGTTATCTAACATCGTTTTTTCATCTTCTTAGATGTTTGACTTGGCATATCAAAAAGCGAAAGAAATGCTGTGGAAAAATCGTTCTGTACTTGAACTAATTGTGGAGGAATTACTTGAACTTGAAATTTTGACTGAAAAGGTAAGGGCTTCTTAGTGCATCTGAACTGTCAGTTTGGTTTACATTTTGGAGAATTCTTTATGTTTTTATGTTAGTTTCGTAGATTATTTAGGTATTTAATCAGAGAATCTCCTTTGAAGTGTCAAATTATTAAAAAATATAATCTAAAATACTGGTCCCTGTTTTATAGAATTGTATTAGGGATGTATCAGAAAATTAGAGGCTCCCACACAGTAAAATTGACTTTAGTTGGAGTAGTAGTTTTCTGTATTTATTAGGCAATGTTTGCTTCTATCTAATATTTTAAGTTTAGAAGAAAATTAGACTTTAACTTTTTACAAAACCAAGCATTCATAAACTGGCTGGTGCATAACTTTTTTTTTTTGATAATGTTGCGTAACTTTATTCACCAATGAGATTTTGGAGCTTGCTGAATCTAATCCAAAAAAGCGCTGAGTTGAAAGAGTCCTACAAGTATCATCAGTAGTAACCAATTCCTGTATTCCATTAAAGGACTATCCTTTATATATATATACTGTATGTTTGCATCTTCCATTAATTTTCAGTTGGATCCGTTGATATATTTATATTCAAATTTTCACTTTATATATAGTGGCTGTTAAATCATGAAGAATGCGTGCGCGTGCACACACACACTGCAGCTACAAAGCTAAAACAACATTAGTATATCTTGACCAAAGTCCCAGATCTATATTGAAATGTCAGTGACATAATGAGCTCATTTTAGATCTATCTGATTTACTATGTTCTCTTGATTTTTCCCCCATTTCCTTTTGAAATCTCTAGTTAATTTTGGGTACTATGTAGTTTCTTCTGCTGTTTAAGGACATATTTGCCAACTTTCTAGCAGGATTTGAGAAGAATTGTTGAAGATAATGGTGGAATCAAGGAGAAAGAACCGTTTTCCCTTTGTGAACTTTATGATGATGAGGTACATGTTAATTACTGCTAAGTGTTGGTGGGGAAGGGAATTAAATTCTGAATCCATTGTCATGTATGACATTTTTGGATCTGTCACTTATATTCTGATGGGCATAATGGTCATGACTAGTTTGGCGTAAAGTATTATGCCCATTCTTTGATTCAGACCTCTGAAGATGACAATTTTACAACAGTGTCCTTTTTCCTTAATCTCGACATCTTAGAAACCAGGCCCAAATACTTGGAGAGATCAGAGTGTAAAATTTTTGCTTATGAGTTGAGTTGATTTCTTTAACCTAAAATTATTGTTATAGACAAAAATAGAAGTTAAAAATTCTCAAATAACAAATTGCAATTTAAACATGTATATTATTGTTATACTTTGATCTACACGTATATCATCAATACAAAATACTCCTTCGATCCCAAATATAAAACTTAATTTGTAGTGTAAAAGTTCTTACACTACAAACTAAGTCTTATATTTAGGACCCGAGGAGTAAAAAAATTATAGGGAGTAAGACTATTCATAAATTATAAACAATATGGTCTTGGCTTGGGTTTCATGCAAATTTTTTTTTTACTCATTCAATTTTTTTCTACAAATTTTAGAAGGATTGAATGTTTGAAAAATATGTACTATCTTTTTAAGCTACTATCTATCCCATAGGGAAAAATATTTAGTTGTTTTTATAGATGATATAGTCACCTATACTCATGGTAAGTTTTTCCTACCTTTTCCAGAGCTTGCTCGAAGGAGGAAGTGCATCTGGAAGCTCTGCTCTTACAGTAGCCTAGATCAGTGGAATATTGTTTGTGTCACAGCTTAAGGTAATTCTCCAGTTTATGTATAAGTCATGATTGGTATACGATGCAACATGCGTGTTCTGCCCCGTGTAAGGTGTTCTTAATTGGAAGAGAAGAGGTAGCATTTTTCCTTCTCAGCCATCATTTCCTGATGTTCTTAATAGGAAAACCTCAATAGTCAACAGTGTTTCTTAACATTATAAGTCGATATTCTTTTTATTCCACTGTTTCTTTTGATACACAAACATATCTGCGGAGCTGCAAGGGTTAAGCCTCTAGTCCTTGGGTTCTGGCCCCAAAAAAAAGAAAAGAAATTTTCTAGTCCTCGAGGAACAATTTGTATTAGTTGTAAGGTATTGTTTTATTATTGAAAATGAAATATTAAAAGAAAATGTCTTGCCAAACAAGGCAGTTATCAAAGGTTTTCCTCTGTATTTTTTGTCGTATGAACACTCAAACTATGCAAGGTAAAAAAGTATAACTAAGAAGATCTGTTTAAGAGAGAAATCCAAGTTGCAAAACCATCAAGACAAAATTTGTCAAACAAGAAAAATTGGGGAAATATGCATTTTAACTGACTGCTTAAGTGTGGAAATGAGCAATCTTGAACATAACGTGCATACGCTGGTTATCTATTGGCATCTAGAAATTGATTTGAGGTTCTGGGACATTATGTTCATTTACCTTCACAAGGAAGAAGAGAGGGGAAATATTATTTTATTTAACTATGTGCCATAAGATACTAAAAAAGGGCAAGTGCAGGGAAAGCAAGCAGAGAGAAGCTTTACAGATACAAACTAGTTGCTAGAGAAGTCTTATGGGAGAGGCGGTGAAGATTGGCTTTTCCTTGGTTTCGTCGTGTACTGAATTTTGACAGCTGCTTTTTCTTCTGGGTTTTGCCTCTCCCAGCATAGTCACTATGTCCCTCATGGATGGTCTTTCCTTTGGAAGCTTTGCCGTACAGAGAAGTGCAATTCGGAGCACAAGAAGCATCTCTTCCTGGACATGCCTGCACGTTCCCGCTATGGTCGGATCTAGTGCTTCTTCCAACACTCCATTGCTTCTCTTCGTTCTTACCCATTCAACTATGTCTCCACATTCTTCGAATGACTGGTCTAAAGGCTTTTTCCCTGTTATGAGCTCCAGAAGTACTACTCCGTAACTGTATATGTCGATTTTCTCGTCCACTTTCAGAGTATATCCATATTCTGAGCCAACAGAACAACCAAGAAACTAATATGAGCATATTGCTAATCATCCACTCCCCTTCATTGAAGCAAGTGACAAAAGCTCTATTTTGGTTTTTCAATTACCCGGCAAGCAAAATTTTTATTTGGTCTTCCATAAATTATATCTGCCCTTCTTATTTTCTCCACCAGATTATCGGACAGCGAATTTAACACATGTAAAAGATGAAAATGTTGACTTGAAGGTTATTCTTTTTTTTCTTAAAAAAAATAAGTGATCCAGAAAGAGAAGACACAAGAAATTTGTGCATGCCCGAATCAAGAATTTATGAATCTATCTAGATCAGAATACGTTTTTACTCCTTTTGATGATAAATGATAATTTAACCCTGACCTGGTGCGATATACCCATAAGATCCGGCCACCATTGAAACAGTCTCGTTCTTATGGATCAGCATTTTTGCTAATCCGAAATCTGCAATCCTTGCCTCCAAATTTGCGTCAAGGAGTATATTGTTAGACTTGATGTCTCTGTGAATAACTGCGGGGTGACAATCATGGTGGAGGTAATGGAGGCCATGTGCAACTCCAACAGCTACGTTATACCTTGAAACCCAATCTATCAGTAACCTTTCTCCTTGCTCTCCATGAAGTGCCGTCCCAAGATTCCCATTGGGCATGAACTCGTACACCATCATCACATCCCTTTCGTTGTGAACGTACCCTAAAAGCCTCACGATATTCCTGTGCCTCAGTCTCCCTAACAGATTAACTTCTTTCAACACATCATTCCCATCTTCTATGTCCGTCCCTGATCTCCATAGTTTCTTCACTGCTACTGTTACATGAGGTCTGTGAATTTCGGCCTTATACACAATCCCAGTGCCGCCCATGCCTATAACGTTTGGCTCCTTAATGCAAGCGAGAATCTCACTGCTTGTGAAACTCACCCTTTGGAATGCCACTAGTCTCCAAGGCCATTCTTCATTGCTGTTCTTGAACCAATCATGGACGAAACTGTTGTATGAGTACCATTTATTGTACAACCATCTCCCGCCGATATATGCAATGCCCAGAGACACAATTACTGATATTCCTGTGATAAAACCAATCATGATGTGCTTTGTGTGTGAGCTCCTTCGCGGGCTTACCGGAGTTGAGCTCAGAGAACATGGAGGAAGAATGCCTCCGCAGAGATCGGCATTGTTGGTGAGATCATTAGGATTTATGGTCATCAAAACCCCATTGGAGGGCACTGGACCCTCGAGCTTGTTGTAGGATAGGTTGATCGTTTCAAGAGCCGGGGAGTTGCCAAGGTTTTCAGGTATCCTGCCGGAAAGTGTATTGTGGGACAGATCAAGAGTGGCTAAGGTGGGCATGTTTGCGATTGATTTCGGGATTTCCCCAGTTAACTGGTTGTTCCCGAGGTTCAAATGGACTAGTTTCTGGCAAGAAGCAATGCTTTCTGGGATGGCTCCAGATATATGGTTGTTTGAAAGATCCAGCTGAGAGAGAGACAAGCAGTCCTGGAACTCACCTGGTACATTGCCTCCCAAGTTGTTGTGGGACGCAATGAAGATTTGAAGGGTGGGAATGGAGAGAATCCCAGACGGTAGAGATGATTCAAGGTGGTTCCAAGAGACATCAATGAAAGAAAGTGAAGTGGATGAAGCGATATCTATTGGAATTTGGCTGGTGAGATTATTCTTAGCCAATTCCAGCCTTTGAAGGTTTGGGAGTTTTCCGAAACCAATTGGAATAGTCCCAGAAAGAAGATTGTTATGAATGCGAACACGTGCCAAAGACGAACAATTCGAAATCCCGCTTGGAATGGAACCAGCGAAGGAATTACTGAAAAGTATCAGTTTAGTGAGATTTCCAGAAGCACACAAACCTGGAGGAATTTCACCTGATAATGAGTTAGAAGACACGTCCAACCACTCCAGTGGAGAGTTCTGTCCAAGGTTCGCCGGCAAAGGACCTTGTATGGAATTTTTCCATAGCTCAAGCACTTTTAATTTCTTAAGCTCCCCAAGCTTTTCTGGTACCAAACCTGTTAGTTTGTTTCTCATTACATTTAATAGCCGCAAGTTCTCCAGCTCAGCAATTTCCTCTGGGATCTTCCCTGAAATCTCGTTATCGGACAGGTCCAGATACTCCAATGACGTAATGTTGCCAATCTCAGGGGGAACCTTTCCTTCAAACTTGTTCTTGTACAAAAAAAGGGTATTAAGCTTTTTCAACTTACCCAATTGTGGTGGAATCTGTCCACTGAGACTACCCACAGCTAAGTCAAGGTACTGAAGATTGGTGAGGTTGCCAAACTCTGAAGGGACCACCCCTTCAAACTTATTGTACCCAAGAATTAGTGTCTCTAGAGAAGTAAGTTCTCCAAGTTCTCCTGGAATCTTCCCTGTAAAGTTATTCCCTGAAAGCCCAAGAAATTTGAGCATCTGTAAATTCTTGAAACTAATGGGGATTGAACCTTCAAGGTATCCCCCACGAAAATCAATGCTTTCCAGCAGCGTTGCATTCCCAAGATCCTCGGGAAGAAAACCCAAAAGGTTATTACTTGACACGTTAACTGATCTCAATCCCGTGGCACTCCCAAGACCGGAAGGAAATCTGCCAGTGAAGTAGTTCTGGCTCACATCAAAGCTCTTCAAGGAAGTGAGATTGGCCAGTGATTTTGGCAATGAAGAAGCGAAATTGTTGCAACTTATGTTGAAAAAAGACAGACTTGAAAGTGCTTGAATGTGGTCTGAAACACGACCACTAAGGTTCATGTTGGAGAGGTCGAGCCTCTCTACGAAGCCTTTAGAGTTGCACCAAACCCCGGTCCAGTTACAGTGGGGTGACCATGAACCATCACGGGTCAGATTGGTCGGTGGCTGCCAATCCTTCAGATGCTTCAATGGATCAACGAGACTGGATTTGATTGAGAGAAGTGTTGACAGTTCATCACTAAATGCAGATTGAGCTCCCTCAGCAAAAACAAGAGAGAGGCCAATGAAACAGTGGAACAACAAGAAGGGCTGCATTTTAAGAGAGTCTTCGTTTTCCTGTGAGTTGTTTCCACTTAAAGGTATAGCATTTTGCAGAGCAGAGCAGGGAACAGAGGAAGAAGATGGAGGGCGGAGAGAAATATAATTACAAGTTCTGAGAGACAAATTAGTTTATAGTTAAGGCAATGATAACTAGTTTATTGGATATACGTGGGCACTTGGGATCCGGACCTGCTAATCATGTGCAACTGATGGCTGTCAATCTTTGGACTCATTGGAAATATCCTCGACACCATAACATGCACAGAATGTGTTACAGAGCTGCTTGTTCTTATAATAAGGTCAACACAAGTGAGCCATTTATACTGATTTTTAAATTTTAATCTTTTCCCTTAACCCTTTCTTTTTTCATGCTTTATTATCAAGCTTATCTGTTGCATTGATGCAGAAATAACATCATATTACTCGACGTTGTCTTCTTTCTTCATTAAGATATCCTAGACAAAGCATTCAACGCTCTGTTCAACTTCAACCCATAAATGCTCCATCCCAAAAGGAGGTGAACCAAATGTGACCGCGTTTTAAGCAATCTATAGGCCTTATTTACTATGGAGATAGATAGATTGGAAACAAGAGACAGTTTGGAACTTTCTGTTAAGAGTGTGAGAAGAATAGTACTTTAAGGGAATGTGCTTAGTAACAATCATTGTCTGTGCTACCAAAGCCCATTCCCTGTCATAAAGCAATTGTGATATCCCATTATCTCGCCACCACATGGGCACGTCTGGCTCTTATGCAATTATTGTAGTACTGTTTTACATCTTTTCTTCGAGAAAAAAATTATGAGAGCATAATATGAAAGAAGATATTGTACTTTTCTTTTTTCAATCAAAGTTCAATAATTTGACCCATAACCCATGAAACGGAAAAGGCTGGAGCCCATGTGAAACAGGAAACTTCCAGAGGGAAGAACTTGGTACCCAACTACTCATTATTGGAAAATGGGAATGATTTTACCAAAGGGAAGCTGATTTCTATTATTTGAGAATCAGAGAAAGGTCCAAAGCTTAGGTGCCCCACATGGTTTTGTGCCAAAGTTGTGAGACCCACCACCGCTATTCATCATTTCCTCTCGTGAATATTCTATATTCTAGTTGCCAACCACAGTTTGGCTTCGCTGCAAGACGGGACTCATTTTTTAATCGTGCAGAAAAATATAATACTTTTTTCTTTACTTTTCAATGTTTATGAGTGAATATTACAAGCTAAGGAACGGATATTGCAAAGCTTGAAGGCTTCACGTAATTGACATTTAAAAATATCATGTTTTTCGGCCATATACGTTGGAAAGTTCAATAAAGGAACTGCGCCTGAAATGTAGAATTCGGGTTAATGGGGTCTATGCATTATCTTCTCATCTCTTTGTTTCAAAAGAAATGTTAAGAGAGTGACCTCTTTGCCCTTAATGACAGGCAGGGTGACTGATATGCAATTGACATTAGCATTGGATAGGAAAGGAAAGCTTATTATATCTTTTAGTTAAAACTTCCATAACCATAAGGTGGCCACAAGATTTGTCATAGAAACTTATGGGGCTGCTCAAGTGGCAATGGATAAAATCAATTAATTGTGATTTTGGACTTTATTAATTTGATCTTGCACATCCTAGATGAGCTAACCAAATCCATACGTACGAGCTAATTAGAATATGATTAAGATAATTAATTAATACATTTAATTTAATTTTAAAATAATATGTTTGTTATTTGTCAAGTGTTAATATTTACATTATTCTAGAGTGTACATTTTCTTGATATCCGTAAAAGTACTGGCCTCTGGATATGAGAATTCTCTGATGATTAGCTTCTATCTGTTGTCCCAATCAACCCTTTGCGACCAAAACTCAAGATCCAATGAGGAGGAAAGAGATTAAAAAGTGAAATTCCTGCTCTCTACTTGAATTCCTAACGGCGAATTATCTGACACTGTTTTTTAACCGTTTTCCCCATTCTAGGAGCTGTTTATTATGATCTTGGTACTTTGCAGAATGTGAAGTTTTCCAAGCTATGATAATGAAGGTTATAACCAAAAAAAAAAAAAAAAAAGAGGAATGAAGAACTTGAAAGGATCAACAACGAAAGTTTAAAGTAACAAACAAGTGGATACAGATAAACTTCACAAATATGCCAAAGTTTATTCAGAGTTTGGGACCTTACATTAAAATACATTGACAGAAATTGAGTGGCCCAGACCAGAGGATGCAAACTTGCAATCATGCAGTAGAAGGAGATAGCTGTAAGTGGAGAACCCCACCTCTTCGAGCTTCCCTGAATGATGCCTCTCTATCTTCCTTTAATCCTTACTCTGGGGAAGAAAATTAAGAAGAATAGGATACTAGAGGGAAAAACTTCTAAAAATACTATTTTTAAAAATTTTCCTTCATAATATTCACCCTTTCATACTTCCCTTTCATACTTTTTTCTTATTTTTCCTCCATCCAAACCAAGCTTAAAGGCACAAGAGGCATGGTAAGATGTGCGCATATTTTATACACACGCACGCACAAGCGCAGAAATCCACTTCTTAGCTCATCGGGATGAATGATCGAATGGTGGCACTACTCAGAAAACTGGTGATTACCTAAAATTTCATAGCCTTGGGATTACCTAAAATATTAAGGCGATCTTCCCGATAGAGTTGGAGGCATAATCTTACTAAGAATTATTGATCTTGTACGTTCTTATATCCCTTTCAAACATGAACAATGTCATATGACTCTGGTAAAGCAGCATCTATATGATACCATAATTTAGATTCCTAAAAAGAAGTCATTGAAGCTTACGGCACGCAAAGCTATCATTTTTACAATTAAGAGAAAATATCATTGGTCAAAGATTATTCAAAACGTCAAAAATAAATCTGGAAGAGACTTAAATTATTCCTTTCCTTCTCTTATACCCTTGATATAACGTGGAGAGTTTGGCACTAGAATTATGAACTTTATGCTTTTGCTCTTGTAATCTTTGTACTGCACATCATCCAATATGGAATTTAATCTATCGCAAATTTTTCATTTTAATGAATATTAATCTATCGACGCAAAAAAAAATATTAACATGTGGCGTGGGCATAATCAAAATTTACTACTTGAACAAGAAGTATGTTGCGAAAATCATATATCCTTAAAAAGAAGGGAGCATGAGAAAAAGGTGGTGCCACAACAATATATACATAGGCTCATCCTGAATCTGTGAAGTGACTGTGAACGACCAAATTTATAAGAAAAAGGAAAAAAACAAACGTAGATGGATAAAGACACCCTTACAAATTCAAAAACATACCTCCCTTGTAAATCCCAAAAATTCAATAGCACATATCAAAATAAAAAATTTAGTTATAAACGTTAAAAAATTAATTGCAAATAGATTGTAAATTATGAAATTATGAAAATACCAAAAATTCAGTTATGAATCTTGAAAGTACAATTATAAATATTGATAGTTGACAACTTAATTATAAATAAGTTTTGTAACTTAATTTTGTAAATACTAAAAAGGCATGGGCAATTCATACCTCAACTTTTACAGCCGGCTTCCAAACTATATAGCTGAGTACACTGTTTCCTCCTTACCAAATCCTTAAGCTTCACCTATACATTAATTAGAGATAGGGTGATATACTCCTTCGATCCTTAACATAAAACATAATTTATAGTAATTTATACTATAAATTATGTCTTATATTTAGAACTCAAATTAAAACCTTAAAGTAACACATTCCAATTCCAATGGCATATTACAAATATCTAAATCCATGAAAATTGATAAATTATGCTTCTTAAGATGGGTTTAGAATATCCTACTATAATTCCATGCATTTGATATTACTTTTTAAAAAAAAAATTGGAAAAGGGTTGGGTTCACCCACGATCCAAGAGTAGAGGGAAGTCTCCCTTCATCCTAAGTGATACTAATGTTAGGTAGGATGAGTCATCAATTACCCTCAGACGTAAACTTAGGCACTCAGGAATTAGGTTGCCTCCCCAAACGTTATGACTAGAACCACAATAAAATAGTATTCTTTATAAATCGAACACACTCTAAATAATCTAAATAATCGCATGTCTAATTTTTTCGTGAGCTAAATCCACAGGCGATGGCTTTGCATTTGATAGTACGATGTTGACGGCCAACTGAGAAACCCATCTTAAATCCATTTTAATTATGAAGAAGGCCAACCCAACAACTCAACTTCTAATTTATAGTATGTGTTTGGAACCACGTTTCCCATGGCCCCAGACGTGATTGCCCAGAACGTAACATGATATAACCATAATCAATGGACAAAAGCCATTTGTCATTCAATATCACATATCAAAATTCAATAACCTAAGTAATAATGATCAGCATGAAAGCAATTGGATAAAATGCCATTGTTAAAAGAAAGGAAATACTTACCACTTGATACAGATTTGTTAAAAGCATACACCCAAAATGATTACTAGCACACCAAACGAAGTCAAAAATAATATAGGATTACAAATCATCATAAGCTGCATAATTGTAAGCTATACTCTGTGCGTGTTTCAAGTTTCTATTATCCTTCACTAATGTGTTAAATTTCACATTTAATTATGTGATGGCCTCAAATTCTAGCATTTAGAACGCTCATTTCAAGATACAATTCGGACGAAATTTCATCTCACATCAATGCCAATTTCATCAACCACAAATTATAACCAACCAGTACCATACAAAAGTAAATATAAAAGCACAATCACAGACGGTGAACCCTGGAGCGGACGAGCTCTGCATCTGCGCTCCAATTTATCCGAAGGCGGGACACTTCTGGGTGGGTAGGGGTGGCTTCGACGGCTGGATTATAGAGCCATCAATCGATTGATTAGTCAGTCAGTTACAATCAACCATCAATTAACCAATCAGCGTTGAAAATTATTCGCTATGTTGAGCTGGAAAGACGTTAGCTTCCTAGCGTGAGAAAAAAACCATTTGTTTTTCAACCATAGTTAGATTTAATTGCACAGCTGGTTTTCGTCTGGATGGAGTTTTTCTTTCTCACATATTTTCCACGAAATTGATAATTCTAATTTGTTGGGACATTTATTTCTCTGTTAAAGTGAAAGAATTAGCGTAAAGTTTTTCCGTTAAGGAGTCTCAGCCCTAATAATCAATAAACGTTGCAGATTTTTCTATTATTTTAATCGTCCAATAATTAACTATTTTTATCTACGTTTGTTTACCCATAATAAAATTGTAAATTACTATTTTTATCTATATTTAACTCCCACATTCACATCCTCAGAGCTTTCTATTCATTTCCGCTAAATGCATATATAGTTAAATACTTAAATCCCTAAAGTTCAATTTTATTTTACAGTTGTCCGCAAAAAAGTGAAAAACCACTCGCAAATATAAGCTCGGTTGCAAATTATTGTAATTGAATTTAAACGTCTGATTGCAACTGAAAATCATATATTTGTATTCATTCAAAGTGATATTTAGAATTGTGGCCAAAAGATTGATACTTATACTCATTTTTTGATAAACTTTTGCGGACTTAATGATCGTAAGATCAAAATTTTAGGACTTAAATGTGTTCTTTTTTCTCGTATTTTTTCACCGTCCTTGTATATGCGTGCGTAGTCTTTAAGCAATCTTTTTATATATATAAGAGAGGGCTAAGCACCAAATGACCAAAGAAACTAAATTACAAGGAAATTATCTTCTAAATACTCAAAAGCAACAAGAATTATTAGATGTGGAAAACAACTATATAAAACTGTTGTGGTAGTCAAATATTTTTTTGCAAGTGCGTCAGCAATTAAGTTTATTTAAATATCTAGTTATATGTTAAATTTTCAATTTCCATGATAGCTATAGAAGAATATGCATACGTGATAATAATAAACTGTATTTGCCCCTAGTCTACTTTGATAACATATTAATAACATTATTGGCATCAGATTTCAGAATAATCTTCTCATAGCCTAACTCCCAAGCTAGTTTTAGACTTTATAAATAGATCATTGTTTTGCTTCAATCACACTGCATGTATATAATTAAAATGTAAATCCAGTAACTCACCTTCCTAAATGATCTTGAATAACTCCACCACATCCAGTCTTACCATGAGATGCAGTAAAAGCTCTATCAACATTTAACTTGTACAATCCAAAAGGGGAGGTTACTAAGGAAGAGACTGCCAAACATTTGAATTTGATAAAACTAAATTATTATTTGGATGAGTTTATTGAATATGCACAAATCCTTTCAATTTTTGTATAATGACCCGATAAGGGTCAAATGGTTTTAGAAAGTCCTTATCAAATGTAGCTTTATTTCGCTACTTCCATAAACTCCAAATTGAAATCCTCCAAATTAGACCCCAATTGCAATTACCAACTACCCCTGACTCTTTTTTAAGGTTTAAAGCAAACTAATCTCTTAAAGAAGCTATAAATAATATAGAATAAAACTTGGGGTTAACCAATTTACTCCAAAGTTTGTTAGCATAAGAGCAATGACGGAGGATATGCAAAATATATTCTATAATCTCTCTGCAGTGTTGAAATAATGCACTAGTTGATGATCACTTACTTTTTCAAATATTAGTTGACAGATGATTATTAAATGATATCCACATAAATACTCTAATACGTTTAGCACCCACTCAACTTCCATATGTCTTTGTAAATAGAGTTAAAATTATTTTCAAATTATTTCTCAATAAGGTAATAGACACTTTTAATAGTAAAAATACCCTCATTTGTAGGATTTCAAATCATTAAGTCATTACCTGCCTCCACCATAACTGGAAACATGCTTATTAACCTTTGAAAGGCATTAATTGGAATAAAATCAGCAAATCTTTAGTAATTTCAAGTCACAGAACCCACTCAATCTACAACTTTACTATTTTCTTCCTCACTTGTAAGTAATCTAAGACACGTCTACTTTAACCTTTTATTAGAAAATAACCACTTATCAGTAAAGAAATTCACTAACTACCAATTTCTGATCTGTCATCTTGTATCTAATTCCAGTATGTCTTGTTGTTGGGAGATGAACTTCCAAGTGTAAAGTCCCATTTTCTAGCATCTAGTAAATTGTCCTCATTTCTAAATATATATTTGTGTAAAACCACGTCTACCCACAAATATTTATCTCTATTTACTATTTTTCAAGCTATTTTAGCTCCACACTCATGATTAAACGATCCTAACTTCTTGAATCCTAACCCACCGTATAATTTAGGTCGAACAACTTGATCCCATCAAATGGGGTGAAATCCATGAGATGTTTGACTATCCCCTATATAAAATTTATTTGCAATCTCTCCACTTCCTGATAAACAGATATAGGAATTTTAGTAACTTGCATATGATATACTGGTATAAAACTCATAACAGATTTTGCCAAAGTGATCCTACCAGCCACTAACAGTGTACTATCTTCCACATAGACAGCTTAGATTTAACTTGTTCAATGATGTACTGAAAATTATATGTAGTTTTTCTCCCTCTAATGATTAGAAAAATTAGATATTTTCTTATATCCACATAAATAGTCATTCCTATAATTTCACTAATTCTTCTTCTAATGTTGTCATGAACCTTTTGGCCAAAAAAATATAGAAGAATTGCTCTTGTTAATATTCTCTCCGGAGGCTAAACATAATTTATCTAAGCAGTCCATCATACATCTGGCTTATTTTTCAGTTGCCACTCCAAAAAGAATGAGGTAATCTGCAAACATAAGATGAGAAATGTATAAACCACCACTAGCAATTAAAATTGGTTTTCAACCACCTGCATTCACTATGTCAGTAATAAGATGGGATAATTTGTTTATATACAGAATAAACAATAAATATGAGATAGGATCTCCTTGATAGAGTCCTCTTTTAGGATAAAAGAATTCAATTTAAGATCAATTCTACAACAAGTTATAAGAAACAGATGTAACACAACTCATAATAAGATTTATAAATTTAGAATCTAAACCAATATCAATAAAAACCTGTTGAAGAAAATCCCATCTGATGCAATCATAAGCTTTCTCTAAATCAATATTCAAAGTCATTAAACCAGTTTTACCTCTAGTTTTCGTAATTATATGCATAATTTTTTGGTAAATTATAATATTGTCCTGTATATTCCTGCTTTTTATAAAGCTTGATTGAAAAGGAGAGATAAGATCATTCATAACCTCCCTTAATCTGCTAACAACTACTATAGTAATATATTTATAATGCATAATACATAGATCAATTGGTCTAAAATGAACAATTACGTGTCTTTAACCAAAATTAAATAAACTAATGAAAGGCATACGACGGTTGTTGGGCGATTTTTGTTTTTGTTATGTTATCTGCTTTCGTACACAGACAGGGCCAAGCCCAAATATTGGTATTCTGAATTTAGATACGTGGTCAGGCGGCAGTGGACTGGACCGGCCCCAAGTGAAGGGCCGGTTGGCCCAACAAATACAAAACTTTTCAATGGAGGCAGATGGTGGTACTCTTGTATTGGATTCTGCAGTTGGTTTCTGTTTTCAATTGACTTAATTTAATACGTATAAACATATTAATGCCATTGGTCTGATGCAACAAGGAGAATCACGGGCAATTATTATTATTATTTAAACGACGAAAAAGAAAGAAAAGGATAATTAGTGGCAATGGGTTGTCGTTTTTGGAGCACCGATGAGTCACAAGCCAATAGAAAAGTTTAAAATGATCGGCTGGTTGTGCCCTCTTTTTTGGTCGCAGGTGGGCGTCACTTTCCACCGGGTGAGCCCCCCGCCTCCTTTCCTTCTTATCTAATCAACTCCCAATAGTGGAATTTTGGATGCTACAATCATCCTTATATTTAAGAGAGGCCGAAAATTACAAGCCCTGCCCTCTTCTCTGCCTTTCCACCCCATCACTCCCCATAATCAAACACGATTCCACCTCTTATCAGGTTCATTAGTATCAGTTTAATTTTTAGCCCTTTTTAAGAATGAAATTCATGTGAAGAACTTAAAAAAAATAAAATATGCCTACTCCTTCACTACAATGGCCTTAATTGGATCTTTTTTCCTTTTTTTGCCCTGCGGGGAGTCGTCTTTGCTTTATCCAGTTGGATCGTCTTCCACAATTGTTGGACTAGCTGGTCTTGTCTTGGATCGACCCACAATGTTGGTGTCTGTAAGCGGTGGCACTCTATCGTATGTCCGTACGGAAGCCAGGGAGGATCATGTGCTTTTATTTTCTCAAGCTAGTGCGAAATAAATAATCGCCACCCATCTACGGCACTCTCTGTGGCTGGCCTACTTCTAATGTTAACCAACCAACTCTGTTTTTTCGTTTTCAAAGAACAATCAGGTTCCGTCTAATTCCTTATTTTCCGTACTGCTCAAGAAAGAAAAAATGATGGGAAGAGCCCGGTTGGATGATGGATTTGTAATTAAGAACACGGAATAACTGATGAGTTCCTATACACAGATACAGGAAAAGTGGCAAGAGAGGTTACAACTCAATTACAGGACGAACCTGCTGGGAATTAAAAAGACACGGTAAAAGCAGGAACTTGAGATTCAAAAACAAGGAAAGAGCAAGTGTATCGTGTTGTCGGCAACCAAACAGAGTGAAAATAAATGAGAATGAAAAGCCAAGCATCAGACTTGCCTAGAGGACTCGTTGTTTCCTCAGGTCAGATATCCACATCAGAAATCATCGTTCTGGAGCAATTATCGGCCACGGCTCCAACTCCACCGGATGCTTGAGCTTCTGACTCCTTCTCTTCCTCAAAAGCCTCGCCATGATCTCTTTCCCAGCACCGACAAGAACAAGTCCAGCAAATAGGAAGAAGGGGAAGAGGATGAGTATTATTGGGAAGTTGTGGGTTGTATTTATAAAGGGCGGCCTTAGCTTTCTCAGTCGTTTGCGAGAGGTGTTAAACGAAGCAAAGAGACAAATCTGCAAGGGCCTGGCCATTACATTGTTGGAAATTGTGCCATAGGGGCCAATCATTGTATCAGGTTATCACATTATTTGCATGTTTACTATGATGACCATCCTTGGATAACTCGTGATCTTATCCTAAATGTCCCTGGTCGGTCATCTATGCGGGAGCAGAGATGAAATAAGACCAGTATGACTTTGAAGATATATAGAGATATAAATCAAAGTCATAGGCACATGTAAGAGTACAGGGTGCTGGACCGACCCGCTATGAGAGAGCTGCATGGGTCAAGTCATAAGCTTCTCTTATATACAAGCCATGTCACTATGCCCTTTGACCTGAGATCATCATGGATTCCTACATGACAAACGCTCAGCTTTGACCTAGTCAAAAGTCACTTTTGACCGAGTGATCATAAAGGCTATGCTCGGGTTTAGTGGTTTTTCATGCGGAGGAATGTGAATGGTCAAGATGGAATTTGTCCCTCACATTCGTAGAGAGATATTACTGGGCCCCTCGATGAGTGAGTCTGAGAAATGTATGGCCATACTGGAATGGAAGGGTAGTTCCATTTCTATATTCAGACTACTCAGGGATCGAGAAAGTAATGGTCAGGAATAGGAGGATGACGTTCTCCATGCCTCATCCTTGACCGAAATATCATGTGACAAAAGGGACGTGATATGGTTGTATGAAAGGTTACATCGTTTATCGATCCTCATATGTTTTGGGTAGTCGTAATGCCTTGCTAGAGACCGCTTACGACTTGTGGGTCAGTATAGTAACTGGGCCACTGCCAACTTCATATGGGCCTACAGGGTCGCCCACAAAACAGCCCAATGCGAGCTATGATGTCCAGATTCATTGAATCTAAGAGATGTCTAGATTCAATGAATAATCTAGGGTGGATATATATTTTATATATATATAAATTAGTTTATATATATATTATATATATAATATAAGAGATATTTGTAAGATTTAATTTATAAGGATAAATTAAATCTCTATCAATTTTGAATTTGAATTTAAATGGATATGATCTATTTGAATTTGAAATTCAAATTGATAAGATATCTCAAATTTGATTTATGAGAATAAATCAAATATAATTATGTCTTATCTTTATTTTAAATTAAATAAATAGGTGAATTAAATCTGTGGGACGGATTTAATATAAACCATATTTATTTAATCAGTTTCTTATTAAATTATGCAATATATGATATTGTATTAATTCAGAATTAATATAAGATTAATTCTGAAGCCCGGCCCTATTAGAAGCCCGATAGCTTCCTATATATTTGACATTAGGAGCTAGGGTTCTACACACAATAGATCTCCACACACACATTCAGACACACAATAGATCTCCACACACACATTCAGACACACAATAGATCTCCACACACACATTCAGACGTGAGAAGAGGGGCAGGGAGAGTGCAAAAGGTTTGCATATAAGAAACTGCCGAGATAGAGATGGTGAGGACGGAATCTCTAGAAAGCCCTAGAGGGACAAGAGGCGCTAGCACGTCGTTCGCGATTGGAACGCTGTTCGTGTGGATACCGGTAGAGGAAGCCGATCTGAGCTGTCGACTTCTACGATACGACCAGACACGAAGCAAGGTCGCGACCAGAACACGCTGAGGTCGCGACCATACGGGCATCTGAACGTCAGAAATCCGAAAAGAAGAGGCAGGTCGCGACTTGAAGCTGACGAGGTCGCGACTACAAACTCCAGAGACGTCAGGTCGCGACGAGAAGCAGAGGAGGTCGCGACTAAAATGTTCCAGAGGCGAAGAGTCGCGACTAGTGGACACTGAGGTCGCGACCAAAGCTTGAAACCGAAGGTAACACTTCTTTCTCCTTGACTTAAACACATTCGGTAGATCTTGGCTGGGAATGGAAAAAATTTTTAAAGTTAATTTCCGCTACGTGTCTTCCAATTCCCTTCATACAGCATGGAAAATACTCAAAAGTAAGGGATATTAATTTATCATTCAACTGTGTCATAAATGAACACATTCTGCTATCATTTACCATGTGATTAAATATATCTTTTTAATTAGAAGAGACGAGCCACAATTCGGCTGAGATAGAAAGGAGAAGAACAAGAAATCGGTCACCATTTATGACTCGTACCTTACATTGGCCCCTCTTTTAAGATTATCGATTTCACATTACATCTAACAACTTTTAACCAAAATAACCAATTGATCGTAATCCAAAGTTCAGGGCTAACGAGAGCCCTTGTAAAAATTTAGCCTAATTCGACACTAACGCTGTTATTGTTGTTGGATCCACAAAGAGGATATTCTGTTGGGCATCTTGCGCTTAGGAGTTAGACCACACCTGACAATGACTTGATAAAGCACACATAGCAATAATTTCATTTAATTACATTTAAAAAAAAAACCGCACACCCTGTGCGGCCAATTAAGAAAATAACTTCATAAGGAAGCTACTCCTAATTAACCACATTATTTATTACTTATAGATATTAAATACTACGGTTGGTCCGGACAAGACTTGTAAACAATTCTAACGTACTCTAATCATAGGCAGTAGAATACATTTCTCAGATTAAGTTTTTTATTTTAGCTGATTTGAGGTGTTAATCTGTCTCAAATTTCATGTGACGTGTAAGCCTTCTTATATTTATTTTAATATAGTTGCGGCACTAGTGTTTTCAACAGTGGAATATAATTATTTTTCCCAATGAATAGATTATCCTATTATTTGCAGTCGTAAGAACTTAAAAGAAACGTGACAAATATAATCTCAATAGATTTAAAGAATAGCTGGGGAAGCTTTGCATTAGTCATACATTTAGAATGGGGGCTAAGGTCCATGGTGAAATATTATTAGAGCATACGAGTGAGGGACGATGAGGCCATTGAAGAATACGGTGCCTATAATTATTCTAGATGCTCTCCAGTTTCTTGCGTCATACTTAACCATGACTATCTTGAAAATTTAAAAAACAAAGCCGTCAAATCAAAATTTAGGAGCAAAACTGGGCCACCCCACCAACACGAGGCATTGATATTTTTAGTTGGAGAGAGTTAGCCCTCCTCTTTTTAAAAGTCGTTTCTTTATGGTGTGCCCACTTTCAATATATCTTGGAATATATGATTTATATAAAGGGAAACTTTTTTTTTTATAAAATAGTTAGGTTCATTTATAATTTAAGAGTAGGATAGAGTCTCTCTTTCTCTTAGGTGATATTAATATCATGCAGGGCAAACTATCAATTATATTCTAAATAGTCATACGTCTTATTCTTTCAGTAGTTAAACTCACAAACGATGAAAGAAACTTCCCCGAAAACCACAGGTTAGGTAAAAGCCCTTTCGAAGATATGTAATTGGGCCCGTCTCTTTTTTTATGATTGTAATAGCACCAGATAAAAGAAGGTGACACGGATAATTCCAACCCCAACCCAAGTGGCTCATCGGCTTATCCAATTGATTCTATGAGGCATGTCATTGCACTCTTGATGCCTTGTTTTTATTCAAATTTGCAATGTCATAGCGGTTGCTATGCCCCTCTAAATCATAATTTAATATCCTCAATGCAACAAATGCACCACCGTGAGGATTAGGTTAATCTGAATCTTTGGCATACAAATCCTATTGGGTTAAAATATAAATTTATTGTGAAAATTTTTATTTAAGAAAAATACTGCCTCAGGAATTTCTTAGGTTTAAGGCTACCCTAAAAGTTTCAAAACCTAACAATATTGCCCTACACTGTTAAAAAATTTACATTGACTGTTAAAAGATTGCTATTGACCGTTGACATCTTTAACGATAAATAATAACATTACTCAATTTCAACAGTCTTAAGATAAATAAATAATAAATCTTATTACATCCAAAACTATAAATTCTTAATCAACATACATAACATTAGACCACAATCATTCAATTTAATACAAATATCGATTAAAATTAAAATATACCTAGATATTCATTCGTTATTCTTTGCATTCCAAACTTATGTGTAAAACTCATTTTTATTCGTATTCCTTTTTTTTCAAATAATTAAAGCATACCAGCCGGGCTTGTTTGCGGACTTTTGAAGACGCCCGCTTCCTAAAGGGCGACGTTTGCCACAGCCCACAGCTATCCCTCTTATTTAACAAACTCTGACTTTCTTTCCGGAAAGAAAAAGGTGGTATCGGTATACCAGAAAAAGAGAAAAAAAGAAGTGGCATCGGTCATTTTCACACCTTTCCGATTGTCGTTTTTCTAGCGGAAGTGACGTGACCCCAACAAATCCATTTCCGAAATCCATTAGCAAATCCATTATCGTGGGGCCTACGACCCCCTCCATGCCCCCCCTTCCTAGTCACTTTATTAATTATCACATATACAAATTATTTGATGAGTTATTAATTAATTTTTTTGATATATTATTTCTATTACAATTTACTAAACAAGATTTAAATCCTAATGCAATATTTCTTCTATTCTTAAATAGAGGTGAAGTAGATTTTTTTCCAAACAAAGTTAAGGAGTCAAGCAAAAGTTATTTATAACTAGTATAGGACGGGGTATCATACAATTGCTCAACAACAGATTCTCAGAATTTATCGTCGGACCCTTGACTCGTACGCAATAATCGCATCTCAAACTATTTAAGAACAGACCATATTTGCATTCAAAAAAATTGAGCTGATGGACATCAATTTTCTGCATCTGCACGAATACCGATAAAGCATTCAACTGAAGATAAACGAGATCTCAGCACTATTCTTACAATTTGTAAAAATCAGGAACCTAGTAATTACCAGTACAACGCTAAGACGGCTGTATTGAAGCCTTCATCTAACAATCTATGGTTTGAATTACTGCTGCCTCAAACTTCTCATACCTGTCAAAAGGGTAGGAAATTGAGATAACATATCAACAATAATGGGGAGGTAAAACATTAGAAAATTTCAGGACATAAAAAATACCCACACGTAAATCACATTCAGTGAACAGCAGAATGACACCATATCTCTGAATCGCAACATTCTGTACGAGAAACAAGAGGGATAGCATGAAATCCGTGGCCCTTGTAAAATTTGCCACCTTTTTGAGTATCTGTATTGAGCTATGTATACTTTTTTCAACTAGACTAGCAACCCAAAATAAAGGCATGCACTTCAGCCCAACTGGAGACCGTGTAAAGAACGCCTGACAAACCCTTCCAAATGGAAGAGCTTTCGTTAGTGTATTCCTTCTGCTTCTCAACCAAGCCAGGGAACAATGGGACAAATGAAATACCAAACTGTGTCCCTACCCTCCTAAGGCTAGAACTCGAACCAATCACAATTCCAATATCTGCTTCAAGTAGACATAGCAAATCACCCACTGAGTCCCCAATGTAAACAGTCAAATTCTTCCTGTCATCATTGAAGTTGTTCAACATATCGCGGAAAGCTTGGACCTTCTCAACGGGAGATTCCACCTTCTTAACAATTTCCCCAGTGGATACAGATCCCTCAAAAGCGAACTCATTAGCATGCACATTCAGCTCATTTAAGCCAGCTGCACCATTTTTTTGTTTTGGGGGGGGGGGGACTATTAGCAAGAAAATAGGAAAACTATGATATAATGTATTACTAACTTTAGGCATTTTTTTCAATAAAAAGTATTCTGAAGATTGAAAAAACAATCTAGCATGAAATCGTATAATCACTCGAGTCCAAGGGAATCAATATACAATATTAACATCAGAGAAGAAATTAGAGCTTAGTAAGGGATATACCTGACAAGAAAGCAGACTTAATTAGCTCATCACACCAGCAGTATGAAAGTATATGCACATTTGCATTCAAGTTTTCATTCTTTACAATTCTCTGAAAGAAATTAATGCAACCACCTTGAAGAATCAGACGCTCCCCAGCCCGTTTTATATCTTCAAGGTTTAAACCCTTGAGTACTCCTGACTCAATAACCCTATCATTTGCCCTTTTCTCAAACTTTGAGAGTTGCTCCAGTGCTACAGACAGTTTTTGGAAATCAAAATTCTCCACTGCCAAATCACATGAGGTCAAAGTCAGAACTAAGTCAAATGCCTGAGAACAGAATGTAGATTGTTCCTAAGTCCAAATATCTTAAAGAAAACATTGAATATTATCATACATCTCTCAGCAGGCATAACGTTTTCTATACATTGCTCATACTCCTCTGTATACTCCTGGGAGAGTTCCATCCACGTATTCTTGAGATCAACTGATGACATCCGAACAGTTTGATCGTTGGATAGATTCTGATCAGATTTTGGTGCTGTCACAATTGCAATTTCTGCCAAGATGGCAGATGAATCAACAACGGTGCATGTCAAATCAAAATCAGAAAACACCATGAGACGATCTCTTTCAGGGTTATGTTCTCTAGTCAAGGGTACTACAGTTGGTTGAAATAGTGGTTGAGCAGAGAAGAAGTCTATTTCAAGCATCATTGCTTGGTAATATAGCTTTTCAATGACATCAAGCTCCTCGCCTGTCAAAGGGACACTTAATTTCTCAAGCAAGTCTTCTGTTTGTAAAGCAGAGGCCTAAATTAAAAAAAAAAAAAAAGAATAAATGAGTGTTGGAGCCAGGGAAGACCATGAATTAAGTGTATATTCCACCAATATTCACCACAAGAGTACTATAAAGGCAACATAAGAGGTTATGTCGTCAATTTGACAAACCTGGAAACCTTCAGAAGAGTAGTTGTCGATCCACTTCTGGTAAGGGTGAGGATCCTTGTTGTCTAGAAGTTCCTGAAACTGCTTGCCCAGAAATGCATAGAGGCTCATGCAAGGAGTCATGGCACCCAAAGTATAAGCAGCAATCTTGGTTTTCTCAAAAGGTGTTGCCAGTTTACCGGGACCTTTTACCGCATCCACCTTCCCAGAGGCTGTAGCCAACAGGAAGTCTGTATACTTGACAGTTGCAGAGTTAATGTTCTCTTTGGCAAGGTCTAATCCCCATTCCTACACATCATTTCAAAATACCACACCAAAATAATAGAGATTGAATGGTTGAAAAAGACTACAAACATGTCTAAACTATCCATAAAGTTACCATGACTATGAGACATGTTTCATGCATTTCAAGATTGGAATAATTAGTTTACTCTCTGAAAATAGGTATACTCTGTACTGTACTATTGCTAACAAATAACAATGATCAACTTGGAATTTGCGAGGAAAGCAATTCTAAATTTTCCTCCTTCAAAATACTTCCTAAGTTCTCATTCTCATGTTCCATTTGACTGGATGTACCTTTGCTCCTAAGGTCATATTCCAAGTATACACACAAGTTGATTATTACGATTGCACAGCGTGCAAGTTTTAAAGAGATCAAGTTGCAGATGATTTTCTCCTTTACCCTCAGCATTCAGTCCCTAAAATATAATTTTGAAACCAATATTCAATAGATCACGCAAGAAAAATAGTCATGCATAATATATTGACCCACCAACACTAGAAAATTATTTCCATAAACAAAAAATTCAGTAAGAAAATTCTAGAAAAAGATGGGGCAGCAATAAAATAAAGTATTATATCACAAAATAATATATCCACAAAAACCATTCCCAATCAAATATACTACTAGTTCCGTATAGATAAATGAGAACTACATAATTCAAGTTATTTACTCAAATTATTATGAGTAAATGTAACTCTGTATGAATACAAACCCTGCTCTAGTTCAAGTCCATTTTCTTGGAAAAGGCATCTCACCTGCACAAGTGAATTATGCATCTTTAGCTCCTCTAAAACTGACTTCCTCAACTCAGAAATTCCAAGCTTCGCATCATCATCATCATCAGCACACTCCTCAGCCAACTCGTACCTGTCAAATCAATAAAAGGAGAAAATTTCAAACAACGACAAGACTTTATATGACCTTATAGTTATTAACAAAGAAAAGGACATGAGACTGACAAGGCTGAAACTATGAAACACCGATACTTTAAAACAGAGTCATATCATATATTTTAGATATACAATGCACATTTTAAATACAACACAACACTCCAAACTCCATATAAACAGCAATAAATCATGTTTCTTGCAGTGTATACATAATACCTTTTTTGTTATATGAAATAAATAATGCTTTAATAGCACCCGGCAATAACTTAATGAGCCCTTGCTACAACTTACCAGAAGTAAAAGATTTTTAAGACTAGTATCTTTTCATGAGCTGTTACAAAATCTGGAATCATAAACAATTATCTTCCGCTTCTCAAACATCAACCGGGAGAAATAGCAAATTTAGCAATATAATTTCAGTCCAGAAAACGAGTTTTAGCATTTAACTGAATGAATATGTTACTCAGTAACGGCTAATCTTGAACGTCTACTAAAGAAGGTTATTCTGGAAATGCCAATTTTGAGAGGACGAAAATATATGTAATACACTGTTGTTTACGGTATACCAATTCAAGAACCAAGCACGGCGATGGGAAAAAGAATGAAAGAGAGATATTCAAGGACTATCTTGCGTAATTAATCAGTTGCTTACGAGTTAAGATTACGAATATTATTATAAGGAAACTTTTCGTCTTTCAGTTTCGTTTTATAACTCCTCGTAAACAAGAATATATTATCATTTTTCACATTAACCAAGAAAGAAAAGGCAGGGTTAAATAAAAGAAACTGAAAAGGAAGAAAAAGGAAAAGATAGAAACAGAATCTCACGCTTGAGCAAAGGCCCGAAGAAAATGGACATCCTGAGAGATGTAATGACGGAAGGATTCAATCTTCAAATTCCCAGAGGCCAAGCACACAGCAAATGGAGTGTACAAGGCAAAAATGGTCTCTCGATTGAACTTGTTCCAAAAGCGCATGGCAAGTCCCGCCTCGGTGTGGCCGGACGACATAGATGACTTAGGCAGCATCGCCATTGGGATTGACGATTTCGGAGAAGAGTCAACAAGGCAGGATCTGAGAGAATACGGCGGAACAACTCGAAATGAGTTGGAAGAAATGAAATGGAAGGGATTGAGAGGGCCTTTGATTGGGTTTAAGGCGAAGCGTATGAGCATCTAATACAGCGAGAGAGAAAGAGAGAGACGGCGGTGACTGTGTGTTTCGCACTCGCTGAGAGAGGAGAGAGAAGCGAGGGGAGAGAGAGAGTTGGCAGTTGGGTCGCTTGGTGTGTTAAAACGGAGGGAAGTTTTTATCTGGTTAGTGGAGAACCGGGCGAATGCATTTTATTTTCTTCTATGCCGTCATGGGCCGCACCTACAAGTCTCATCTTTATCGATCGGCCTATATAAAGCCCAATAAATTGGGCCTCCAGGGACATGATTATTTGTGCATTATGTCTTTAAACAAAAAAAAAAAAAAATACCAACGGGGGTTGGTCCGAGTGGTAAGCGGCTCGGTATCGCTTAAGCGAGGTCTCGAGTTCGAGCCTTGGCGAATGCAGAAAATCCCCGTTGGGAGACTCACCCACCATAGCCAGGTGCGCGACGCGGGTCGGATCCGGATGTAGTCGGGGCAAAGCTCCGGTGAACCGAGTGGGCAACAAAAAAAAAAATATCAACAGAGATTAGTCCGAGTGATAAGCGGTTCGGTATCGCTTAAGTGAGGTCTCGAGTTTAAGCTTTGGCATATGCAGAAAAATTCCCGTTAGGAGACTCACCCACTATAGCTAGGTGCGCGTCGGATCCGGATGTAGTTAGAACAAAGCTATGGTGAACCGGGTAGGTAACAAAAAAAAATAGAAAACTCAATAATTGATCTTGAAAAAAGTTTATGAAAAACTCAATAAATTGGGCCTCCAGGGAATTGATTCTTTGTGCATTAAGTCTTTATTAAAGATGGTTTTGAATATAATTTTGTCCAGCTGATTATGGCTTGTGTTTTTTCAGTTTCTTATAATGTAGTATGGAATGGTATGGAGACAAAATATTTTTATCTTACAAGAGGTCTTCGTCAGGGAAATCCAATTTCACCCTTTCTATTTGTGTTATGCATGGATAAATTATATCATATTATTAGTGATGCTGTGATTGATGGTATTTGGAGACCAATTCTTATTTCTTTATGAGAATCTTCTATTTCTCACCTTATGTTTGCTAATGACTTACTCCTGTTTGGGGGTAGCTATGAATCAACAAACAAAATGTATGATGGAAGTCCTTGATAAATTCTGTAAGGCATCAGGTGCTAAGATCAGTAAGAATAAGTCATCCATCCACTTTTCTCCTAGGGTGAGCCATGCAGTTAGAATAAGTATTAAAGACATCACTGGAATGAGTATATCTTCTGATATTGGGAAGTATATGGGTTTTTCTATTATTGGAAGGATGAACTCATCACAAACCTTTTAGTATATCATTGATAGAGTTAAACTCAAGTTGGCTTCTTAGAAGGAACATGCACTCTCAATGGCTGGGTGCAGAGGAATTTTAAGAGTCACTTGCCATATACTTATCATCCAATAGGTTGGGAACAGTTAATCAAGCCAAAATAGTACGAGGGACTTGGCTTTATAAGGTTAACCTCACTCAATTGTGCTTGTGGTGCAAAAATTGTTTGGATTTTACTGTCTAGATCTAAAGGGGTAGTAGGCTGAGGTCTTAATGCATAAGTATATATTAAGAAATGAAGAAAACTTGCTTCTTGCTCAAAAGGGGATTCTGAATTATGGAAGTTTGTGTCACAACAACAACAGGAGATTGCCAAAGGAATGAAATAGAACATCAGAGATGGTCTTATGGGAAAATTTCCACTGATTTCTAGTTATTTCCTGATAAGAAAATATAGGAGTTTTGTGTTAGAGCTATCGCAAGAGATGAAGAAGTAAGCACTGTAGCTGATTGGGGTGAGGTATGGGACTTGGGACTTTCAAAGATTACGAAGCATAGTTACTATTTCAACATTTACTCTCAACTTTGCCTCCTGTGATGCATGCTGATTCTGATATTATGACTTGGAGTGCTACTTTAACTGGGTTGTTCTCCATTAAAGGTGATTACTCCTTAATAGAAGAGAATGAAGAAGACAATTATAAACCCTTATATAAAGACATATGGAAATGGCCGGGGCTAAGCGAATTAGAGTATTTATGTGAATAACCTTCAACAATAGGCTTCCCACCAATATCTAGAGGAGTAAATGGTCATCAGTCTCCTTCTTGCCTAAGTTGCATTGATGAGGATGATGATATTTTGCATATATTGAGAGATTGTGCCTATGCTAAAATACTATGGGAAACTATCATTCAGCTAAGGTACACATCCTCTTTCTTTGTTGCTTCTCTAAAGAATTTGTTTGCATTTAATCTTAAGAGAGATCTGGGTAAAGTTGAAGGTAAATGGAATATTATTTTGAGAGTTACAATTTAGAAGCTTTGATTTTGGAGGAATGCGATAGTTTTTAACTGTAGTGAAGGAAAAACTTTGAAACTATAATACGTTGTCTTACAAATTTTGACATTTTATGCTCACCCTACTCACATAAATGCTTACTTAAACATCATCTTATGGAAACTTAAAATAGATGCCCCCACCAGAAGGATAGTATAAACTAAATGTTGATGGTGCCATGTCAAAAACCTGTCGTATTGCTGGTTGTAGAGGAATAATAAAGGATTATACAGGTAATTGGTTGATAGGTTTACACATTTCATTGGATCGTGTAATGCTTATGACTCTGAACAATGGGCTATCTTGAAAAGGCTTTTACTCGCATGGGATCATGGCTACAGAAAGATTATTCTTGAGTCAGATTCAATGCTCCTTATTGATATGTTGGAAAGAGAGATTAATACTCAGATTGACAACCTACTTTTCCTACAGATTAAGTAATTGATTAGTAGGTCATGGGAGATACAGTTGAAATATATTCTAAGGGAGAAGAACAATATGGCAGATACACTAATAAAATAGGGTCTCTTTAAATCTTTAATACATACTACATGTTCGTTATATTTGAAGTAACTATTTGATTTTGATTGTTTAGGATTAATTTCTTAATTAGTGTAACTAATCTGTATTGGGCAATAGCCCTCACTCCTTATAAAAAGAAAAAAAGAAAACTCCATCAATGTTGTACAAAAAAAAAACTCAATCAATATTTAAATTATTATTGATATATATACTTATATTTAATATTGGAGAGAGTATCTTAAATATAATTATTTTTTATAAAAAAATATCTATGTTTAGTAAAATAAATCTAATCTGAATCTTCTAAAAAAATGTATTCAAATTTTAATATTTTTTTAATATGAAGGATTTAAACCTAAAAGTTAAATTTCTTTTCAC
The DNA here is from genome assembly GCA_037074615.1 of Leucaena leucocephala. Lineage (NCBI taxonomy): Eukaryota > Viridiplantae > Streptophyta > Magnoliopsida > Fabales > Fabaceae > Leucaena > Leucaena leucocephala. The sequence goes on from JAYWLJ010000075.1 coordinate 505,532, forward strand.
TCTGATCATCTCGATTGATATTCGAGAAATAATAAACAAAAGTTATACAAAATATAATGCGATGAAAGAGAAAAATCTTTGTGAAGGAGGTCACAAATGGTAGATTTGTCCCGTGAACAACACGTAGCTTCTGGTAAATTATTAATTATTAATGGCATATTTTATATTAATTAATATTCACATGTTTATGCCTAGATTTATCTACATACTAGTTTTTCTAATCTATACTACTAATAAACACGCTAATTAATTAATATAATGATATTTTTTTTCAGATGAGAAATAAAATAAAACTCTTTGCCCTAGCCTACGACCAGGGTCGCAACTCGCAAAGAAGCAAACTGTGTTGGGATCAGGCGACGAGAGAATTGCCAAAGCCGCGGACTGCGATGGAACTAAGCAGCCCTTCTAAATTTGCTTGATTCTTCACTGATTCGCCTCATTTTCACTCTTTTGTTCCGAGGTTTGAAATTTGAAGTGTCTTACATCTCCCCCTTGCTTCTACCTTTGATTCTGGTTGTTTGATCCTTTTCTTTTCTTATATATTTTCTTTTTTCCCCTTTTGGTGGCATACACATGTTGGCAACTGCATGATTTTCTCCTTGTCTGCTTCGCTGTCAAGAAATAGCAAGAAGAGAAAATTCTCATCTTTAAATAAATCAACCAACTTTAAAATTTTGTCCGTTGATTAATACGTCCAACTTCCCCGGTTGAAATTGGATGATCAGTTCCTAATACTTTCCGCTCCATTACATGTCTTAAAAAAATAACTCATTCAAACGATGGAATTAGTTGGATTTTCGAGAAGCATTAGATCATAATTATTCATATTATAGATTTTTATTCCCATTCTTTCTCCCGAATCAAAACAACAATTGGGGCTTCAAGTGAAAACCATCTTGTGTTAAAGACCTGACGTAGTGATTGTAACTTATCGTTAAACTGATCCTGACATCAGATGTGCGTTTAACCCCCTACATTTGAATCTAGACCGGTGATGAGCCTTAGCTTACAGTTATTTTCATCAATAGAGGAGTTTGAGTAATCATTTACCAGTCCTGATATTTCTTTACTTTGTTTCAGTTCTCTGAAGGTGTAGTGAGTTTTAACTATTAAGCACGTGCTTTACCAGTTCATATCCCGGATGGACATCAATAAGAGGGTGACCTGTAATAGTGTTCATGCTGTGCTAAACTGTGATGACATACTGCAAGATATCTTACTACGACTACCCCCTTTATCTATTTGCAAACTCATCATCACATCCAAGAGATGGCTGCGAGTGATATGCAGCTCTTCATTCTATCGTTGCTATGTGAATAGATGGGGACAAAAGTTTAGACTTTGGGGTTTCTTTGTATGTAACTTTTTATATCTAGGAAGACCCCGTGATGGCTACCAACGCCCCACTTGGGAACCTGCATTGCCATTTTTGTCCACTTGTAAAGAGGGCGACGATCTAAAGTCTTCTGGGGCTCTCAAAAAACTTGGCTACTTTATAGATTGTTCCAATGGCATTCTTCTTTGCGGTCGTCATCCAAAGACTTATTATGTGTACAATTTCAAGAACAAGCAACAATACGACCTCCCAGAACCTCAGCAGTTCTACAAAATGTTGTGCATGGCTTTCATTGTTGAGGAACATCTTGATGATTCCATTTGCTACAAGGTGATTAGAGCTAAATGCGAGTGCAAACTTAAGGTGCGCAAAACGGTTTCTATTGAGACTTTCTCTTCAAAAACTGGAACTTGGAAGCAGACTACTCTAACATGCTCTACAACTTTTGCACTGCGCCCAAGGACAGTAGCTATGGTGGTCAAGGGAGTTGTCCACTGGTTTGCAATGTGGGGAAACCTTGCTATTTATGATCCACGTTTTGGAGACAGGTGGATAGCTATAGTAAAACTGCCAGCAGGTGGGCTATCACATGAGCATGAGGAGTCAGTTCTTGGGGAGTCATCTGATGGGCTGTTACAGTATGGTCAGAGCAGTAACTTGGGTGTGGAGATATGGGTTCTTGAGGATGAAGAAGAAGCTAACTCATCCATTTCCAGAAACCGTGCACATGTAAGGAAGAAGTGGATTTTGAGGTGGAAATTAAATTTTAAAGTAATGTGGAAGCAAAACCCAACTCTCAGCATGCAATGTAAAGAATCTCAGATACTATCATTCCTTCCTCAGAATTCTCAGTCTATCTTCATTAGATCGGGGTGGAACATTTTTCAATGTGATCTGGAGACCAAAGAGTTGGAAATAATTTATTATCAGGGTCGTGGGGCTGCCATTTCGTGGGAGTCAAGTAAAGTTGTTCCTTACTTTCTACCAGCTTGGCCATTGGCTTCTGTGTCATAACAGAAATCATAACACGACGCTGGATATGATTTCTGTTGAATTAAGTAGAAAATTTACGGTCCTTGATGTATTTAAGTTGTATGTAGAGGGGATGATATTTCAGTTCTAAACTTCCCTCCACTGTAGGACCTTCATTTTCTTATGGTTCCGACTTCCAAGCCATTTGAGCTATCCTGCGTTATCTGGGTTAAAGCAAGGAAAACATATATCTCTTGTACTGGTATGTTAGAAGGGATGATGAATGTAGAAATCTCTTCTATTTTTAAAATTTTATTTTTAATTTTTTCTTAAAAGTATCAAATTTATATTTTAATATATACGTAATTAAAATATAAAATATAAGTTTAATGTATATATGTTTATGTATGTATCATAAAACTTATATCTTTCTCAGTCATTATACATTTAAACTTATTTAAACTTACTTTTTAGTTATATCATCTAATTAAGTTTCAGTTTTGTTAAACTGATTTTTTTAAAAAAGATTATAAAACATAAATCACAATACAAACTTTAATACCCGTTTTGCAAACTATAGTTTATGGAAATTTCAGTTTTGCTAGCATTGATCCAAGCAAACTCTAAAAATCAGAGTTTCAACCACCACTTCTATCCTTCAAACGGGTTCTCAGACTCAGTATCTTGTAGTCCAGAAAACCTGTTTTTCATGCATATTTGTTACAAACAGAATAAAACAACAAACTTTGCTGCCGATGCAAATATGCTTGCATTTTGATATTGATATTGATTATTTAAATAAAACAGTAAAAGAATTATCCTGTTCTGTTGCTTCTAAAACAATGTGCTGAAAAGCCAAACTGAAGACGGCTTTGTGCTTTACAGTCGCGCACCCATAATACAAATGCTAGTTGTACAACTATGGAAGAAGATCAGCATTGCATGGTCGCTGTTGGAAGTGATGAAATAAATATATGATGTTAGGTCCGTTGACTTGTTTCTGATGCATCCCAATTCAACAATTCGGCATTCCGTGATAACAATTATCATCAATTCCGACAAGGCCGTCAATCTGGGCTTGGCAACAAGAAACTAAACCCGGAGTTCTCACGAATAAGTGGTGGGGCCTCAACATCGGATATATCTATTTGTTCCATCGACTTTGACAGATCATCCACAGAAAACGGGATGCTGTAAAGCAAATAATTCCAAACTGTTAATACCAACCACAGTTTCTCCATATGGATTACAACAAGATATTTCACTTACCTTGAATCATCATCCAGCAGGAAAGAACTACTAACGGCGTTATTTGAATCTTCGGTCATCAACACTCTCATATTGGAAATGACCTAGATGAAAACATCGATAAGGCAAACATTAAACATGGTTTTTCTGCACGCTTTCTTCCTGAAGCTATCATATATGCTGCTGTTCAGGAAAGGATAACTCCAAGCCTATATTTGAATAAAGGTTTTCTGAAGAAACTTACATCAGGTGCCACACTATGTGTGCCATACTTGTCATCCCAGTACATTGTGCTAATCCGATATAACTGCTGGATGCTGAGGACCTGTAAATAGCGCAATAAGGTTGGAAATTCTTCAGATAACTGTATCCTCCTCCTCTATAGCAAGTAAAATTCCCTTCACTTACCGGGCACAGGTCATGGCTTATTTCATCCAGTGTTTTCTTAGGTTTCTGGTGTATGACCTGAACAAAGGGCAGAAAAAAAAGATGAGTTTGCTATATTTGCTATCTTAGCACCAGAACAAGTGCTATACAGGTAGGAAGATACCAGAAATCCAATCGCCTGTCTGATATGTTTCAGCTCATCCCACGCTGAACCAGCATACTGCATCGTTTTTGGGAGAGGGAAAATGGGAGGTTAGCAGTTGTACCTTATCAACAACACTGTACAGGATAAGAGCAGGGAAAGAAATTAAGGCACCTCGTCTGTCGCCTTATAACACCAATGCTCCAATTCAGCCAAACCAGCTTTGACATATTCACCATTACTAAATGAGCAGCATTCCCTTCTTAAAAGGAGACTGCAACAAGAAATAAAATGTGTAATGATAAAATTATTTTGCAGAACAGATAACAATACCAAAAAAACATGGAATAGAAAAATACTAACCTGTTGAATAGTTGAACATTGATGAAAGAAAAAATTTGAGTGAACACCTTGCGAACTAAAAATGGGGGAACCTGTCAAAATGAAGCAGAAAAAGTTCGACATAAGTTTAAACCCCCTTTATTCTATGTTTAAAATCTGAAATGGAGAATATTTGTGTTAATTTAGAACTTGAATGCAATATTAAAGAGGCTCGTGTAATTAAGAATCATAAGGGTCAGGGAAAAAATGCATGATGATCAATGCCCATAATACAAAGATAGAAGAATGATGTCAAATGAGATTCCACTAACATGATTTGCTTTCAAAGTATTCAAAAAGCTCCCAAGGCTCTTAACTATCCCCTGCCAGTGAGCAATCAAAGCTCGCTGAGCTTCAGTATTTGCAACTGTAAGCGATCCCTTAACCAAGCTTGCTCTGGATGTTCTTGGTGCCTGTCTCATCACAATTAAACAATTACGTTTCAAATCCCAAAATTTCATAGAAGGACGGCAAATGAAGTTAACAATGATCTTTGAAAACAAAGAGATAGTTACCTACCTGGATGCACAAACCTAGCAGGGGAGAAATTTCTTTCTTTAGATTATCCCGAATCATTCCATATATTTTTTCTACATACGCAGTAAGCTGCTGTTTGAAAAGCAAAGCTGGGTACTTAGCTTCAACTTGTCGCAATGTATCTACTCCACCGCTTACGCTACCATTGATTAAGGCGAGATTAACTCCTGCAGGGCTTCCACGGAAACTCTGAAGCAAGAAGAAGAATTATCTGAAGAGTGAAAGCTTCTCTACATGCATTACTCTGTTCAAATAAGAACATTATATTTACCTGTGTCATTCTCCCAAATAGGGTTGCAGATGAAGAACGACGGCGTTGTGGGGCCATTCCAGCAGCACCACTTGCCTTAAGTGTGCGCTGGAGTAACAATAGAAGTGTGGATGCATTGGATAACCAATAAGCCAAGGTATCATTGTTGTCCTGGGTCTGAAGTCCAAATAAATATTTGAGTTAGAAAGTTAGAGACGTCAAGAGTAATAAAGAGAGCACGGAATGCTAGAGTTTTGGCTTTTACACCTCAATTGCATTGCCAATAGTTTGAATGATACGATCAAAAACGCTGGTGCGCTCTACTTCAAATGATCTCCAATGTAAGAGACATTTGTATATGATACATGCAGCAACAGGTCTGTTCCCGGCAAAGCCTACATGTTGCGCAATACATCTGATGAGCAACTCTTGATTTTCCTGCTGTTTCTCATTTAGTGACTTTTGTGGTTTATCATCTACTTCAGCATGTTCCCTCTGGTTAATTGATGAGCTATGAAGATCCTGATTATTTTATCAAGTGGCAAAAATGAGAGTCAGATCCATGTATTGTCCCGCCCAAATATACGGTGATACAAAAAAGTTACACACCAAGGGTATCTTCGCTTCTCCGATTATATGACCACTTTCAGCACCTCTCTGACATGAGGTAAAAAAACATATTAAACTAACACCAAGCTTTCTATTATTCTCATTTACATAAAAACGTTCTAAGGAATACCTGTATAATAGATCTAGAGCGTCCTGAAAGAAACTTATTTGGTGTCATGGATACAGCTTGCTGACGTAGTACCCGATTCTCTGATTCTAAATTAGTAGTTTTCTCTTCCAGCCTAATCAATCAATTATGAGATTTTAACCAATTATCTCAGCAAATTAATGAGTGGTTATGACACATTTTTAAAGATGAAATTAGGTATAAAAAAAGTTTACCAAAGTACTCCAGAAGAGAATAGTAAATCTTCCAAAAGTGGACTTTAGTGATGCAAGAAATTTGTAAAACCTCAAATAATAAATGGAAAAGCTCTAAACCAACATTTTGAAAGTTGATCTTTAATTAGCATGGAAAAACAATAACATCAAACACCTTTATTACCTGGTTAACGATTCCTGGAGTTGACGAACCTTTTTCTCTGTGTCCTCTAATTTTTTACTTTGTTCTTCACTAAAAGCTTGAGACTCATTGTATTTTCTTTCAAAATCTTCAGCTTTTTGTTTCTCTGACTCTAATGAAGTCTGTGTGAACATAAAGCCCAAGGTAACATCACTTAGATGATATGCTGCAAACAATAACTTTAGTTCATCACCATTAACTTGAGCGGAAATTATTAATTTTTGGATCCAGTCAAAGGATATTTAATTAGTCTACATACTGATTTGTAAACGTGCTACCAACTTTTGTTTGAACTTACTAGTCAAGGAAGCGTAAAAAGAGCAATGTTTTACTTAGAGGCTGATATGTGTAAACATGCTTCCAATATTTAAAGGAGCCATATATGCATAAAAAGACACATGCTTGAAAGTAAAGTTGCCTAACAGCACATGTGAGGTCTAGTTAAAATGAACTTTCTTACCTTCAGACTCTCAACTTCCCCCGTTAGTGACTCAATCTTGTGTGTGTCTTCCACTACAACTTGTGTTTCTTGAATAACAGGAGGTGCTTCTTCTACAACTTTCTTTGCATTCTCCCGCTCCTTGACAAGTAAAGCATTGGTTTCATCAATCTTGTTCTGCATCTCTTGTAATGAGTTCTGCAGTTTTGCTACTTCTTGTGCTTTGGCTTCTTCTAGGTTAGTCTGCACAAAATTTTGTAGCCTTTTTATTCAGAATTTATGATTACATACAATATCATAAAAACAAAATTTTCCAACATAATATCCATCCACAGAATATAGATGTTACCCTTAAACTTTTTTCTAATTGCAAGCGCCAAGTGAGTTCCTCCACTCGTTTTTCCAGCTTATCCTTTGCTTCTTTAAGCGCACCAGTTTCTCTTGCAGCCTAGAGCAAATAAAAGTGATTTTAACTTATAGGAGAGAGAGAAATTACATCAAGAAAATATAAAAATAATTAAAAAAATCACTCGAACGATAGAAACATGCCATTTTGAGTTTCCTAAGTTCTCTCCTGGCCAATCGCCCCCTCCATCTGCATTGTGCAACTATAGTACTTTTCTTGAGCCTCTTATAATATATAGTAGCCTTCCGGCATCGCCACCAAGCCTGCAATTTTTAAGAGAGAGTATTTATTTTTGAATATTGTAGGCTGATAATGGGCAGATCATGTCAATCATATAGTACAAAAAGACCTGAATAATGACTGCAGCTTTAGTCCGCTTCCTAAATCTGAACTGATTACGAGCACCCATTGTCCTTAAACCAGTTTGCAAGACAAGTACTGAAGCTTGGAGTCTTTTGTAGGCTTTCCTAGCTGCATATCCGCGCACATTTTTCTGAATTTTCTTTGCAGCGGCCTCCCTTCTCATGTTTTCATAATGTTTGCACGCCAGTCTTCCTACGGATCATATATCATGCATGTTGGTAAAATGTAGTAACAACAGACCGATTAAGCGATGGAGTATGTCCTACATCCTAATTGGAGAAGAATATGTTGTTAAACTTTTGCAGTATCTCACCTCTACATAGAGACTGCATGAATACAGTAGTTCTACGCAATGCAACATAATGATTACGAGCTTGATGGGTCCGTATGCGCCGTTGGATAATTTTGGCAGCCCGACCGAGTACTTGAGCCCTCTGTGCATCTAGTTCAGCCATCTGACCTGCTCTCAGGAATATCTTTGTTTTCCCAATCTACAACAATTCACAGTCAATCAAATGTATTTAGAGGCCTTGAAATATAGAGGCATGAATAAACTATGCAATACAATCATACTAGATTCATGTTCACATTTGTTTTTAACAGCTGCAAGAGGCAGTATAGCTTAATACTGCTTGCTGCATCCATAGATTTTAGCTGTTTAAACCAGCAGTGTTTCCTGTCGCATTCCATGACAAATATAATCATTTTGGTGCAACATTTTAAGTACCTGGTATCCTTTAAGACCCACTTTCTCCAGAATCTTTTGGCAAACAACCTTTTCATCAGAGCTGCTCAAAGAGGAAATAAATTTGTAGATTAGTGCTGTCTTGGCATGAAGCAAGTGATATGCTAAAAGTACTTACTTTCCATCCGCGACCTCTGGGGCAAGGATTCCAAATCTGTGAGCAAATTCAAAGAAAAGACGGCGAGTAGGGTAACCAGCGCAACTAATTCTGATTGCCTCTAGAACACCCTATAGGAACAAGTGTAAGAGATTACCAAAGGAAGGGGTTTGGGACAAAATTATGAAATAAAAGTTGGATATCAAGGCATACTTACACCACAGCGAAGTTGTTGCATAATGTTGACATTCTCAAATATTGCAGGCTTAAGGACATTGTTTGGTTTTATACATCTGACATAATGAGGTTCTGTCGAGTTCAATGTTTCCATTAGTTGCTGTAGTTGTAGCTGCACCATTCGGATCATGAAAACATAATTTCTTAGCTTCCAGATAGAAAAAGTGCATTACAATTCTTCAAGGTTGTGACATGAGCAACTTTGCAAAGCAAATATATTGTTATTTAAGGAAATGTTGCGTAGGTATACAAGGGAACAAGGAAATAGTGATACCTTAAAACGAGAAGCTATTGAAGAAAACTTCGATGATTTAGAAGACTCTTCAGGAAGAGGAGGAAAAAGACCTGCTACGAAAGGACATTTGGAAGCGCTCAACAAATCTTGATGTTCAGCAACCACGTAATCTTTATTTTTGTCTAAAAACTGGTCAGACTGGTATAGGACCTGTCAAATTTTATGAGTGTAAGAATCAGTAAGCAAAAATGTGTCATTTTTCAAGCATTTGATGCTATGATAATTAGTCATACCTCCCCAGCATAATGAGCTACGGTGAAGTCTGTTCGAGACAATTTCGGCTTTATAAAACGCTTGTGAGTCTTAAATGTTTGATAAAGCTTATTTGCAAATGTTTCATGTGTTGACTTGGGAAACATGCTGAAAGACAAAAAAAAAACAGAGAGAAATAAGAAAGAATGAAGGAGCAGATTCAATATGGCATCTAACTATGTGACAAGGACAATTAGACAAAAAGAATCAGATGAAAGCTAAACATGTTCCATCTTTCCATCCAAAGGTATAAGTCAAAAAAAAATTGAGCAAGATATGAGAGCACTACTTTGGAGGAAGAAATTCAGAGGACAAAAAACAGAAGGATGGAAAAGAACGTTGTTTTACCAAGCTTCATCAAGGAGAGCGACAATTCCTCCAGGTTTCTGCAAAAGAAGAGTTAGACATGAAAGACTGGTAAAAAATGGGGGAAAGAGAGGAAAAGCCAATTAAGGCAGACTGTAAAATAAGCCTACAAGCATAAAACTCGTGGAAAATAACTCAGAAGTAAACTTCTTGATTGTTCAGTTGTTCTCAAGAACCAATGCATTCCAAAAGCTAAAATTGTCAGAAGGTTCTTCAATGGTTTAATTAATATCTATAAAATATCCCTTCATGCACAAGCCCTTTGGTATAAACAAGAGGATGAAGCATAAGTCCCCGTATCCTGTACACTTTGCCCTGTTTCTCTTTTTTGTAAATGTAAGGTGGCAATGCTCCACATGTCCATGTCTAACATTCACAGAAAGCAATCAACAGATAGATTAATTTACAAAAATAGACTGCAGTATATCCTTAGAACAATAGATAAATTACACTAGACAGCATAAAAAGATCATCATTAGAATATTTGAAAGCGTGAATATCTCTAATTGTTCAGTCTCTGGACAAGTCAGTTGACCATTTTGTAAGTAATGACAAACTAATCAACCACACAAAAGAGAGAGGCGGGGAAAACCTTTTCGATAAGGTCTAAAACATCTTGATTATCAACAAATTCAATGTAGCTCCAGTCAATCTGCTCTTTTGTATATTCTTCTTGTTCCATTTTAAAGACGTGCTGCAAATCATCAGACTTGTCAAATGTGGAAATAAAATATACGCAAGAAACTGAAATGCTTAATGAGGTCTGAGATTTTGCCTGGTTGAAATGTTGCTGCAACTTCTCATTTGTGAAATTGATGCAGAACTGCTCAAAACTGCAGAGCATGATATGCTGAAATTAAGTTACAAAGGATTGAAAACAAGAAGAGGTTGTTTGTTGCAATACGTATTCTCATTTATACGTATTTGTTTGGCTACACTGTAGGTTACCTGTTAGTTTTAAAGCTTTCAAAACCATAGATATCAAGGACCCCAATCAAACATTTGGAATTTGGATCTTGTCCGATTGAATTATTAATCTTGTCCACCAACCTGTATAGTCCCATATAATTGCACTTAGCACCAAAACCATGTCTTGTACAATTATAAAGGACAGGAAATATGGAATTGTCCCAATTTAAAGCAGCTTACCAGTCAAATAGCCGAGAATAAATTGTTTTTGCCAAGCCATCTCTACTGATTAACGCACTTTGAGGGTCGAGGCTCCGCTTTATAACTTCTTCGGGGGTGACCATGACACGTTTGCACAGTGCATCTTGCAAGGCATCGGCATCACACCTGATAAAACATGAAATATGATATGACAATCATCTTAAAGGTAATTGAAGCCCATAGCAGCAAACATACATGAGGAGCTCTGCAGTTGTTTTCAAGTGGAATTTCGCTTTGTCATCTTTTGGAACTGATGAGTCAACTTCCTTTCCTTTGGCAAAAGCAATATTACCAAGATGAAGAATTGCAGCAACAACGCGGAAAATTGCCTCCTGAGAAAAAAAACAGTCGGGGAAAGCAGAGAGTCAACTTAATCATTCCCTACTTTAGCAGTATAGAAGTTAAATTCATAGCCATGAAAAGGTATACCTGATCTTTTTGGCTTATTCCAACAACATCCATAGCTCTCCGGGTGGCAAGATACTCACGAGCATCACTTACATCAGCCAGTTCATAAAAATTTGATTGGTTCAGGTAGTGAAATGATCTAGGATTATCTAATTTGTATTTCTCAATTTCCTGCCAACAAAAGTTGCAATGACTTATTAAAAGGAATTATCACAAGCCATGAGTAGATTGCTGACAATAAGTCACCTCCTGGGGTGCAGCACAAAGGAGATAAAAGCAGTGGTAGTTGCGTTCGGGATCATTAATTTGGCAGACCCGAGACCTCTCCAGAAGGTAAGTTCGAATTGCTGCTCCTGAGATTCTTCCACTCTTATCAAATTGGATCTCAACAAATTTACCAAAACGGCTGCATCATTAAAACAAGGAAAATTTGAAAACAAATGTTGGCAAAAACTTTTGAGGTTTAGAATGGGGCAAGAGGGGATGTAGTGAGACAGAACTGAAGTCAAAGTTAATTCTGCACATCAGACTATCCTGTTGAACAAAACATAAGTACTCCTTTACTGCCTCTATGAAAGAAACACAGACCTCGAATTGTTATTCCTGACAGTTTTTGCATTGCCAAAGGCTTCAAGAACTGGATTTGACTGCATTCAGATCATTCAAGTCAGGGTCATATAAGATTCCATATCGAATTAATGAAAAAGTGGAATGTTATTGATAAAGGAATGCAAATTGTTCTTTTACAATTCTAGAGTGAGTAGTTCATTGAATCTTACTTCAAGGACTTGTTGTTCGACTGTTCGTCCTTCAGTAGCAGCCCTACCACCTAAGAAAGCTAAATATCGCATAAGCATTTTTGTAGTTTCAGTTTTACCAGCTCCACTTTCCCCACTGACCAGAATCGAATTGCTTTTTCCTTCATTAATCATTGCCCTGATTTTAGTAAAAGGACCAATTAGTTATTTGGTTCAATAATAGAAACAAAAATTGGCTATAAAAAATTACCTATATGCAACATCAGCTACTGCAAATACATGAGGACTTAGTTCTCCGAATGGTGCTCCCTTGTACTGTTGCATCATGTGAGGATCATAAAGATGGGGTAGTCTTTGGAATGGATTTATGGCAATAAGAATATTTCCCGTATAAGTCTGCCATTACAATAACAAAATGAGAAGGAAATAAGCATTTTAGGATAATAAACTTTGCATACCATGTCAAATTAAGAAAAGAAAGAAAGCCTTACATATATTTCATTCAATTCATATCTAGATTTTAGGTTCTGCAGGACTCCAGGCTCATGCAAATAAGACAGCTTTGTCATATCATCCACTCCACCGGCAGGAGCTTCCATATCTTTGGGATATATTTTTGATAATTTTGCAGAAACCTTGAAAACACCAAGACAGAAATTTAGGTGGTAATTCAGATATAATGAAGGAACAATTTGTTGGCAAAATACAAACCTTCTTTCCATTGGTAGTTTCAATTTCAGCATCCTTTCCATTGATTTTTGATACCTGTCCATCAATCCAAGCAACATCTGGATCTTCAATCCAGACATGAGAACCTACAATGATATTCACTGGAGTTCCCTGCAGATTCAGATGCGGAATCATCATCTTTTGTATGTTCTTAATAGAAAAAATTACATTCTTTAAAAGAAAAGCTTACATTCTTATACTGTGAATTGGAGGAGGATTATAAAATTGTAAACTTCAGTACAATATGTTAGATTTTTCGTTGTTTTTAGACGCTTCACGCTAACATTCAAATAGAATGTAGCGGAATGGTTTTCAGAAAAATTAATACTCCTCCAGTCTACAATATAAGTCCGATTTAACCACCTCACAATAGACAAAAAAAATAGTAGTTAAAAGGAAGTTCTATCATTAAATATGTAAAAAAATTACAAATTTTTTCTATATATTGTCAAAAATCAATATTAATTGTTGTACAAAATGGTAAAATAGTAGGAAAATTTTAAATGTTCTAAATATTATTAAACTAGACTTATATTTTGGACCAAGGCTAGTGGAGAGAAAATAACTTATATTGTAAATTGAAGGAATAGATAAATAGTAATCAAGCAGTTGAGTGGCACAAACCAGAAGTTAGAATGTATAAATCGTTAATCGTTATAGGCAAGATCTCATATTTGTCGTCATCTTATTTTCTCTTGTGATATCAGAAACTAAACTGACAATATTTAACAAGAAAAGGCGGGGAATATGAAAGTATTCAGTAACAGAATAGTTAGAGATTTTTTTCTGGAAGACCAAAACACAGTGCATCCAAGTCCAGAATATGAACCGAAACTCGCATACCATTATTGAGCTATAAATCCGAAGCTGTTGGACCCCTTATTAACATATATCTTCATCAAGTTCAAATAACAATGTCAGGATCCGATGACTAATCGCCAATGTACGTAAGAGTCTAAACATTGTGGATCATGAATACCCAGAATTTAAAAGATTGAACCCCAACGCCAGGCGAATAAGATATATGTGAAGCTAAGGCCGGGAAACGCCATTTTCTGGGGAAAATAGGAAGAAGTTGAAAGAGAAGAGAAGGAATGGGAAATGGAAGAAAGAAAGAAGAGAGTGATGAGGAGAGAGTTTTGTGAGTGGAAGCAGAATGCGGATCGAATGGCCCGGGGAAGAGACACTCTTCGAGAGGACCTGCAACTTCGGGGGCTTCCCTTCCCTTTGCTTTCGCGCCATCTCGTGGCTACTGATCAAGTCTCCCGTTTTTGCCTTGTAAACGGAATTCACTGTCTTGCACTACGTAAGATTGTTTCCTTTCAGTTTTTTATCGTTATGATTTGTCAAGGGACAGAACGGTACGTTAAACTTTTTATCTTTTATAATTTAATTTAATAATTTTTAATCTAGTCATTTCTTAAATAATTCCTGCCTAGTCAGTTTGATCCTTGTGCCCCAATATCGCTAGTTTACGTATTATTCATGTTCGCGTGACGTGACCACCAAAACGATTAGCTTATTAGCTAATTTTGATTGAAAAAACATCTTTCAGATGTTTTGGCTTCATGATCATGAATCACGAGTTTCTTGAAAGGGTCGTGAGATGTCAAATTAAGAGACTCTTATTTTCCGGTGTATAAAAAAAAAAAAAGAGGAAAACTTTTTTTTATCAATTTAATTTTTCCGTCTGCTAAGTGGCAATGGGGTCTTTTCTTTTTGTTAGAGGTTTCTGGTAGTGCACCATATCCTAAATGGCCCGAAAAAGAAAGTCAAGTTTATAGGAACCGTATCTCCGGAAAAATATTGGAATCTGCCATCCAAAGTCCAAACTATTTGGGGGGGGGGGGGGGGGGGGAGGATGGCATAGAAAACTATTGGCGTCGTAAAAAACAAAGGAACATATGAAATGCAAGGATTTCTTCCCCATGTGCTAAATGTCCTTTTTTAGAGGAAAAAAATGATATTAATTAATAAAAATATGATTAAATAGGATAAGTACATAATTGTTAAATGTCTGTTTTCAAACGTAGGAAAGCGGACTTTTACTATGAGTTTCCTAGACATGCTCGCATCTTCATGGCCCCTTAGCGTAATTTTCCCTATCATCAATTCTCAAGATATTTCATATCTTCCTTTTGACGACGATGATGTTTATAACTTCAATTGGATTTACAAACTTAAAATTTAATTAATTTTATATTTAACATTAATGATGGAGGAAAATGGAATCGGCACGTTCTAAACACTCTATTGTGGTGAGACCAAAGATATCATTTCAACCGAGAACTAAAAGCTTAAGCTTAGAGGACCAAAATTTACAGAATGAAGAAGACGGCATTAAGCGAGGTCCGATGATCCGCCCCCTAGGCTGTAAAACCTAAGACAAACAAACATGTCCTCTAGTTTAATCATCAGCAGTTTTGAGGTAGAGGGCTTCACCGGAGCTTCCCCCTCTTGCCTCAGCGGAGCTACCAGTCTCCTGCTTGACCTGATCTCCGGCGCTGCTCCGGCCAAACTCAGGAAAAGCGGGCCCCACATGAGCGGGTTCAGCGTTGATCAAGTGAAGTGGAGGTGGTGGGGCTGAAGTACTGGAATTGATTCCGAGCTGAGAGTGGAAGGGTTGGTGCTGTGGGAGTGGGGAGAAAGGCTGTTGAGCGTACAAAAGTGAAGAGCGTGCTGCCATAAGTTGCTGCTGTGTCATCTGTTGACCCTGAAGGTACTGTGCTCCTTGCTGAGCAATCCCACCACCAGAATACTGCAACACCATCTTCATTCACTCATTAAACGCCCACAGAACACGTATATAACTCCAGCGTTTGACTTAGTTTTATTACTATTTAGTATTTTACCTGACCAGGCATGGTAGGAGGTTGGGGTTGAGAATCCGCTATTGCGGCTAAGTACATGAGGTTTCGCTGAAGCCTTGCTTGGTTCCTGGAAACAAAACCCATGCCTCAGTTCAAATCATGAAAACGTTTCTATTCTATTCTACTCACATAGGATTTGCCGAAGATTCTTACTCTGCACACTCACTCAGCTTCCCAGAGTTCTGGCTTTCAACAATCTTCAGAATCAGGGACTTGTTTTCGTCCAGGTACTGCTTCCATTCCAACAAATCAAAACCCAAAAAAAAAACAATGGATTATACGTGTCACGGAGAATAAGGGAATGTTATCTGGAATATCTCAAATCTCAAATTATGAAATGAAGTCGGCTATAATACCAACCAATCCAGTGTTTGGATAATTGAAACATAATGTTCAGAACTGTTGCCTACAACTAAACAACATTCGGAGAACACAACGTTCTCAATGTGGGACGCGAACAGAACTAATATCAAAACTTCAAGACCAAGAGTTGATTTTATAAAGGAAAGAACCATGCCAAAAGAAGAGAGCAGAGATCATCCACTCCAGGGTAGCAGACTAAGACCGCAAATGCCATAAACTTTACAGCACCAGCAACTACGTAAGTCGTAGCACAAAGTTACAAAGAAGAAGCAGAATAAAGGGAAGCAGGGCATGAGCGGAGAGACCAGAAACGCGAAAGAACTGGGAAGGGTACTAGGGAAGAACCGCAGGCACGAGTAATGGTAAAGACAAAAGGATGCCAGCAGTAGTAACACCCAAAGACCAACCGAATAAGAATAAAGAAGCAGAGATACATGGAAGAAGCGAAGAAAGAAAGGCATGGAGTAAGAGTTGCAGAAGGAGGGGGAGAGGGAACCTGTTGAATGTGATCAGTGGTGACGTTGTTGGGGTAGTAGGCAGCCATCATGGGTTGCATCTGCATCAGATGTTGCTGCATTTCTCACACGAATTATATTTTATAGACCTCTCAAACTCACTCTCTCTCTCTCTCTCCCCCCTAACAGAGCTGCGGAGCAGTGCAGGAAAGACCCCCCTGCAAGAGTTGCTACTGCAAAGAGAAGCAAAAGTCTCTGCTTTTCTCTGTTCCCACCTTTCCCTTCCCTCTCAATGTATACAGAAAGATACTACTCTACCTATTAGTGGGTACGGTAAATGGGAGGGAGAGGGGTCGGTGTTTTTCCATTTTCGTGTTTGTTTTGTTTTGGCACTTATGGGGTTGTCATGTTCCCCTGCCTAGAACTGCGTGCTCTTCTCCATCTAAAAGGTAGGTCACGTGATGGATGTGAGACACAGCAGGCTCCGAGAATCAAAATCTCAAGGCCTTTTCTCTATGCATTGTTACTTCTTATATTCCTCAACTTTTATCTTTCAATCCTTACTTTCAAATGGGCACAAATCATACTACAATTTCCCCCTCCACGGGGCCTATTATTGATATCTTTCAAGTATTTTTTTATAGAATTATTAGATATTAATTTACATTTCCTCAGAACAGCGACATGATTTTCTTGGTAGAACAGTGGCATAATTGTTACGTTCAAATAGAATGAAGTTGTTTGGTTTTTATTTTTGTTTGGCCTCGAGGGTGGGTTTGAATTTTACTGTGGCGTTAACATGAACATGACAGAGTGCGGAAGGTGTTGGTGCTGTTGGGCCGCTTTGGTATAAGTGCTGATGAAGCTGACGTTGGCCTTGTGTCAGAGATTCCGATGCTTGTTTCCGTTGCAGCACGCGCCCACATCGCGCGTTCCCTCCACCCCATTGCTCCCAGTACTTGACCTCCCTGCCCATCATGCTTTTATTGTGCTTCTTGTATCTCTTTTATAAGGCTTAACATTTGCTATTTTATTGTTGAAATTTTGGTTATTGTTTAAGAGGGATTTATATTATATTTCTGAGAAATTATTATTTTTTATAATTTTATTCTTTGAGATGTAGGAGTATAATGATCACAAATAGTTCGAAAAAATTATGTTATTTATGAGTAGCCTTTTTTTTACATAATTCCAAAAGAATCCTTATGTTATGCTGGAACGGAGGTAGTAGTAGTAATTTCTACGTACCCGTGTAGTTGACAGAATTTATCACAGAACTGGAATATTGGGTACTAGGGGTGTTCATGGGCAGGGCTGGGCAGGGCGACCTCCCTGCCCGGTGCCCTGCCCAGAAAAAGCATGGGCTGCATTTTGCAGCCCGATGCCCGGCCCTACTCGGTAAAAGCTCTAACCATTTTGGGCTGGGCGTGCCCAAGTTGTGATGCCATGCTCATGTTGTGAAAAAAATTTGCAATTATAAACTTCTAAAATAATATCATATTCATATGTCTTCAAGAGTTAAATAATATCTATAATCCACTAAAAATAAGGTAACAAAAAGATAATAATTAAAGTCTTAAAATTCATTGCATATAAAAAAACCTTAAAGTCTAAATAGTTTATAATTACAACTTTACATCAATTTCCCAAATGTTGACAAGGATGAAGTATCTAAAAAAATAAAATAAATAATTATAATTTGTAATGTAATCATATTATGATTAATAAAGTTAAAAAAATTAATATAG
Source organism: Leucaena leucocephala (assembly GCA_037074615.1). Lineage (NCBI taxonomy): Eukaryota > Viridiplantae > Streptophyta > Magnoliopsida > Fabales > Fabaceae > Leucaena > Leucaena leucocephala. The sequence continues at coordinate 523,621 of JAYWLJ010000075.1, forward strand.
TTATAAATATTAAAAGATGCAACTTACATACTTAACTACTTATATTTCTAAAATGACCCTTTAGTCACCAGTAACTATCATAATGTAGCATCTACGGAAAAAATAAAAAAAATAAAAAAAAGAGGCGCTCATGGGCAGGGCAGGGCAGGGCAACCCCCTGCCCGGTGCCCAGCCCGAAAAAAGCATGGGCTGTATTTTGCAGCCCGATGCCCAGCCCTGCCCTATATTTATCGGGCTGGGCAGGGCCATTTTTTCGCGAACTCGGGTGGGCATACCGGGCCGCGGGCTTTATGAATACCCCTATTGGGTACTTCTTTTATCATATGCTGGAATAAATATTGGCTACTTGTTGATAAAGACCAAAGCACACCGCATCTTAGGAAGGCGTGTGCATGTGTCCACATCATTTTTTTTTGTTTCAATTTGAATATTCGGTTTTAAAAGAATAAATATTATCTGAGTTCGCCAGAATATTGTACCTATGTATCTATCCCACAAATATAACTCATGAGCTATTATTAGCTTGAGATTCTTTGGTTTATTTTAAAAAGGATCAACCAGATGTTATATATACCGACTTCAAAAGCTAATCGAGTGATTATTACTTATTAATTATTTTCTAAAGATCTTATATAAAATGTACATAATTTAATAGTGCATTGAAAAAAATAATATATAATTATTATAAATAATTTATTTAATTTATTCGTATTAATAAGTAAATGTTATAACGAGAACCGATGAGTTGACGGAGTTGGATTGTGGTGGGGCCACTAATTTGCATGGAAATATTGATGGATTGATTGATGATGACAGCATACACTGGGATGCCCAAATGGAATCAATAGGCCTGCGGTCTACGTAGCCCTATTCTATAATGGGTACATGGATGCTTCCCCCTATCGCTCGCATTTGCTTAATCACACTGAGCTACAGGAACAAAAGACGGGCGTAAGGAATGAAGATCCAACACATTATTATCGACATTCCAAGGGCAGGCAGTAGTTGTATTTTTAGACAGGATTAATGAACTCTTTTCCCCTTAAAGAACATTGGTCGATCCACAGTTTAATACGAAAGGATGTTGATGATGCCAAGTTAAGAAGACAGTAATTAAAGCACACACCTTTCGAGTAAGAGTGACTACAAATACAATATGACCCACATGGGGTTTTGTGAAGAACTGGAGATTATACAAGCTTCCCATGGATGTACAGGAAAGAAAAGGGGTCACCTCCAAAATAAATAAATAAGAGCATTAAAAACATATGCGGAGTTAAATCATGAATAGAATCTATAAACTATCATGCCTCATACCATTTCTACACGTGGCACTACATGCAATGTGCAGTTCTTCCCCCCACGACGCCACCGTCTATTCATTTAACTTTTTACAATTAAATTTAAAGCCCCCCCCCCCCCCGGGGCAGGGTATCAAGGAAGGGCACAAATCTCCAGAACCCACAGTTGGACTGCCCTTTTACCCCCACCCTACCTACGTGTCATCACCCCGCTCTTGTAATAAATCGTGAATAGGTCCGTCCCACAAAATATCTACCACTGTAAACGAGACACATTTTGAAAGTTCTCTTCCTAAAAGAAAATAACGTGGATTATAAACATACATGCAAATTACAATTACTAAGGTTGATATATCACAGGGAAGCTTAAGGGGAACAAAAATTAAGTGTAGGTATGAACTTCGAGGCAGGGTTTCACACGTTTTCGTCTGGTGTGGGGCGGTGAGATGTGAGGCGTGTATGTATGTATGTATGTATGTATGTATGTATGTATGTATGTATGTATGTGCATTGACATAACCCATCAGTAGGCAATAGTAGGGTTGTGTATGTAAGAGCGATTCAAGGGGCTTTCTTCGACGTCGCCTCCGCCCTCCACCGCCCAAACTTCCTTCCAACTCCCACACAGCTTTCTCCCGCAATACACGCATCAATATATAATACATGCCCTCGCCTTCTAATTCTGATCTTCGTAAAAGTTTTCCTCCATTCTTGTTTTGCAGAAACTCGTTCAACATTTTTCCCCATCAAGAAAAATCACCTCCTCATGATTCGTCAGTACGATCTCTATCTGTCACCGACGGAACGTTGAGCGGATCGGGCTTTTCTTTTTGCACCCGAGCATATGGGCCTTTTTCCTAATTTTAATTTTCCACTCGCGCGTCTGTGATATATACGTGTGGACCATAATTTATAAAAAAATTTAGTCAAAATTTAAACTTAATTTTTTTTAAAATAAATAGTCATATTTTTTTAAAATAATTTTTAAATTAAATTATATTTTAAAATTAAAATTTTAAATAAACTACTAAGACTAATTTTTTTAATAATAAAATAGTTTATAAATTATTTAATTATTTTTTTTCTTACACTCTATTTTCTCTCTCTTATTTACCATCTCTCCTCTCACCTATTTTTAATAAAATCATATCATTTTTTATAATTTACTAATCACAAAAATCTTCTGTTAATAATTATCTAAATACTCATTTTTTTAGAATTATTTTTTTTAAAAGTTATCTAATTTTTTTTTATAAATTATTTTCTAAAAATATATCTAAACAAACTGTATATCGGATTTGTACGTGCTGATTGACTACGTCTTGTTAGGCATTTTTCTTCCGATAAAAATGCTACCGAGTATTTTGTTTTTTTAATAAAAACACTTTTCAGTTTTTACGATGTTAATGGTCAAAATTTCAAATTTATATATTGACGGTGATGAATCGTACAAAGAAAACAATGTTGAGAAGGCATTATTTAGGTCCGAGATCATGAGAGAGTTGTTGTTCACAATTCAAATTAAGTGTTCTTGACCCTGAGAACCGACCAAAAGAAAATGATACATATATACATATATATATATATATGAAAACTGGAAGTACTTGTTTTACGGTGGTTTGACTTTAATTTTTTCGATTTAATTGACCAGAACAGTTGTTTGACTTTGACATGTTGAATCAGTCTCTCTCTCCTAATATCGAAAATGGATGTTCGCCGGGTAAAAGTCATCGCTCGCCCCTTTAATTTTAATCTTAATATTATAAAATCCGATGTCAATTGTTTGCTGACCAATCATCAATTGTATAGCCCACAAATTTTGACTCCCTGCAATGGAAGAGTATTGATATTTATGTTCCTCAATATTAAGTTATATGTTAATAAAAATTATTAGAGACAACGAAACATTATTATTTTAAATTACACGAGGTGACATTTTTCCTAGATATAATTAAGACGCATCAGCGTTTGACTTTGACTTTTTCCCTGAAATTCAATTCTTTAATATCTTACCTCCTTCGTGGTTAAAAAAATAAGCCTATTAATTAATGTGGTTTTATTTAACATTTGGGTGATTAAATAAAGTATAATTATTTCTTTCAAAAAAGGTATATATTATTGCTGAAATAAATATTCATAATCATCAGACTGGCTAGAATCTGTACTCGCAATCTTAATATCATCCATCGATTTTTTTTTAATATCAATATCATCATGTTTATCAAGGAAAAGAATGAATACAATACATAACATCTCCTATAGCCTGAACCAGACAGAAAACTCCATCGATTGACAGCAAACCCAGTCGAAATCCATACATGAATAAAAGAATGAACATATTTCGTTTCATATAAACTGGAAAAATGAATCCTTCAAGCAACAACCACGAGAGAAGGGAGGGGGGGGGGGGGGAAACGCTAATATGGCCTGAAAAGGTGTCTATATATATTTATGTACAGTCTGAATATATGAATTTGTATGTAGGAGGGACTCAAACCGAGGCAGGCGATGAGTTATGTTCAAGGGTGTCATTATTAACCATGGAAGCTGCACCGAACCTGACAGGTTTATCTGGAAATGCAGGTGGCTCATGAGCAAAAGCAGCATGGCCGGCGACGTTGATCTGAAAAGTGCAGCGCCCATGGCTACGGCCGGGGATGGTGGAGCAAGGGTTTCTCTGAGAACCTTTTACGGGGCTTCCCCGGAGTGATTGCATAACCAGGTTCTTCTGCAACCACTTCTCCCCTTCCAAGGGCCTCGACGCCGTTATTTGCTGCAGACTCAGTATCATTATTGATGCCAGCACCGCAAATATCTTTGTGTAGTAACCCATTTGCCAAAGGTTTGCGAAAGCGAGGAGTGAGTTTATAAGAACAGTACTATATGTGAATTGTGCCGAGAGAATTGAAGAAAGAAGTATAATATCTGTGGATTGGGAATGATGATAATGAAGGGAGAGAATAGGCTATGATGAATTTATAGATGGATATTTTGTACGACAACGATGTACGTGTATGAACGAAGAAGGTGAGATTTGTTGAACATGGCCGAGTAGATCAAAAGCCGCGGTTTGAAGTATAAAGTTAGAGTAGAGAAGAGTCGAAATCAAAGACTCAGAAATTTCCCTTTCTGAGGTAATATATATTTTATTTTAGAGTGTCGGGTTTGAAAGAGTCATCTGTGTTCTTCATTTATACTTTTAGTTTATGCTTGAACGAGCCTATGGAGGCACGTGTTTCGGCTCGGGCGAACAAAATGACCCACCTACTTATTAATGTTAACTGGGTTCTTACGAAAACATTTACTGGGGTATATCATGTGCGTGGTAGTTAAGGGGAAAAAATCTCTAGTGGTATGAAGAAGGAAGCAGAAAAATGAATTTGGATTCACCCAAATCCATTTTGTAACAGTACCCCGGATATAATAATATTTTTTTTATTTTGGCTTTACAGAGGCAAGCTTGAAGCTTAACGAAAGAAGGAAAAAAAAACAGAGAGAGTCAAAAGAGATCGTTGAACTCCCAGGATTCAGTTCCCATCAGCTTGCTTTTTACCTATTGACGGGTCCATCTGCGGCTCCATTTGTGGCGTGTGTGGCAGAAGCTCTTGTGCTTGAAGTAGCCATTCTGGGTGTCCTCCATTAGCGAATGAGCTTCTTGGATGAATTTCATACGCCTCGTGTTCCATTTGCAAGTTAGAAGAGACAAAATAAGGACTATACTATTTTCTAATTGTAAGACTTATTAATTATTTTAGACAAATTAAAAAAAATATTTTAAAATATTTAAATTTATTTTTTATCAAAATAATTTATTTAATTTATAAATTATTAATTTTTAAAATATTATATAGTATATACTATAATTAAATAGTTTTTTAATTTTTTAATCTTTAAAAATATTAATAAAGTTTTATAATTAAGATTAAGATAGTATTATAATGGTTGGGCCCAGTAAGAGTTTTCCACACTTCACTAGCTATTGAACAAGGGGCACTTGGCAGAAAAAATAGATTTGTTGACTCACTTGGAAAAGAAAGTTTAAATTCTACGAGAATATTATATTCGTATCTTTTATATTTAAAGACGTTTGTTGCTCTGAGAGTTTGGGAGACGATCATTTGAAGTTTAAATTATTTTTTTTTGGACAGTTTAGTCCTCTCTTTTATAAAAAAAACAAGGGGCACTCGGATAAATCTCGTTTAACTATTGAGTGAGTTGGTGATTATCGCCCGTAAACAATGTCAGTGTAGTAAATAGTAATACACACGACACAGATCTATTTTAAAAATAATTTGATTTCTCTCCAGTTCGTTTTTTTATTTTTAAATTTCAAATAATGTTTAAACACCAGTGAATTGTCCCTTTGTTGCTGGGTTCGTTTTCGCAGCCGAGCTGACAAAACACAACAAAAGTATCGCTCCTGGCCATACAAGGGAAGTAAAACCCCATTTCTCCCTCTTTTTACAGGCACTAATCCTTCGGAGTGAAATCAGATGCGAGAATTGCTATTTTGATATTTCATAGGACTGAGGCGTCATGCATACAATTAAGAGAATATAGTACAAAAACCAACGTTAGAATCCACTTGCAGTTTTCTGAAGACTATATACAAAATAGACGCAAGACGACACAAAGTACAAACTGCAAAAAACTCATTCCTCTGACAATCCAAAATCTGGTTATTCAACAAACAGTTCAAATGCGATGCACATGAAATAGGCTCATGGAAACGCTTGCCTGCTCTATGCAAAATGAAACGAACCCAAACAAAAAAGCAGGGTACAGGGATTTAAGGGTGGGAAAAAGAAACTCTGCACATAATTCAAGACCCCATTTTCTGCTACATTGAGCGAATACAAGCTATAATTACGGTACACTTGCAATGAGCCTCCGTATCCTGGTTCACTATAGTACAATGTACCTCCCTCCTAGTCTCCTAGAGCACTAGCATTGATTTTCCTGCTTCCATCAGCAAAATATAAACAAGCCATCACCCAACTTCGTACTAGAGATATTATCATAGTCCTGGGAATTGAACATTTTCCCTCATGCTTGAATATTGAATGTAAAATCAGCAGTTTGAACTGACCTTTCTGATAAAATACAGCCTGAAATATCATGTTGATCTATTTCTCTAATCCCAATCTTACGCAATTGTTGCAGGTGATCAGCTATTTCTCGTAATAACTCGAGTCCTTCCTCTCTGTTGCTCAGTATATTGATAGTATGCTCAAGGAAACGCTGGTCTGCCTCAAGAACTCGCAACCTGCCAATCACATCACGCTCAAGCTGGCCATTTTCCTCGCATAATGGAGGTTTCTCAGGTGGAGAAACAGAATCTTGCATTGGTTGATTATTGTAAAGCTTCCCACAATTTTCTTGAGATTCAGCATTTATGCTACTGTCTATTGGTTGATGGGCATTTATGAAACCATACACTCGCTTCTCCAACTTCTTCAACTCCTGCAAAATATATAATCTTTCATCACCAAACTCCAATTGTGGATTTTTCACAGGGTCAATATTCTTTTCCTCCAAAGCCATGTCTAGCTCCTCAGCTTTGTCTGAGATACTATGGATGCTTTCATTGTTTTCCACGCGAGAAGATTGCGGCTGATCCAAACCAATATCTTTCACCTTCATATCAGAGCTTGTTTGGGTCAAGTGCTCCAATGTCGATTCATCAGGATATTTCTTCCTAAAATACTCAAGCTCTGCTTCCAAGTCCTCCAGCTCTCTCTCCTTCTCAGCAAGAAGGTTGTTAGCTTTGTGCAAAGCTTCTGTCTCATACTCTGACTGCTCTTCCATCAACCTTAGGTATTGCAAAGCTTCCATATGCAGTGTCGCTTTTTCTTCCTGTAGCCTAGTTATCATGGCTAATGCTTGATTTGCAGCATCTGCGGAAGCATTTCTTTCTTCCTCCAGCTCTTTATACAGAGCAATCATAAGTTTCCTGTCATGATCAACTTGCCTTTTTAATCTGTCAACGACACTTTCACCTTCAATTTCACTGACAATGCTTCCATCCAGGGACAGACCAGATTCATTTCTCTCAAGTGAGACCCTCTTTTGAAGTATATGCATTCCAGCAGAGTTTGAAGCATCAGAAGTCTTCGCTTCATCACTGTTTACAGATAATCTAGGGCTCAAATCATTATTTACTGATAAGTCAGTGCCTCGAGCGGCAGATAATTGTGACAAGAATATCCTTAAATCTTCACTGATTCTTGAAGAATCCTTCCCAAGCCATTGCTCTGCAAGCATGCCAGATAACTGCCTTGCCCTATTACTTACAGCTAGTTTATAAGCATCACCAAGATCCAGCAAATTGGGATATTGCTGACCATTCTCGCCTGAAACAAAACCTGTTTCAGATGTTGTTTGCTTAATGTCAGGCTTGATGATTTCCTCATCCCCTATGGTAGACCGTTGCTCAGATGTCATTCCCACCTTACAAGTTGTTAAATCATCACCTATTCAAACGGTAGTTTCCATCAATTTAAGTAAGGTTTGCTGTTAAAAAATCATCACCTGATGGCTGATTATAACTCATGAAAGACCTGATTGGAACTCGAGAAAAACCTGATTCTAACAAGGTCTTTGATTGCATGTTTTATTAGAAACTTAAAAAGGCCCTTTTTTTAATTACTCCTCTATCGTCAAAGACAAAAATTTATACGAGTGTCAGTTCACGTAGGTGAAACCATGTAGTTATGAACATTTTCATTGAACAGATTTTTCACATAAAAACAGTGACATTTTTCTTCATTCATATAGAAAAAGAATCCAAATAAATGAAAACGTGGTTATTCTTGTTTTCACCAAAGCAGCTTCAACTTTTCATCAACTAATACTAAGATTAACATTCTAGTTTTAGTTCCGCACGCTCCAGATCCAAGTATTGCAAGGTAGACAAAAAGAACTTGAAGATAACTTACAGGTTTCTTTTGATGCTTCCACGGTGGTTGCTGCTGCAGATTTACTTCCATGAGCACCTGTATATTCTGAATGCGTCCCTGACTCTGATTCTATTGATCGCTTAGGCGGAGAAGCTGAGTCTATGGGTTTTTCTGAGGCCAAATCCTCATCTAAGTCAATAACACGAGGCTCCCTCTGCACACATTGAACATTTATATCTTCCTTTGTATCATGTGTTTCACGAATTGGGGTGCTCATGACATCATCGTCAGATAAAGCAACTTCAGACTCACTATCAGAAGTGATCTTCAGTTCAGTGTACCCGACATGAGACAAAGGATCAATCTGACTAATTCTTCTCAGATGAGTTGATCTCACTGATAAAGACGGTTCTGGTGTCCTCTTCTCGTGAAATTTGATTCCAAAATCACCTGATGATGATGGAATATCAAATTCAGTAGCCTCAGACCTGACTGACTTGGCCAATCCCAACCTTGGATCATTGCGCCCAAAGACCCTTGGCTCATCACAACAAGAACATCGTTGTGTTGTTGAAAGAGAAATCTTATGGTCATCCAATAACGGATCCTGGTCATATGGGGTCTTAGATCCCTCCCCCAATTTACCTAACAATAACCGGTAATTTTCAGAAGATTTATTGACGTTAGAGAAGGAGAAGAGACAATCTTCACATATCCCATGAACATTCGCAAGCTTGTCGTGTGCACGACAAAGAATTAAGGTAGAAATCTCCTGCTTATGACCTCTGCAAATCAAGTCCCAATAGTATCCTTTTTTCTCCTTGCCTAAAGCATGATCAAGCCTCGAGCACAAAAGGCATGGTATTTGCAATTTGCAGTGGCCAGCGAATTTCGTAATAATGAAGGAAAAGACAGCATCGACGAACAGGAAAGAGATCAGCAGCCATTCAAGCAAAGCTGAAGCCAAGGCTGCAGTAACGCCCGTGGCAGCCATTGTTGAGTCAATTCAAGTGACTCCGAATTGAAAAGGACCAAACTCCAATGTTCTCGATATGGTATCGTTCAAGTCAAAAAGGAAAAATGCTGGGAAAAAAGAACAGAATTAGAAGCACTACTTGCTGTTCCGCCTAAGAATCAGAAGTTGTACAAAAACAATATTGGGCGTGTTGGGGAGAAAGTACTGGAGCAAGATCAAACATCACAATCCAAATACCCCGAAGTCAGGATTCGGATGATTTTAACTGGATGCTAAATTAGAAATAAATCGATACCTTCCAGATGCAAATAAATATCCAGGAATCTTGAAGCGCTCAGAGGTAAAGAGTTAGAAAAATAACAATATCATAAGCTGCAGGCAGTTTAAGCAGAAGAAACGTATTCAAAAATTGAAAATCGCAAGTATTACGATACAGAATCAGTTAAGCCATTAGATAGAATTTTTTTCCTTGAAAAAAAATTATGTTACTGGAATACAAAGCAATCAGCAATCAAGATGTTAGAGAACAGACCCCAATCATGTATGATAATAAAAAGACGTGATACCTTCTCAGGTGAAAAAAATTAATGCTGGGAGTGAGGGAGCTCAATCAAACAGAGTCGGCCAAAAACGATTGAAAGAACAGGGAGTGATGAGCGAGGGGTGGGAGGTGAGTGATCTACATGAAGGAAGTTAAAGGCCCAACCAAAAAAAGGTTGAAGCTGTCCAACGAGAACGAAATCGGCAATCGCATTTTCCTATTGGCAGAGAGCAACTCTTGTCAAATAAAAGAAAGAAACCGACAAACGCCAGAAAGTCGGCTTCTGATAAGTGAAAGAAGAAAGGCACATTGCAATACCGAAAGTACCCCCGAAAAGGTGAAAAAATAGAGAAAAGCAGAAGTTGGTGGAGAAATCTTAATCGGCTGACCAGTAAACAGGGAATATTACAAGAAAAATGATCGAATTAACTTGACAGGGTGCATTGTGGGAGAATAGAAGCAAGCATTGCAATGCAAGGAATGAGTTAAAGAAATAATGGAGTGGTCGGTTGGAAATTTTAGAAAACTGTCTAAAGATGTGGAGCCTTTATGGTCGGCGGCTGCATAAAGGAAGCTGGACGGGAGATGTGATGCAGACAAAGGTATTACTAACCAACCTGTTTAAGGATTCCATTATCATCAACCTCACACTATACAAGAATCTGCCACGGATAATTAATTAATTGAATGAAGAGAAGGAGTAGGTAGGGAGGTATTGTATGGAATGAAAGGGTCAAACTCAAAGGGCAACAGATAAGAGGATGAGCGTGGCGGCGCGTGTGAAGACGGAGGAATCACCTCCTGTGATCGGTTTCAACTTTCAATGCCATGTTATCAGCAACTCCTTGATGGAGTACAGAGTATCCAAAAAACAAAAAGAAGAGGGAGTGAGTGTTTGAAATTGAAGCCACCCCTTTCTTTTTTGCAACTTTAATGGGCGTGGGCAGTTGGTTCCATGTGAGCATGGATGATTGAAGGTTGGTGCATTGTAATCATATCATCATAATGCACTCTTTTTGGTAGTCTCTGTTTCTTTAACATCTCTGCTTTTTGTTCCCTTCCTTTATCCAGCAACAAGCTGCATGAAACTTTCCCTTTTCTTTTCTTTCTTTCTTTAATATATTTTGCAGTTAATTTTCTGGGGGATAATTTACGGCAATATTTGCCACAGAAGTTTGTGATGTTAGACTTGCTGATGTTCCAAGTTCCAACCGCCACGATCTGCTACTCATGTTCAACACTTGATTAAATGCCTCCCTACAATCCTACTATAGATTTTACCCATTTAATTGTATTGTAAAACTATCCTGTGACAAGATGTAGCCGTTAAAATGACCCTATTCTTTGACCCGTTAAATTCCAAACAAAAAGAAAAAGAGTCCATTGATTGCATCTTCCCCAGGAGCCTCCGCAGGGGGGCTGATGGAAGGTGTGATGGGCCTCGGAAGACAAAGATTGAGCTCTTTTACGGCCATAGATTGTGCTCCGTTTCTATTTAATGTTTTTTCTTTTGGGTTTTCTTCTTTTTAATTAGTAATATAATTTTATATTGAGATTTCTTTGATAGTTTTGGAAACAATTTTGAAAATTAAAACCTTGTTTTTTATAATAATTAAAACATTGTTATAAATCAATTATGTCAGTAAATTTGAATTGTTTGACAAAAAACTTAATCATCACATTTGATAATTATTTATTGTTGGGGTTTAATCACTTAAATAAACTAAATCAATATCAATATAAAATATAAAATCTACAAAAATCCACATTATCTTTATCATGCAATAATTCTCACGCTTTGCTCAATTTTAATGTTTGTTCTTTCAAAATTTTCTCACACATTTTGTTGGGCCTTTTTGGTAGTCAGTATGTGTCCAAATGGTTATAAAAAAACTCCAAATATTTATGCAAGATCTGAAGGTAATGCTAAAAAAAAAACGGGTAAAAATATAAGATATAAAACTATTTAAAGTGTGTTCAATCTTTAGGGAGTATCATTTTATTTTGGTTTCAGTCGTGACGTTTAGGGAGACATCCTAACTCCTAGGTGCTTAGGTTTACACCTGAGGATAATAGACGGCACGCTCTGCCTGATATTAGCATCGCCTAAGAGAAAATGAGACTTCGCCATACCCTTAGATAGTGAGTGAGTTCAACCCCTTTCTAAAAATTCAACAAAACAAAAAGATCTAAATGTAATGCTTTTAATATAAAAGTTAATTGGGGAGTTGATTATAGTTATAAATATAAAATATATTTTTTATGTTTATCTATTTTTCTTAAATTATCTATATTGATACTCTCTCGACAATAATCAAGTAGAAAAGGGGGAGAGAATTAAAGAAAATAATTATGATATTTTAGAAAAAATATATTATAATAACTAATTTTTATAATATAATTAAATTAATTAAATATGTCTTATATTGGAAATTTGAGGAGTATTAGAAAAAGTGGGTATGAATTTGAAAAAAAATATATACCTATTCTAAATTTGTACAATTTTTAAACATGAAAAGATATATATATATATATATAATTTTTTGTTCAACAAAGATGTCTATAATTAAAATTAGATTTAGGTCACAATATTCTTAAAACTGTAAATCACACTATTTTTTTTTCAAATTCAACGTCATATGCAAAAAAAAATATATATAATATGAAAATCATAAAAAAATGAATCATTAACAAGTTATGAATATGAGATGGTTTATATATATATAGTGACGAATGGATATAGGTATTGATTTTTAATGTTGATATAAATTTTAATTTAAACAACAGAACCACACGTGAGGCTAGTTGTAAAGTAAACATGATAATTAACTGGAGAGTTAGGAAGGTGATAGGTGTTTCCTCTAAAGCCTAGAGTCGCGTTTGGGTTAGAGGGGGAAAAAACTGGAAATAGGGCAAAACAGTAATTACCCAAAACCGGAAAAAGAAGAGGCCGATCTCCTTTGACCTAAATACCCTCTTTTTCTTCTCAGCCCCAATTCTGTGTGGCGGTATTTTCATTGTCAACCCTCACAGTCGCTCCCTCTTCTGCCCCTCTATTTCCCAATCTTCCTCTCCTCTCCTTACCCTTCTTCCCCTAATTCCGATTTTCTCCAATTCCCCGCCAATTTTCCGCAACCTCTTTTCAAATTCTCCTCCTTGTTCTGCCTCCTTCCCCTCCGATCACAAAATCCTTGCCCTTTGTTCGATTTACATCTAAATGCTTCGACCCTTTGGTTTTGCAAGTTCCGAGCATTACCCAGTTCCCGTCTTTATATTTCAGATCCTAACACCCTTCAAGTTGAGTTTTTTCAGGTAATTTCCCTGAGATTCTTTTTTGGAAAAATTATTATCTTGTTATTATGAATCTTATGCTTTTGCATACTCTACATAATCACTTCAATTCGGCTTTGATTGGAGTTTTTTTCATGAAAGATTGTTCTTTTTGTTAGTTTCTTTATCATTAGTAGGGCTGTACGTGCAGGTTGGGTGGGTTCCGATTCCAGGTTACTTCCTGACTTGGTTGAAGTGGGGTTTTTTGTGGGTTGGGCTACAATTTGTTGCATTCTGAAACTTGAGGGAAGTGGTGTTTTCGTTTTCTCTTATGACTTCTGTATTGTCTCACTTGTGTTTTTTAGAGCTCAAGTTAAGCACAGTGCATACTTTTGGATTTTAAAGGTGATTTTGATTTCTCGTCCCTGTTATTTCTTCCCTTCAAACAAAAGCCGACAATTTAAGAATGTAGTCTCGGAATTTGTTCTTGCACCTTGGATTTCTTTTTTCTCATGGTCATAAATTAATGGTAATCCAAGTGGAATGCTGGAGGATATTGGTTCTACATTACATTGAACTATGCATATGTAATCAACAGAACACTGCACATGCAATTTGAAGTAGGTCTGATTGTCCTAGATTTCAATATGCATGTCTGACATGCTCTAGTCGTACAAAACCATCACCGTATATTAATATTGGATCTTTTTCTGTAATTAATGAAGGATGGGAAATGAAAAACTGCAGAGAAATAGGTATCTTGTTTGGCTTTTTTTCCTTTCAAGGGCTATTGATGTTGCCTTTGTTTTTGTTTCCTGTTTAACTTCATTGGGACCTGTACTGTGTATGACAAACGTTGAGCAGAACAAAGTGTCAATGTCATTTTGTTTACTTAACTAATGAATTTTAGGGGTCCTTGCAGCAGGTGTTCCAAGCACTAAGCAGGTTTCTTACTAGCTAACTCAGCGGAAGTCGCTGTTGGCATATCCATTTGATATCTTCAATGGCTAACCATGATTTGATACTTGGTCAAAGTCACAATTTAGCCCTTGGTCATGATCAGCAACTGGTGATGAGCCATAATCATAATTTGGACCTCAGCCAAACCCATGATTTGGGTCTGGGACAAGCCCATGATCATGAGCTTGGTTTGGGACATCCCCATGACCATGAATTGGGTTTGGGACAGGACCATGATCAAGAAGGTGGTGATGATCACAATTATGGGCATGAGAATGAGTTGTCCATGGATCGAAAGCTTGAGCATGATGACCATGAGCTAGCACTATCTGAGAACAATGAGTTGACTGTTTCAGAGAACCAAGATCTTGATGAAAATCTGGACCTCGCTATTGTCCAACATCCAGAAATGGGGATTGATTCTACCCAAGATATGGGAGTTCAGCAGAACCAACTAGTAGTTGTTACAACCCCACCTGTAATTCAGGCTCGTACAGTTGCTGTAAGTCCTAACTATGAATTATCAGTGGGGCAAGAATTTCCTGACGTCAAGAGTTGCCGGAGGGCATTGAGGGATACAGCTATTGGTCTTCACTTCGAGATGCAGACTATAAAATCTGACAAGACACGCTTCACTGCTAAATGTGCAAGTGAAGGATGTCCCTGGCGCATTCATGCAGCAAAGCTCCCGGGAGTTCCAACTTTTACTATCAGGACAATTCATGAGAGTCATACATGTGGAGGGATTCATCATCTTGGTCATCAGCAAGCCTCTGTTCAATGGGTTGCCAACTCTGTGGAGCAAAGGCTGAGAGAGAACCCTAATTGCAAGCCAAAGGAGATACTGGAAGAGATTCACCGGGTTCATGGTATCACTTTATCATACAAGCAAGCATGGAGAGGCAAGGAGCGCATCATGGCTGCCATGCGCGGATCATTTGAAGAGGGATACCGCTTGCTTCCACAATACTGTGAACAGTTGAAACGAACAAACCCGGGTAGTATAGCATCTGTTTATGGAAACCCAACCGATAACTGCTTTCAACGCCTCTTCATATCCTTTCAAGCATCTATATATGGTTTTCTAAATGCTTGTAGACCACTCTTGGGGCTTGATAGAACATATTTAAAGAGCAAGTATCTTGGTACTTTACTTCTTGCGACAGGTTTTGATGGGGATGGGGCTCTGTTTCCTCTGGCATTTGGTGTTGTTGATGAGGAGAATGATGATAACTGGATGTGGTTTCTGTCTGAACTTCATAACCTGCTCGAGATTAACACAGAAAACATGCCGAGGCTTACGATCCTGTCCGACAGGCAGAAAGGAATTGTGGACGGAGTGGAAGCAAATTTTCCTACAGCTTTCCATGGTTTTTGCATGCGTCACTTGAGCGACAGCTTCCGCAAGGAGTTTAATAACACCATGCTGGTTAATCTTCTATGGGAAGCAGCTCATGCTCTTACTGTCATTGAATTTGAAGCAAAAGTTTTAGAGATTGAAGAGATATCACAGGATGCCGCGTATTGGATTCGAAGAATTCCTCCTCGTTTATGGGCTACGGCTTATTTTGAAGGGCAGAGGTTTGGTCACTTGACCGCAAACATAGTGGAGTCTTTAAATAATTGGATATTGGAAGCGTCTGGGCTTCCCATAATTCAAATGATGGAATGCATCAGAAGGCAGCTCATGACTTGGTTTAACGAGCGCCGAGAGACGAGCATGCAGTGGACATCCATCCTCGTCCCTTCTGCCGAGAGACGAGTCGCGGAGGCACTGGAGCGAGCACGCACTTATCAGGTGCTTCGTGCTAATGAAGCAGAATTCGAAGTGATATCGCATGAAGGCACCAACATCGTGGATATTCGGAACCGCTGCTGTCTCTGTCGTGGGTGGCAGCTCTATGGGCTGCCATGCGCACATGCTGTGGCGGCGCTTCTGTCCTGCAGACAGAATGTGCACAGATTCACCGAGAGCTGTTTCACCGTGGCAACTTACAGGAAGACCTACTCACAGACCATACATCCAATTCCCGATAAATCACTGTGGAAAGAGTTGTCAGACGCGGATCCCAATGCGAGCCAGGCGGGGGGCGAAATGATCATAAACCCGCCGAAATCACTTCGGCCATTGGGACGACCGAGGAAGAAGCGAGTTAGGGCAGAGGACCGTGGACGGGTAAAGAGGGTGGTGCATTGTAGTCGTTGCAATCAAACTGGTCACTTCAGAACCACGTGTGCGGCTCCCAACTAACGATGCGGCTCTACCCAAACCCAAGTGAAGGGATGACTCTCTTCTAATTACTATTATTTATTTCGCCTTTTGATAGCTAGGACTGTCCATCAATTAAATGTGAATGAATTTGAGGTAGCTGCTTTCATGTGAATAATAGTATACTCTCAAATCATTGGTGACGCATTTATGTCGGGGCTTTTTATTCCTCCTTCATTCCTTATTCTTTGCTCCAGATTCCTTATTTATTCCAGGATGTTGTCTGATCACGTGGGCATCCATTCTTCTGGTTCAGGCTGAACACAGGGGGTCATTTTTTTTTTTCTGTTACTCATGCAGTTCATCAAAATTTTATCCTAATTATATTTAGATCAAATCCGCGTCGTGCATCTAACTATAGTAGTTAAATTTTTCAACGGAAATTTTATAAATATATCAAAACTAAAATTCGAGATCTTACTTAAACGATACCGAGTTGTTTATTATTCGGACTAACTCCCGTCAGTAACACGGGTCATTTAATCACACCAATTTTGAACCATTTACTCTTCATAAACAACAATTCTGATCCGTTGCCCCCCAAATACTTTTAAATGCTGACAAAAAGATTATAAAATAATGATATTTTTATTTTTGAAAATTAAATTCAATACCTTAGCTTATGAGAAAGTTAGATCAACAAAGGTTCAATTTTGTAAATATAATAATAATAATAATAATAATTGAAAGAATACATCAAATGGCATTTCGATCGTAGCGGCCAGCTTAGAACCCATAGTTTGCGCCATACACTGAGCCATAGCCTCCGGCATGTCCTGGGCTAGATGGTGGAGATGTATAGACAGAAGCATGAGCCGAAGCCGGAGGAGCAGCGGGGTAAGAATTGAAAGCTTGTTCGGCACCAGATCCGCCCCCCTGTGGCTGCGATGGGGCGGCTTCAGCCATAAAGTTCTGCACAACAAAAATCAGAATTACATGCTAGCTAATCATGCCATACAAAACAGTCCAGACACGTTTTCCTGGGATGAACGGAAAATGTACATGTTTTTGGCACGTAATTTAAATTGTTTCAAATTTTTCCTCGCACCAAACTCAAGACGAAGTTCGTGTTTTATCAAGGAAAATATGAATATATGCATCTTGGAGCAAAAAGGATTTGTTAGGTTCTCGACTAAACACTGCCAAAGGCTTTTACGAGATATGAAGAAGGACAAACATCAAGGATAGAAATATAGAATCAAGATTACCTGTACCAATTGCTGAGCAGTTTGGACTTGAGAAGCCGTTCCACTGATTTCAACAGTCATCTCCCCAGGAACACCCCTCGTTTCTTGTATAGTAACAGTAGCCCCGCTAATTCGTCGGATGTAGCTTATGCTTGCCCCAGCAGTCCCAATAACAGCATCAGCATAAGACAGAGGAATTTGCATTTGCTGGGTGATCTGACAAAACAATCAGTCAAGCAATTTATTGCTGAGGGCATAATCAAAATTCTCTAACCTTGAGTATCAGCACAAAGTCACAAACTACAGAGTAATCAAGGACTGTATCCATAATTTGCATTTGAAAACAAGTTTTCCTAGTTAATTTATTACAACGGCCCTGTCTCACATTACCTCACATAATAAACCTTGAGATAAAAATATATAAGCTAAGCTTTCAAAGTGTTAGTGAGGATAATCCCACTTACTTTTTCCTCAACATTTTAAAGTGAGAACAGGAAATACTTGGGAATTTACATTTGATATAACTTCATGAATAGCCAACTAGGTTCTTCACACTAACAACGAAAACCCAAAAGAAAAAAAAAAGTACCTGTGTGACCATGGAAGGTGCAGATTGGGTGTTTAAAGATGCACGGACACCTATAGGAGCATCTCTTCCATAGGCAGATATACCATGATGAGACTGGTTGTCCAATGAAGGCGGAAATTCGGCTAGGGGATAATAATTATCAAGTTGTCCTGGAGGTGGCATGTATTGATGAGCAGGTCCGAAACCAGGACCTCCACTAACATTTGGAGGTGGAGCCCATGATTGGTGAGCTGGGAGGTGCTCCACAGGATGAGGTTTTGCCATTTGCATCTGGAAAAAGAATAAAAAAGTATCATTTCTCATTTATATTGTTTGAGATAAACCCTTCACAAATTTTAGATTTATTCACACTTACATTCATTTCAAATATTGGAATTACACTGCGGTCAACAAGAAACTTCCTCAGATGGGAGGCAATTAGCTCTACTGCTTTAAGCACCCCAGTGGGATCCCCTACTACTTCAACAACCCTATCATCTTGAAGAGAAAACAGAGGCAGGTCCTCTGTAAAAGAGTACAACCAACCAATGCTTAGCAAAATGCCAAAATCTGGAGACTGTTGAAATTTCCAGTACAATTAATTTATTTTACAAAAAGTTTAGAAAACTAAAATAAGTAACTGCTGCTCAGGAATAAAAAGACTGAGAGCTGTCCCCAGAATCATATCCCCCATTCTTTAACAGGGATGAAGAATGGATCCAAATGCCGCAAATGGATTGTGATTATCAAGACTAGCATGTCAAAGCAAACTCATGGTTGTTTTCCTAACAGCTATAGCAGTGGTAGTGAATGCAATGACACGTCCAGTGGAAAGAACGAGAGAAATCAGCAAGATGATTTATAGGGTGACTAACTTGGTTCTGTCTCGGGTATTCCTACCGATGGCAGAGGTTGACAAGAGCTCTAGTACCAATCTCTCATCCTATGTTCAAAACTAGATTGGCAATTTTTTCTAATAAACACAACCACGAAAGAACATCGAATCAAACAATTCTAGAATATGGATAATGCAAAATATATAGCACTTGCCCTAAACAAACAAAATAATCTTAGAAGTAAGCCAAAAGAACCTGTTCCAAGAATCCTAACAATACAATTGGATGCTTCTTGGATAGATTTAACTGTTCCTCCTTGTTTCCCAATTAAACTTCCTGCTTGTGATGATGCTACTAGTAGCCTTGTTGAGACCTTCCCACCAACACCTAAAGGAGCATGGGAAGAATCAGCGTCTAAACCATCAATAATCCGTTTATGAACTCTCAATAAGCCATCCAAGGCGGGAGGAATAGATGAATCAGGTTCGTCTCTAGCAGAAACCATTACCTAATCAAGAATAATAAACAGTAATTTCAGACTATTCTTTCAATAATAATTCTCTCCAACATCCATACTTGCCAACGAATCACAAATAAAACAATATAGAATAGACAAACAAATGTTTCTGTTTTAACCCATATTAACAAGCCAGTCAACGACAGCTCCATTTACCAAATACATTGTATTCCACCTACAATGTCCGCAAGGAATTCAACCAATTCTCATGCACTGACAGGTGTTGCAGTTTTTAAAATAAAAAAACGATAATAAAACAACAGATACCATCTCAACAGCTCAACACTTCTTAAAGGAGTCGTAACTCCCATTTAACTTTTTTTATCCTTCAATTGTGTTCTAATTAGGACCACCTCTTAATAAAATAAATAAACAAAACATTTTAAACACTATTCATAATGGTTTGAAAAATTTGTACAGATCAACTCCAACATTTGATATAATTTATACACAAAAATTAACAATTTTATGCATCCAATTTATGATATTATTTTATGTAAGCTTTTAACTAGCATAAGTATCAAATTGAAGAGTATTCGGCAAAAGACAATAACTTCTTCCCCGTATGAACCCTATTATTCTCAATTGAATGCTTACAACACAATATGGTCCAATCATATCCCCACCTTTCACATATTTAATGAAATGAATTATCAACTGCGACCAGCAAAAAAACAGTTGTAATGCTCGCTAAATTCAAGACCTCAATTAGACATCAATTACCCTCAATATAAATATATATAATCGAAATATAGAACTAATTAAGTAGTAACCCTTTGCTCTACATGGGCATCATGACATTGCACAATTTGGCCTCCAGCTGGCAGCCAGTAGGAAGGAGGGTGCATCTTACTTGAGAAGTAAATCCTTATGCATGTGAAAAGCCAACAGGGCACAATCTACGTAATGCTTTCTCAGCCTGCCCCTAACTCATGCAATCACTCCAGCTACTCCCTAGATTTTCATAAATATCCCTTAGTAATAGCAGTTAACTTCTTTCCCATTTTATTTTCCTTACCTTGAGGAAATGTGTCACCTGCTGTAAGTAATCATTCCAGCAGGACAATAAGTCATTAAATGACATAACTGAAGGAACATTGACACAGTCTTCTCATTTACATAAAGAAGCTGTCCATATGTTGAAAATAAAACTAAACAATAGAATTTAGTAGCTTTTAAATCCTTTTATTCGTAATAACATAGACAAATAAAAAACACTAGGATTTATATTTGATGGTTTCACTATCGTGTATAAGTTTCTTTTCATTGCTTGCAACCTGTGGCAAGGCATCAATCATCCAGGTTGTGAATTTACCAGATCGAATGCAGAGCTTCATGATACTTTGGTACAAAATATCTACATTTTTATAAACTTTTCAGTACTTTGAAATGGTCAATGCTGATCCCTGCATCTGGATCTTTGGTTCTTCAAGATAGGGATCTTATTGATGATTGAGTTGTTGCCTTAAAATTGGTCCACAGAACCTGCACAGATTCATTTTGTTAGAATTAATTCATCTTTTAAGGATTTTTTTCCTATTACTCATCTTTTCAGGATCTTCTTCCTCTTCTTCATCATGATTTGATCACTGAGCATAAATAAGGTCGTCCTTTAAGTCATGAGTCATCTGTACATGCTTTTTCTTAATTGTTGAATAGTTGAAATATACTTCTATTACGGTATAGGGGCCCAGTAAAATACCAGGAATGACTACTAAAGGAAAGACAGCCACCATCTGTCCTCCTCCTTGACATCTTTGTCAGGCACATACAAATACTGGATATTTGCTATTGCCATGAACTATTCCCGATTGTTAGACATATATTTCAATTCATCAACAGAGCCTTATAATAGCAACCGCCCAAAGAAATAATAACAAAACCCCACAATCAAAAGTGGAAGTGATTAAAGAAACTTACAGCCCTTTCTGAAGTCCCTGGAGGACCATCAAGGATTTTAATGCGAGCTCGAGTCTCCTCTACAATTTTTTTGATAAACTCTCCTTTGCGTCCAATTATACCACCAACCTTCTGGGCAGGAACCAACATCCGGAAGACACTCTCCCCAGGCCATCCTGGCCATTTCTTCTCACCACTTCCAGCAACTGGCTCCTCAACTTGCCCCTCTCTTTGCTCATGCTCTGTATTCTCGGTTGGTTGCTCAGCATCAGGTTCGCTTAAATATTGATCAACTTCAGCCATAGGGGTGTCACTGGTTTACAAGAAGGAAGCATGCAAGTATATTAGAAATTGGGGAAAGGCTTGACTGAGATGGGTGGCAGAACAATCATATGCAATCCAAGCACGACTAGATCGTCAAACTACAAAAGCAAATGATTTCCACATCAAGTGAAGTAACAAAGAAAGCAATATAAGACAAACCTGAGTTCAAAATGAGAACGGGGGGGAAATAATTATAACACGGTAGAAGAACGGTGTGTCGAGAGAAAAAAACTGTGACCAAGGAAATTCAGAAAGTTCAGCTTAATTCGATCTAAATGGCTTTCCAAAGTTTAAGTAAAGAACCAAAAGTCAAATTGAAATCAAACAGTCCCTGAATAGATTAGATCGACATAGATGCAATCACAAACCTATAATCTGGAAAATTGCGCGCTATTCAACAAGGGAAAAAGTGCCAGAATATTAAAAATGTCCCCAGCTGCTTAAACTTGCCTGGGTTAAGCGAGAGCAACGCAAATGAAAATTTGAAAGAACTTTCGAGTTCGAATAGCGGAGTCACGGTTAAAATTATAAGGCTTGGAGATAGGAAAGAAAATGTTAGAGAAAGGTAAAAATACATCTGCTGAGCAACTAGAGATGGGGTTGGCCGGTGTTTAGAGTAATGCCCCCCGCGATATCCTTTGGAAATAGTATTACACCTCGCACTTCTTATCTCTAACCTTTAAAAGACAAAAAAGAAGAAGGGAGAATTACCCAGTAGTTTCGTGAAAAATAATTTATTAAAAAAAATTCTATAAAATATCAAATGATTAAATAGTCCCGTTAGGGTAATAAATTTAACTTTTATAATTATTAAATTATTTTTATGTACAAATAATAAATTATTAAAAATAAAATAATACTTAAAGTATCACAAATAATAATTAGTAGCATATGATGACAACTTAAAATGATATAAATAATAATTAGAAGTATGTGATAATAATCCCTAATTATTATTAGTACCACTTTAAATTGTTTATTATTATGTGCCTAAAAAATTGTTATTTATACATACAAGTAATTTAGTAATTATACATATTAAATTTATCGTCCCTAAATTTCTTAGAACTATTTAATTATTTATAATTTTACAAGATTTTTTTATAATAATTTCTCTTTACCTCTTGTGTGATTCTAAAAACGAAGACCTTTTTCTTCATTTTCAAATTTAAGTCCCGCTAATTTTTAGTTGGTCACCAAAAAGAAAAACCCGCTACACTGGGCTTATTCTCTCTAGTGAAGGTATGCCTAGCTGCCATCGCATTCAAAATATTTCCTATATTGTACCCAAAAAAAAAAAATATTTCCTATACAATGTTCCCACATTGACATCAAGGGGCTTTAAAGCAGGGTGTTAAAAAAATACATCGGACTCTTCCTGTAAGAGACAGCATTGCAGAATTAAACAGGGTGTATATGCAGCGGAGAAATATTATGAACCGTGTAGCAGTGGAAAGATGAGCTCTACTAAGACCGCTCAGTAGTGCCTTATCAGTATAATGTCACCCTTCATCTCATGGGTATCCAATGAAACAATTATACATGTTCTCTCTAGTTATCTCTATAATCGCAAAAAGCGCAGAAGAATTAGAATATTAACTACAACAGGTGCACATTATTGACAGGGTGCTACCCTATTTATCCTTTCTTGGCATCAGCAACAGCTGCTTCTGATGCAGTTTTAGTAGCAGGATTACTTGCAGGAGCCATCAAACTGTCAAACTTCTCAGATTTTCCCAGCACAATTTCAATCTAAAAGGATCAATAAGAAGTTAATTACCATCAAGATCACTGAATAAAAAAATAAAACAAATGAAGGCCAGACGCCTTAGAACCCACCTTAGCCTTGTGCATCAGACGACCTTTATTCTCGTCCTTAATGCCAACGGTAGATGTCGAAACTTCTGTTCCATCCCATCACTAGTTAGTTAGCTACATTCATCATGTGTGTAAATCAAACACTAATAACATGATATAAGAAGAAAGAAATCGTACTCTTCTCAGTGACGAGTCCGTTGTTCTTCAGAATCTCGGCAATTGTGACGACTGTCGCAATAGCTATACGGAAAAATAAAATCTTAGTCCTCATATTCAAGTTAAATTCAAAGAATCAAAATTATGGAAATGAAAGAAAAATCAAAAGTGCGGAATATATTGTTCAGTTCCAGTTTCAGAATCACCCAGGGAAACTATAACATCGTTGCTGTACCAGCTATATGCCATGATTTGAATTTAGCAACTACGAGTAACAGAAACCTGATGGCAACACAAGGATCCAAGAGACACTAATGGGAAAGAGAATTTATCAGTCTTTTGCACAGCAGCATAAAGATGCTGGCGTAACTAAAAAAGAAGAAGAATCTATAGAAAAATCATTTAACTGGGGTGCAAAAGAACAAGTAATTCCTTTTCCAGTAGCCTATTTTAAGATTAAGATTATATATATTATGTGTATATCTCTTATATGAAGATGAATATATCCCTTGTATGGGTTACCAAAATACAACATGCACATTGCCTTATAAAAGAATAAACATCTAATATCCAAGGACAAACTAATGGAGAATGTATATAAGATTCTGAGAAAGGAGTACCCATCCCCAATGCAGAAAGCTCGACCTCATTGTGCTGCTGTATATACCTCTGCATCAAAGAAGAACCCATTTGGTCATTATACGCACTTCCAGGAAATCATCTACCCTCATTGGTTGGGTTTCATCTTTCCTTTCAAGTATGCCATTTATTTACAAATCGCGAATCCCCCGCCCCATTTGACCAACAGTATCAAATAAACAAACAAATAAGGAGTAAGAGCAAGAGGAAATATATAAAACATGAAAATGCATTCGTTACAGATCCAAGAATCGACCACGAAAAGAGGGAATCTACATAGTTTAACCACCAGCACTCCATAGATTTTCCTAAAGTTGAACCAATAGCCCTGGGATTCATGACATTGGAAATGTTTGCCCGTGGCGCAGTGTTTCTCGCTTTTCTAAAACTTATGGCCTGTTATCAATCAGAAGCAAAGAAATGCGATTCAAAGAGTCCAGCACAAATAATTTCGAACAGCATACAAATAATGTGCAAAAAACTCAAATTTAAGAACGACATTCCTTTTCTACAGGAAATTAAAGCCTCCTTTTGTTGTTTATTTTCTGAGGCCATTGAAGGGACATCATTTCTTATATAATATAGAAAACAAGATTAGATAAATTCTGAAGAGAAGGAGATCTAATAATAAAACAAAGACGGGATACCTTGGCGAGATTGACGTAAAAGAAAAGCGGCTTCTTAGTATTGGAAACCTGGATTCTGTTCTTCTTCGTGTTTTCGGTGGCTCCATTTTCAGCGAGGGTCGTGATGCTTTTGTTCGCGGGGGATTCAGCGTTTCCATTGACGGCGACAGGCGTCACGTTTTTCTTGGGGGCTTCGGCTTTTCCATTCGCAGCAACGGTCGCCATCGTTATCGGCTAACTCTGTCTTATTCTTTTGCGCTTTATTGTACGGGATGCTCTGGAGCGGGAAAAGGAGAGAAAGGCTCGATCAGTAAAGTAGGGGGAATCAGTTAGAGCCCGGTTTATACAGAACGTGACTCTTTGTGATCGTAAAACCAGTAAGAAGTGGACACGTGGTGGCGCCTAATGGCAAGTGGACGCGGTAAAGTGTATTAGCGGTTGGGATTGAACCTCGTGAAAGAACGAGTCCGTTATGAGGAGAGAGAAACTCTGCGTGGTGGTTATTTTTCTGAGCGGATTGACGAACATGACCCTCCTTCAATGGACTCTCGGCCCAAACCCTCAAACTAAAAAGGCCAGGCCCAAAATTCTGGGTCTTACTACCGACGTTAGACTCGAACAAAAGCCATGCTTGTACAGAGTTGATCAGAAAGATTGATTAGATATTGAAGAGTGATATAGACGGGGTAGTAGACGGCTTGCTTTAAGATAATAGATGGCTCGTTCTATCTAATATTGATATTGTCTAAAAAAAAGAAAAATTCGCTCTACTTTTAGCTCTTAAGTGAGTCCAACCCTCCAAAAATTTTTGTAACCGAAAGAAAAAAGATATTGAAGAGTGATGATTAAATTAAGGATAAATATGTTCTGGGAAACTATTAAATCAGAGATTGAAGACAGCGTTTACAAACAAGGATACTACGTGTGTGGGAGAGATTGTATTTGTCTTAAATGACAGAAAATCAATTATACAACCAATCCAAACTGGCACCAGGTTACAAACTAGTATACAAGACTAAGGATTCGGCGAGATAAAGAGATTTGGGTGTTGCTGAGCATATCATTTTGTGGATCAGAGTTGATAGAAAAGAGTAGCGTGGTTTTATGTTGACCATAATGATTGGGAGGGAAAGAAATTAAAGGAAATGATGCATGCACGCTGCTTTATTAGAATAATAGTTGCCGCGTGTGCAGATAGATGTTTACGAATATTGTGCGTGCTTCGTGTTAGAAAATAAACATCTCAAATGCATAATAATCAATCCAGATTATCATATACACAAATACAAGATGCAGCGGAAACATTAAATTACCTTTTGCCATTACTTTGTTGATCTAGTCTCTGAAAAGATCTGGAATGAATCAAGGACACCTGTGAATCAATAAAGAATGTCAGATAATCAACAGGTTCTTCCAGCTGGTGATTAGGCACAGTGATGGCAACTGTGGAAACTGCCGTCACCAGTGGGGAACCTTCGAGAGGGAGCAGAGAAGTAGGTCTCGCTCTGGACTCAGAGAAAGCAGTACTGAATCAATTGTTTTGCGTTGTTGTGTTTCCACCATCAGGAAAATAACCTTAAATAAACTGAGTCCCCAACCCACCTTGGACCGGGCCTAATGACTACGGGCCACACTCAGAAATATTTATTAATTATCCTAATTAATATCTAAATAGGTTATATAATTATAATAAATATCTTACATTCTCCCACTTGGCCCGTATACTCAATGTCATTGTCCTGTCTAGGTACACTGATGTCATGCTACAAGAATCATGGCGATAAGTCCCCTATGATCGAGTATTACCTTCCATGTATTACAGGTAGCACCATCACTTAATGGGTATCACAATATACATGAACTCAATGTTCATTCGGTTCCTATCTCAATGTTTATCAATTTCAACAGCACAAATGTATACAATCATGATTTGAAATGATAAACCACAAAATGTAATTTCATTGCTCATACCTCCACTAATCAAAAGTTGGACGAAGTCCCATATGAGGTACATGTGTCACAAAGACGTTCGGCTTCAATCCTTTCGTCAAAGGATCAGCCAACATATCCAATGTACTGATGCGTTCAACGGAAACCTGGCCATCATGAACCCTTTCTCTCAAGCAAAGGAATTTAAGTTCGACAAACTTGCTTCGACTCTTATTCCTTTTGTTGTTCGCTATGGCCACCGCAGCTGCGTTATCACAGTACATTCTGATTGGCTTAGAGACTGAATCCACAATCTTAAGCCCAGCAATGAAATTCCTTATCCAAATAGCTTGTGAACTTGCTTCAAAACACGCGATATACTCAGCATCACCGGTAGAGGGAGCTGTTAGAGTCTGCTTAGCGCTTCTCCATGATACAGCTCCTTCTTGTAAGGAATTGGAAGACACGCAGCGGAAATAAACTTTAAAAATTTTCCATTCCTTGCCAGGATCTGCCGTATGTGTTTAAGTCAAGTGGAAAGAATCATTACCCTTAGTGTTGCTCAGCGAATTTCACAGCTTCTCTACGTGGGTGGTGATCTCTTTCTGATCGCAAGAAATCGACGGAGTGTTCCTCAGCGACCTTCACAGATTCTCTCCGCGGACGGTGGTCTCTTTCCGATCACAAGAAGTCGACGCCTCAGGTCGGCTTCCTCTACTGGTATCCACACGAACAGCGTTCCAACCACGAACGACGTGCTAGCGTCTCCTGTCCCTCCAAGGCTTTCACAAGTCTCCGTCTCTATTTCAGCAGTTTCTTGTCTGCAAACCTTTTGCAGATTCCGTTCGGCCTTTTGTGTTCTGTGTTATTTTCAAACGTAGCTCCTCCAATCAGATATATAGGATGCTATGCGTTTTTCCACCTGACCTAATTGGATTTTGGAGTTAATCTTATATTAATTCCGAATTGATACAATATCATATATTGTATAATTTTATAAGAAACTAATTAAATAAAATAATATTAAATCCGTCCCACAGATTTAATTACTTATTTATTTAACTTTAAATAAAGATGAGACTGAGTTATATTTGATTTATTCCCATAAATCAAATTTGAGATATCCTATCAATTTAAATTTCGAATTTCAAACGTGATAGAGATTTAATTTATCCTTATAAATTAAATCTTATAAATATCTCTTATATGAGATATCCTATCAATTTGAATTTCGAATTTCAAACGTGATAGAGATTTAATTTATCCTTATAAATTAAATCTTATAAATATCTCTTATATGAGATATCCTATCAATTTGAATTTCGAATTTCAAACGTGATAGAGATTTAATTTATCCTTATAAATTAAATCTTATAAATATCTCTTATATGAGATATCCTATCAATTTGAATTTCGAATTCAAACGTGATAGGGATTTAATTTATCCTTATAAATTAAATCTCATATATCTCATATATATAATATATATATATATATACGAATTTATATATATACGAATATAAATAAATATATATACATTCACCTGGATCTTTCATTGAATCTGGACATGTCTTAGATTCAATGAATCTGGACATCATAGCTCGTGTTGGGCTATTTTGTGTGCGACCCTGTAGGCCCATATGAAGTTGGCAGTGGGCCATTTGCTATACTAGCCCACAAGTCGCAAGCGGTCTCTAGCAAGACATAACAACTACCCAAATCATATGAGGATCGATAAACGATGTAACCTTTTATACAACCATATCATGTCCCTTCTGTCACGCGATATTTTGGTCATGGATGAGGCATGGATAATGTCATCCTCCTATTCCCGACCGTTACTTTCTCGATCCCTGAGTAGTCTGACTATAGAAATGGAACTACCTTTCCATTACAGTATGGCCATACATTTCTCAGACTCACTCATCGAGGGGCCCAGTAATATCTCTCCACGAATATGAGGGACAAATTCCATCTTGACCATTCACATTCCTCCGCATGAAAAACCACTAAGCCCGAACATAGTCTTTATGATCACTCGGTCAAAAGTGACTTTTGACTAGGTCAAAGCTGAGCGTTTTGTCATGTAGGAATCCATGATGATCTCAGGTCAAAGGGCATATTGACATGGTTTGTATATGAGAGAAGCTTATGACGTTACCCATGCAGTTCTCTCATAGCGGGTCGGTCCAACACCCTGTACTCTTACATGTGCTTATGACTTTGATTTATATCTCTATACATCTTCAAAGTCATACTGGTCTTATTTCATCTGTGCTCCCACATAGATGATCGACCAGGGACATTTAGGATAATATCATGAATTATCCAAGGATGGTCATCATAGTAAACATGCAAATAATATGATAACTCAATTAATAAATTCATAAATCAATAATATTCATAAGACAATGATTGGCCCCTAGGGCACGATTTCCAACACTTCTGCCAACAGGAAGATGTAACCAGATGTAGACTTGTTCGTATCTACGCATCCTCCAAGATCTGAATCTGAGTACCCAATCACGTCTAAACTGTCTGTTCTCCTATATGTGAGCATGTAGTGTTTAGTGCCTTGTAGGTACCTAAACACCTTCTTCGCAGCCGTCCAATGTGCTTCCCCAGGATTACTTTGGTATCTTCCCAACATACCCACAGTAAAAGCGATGTCAGGTCTTGTACAAACCTGTGCATACATCAAGCTTCCTACCGCTGAGGCATATGGGACCCTTTCCATCTGTTTCTTTTCAAGCTCGGTTTCAGGACACTGTTTTAGACTGAATTTATCTCCCTTTTCAATAGGAGCCACGTTAGATGAACAGTTCTGCATCCTGAATCGTTCAAGGATCTTGACAATGTAAGCCTCTTGAGATAAGCCTACAAGACATTGGGTTCTATCTCTATGGATCTTTATGCCAATGACATAAGATGCCTCACCCATGTCTTTCATGTCAAAACTCTTAAACAAAAACTGCTTCACCTCACGCAATAAACCCAGATCATTGGTAGCAAGTAGAATGTCATCCACATACAAAATCAAGAATACGATCCTGCTCCCACTAGCCTTGTGGTATATATAGTCATCCATGATATTCTCAACAAAACCAAATGATGTGATTACTTCATGGAACTTCAAGTACCGCTGCCGCGAAGCCTGTTTCAGACCATATATTGATTTCTTCAACTTGCATACCAAATTTTCTTTCTCTTCTGCAACAAATCCCTCAGGCTGTTTCATATAGACTTCTTCCTCCAGTTCACCATTGAGGAAAGCAGTCTTCACATCCATTTGGTGCAACTCCAAATCAAAATGTGCAACCAATGCCATGATGATACGGAATGAATCTTTCTTAGATACAGGTGAAAAGGTTTCACTGTAATCGATTTCTTCCACTTGAGTGAATCCCTTAGCAACCAACCTAGCCTTGTATCTATCGATGTTACCTTGTGAGTCTCTCTTGGTTTTATAAACCCATTTACAGCCAATGGCCTTAGACCCACTAGGCAACTCTACAAGTTCCCAAACATGGTTGTTTGCCATGGAATTCATTTCATCAATCATAGCATCATGCCACAATTTAGAGTTCACACTCTTCATAGCCTGAGTAAACGATAAAGGATCATTCTCAACACTGATATCACAGTCAACTTCAGCAGAATACACTACGTAGTCATCAGGTAATGCCGATCTCCTTTCTCTAGTTGACCTCCTCAATTCAACCGCTTGGGTTAATTCAGGTTGCTGAATAAGGACATCCTCTATCACATATTGTGGTGGTTCCACTTGTGTGATAGGTTGACCATCCGGTATGTGTCCATCTTGTTCAGCATCGTCAACTTGAGCTACAGGGTCTACATCACGTTCAATGCCAATCCTAACAGTAGGAATGTCAATCCCAACTGTAGGATGATCATTAACTATCGATGTCCCCTCATGAATGACATCAGTGGTTCGCTCTATGTGATCATCTAGTAGACAATCACTCCCACTAATCACATCATTCTCAAGAAACTTGGCATTCCTAGACTCAACAAACCTTTTAGAAGGTGGAGGACAATAAAACTTGTAACCCTTAGACTTCTCCGCATAGCCTACGAAGTAAGCTCTAATAGTCTTGGGGTCCAACTTCTTCTCTTGTGGATTGTACACTCTTACTTCAGCAGGACAACCCCATACCTTGAAATGGTTTAAACTGGGTTTCCATCCTTTCCAGATTTCAAAGGGTGTCTTGGACACTACCTTTGTTGGAACCCTGTTTAATATGTATGTGGCTGTCTTGAGTGCTTCCTTCCACAAAGAATATGGTAGTTTGGAGCTACTCATCATGCTCCTAACCATATCCAGCAAGGTCCTATTTCTTCGTTCAGCTACACCATTCATGTCAGGTGATCCAGGCATAGTATATTGGGCTACTATACCTTGCTCTCCAAGAAAATCAGCAAATGGACCTGGCTCTTGTCCTTCACTAGTGTATCTACCATAGTACTCACCACCACGGTCTGATCTCACGATCTTGATTGGTTTCCCAATCTGTTTTTCTACTTCCGCTTTATATTCTTTGAAAGCATCTAGTGCCTCACTTTTATTATAAAGCATGTAGACATACATGTATCGTGAGTAATCATCAATAAATGTGATAAAGTACTTTTGACCATGTGCAGTCAAAACAGGGCAACAAATATCCGTGTGTACAATTTCTAGCAATTCAGAACTTCTCTTAGCCCCTTTATGTGACTTATTGGTCTGCTTACCCCTAATGCAGTCCACACAAGAATCAAACTCCGAATGGTTCAAAGATGGAAGAATTCCTTCTTTGTTTAACCTTTTGATTCTGTCAACGGAGATATGTCCCAATCTCTTATGCCACAGGCTATAAGAATTCTCATCGATGACACTTCTCTTAGTACCACGCGAAACATTAAAAGATTGAGGCGAGTTAGAAATAATTTTAAATAAGTCATCAATCATAACTAAATTTACAATAAAAACAGAATCCCTTTTCAAAGTCATGAGTTTCTTAGAAAGAACTAAATGATAATCAAATGGAATGAGTTTTGACATAGAAATCAAATTCCTTTTGTAAGAGGGAACATAAAACACATCATAAAGTTCCAAAACATGATTATTTGAAAAGGTTATGCGAAAAGTTCCAACGGCTTTCACAGGGTCTCCCTTCCCACTGCCTGAAAGGACAGTTTCCTCATTGGGATGTGGAGGCCTGCTTGACAGAAAGCCCTGCGTGGTAGTCGAAATGTGGATCATCGAACCAGTGTCAATCCACCAAGTGTCATCATTAACGCTAGAAAAGTTAGATTCAAAAGTAACACACGATGAAAGCATACCTCTCATCTCCATTACATGTTGCCTCACACCGCCAATACCTGTAAGCCTCTTAGCACATAATTCAGACACAATGGCACCACCCATCTGCTTGTCTGTCAGCTTGAATTGCTTATCTAAGGCTTCCAGGTACCCTTTGGCTGTATCGCACTTAGGGACTGCTTCCCTAATGCTTCTGGTGATCCTTTGTTGCATAAACAAAAGAGACGAGCGGTTACTCCGCTCCCACAAATTATACCTTTCCTTTGCCTCTCTATCATTGGAAGCATCATCAGGTCTAGGAGGTTGTTCACACCTCAAGGCATAATCCAAATTCAAGAAACCAAGCTGCAGCAAAACATCATCTCTCCAGTCAGCATAGTTGATGCTGCCATCTAAGATTGTTTTGTTGCTTACATCAGCCATAATCCTAGAGGTAGCAATTGGATCTGCAAAAATAGAACAGACAAATATACAAATAAGCTCACAAGTAAAATTTTTGAAGCAATCACAAGTCACTGTGCCATGTATGCATGCTTAACTCAAATGTAGCATGCAAGCAATATAAATACGTATCACCAATGTCTACCTGTGGGCAAAGACATTAGCATAGCATGTATTTATCTCAAGTGATGGGACTAGAACGCATTTGTAATTAACTAATACCTGTGGGCTACTTAGAAAATAACAAGGCCATTCTATCCCACCCTAATTAAATGTACAATTATGAGATATCTACCTGTGGGCAAAGATAAATCATAGCTACACATTTAATTACAATTGATATCTCAAATCCATATGTGATTAATGAATGCATGCAAACAAATTCAATAAACAAGGATGTTGTGGCTACTCCTCAAAGAATTACATGCTAATCACAGATATCATTTATGTGCACTGAAAATCCAAATGTGCATAACGTAATGGAGCAATTAATTCTCCCCTAATTAAATGTATAATTATGAAATATCTACCTGTGGGCAAAGATAAATCATAACTATACAATTAATTACAAGTGATATTTTAAATCCATATGTGATTAATGAATGCATGCAATAAAATCAATAAACAAGGATGCTGTGGCTACTCCTCAAGAAATTGCACGCTAATCACAAATATCACTAACGTGCATATAAATCCAAATATGCACAACATAATGGAGTATTTAACAAATTAATTTAATCAACAAATGTGACCAATTTAATCAACAAATGTGACTAAATAACTTAATTTAAATTCTCCCACTATTTTATGCACCCAAAAAATGTTTAATAAATTAATTTCAACTCAAAAGGTTTTTACAAAAAAACTAAATAGTTAATTTAATTGCCAAAGGAGAAATTAATTTACAAAATAGGCAATTAAATAACACAGAAAAATTAAAGTTAGTAATCAACATGTTCTGGAAAATCAAATTAAATGGCCAAAAATAATTTTCTGGAAATAAAACCAAATGGCTCTAACTCAAAGAGTCCAAAATAGAGCCCAAAATTATTTTCCAGAAAAAATTCAGTCCCAAAAATATTTTCCAGAAACAAAAATCAAAATTCAGGCCCAAATTCATTTTCTCAAAAACAAAACAATTTTGTTTCAGCCCAAAACGCATCGGCCCAGCACGCAACAGACAGAAGAGGCAAAAAAAAAAAACTTTCTGGTGGCCCAAAATGCGTGCAGCCCAGAAGCCCTTTTGAAACAAAAACAAAAAAAATTCTGCAGCCCAATTGTATACGGCCCAGCAAGTTATCTTTTTTTTTTTTGTCCGCCCAAAGGGTGACCGCGGCCCAATAAGTGGAACAGTGCGTTTCAGCGTAGACTGAAACGCACTGTTTCGATTTTTTTTGCAACGAATATCTGTGGCCCAGCATAATTTTCCAAAACAATGTACTGTGCGGCCCAAAAGTGTCAGCGCCCAGCAGAACCAAAAAAAAAAGTTATATATATTCTGCAGCCCAGACGCGAAAACGGCCTAGGAATTTTTTTTTTTTTAACAGCAAAATCATTTCTTCGGCCCAGCACAGCAGCCCAAAAACGCAGATTTTTTTTTTTTAACGATGGTCCAGAAGCTTTAAGTGAAACGGTGCATTTCAGCGTGGCCTGAAACGCACCGTGCCGGGTCATGTTCACTGTGAGTCGGGTTGACCTAACCCGACTCACAACCCGATGCTGGATCAGTTCTGAGCCGCGACGCATCACCAAAAGACGCGCGACGCCGGCGAGCTGGGACAGACGATTTTCGGCAGTTCTGTGGGTTCCTTCGATGGATCTCGCGGGGACGTTGCACTCACAGAAGCCTCTCATTCTGTCTCCAGTTTCTGGCTACCCGTGGATCTCACAGCGAATTTGACCGCGAGTTTCCAGCGACTCTCACGGTCACACGACGGCGTCTCCCTTGCTCTCTGGCGGCTATTTCACGGTGGACCTGAGTGATTTGTGGTGGTCGCGACATGTCTCCTCCAGCAGACGGCGCCGGCTACACTTCACAGTGACTTCTCAGGCGACACGACGGCGAGTCTCCTTCTCTCACTCTCGCCGCGACAGTAACAGGGAAAAGGAAAATGGTCAAAAAAAAAATTATAATTTTTAGAGTTTCATATATCCCTTATTCTTTCCCAGATTGTTACTCATAAAGAATTAAAGATCAATAAATAAGGCAAGATGATCTTAAACCAGGCTCTGATGCCACATGTTAGATAATAAACATCTCAAATGCATAATAATCAATCCAGATTATCATATACACAAATACAAGATGCAGCGGAAATATTAAATTACCTTTTGCCATTACTTTGTTGATCTAGTCTCTGAAAAGATCTGGAATGAATCAAGGACACCTGTGAATCAATAAAGAATGTCAGATAATCAACAGGTTCTTCCAGCTGGTGATTAGGCACAGTGATGGCAACTGTGGAAACTGCCGTCACCAGTGGGGAACCTTCGAGAGGGAGCAGAGAAGTAGGTCTCGCTCTGGACTCAGAGAAAGCAGTACTAAATCAATTGTTTTGCGTTGTTGTGTTTTCACCATCAGGAAAACAACCTTAAATAAACTGAGTCCCCAACCCACCTTGGACCGGGCCTAATGACTACGGGCCACACTCAAAAATATTTATTAATTATCCTAATTAATATCTAAATAGGTTATATAATTATAATAAATATCTTACACTTCGGACTCTTTCGTTTCAGATGTTGGTGGCTTGGTCCAGCCATGTGAATCCCCATTGATTTGCAGCATCTCCTTCTAACTAATATGCGTAGGTCGGCAGAATGGTGTGGTGGGTCCGCCCCAGATCACATGAATTTGCTCTCTGTTTCGCTTTCCATTGACATGTGGGGGCTTCTTCCCTCCACACGTTCGTGTTCCAAATTAATTTCATTCTCCTCAACCATACGAGCTCCACATGCTCCCTCCGCCAGCAAATCAACACACGCCCAGCTCTTTCAACGATTATTTGTGATATGTCTCCGATGAATACAAGTTGAATATTCCTGGCTCTCTCGTAGTAATATACTATTTGACCATGCCTGCAAAAAGCTTCATACATTTGTTAGTTTGTTGTCGAGACCAACCCAATAATAAAGAAGAAAGGTTTTCTTGTGGGGGTTGGGGAAACGTGATTGCCTAGTCAACGATAGAAAATGGAGAAAGCAGGTATGGTGGGGATCCATGGGGTTACCATTTATGAATGACGTTTATCGACTTATGGTGTTTGGTTGTGATTGGGTTTACATCAGAGCGTGCCGGGTTAGCTTTTGTAAAACCTATAGACAATTGACCATTCGTGGGCCAAGCTTCCACGGGGACCATGCCCGGGGTTCCACTCATGGTCGGTGCGATCACTAGAGATAAAGGACGCCGATTTGGTGGACTACGTACCTCAAGCTTTCTCAGCCACCGTTATTATCGCAAATGTGATTTTGTGTCGTTTTAGGCTGTAGATCTTCAACGTAAACATATATTTATGGGCCGATTTCTAAAGATGAAGTTTGGTGTGGTACTCATGATATAGGACCACCACCGCCAAGCCCACAAAGCAGTTCTGTTTGATACTTCTTCCTCCCTTGATATAATATAATTAATAAGTTTATTTTAATAATAAATATAAGATATATTTTATATATTTATCAATTTTTGAATTATTTATATTGATACTCTTTTAACTTAATCAATTAAAAGATTGAGGGAGAGAGTTAAAAAATAATTAAAATTTATTATTTTTTTAATATACTTAAATTAATTAAATAAATTATATATTAAAAAATACTACTTTAGGATGCGGGAAGCTGCAACGAAGAAGGCAGAAGAATAGGTTCCAATGGGGAGGGTGGGTGAAAAGGGGGAATCTTTATTGACTTTGTGGGAACATTGAAAGCAGCAGAATGTCGGATATTCAAGAGGGAAGGCCTAAATTAAAGATGTTACATTAGATCTGAATTCAAGACAAGCCCAAGGTCCAATTTAATATAACCACTTGCCCACTCGTGGTCCAGAACCCTCCCAAATGACGCCCGCCCGCAAGGCTAATTGACGGCAACCGCGCTTCGAAGCCAGCCGCGAATTCTAACTGACTTCCCCTTAACGCCTCGCTCATTTGCTGTGTTGGAAGAATCTTTTTATGGAAAGACATCGCAAAGATAAGCTTTAAGAACACGTGTGAACCAAAAAATAAATAAAATTGAATGCAGAAATGTCATTTTGTGGTGTTTTACGCTGATACTCCTCATGTCCTGATTATAAGGCAGAACTAACTATTTCAGGATTGTCACTGGACGATAGTTGGTAACTTTGGTATTATTAAACTTCTTGAAAAAATATGTATATATCTTTTTAATTTTGTTATTCACTAAGATTAATATCCACAATATAATAGAATGCTCTATTAAAATTAAAAGCATACCAGTTTTTTACAAACAAAAAAAATAATATCAATATTTATCCTTATAACTTCTCTCCATTTTAGTTTTAATTCACGAAAGTTTAAAATTTTTAATTTTAATTATTTAAAATTTATCTCGTTCAAAATTATGAATCCTTATCATTTGAAAAGAATTTGAGTTAGGTTAACACTATTAAATTTGCCTTCTTGTTACTAACACTTCTGCTGACAGGATAAACTGATGTGGAAAATTAAATTTATCAGCCATGCTGATCTGGATATGTGAAAAATGCAAGAAAACAAAAAGAAAAGCGCCTTCATCTTCATCTCCTAAGATCTCATCATCGTGAAGGATGAGTTTTTAGAAAATGAAAAATATGAAATCATTGTCGTCATCATCAGGATCATTGGAATCCAAAATTCCAGATCTTTATGTTCATGTAAAATCATCGTCACGAAGCAAACATTGTCGTCATCTGCAAAACTCTTCATTGATCTAAAACCCAAAAATTGTGAAGGACAAAACAAGGAGTGCAAACTACAAGATACTAAAACCCATAAACACAAAAATCCCAGCAACCAGAAGTCTCAATGTCATTTTTCCGTCTTGGTCGCTGTCGAAGCCAAATGAAGAAGATGAAGTTGCCATCGAAGCTCTGCAGAAGGCGAATCTCGGGGTTCTTCTTAGAAATCGCGATGTGCTCGATTTTTCCGTTCTGATCATCGTCCTGGAGAGGTAGCCGTCGAGCCTCGTCTCCTTCACTGCAAAACACGGTCGTCCTTCAAGTGGTGTGCGATTTCCAGATCTAAAATCAGATCTGGGTGCGGCTTTGTAGAAGAGGAAGGAGGATGGAAGAGGAGTTGGGGTCGGAGGAGAGGAAATAGCAGTGAAGTGTTTGGCACAAGAAGAAAGCTTTACCGACGTTAGAGAAGAAGAGTCTCCAGCATCAGAGAAGAAGATGGAGAGGAGGGGCGCCGGTGAGGATGAAGAAGGAGCCGTTGGGTTTGCATCTGAGGGTGGGAGGGCTTCTTTTTTTTTTTTTTTTTTTCATTTTTCACAAAAAATTATAGGGGGACAGCTAGGATTCAATTTAAATTAAGAATTTTTCTATTTAGTTTTTCCCCTCAGTTTATCCAGACAGCACAAACTTAACCGCATTAGTGACAAATAATTAAATTTAACGGTGTTAACCTACTTTTAAGTCCTTTTAAAATCATATAAATTAACAAGTTTAAACAGAGGACTAAAATTAAAAGTTTTAAATTTTAGAAACTAAAATTAAAACGAAGAAAATATAAGCAACAATATTGATATTATCAAGAAAAAGAATAACGAAAACAACAATAAATGAATTGGGGCCGGCGTGATTGAAAAAATAGAATAAAAGGTATTTGCCCCGGTTGCACTTTGAAATTAAAGAAAAGCCCTTTAAAGGATGAGTAAGGCGAAGAAATAGGGAAAAAGCCAGTCAGCCAGCCAGCAATTGGCACTGTGCTGCGCCAAGCAACTGAGGACTGAGGAGTTTTAAGAAACTTTTAAATGGCACAGTGTCACCAACGGGGGTTGGTCCGAGTGATAAGCTGCTCGGTATCGCTTAAGCGAGGTCTCGAGTTCGAGCCTTGGCGTACGCAGAAAATCCCTGTTGGGAGACTCACCTACCATAGCCAGGTGCGCGACGCGGGTCGGATCCGGATGTAGTCGGGGCAAAAGACCGGGTAGGCAACAAAAAAAATGGCACAGTGTCTACCGAAAAAGCCATAAATCCCTCAACACTATCCATATATGCATATTGCATGTAACTTGTCATTGTAATTATTCACTACCTTACTGACCAATGGGGAAATAAATGTTTGAATTAATTATTGAATAAATAGTTTAATCTAAGAGTATAGACGTATTAACAGAATGATGATGTTGGGAAAAAATGATGGATAAAAACAGTGATAAACTTTTTTTGCTAAGAGATTTGTTTAATATAAATTT
The DNA here is from genome assembly GCA_037074615.1 of Leucaena leucocephala. Taxonomy (NCBI): domain Eukaryota; kingdom Viridiplantae; phylum Streptophyta; class Magnoliopsida; order Fabales; family Fabaceae; genus Leucaena; species Leucaena leucocephala. The sequence continues at coordinate 562,514 of JAYWLJ010000075.1, forward strand.
TGCTTTTATGAAAGATTATTTTTGTGAATTTTATTATTTTAAAATTGAAACGTCTGAAAAAAAAAGAGGATAAAACTGGGGACGGAATCTTGCTTGAGTTCATAAAATATTATTGTCACACACTTCTCGATTTTCGAAGTAAAACACATGATTGCTTGAATTTACTTTTATTGGATAATTTTTTTACATATCAAATCCAACGCCATCATCCTACTCGCTCTAAATTATAAGCTGTGGAACGGGATTTCTTTTAAATTTTCAATCATAAAACGATTACCTAGTTTAATATAGTTAAATTGAAGAGTATGTTTTAAAATGTTGGGTTAGGTATTATCATTTTGCCAGATTAATCATGGCGCCAATATATGCGAGAAACTCAACCTCCATGCCTCCCCTGCCCGCGTTATCTGTCCTTGTCTCTTCCATTCTTTTTTCTTGGTCTGAAAGCAGGAGTTTTCAACTCTAACGTCACTCCGTGGAAATCTCCCTCTTTTTAACCCCGTCAATGCTTCGACCCTCCCGAGGAGATAGTGAAAGGAGTGTCAAGCGTCCCCTTTTTCGGAAAAAAACAGAAGTGAAAGTATCGCCGTTAAAAGTCATTTCTCTATATAAACGGATCTACATTAAACCACTGGTGCGAAACAAGAAGGGGAATAAATTTTGTGAACCTCCCTAAAGACAAGGAATGTCATTGAAACGTATTTGAAATACTACTACTCCTATTTCGCACGTACGGAGAAGCCCAATAGCGAGAGGGAAGAGGCGGAGGAGGAGGAAGGACCCAAGATCCTGTCAGATCGGAGGGGAACTGGAAGCGAAAATTTTCACATTATTGACTGCTTCTGGTGCGATTCCCGCTCTTTTTGTGTTATCATAGTTAATCTTTGTGGTATCGATATTTGAGGTTGCTACAGATATTCGGCTCATCAATATATTGCTATGGGGATCATATGCTGTATTGCCTTTCTTTTGTGCTGTATTTTTTTTTTCCTGAGAGTGCCCATTTCTGACAACGTTGGCTTAGAAGAACTCAAGCCTATCTCGTCTTCTTTTTGTTTTATTTTATTTTCTTACTCTAGTGTTAGCTTCAGGAAAAAGGATTTTGCCCATATCCGATCCTCATCTTTCACGGCTGTTCGATTTATCCGGGTAGCTGCTAAATATGAGTTATTTCCTTTCAATAATTGTAATACACATATATTGGGTCTATTTGGAGAATTTAAATCTGTCTTTTACATATTCTTCGTGTTTAATATTGTATGCCTTCCAGATTTCCTGTATTTATGTCGTCGGTTTATTTCTGGTTTTGTTGGGTCCAGCTTAAGCCTTTCATTTTCTATTTTGAGCAGCTATATTAACCGAAGCTTCTTCCAGAGCTTAAGAACCATTTCCACCAATAGTGAATTTTGTTCTATCTCTGGCCTTCTGTGATCCTCTCTATTAATCAAACCGAACGAAAACGGTACGAGTTGAATTTATAATTCCAGGTTTCCAGGACGTAGAATTGTCTTTACGTGTGGTTCATTTATTTTTTTATTGCGCTGAGATTGCTCTTAAATGTTTGGGCGCCCCACACGAAATTTGCCCGGGGGCTTCGGAATGATTCTGCAATAACTCTTAGATTAGTACCTAAAATTGCCCCAATTACCCATTTCTCCTTTTTCACGTCGAGGCTCAAAAGGATTCTTCTTCTTTAAAGTGTTTTCCCGTATCTTTAGACTGATCGGTTTAACGCTTCTTTCTATGATGGCTTGAAGTCACAGTATCGTGTAAAAGAGTGATTACTTTATATGAGCTGGGGTTCGGCCATAATAACATTTTCTTCTCAACCTGGGAGGGAGTCTTATGCATATATTTTAAACTTAGCTGGGAAAAGAATTTTTTCTTTACCATGTTATAGCAATTTGTCTTCCGCATCATTAAGTTTCTCTTCTTTTCATTTTTTTCCGGATTGATGATTTCTGGGTTTCCCTGTACAATTTACGAAGAATTATCAGTCTCTAGAATTTTACTTTAGAAGATCAGTGGACTGTTTACTTTAGAATATCAGTGGACTGTGTTATTTATCATTTTTTTTATTGAAAACAATTATGATGCTGCCTTTCTTTCCCTGTAACAGTCATGTTTCCATCTCATCTATAAATTAACACATGAATGTTGAGCTTGGAATGCCTTTTTTTAGATATTTTGTATTCGTTATGTTGCTTGCCCTATAACCTTTTGTTTGCAATATCGCAGCATCATGGGGAGGGAAGTTACAGGTATACCTGTTGTGGACAAGAGGCCAAATGCTGTACCAGTGACCTCAAACGGTAGGTCTAATGATAAAGTACGCTTTTCTCCCAAACTTGCAGCAGTTAAGGTTGATGCAAAGGATGATGAGGTAGAGGAAAGTACTAGAGCTAATTCTCTTATTGAGAAAAGTCATGTAAAGAATTATGTTTTGGGTACTAAAAGCACAAACCGTGATGCTGTCTTGCCTAAGGAGAAGAATGAAAAAAACGAACTACATGATATCAAAAAGTTAAGCTCGCCTGCTACTAGATCAACTTCTGTGGGAGAAGAGCATACAAAACACTCTGATTCACAGTTATCTGATCTGGCTAATGAGAAGCATGACTCCAACTCTCAGTCTGTTGAAACTGGTGGTGTTTTGTCCCCAAATGCTGATAATACTCATTCCCCTAGCTCAACAAAGAATTCGCAGGTATTTGGAATTTAAGTAACCCTGCAATTTCTGGTCAATTAAACATGTAGATTTGTTAATAGTTCCGTTGCTTACTACTGAATGAACATGCAGAGTGACTATGACCCAGCATTGTTTTTTTACCAAAGACAATGAGACAGCTGGGATCTTATTATTGTTAACTTTTTTTTTTTATGTATGTGTTAGTGATTTATGTTTCTGTGGTTGAGCTTTTGTTTCTGAGATGATTTCAACATTTAAACAGATCGGTCTGATACAAGAACCCTTTAATGCCACAAAATTGATATTCCATTATTTACAGAATTAGTGGCTTACATACTTGAATTATACTTAATTACTAGTGGAAGCTTATATGCCATGATGTATGGATATGGTTTGAGTTGGTGGAGGCGTATTTTACACATTGCTTTTTGTGCTCACGCGCTTCTGAAACAAAAATCAGATTACTGATCTGCAAAATCTTCTGATTTGTTTTCCAGCCTAATTCACCTCTTACATCAGGAAAGCTCTTGCAATCTGAAGATAACAAGCACCATGATGATGAAGATAATTGGTCTGCAACTTCCTCGTATCCTATAGAACTTTATCATTTTGATGGTTTTAATATGAAAAGAGCAACTTTTAGGTGTTTTAAATAAACATAGGAATTTGAGACTTGGCCTGCTCCCTGATGGTGTTGAACAAAAGAAACCAAGAAGGAAGGAGATGTACTTATTAATATGCCGATCATTCAGTCATTTGTTCCTTTAACCATTCATTTTAGTGCTACATCTGGGCGCACTGCCAGATCAAAGGTAACTGTGGGCACAGCCCCTACATTTAAATGCTCAGAACGGGCGGAGAAACGGAAGGAGGTATTGTTTTGCTGAACTGTCAACTCTGATGCATAGTCTGCTTGAGTGGTTGATATTATAGATTGCATTGAAGAGGTAGTTTTGGTTCTTATCTTCGCTATGATTTATCCATCCAGTTTTATATGAAGTTAGATGAGAAACATCGAGCCCTTGAAGAAGAAAGAAGCCAGTATGAAGCAAGGCAGAGGGTACAATAATCTTTCTCTAACTATCATATGCAGCGCAACCCAATTGTTTCTATTTTTCACCTTTTTTCCTTCCGTTTTGGCTTCCCCCTGGCTGAAACATCCATCACCTCTTCAATTACCCTGGGATATCCCATGTATATCGGTTATCCTTAGGTAACTAAATACACATTGAACTGATGAAATGACTTATTTACTGTTATATTTAATAATATACTTCACAGGAAGAGAGAGAAGCAGCCATCAAGCAATTAAGAAAGTCCCTGGTGATTAGAGCAAATCCAGTACCAAGTTTCTACTATGAGGGGCCTCCACCGAAGACTGAACTGAAAAAGGTATTCTTCCTCTTTTTTGACGTGTTTTTGCTAGTTCCCAAAGAATCTGGATTTATATGACACTTTCATTGACGATTCCTGAATTTGCTTGGATAGACTCCTTTAAGTCCGGGAAAGATAGTAGTCTGTTCAGAATTTATACTTCTGAGTGGTCAGGATACTGTTTGATTATTTGTCTGAGTCCAGTAACTTGTCGTGGTCACTGACTTGGCTGTATTTTCAACTCAAGTTTTTGGGGTCCTTGCTTCTAGGTGCTCCTATGTTTATTGCCGGCTTCATTTTGTTTTAATACATGGGGCAATATGGCCATTGGCTGCCGACTTCAAATTTACATGTGCTTTCACGAAGGACGATACATTGTTCGTTATTGTGGATAACTTTTGCTCTTAGTTCCTTTCAATTGCAAGAATGATAATCTAAATTGGTGAACGACCAAATAATCTTAATTCTCGTATAATACAGCTGCCACTGACTCGACCCAAATCACCAAAACTAAGCCGGAGGAAGAGTTGTGGTGATGCCGTTACCTTATCTCCGGAAGTTTGTAGTCGTGCACAGCCCCTCAGCATTGGTAGCTTCAAACAGGGATGCAATAGCATTAAAAAAAGCAAAACAAAGGAACGACCAAAACTGGACAAGGAAAGGAAAGCTGCTCCTCCTAAAATCTCGGACCAGATGAATGCGGATATATCTGTGGAGTCATGAGCTTCAAGTCTTACCCTGACCCCCAGTTGAGAGGAAAATATCCTTCATGTGGGATTGTTTTCTTTTCTTCCGGGACTGACTTGTTAAACCGTTTATGCTAGCTTGAATTGTATATGTTTTGTAAGTTATATTGGTGCATATCATGTTGTATGTAAAGATAGAGTTATGATCCAATACCGGACTAAATCCGATGTACCGCATTCTGCCCGCCCCTTCCCGATGTTGAGAGGATAATTCTATTTGAGAAAATATCATATTCCTTTCTCCAGGGATGCAATACATTGGTTTACCCATTTGTGTTTCTTGCCCTATTTGATGTATAATAAGGGAGCTGGATTGGCCGTGTTCGTTTGTGTATTTCTAAACAGGTTTGCAGAAATATTGGAGCAAATGCTTTAGATGGTTGATATATTTCTGATAATATTCGTGTGGTTGAATGTTTGTAAAAAACTTGAAAATTTCTCAAGCAAAATCTACTAATGTCAGATCAAATTAAAAGCGAAGATTATCAGACAAGCTAGAGACTTGTAACAGCATGAGAACAAAATTTAAAGATTGAGATGGGCGTCGGACGGTAAAACTAAAATTGAAAATTATGAAGGAATTAAACCCCGCTTCCTGTTGGCATCATGGCACGAATGAAAATGCAATCTTTCATCAATTTTTTTGAGCTGTAATTAGATGACTGGAGTGAGCTCTTGTTGTCTTTTAATAAGATTTGAATTGTAACTGAAAATGTTTCAGGATGAAAAACCAATAAATAGGCAACCTTTCTCGTATGAAATGAATGCCGTAAGGGCCACGCGTGCGTAGTTTCACATGGCCTGGGATTGGAGTGCGAGTTCCTACTCGTAAATCGTAATTATGAATTAATCGAATGATTTTTCACTTTTATTTTTATTAATAGGATTAGTGGACTGATTTCACGGTCGCGCTCTGGGCGGTTGCGCGTAATGCATTTTATCTAGTATGACCACCCCATTTCCCTGACTATCTCTTGCGCTTCCAAAAATCATGGTCTCTTCTTATTCATTTTCCTCTTCCCTCGCTTTTCAACCCTTCAAGACCCCTAAATCACCCGTTGCCTTCTCATTCGCGCGGTTCAGAATTCTGACCTGCACTTCGGAACTGGACGCCCCGAAACCGAAGCCTAAATCCACCCCGGATAAGCAAAAGGCTGGCACAAAAAGCCGCAGAAAATCTTCTTATGGCACATCGAGAAGGTCAATTCTCAAGAAAACATTCAGCCAAGAGCAAGTGAACTTCACTGCTCCAATCTCAGATGACCCAGTTGTTGGCATCATCGGCGGTGGCATGTCAGGAATCATTTGCGCCATGTATTTGGAGAAGCGTGGTGTACGGTCCACTGTATTCGACACGGTTAGTGTTTCTTCTTATTTATATTCTGCTTTCTCGTTAGTAGCTGTTTCGTCGGGGAATCCTGAGTTGTGATGTGTTAGGAGTTACAACAGAGTTAAAACAATAGTTAACCGAGCTTTTCTATGGTCCTGTCCCCAAGTATGCGTCAAAGGTCGAATTAATAATACATTGATTTCTACACCTGCCATGTGAACCCTCAGGAGTACCGTTTGACAAGCAACGAGTGCATTAGTCAAGAACTCGAAGGAAAGAAAATTGCAATAGAAACATTGAAGTCTTCCCCTGCATCAAGAAAAAGGAAAAATGAATAAACATTTTTGGGAATTAACCATCTGTTTCTGCATATTGTTTATAGGGTATTCATGGTCTGGGAGGAAGAATGGGAACCCGAGTTATTGATCCGCAGCCTTTGATATTTGACCATGCTGCCCAATTCTTTACGGTAAATGACCCGCGGTTTAGTGAGCTGCTTGATGATTGGCTGGAGAAGGGGCTGGTCCAAGAGTGGCAGGGTACAATCGGAGAACTTCATAATGGTGGTCATTTTGTTCCATTTCCACTATCTCCTGCAAGATATATAGGCACAAATGGAATGAGGCCACTTGCTCATTCATTACTGTCTGAGGTGATTAAATATTCTATCAAAATATCTGATAAAGAAGTTAAATACAATATTGTTGAGACCAACGTGCTTCCGCTTCCAAGCCACGGGGGTAGTTGTGATGAGCTAACTGCCAGCTCCTAAGTATAATTGTTAAATTACTAATTTTTTACTAGGAAATGACATTTGTGATTTGTTCCGAAGAAAATAATCTATTCCACACAACAATAGTCAGTGAACCTGTTTACTGGTTGAAACCCTCTTTTCTGCTTCTGTTTCATTGTCATCCCTGATAAGAATCTGACTTTCAGTGCAGACTCACAAGATTAGTGTGGTAAGACCATGCTGGATCAGTAAACTCGAGCCATTCAATGGGATGTGGCACTTGACTGAGAATGGGAAACCTTGTGGGAAGTTTGATGCTATAGTTATTGCACACAATGGTAACTTAATATGTCCATCTTGAGGTCCCCAACGGTGTCTTTTCTGCTGTATGTTTGGGTTCCAAAAATGCCGCTTGGATATTTTTTTCGGGGGAGATTTTGACATGTAGCTTGAGTTATTTGACTCATTCATTTGTAGTAACTCTTTCTTGCTCTGTTTTACTTACAGGAAAATGTGCAAATCGCTTGCTTATGTCATCAGGATTACCACTAGTTGCTAAGCAAATGAAGGTAAAACCCTAACATATTCCTTATCGGTTAATTTTATTTCATAAACTAGTAAACTGTCACTTCATCTATTGGTAGGCGCACAGCTACATTCTTTTCACAATCTTTCTTGTTTTTGTTGCCTGCTATGCTAGAGGTTAGAGTTGAGTTCAATATGGGCCCTTCTAGCAGCATTTGATGATCCCCTTCCTCTCCCAGGCAGCACAGCTGCAATACCTTTTGAAGGAGCTTTTGTGGAAGGAGTTGATTCTCTTTCATGGATGGGCAATAACACCAAAAAACTACTGAAGTCCCATAGTGGTGGTCCTCATTGTTGGACCTTTTTGAGCACTGCTGCTTATGGAAAGCAAAACAAGGTTCCACAGGTTTGTAGACAAAATGACTATTCTATATTTTTTCTTATGCTGACTTCCATGGTGAGATCATGTTTAGGCTTCTGTTTGGTTTGAATAGGCATGGGAAGGAATGATATTATATCGTATTACACTATTACTGTACTTGGATATGTGGTTAAAAGGACTTGACTTGTTCATTTATGTAAACCTAAGTATTGTTATGCACTGACCAGGACTCTTCCTAAATGTCTTGCTAGCACTCCTTGGTCTGTTTTTGTTGGGTTTTTTTTTTTTGCCACGTTTTAAATCTGAATTCCATCAATGACCATGTTTATCAGGAAAATATCCCTACTGCAACTGCAACAAAGGTAAAGGCAGGCATGCTAGAGGGTGTTGAGGCTGCTCTTGGATTATCAAAAGGATCTCTTCAAAAACCATTCTATACCATGCTCCAATTATGGTGAGAATCCAATCTTCAGTATTAAGTTTGATTGCTTTGATAATGCCGTACGATCATTGATAAAGCTGGAATTTAAAAGCTTTACGTCAGGCATACAAGATAACCAAGAAAAATTCACGGGCGAGTATAATTTGGTCTTGATGTGTAAGAACTACCTTTGACCGGCAGCAATCCTTTAGAAGAAGCACCTGGATTCACAAGATTGCAGTTATCACATATTTGCCCTACTCAGTACTTGTGCTAGACTCTAAAATGACACACATGGATGCATGCATACGTATTATTTATATGTAGCTTCGATGCTTGTTTTCGCCTCAGAACATTGGTTCATTCAGGATGTTTTTAATACCCATTTGACTTTTATTTCATTCGACGTCTGGATAGAATGTTAGTCGTGTAACCATAGTTGCAGTTCTGGTGTACTTGCTCGCCTCCACACCTTAGTCTAAAACAAGCTTAAAAGAAAACTAAATTATTTATCATGCTTCAGGAGCATCATTTGTAGAGGATGTTCAATTATAATGGACCCATACAAATGAAGAGCATTGCTTTTAAGCTTCCTACATACTTTTTACTATATTTTATATAAACATTGGTGATATGTTGATTATTTTGATACCGATTTGATTTATGACTTGCAGGGGTGCAGCTCTTCCAACAAATACGCTGGGCATTCCCTGCATCTTTGATCCTTATGGAAGAGCTGGTGTATGTGGTGATTGGCTGCTAGGTTCAAGTATAGAGGCAGCAGTGTTGAGTGGAATGGCTCTCGCCAACCAAGTAATTGTCATTCCAAAATCCAAACTTGGTCAATTTTAACATTTTATTGGTGGAACGGATCACAAACCAATGGTTATGCTCATTGCTTGACACAGATTGCGGACTATTTCCAACATGACGGAGCTCGTCATCCTTCGGAGTTTGCTATAGGTTTGGAGCAAGAATTTCAGCCGCTCCTAGGCCATGACATCGGACAATTCCCGGGCTTGGAGTCACAAGAAAGGACGAGCGAGGTTGAGATGCCCCAACTTGTAACGTAGATCTTCATTCGATTACTAATTATTAGTTATTATGCTACGGTTACTGATTTACTCCATATCAACAGAAAACGAGGGATTCGAATTTGTTGGAAACAAATTTCATTAGCAAATAAACGAACAATACTCCTTCCGAAAACGAACATAATATACTCCTTTCCATTCTACAAACGAATTTACAGACACGAAAGTTGAACTCATGCCCTAACAAGCAAACGCCGGCTACTCCTCTACTTCTTAGCCTTCTTGACAGCCTCTTTTTTGGCTGGCGATTTCACACTCTTGGGCTTCTTCACACTCTTTGCCGTCTTAGCTACCCTCTTCCCTAGCGTAGTCCTGGCCGATGTCTTTGCCGGCTTCGAAGTCGCTTTCGCACTTCTTGCAGCAGTAGGTTTGGATTTGGGTTTGCGAACGGCTTTAGGCTTAGCCGCTACTTTTGTTTTAGCAGAGGGCTTAGGCTGAGACTTAGGTACGGCCTTGACGGTAGGTTTTGTCTCCTTCGTACCATCAGGAGCCGGCTTTTTGGGCGGAAGCTTGAAGGAGTTCTTGACCTTGACGAGCTTGCCAGCGGCCACCGATTTCTTTAAATTGTTCAGCAAGAGTTTCTTGAAAGTGGGAGGCAACTGCTTGTGCTTCTCCTCGATGAACTTGGTAATGGCATATTGGCTGGAACCGGTTCTCTCTTTGAGACTTGCGATCGCATCCGTGATCATCTACCAACCCAGCAGAAGCAATATTATCAATTATCAATTCACGACGTAGACGAATTATCGGAAACGAAGAAAAAATGAAGATTAGAAAGAATACCTCAGCGAAAGGAGGGTGTGAGGGCGAGGATTTGGGTTTCCTCGCGACTGCAGATTTCTTGGACTTAGGCTGGTTAGAGGCGGCCATGATCAGACTCGGAACAGACGATCTTGACAACCGCTATGCGTATGGTGGGGGATTTTCTGGGTCGCCCAATTTATAAGGGAGGGGTAATATATTTCGGAAGCGCTGATTGGTGGGGAACGCAAACGCCCGGATCTGCGTCCCGTTTGGTTTAATGTTTAAATATGATCCGTTGGATCTAGACTTATCTACGGTGTGGGATTTATGGCCCGACAAAGATTATATGGAGGTGTGTTTCTGGGTGCGTGACCTGGCGGATAATAAAACACGCGTATATCTCGACTGGTTAGTTATCACACTTTCACTGAGGACTTTGAGGTAATACTCAAAAGCTAACACAAATGGAATCTAGAATATGTATACTGGTTTAAACAGTAAAATTAATATTTCTATGCCATAAGAACCATAATATTTTAAATTCATGTTCGTATTAAAACTTTCTATAATCCTTAAAAAATATCGCGGTTGTTATAATAGGGAGAAGGAAAAAAAAAGGGGTTCCGACTGTTAATAATCACAGGTTGGCTAAAGAAGGAAGGCTATGCATAATTATTGGCGTAGTACGAAAGCGTTGATGTCTGCGGGAAGGCGAAGCTAATAAACTGCCATATGATATACAGATCAAATTGTATATATTTAGATATGCTGTCCAGCAACATAAGGAGTGATAGAACACAAGAAATCCAATGCAAATGATTATGAGAGTAACAAAGTTTCCATCCACTTGAAAGGCATGGCCTCCTTAAATCCCTCCGGAATATTGTCTTCATCGGCCTATAGGATTGACGATTTGTGAGAAGACGGCAGATGAAGTATCACCTGAATCTTGGCTGGTATCATGGTTTCCCACGTCGTTGTCTACCAACTCACTTTCCTCCGCTTTTGAAGAGTAATTCGACCCATTTGTGTTTTCTTGGAGGTTAAGAGCGAGTTCTAGATTCCACAACAGATCATTCATCGAGGGTCGGGCAAGCCCATGATCGCTCAAGCACTTCTCAGCCGTGTCTGCGAACTTGCTCAGACTCTCTGGATTGATCTTCCCTTTCAGATTTGGGTCAATGATATCCTCCAATGCCCCTTTTCTCTTGCAGCTCAAAGCCCAATCCGCGAGAGACACCTGTTCCCTTGGAAGGCTCGCATTCAAAACGGGCCTTGCGCATAGAACCTCAAACAAGACCACCCCAAATGAATACACATCGGACTTCTCGGTCAACTGTTGTCTCCTAAAATATTCAGGGTCCAAATATCCGAAGCTGCCCTTTACCACCGTACTAACATGCCCATTCTTCATGTCCGGGCCAATTTTTGATAACCCGAAATCTGAAACCTTGGCAGTCCAATTCTCATCCAATAGAATGTTAGTTGACTTGACATCTCTGTGAATGATGGTGTATTTAGCCCCGGTGTGAAGGTAGTGAAGCCCCCTCGCAGCTCCAACGCAAATCTCCAACCTTTGCTTCCACGACAAAGTAGATAGAGGTTTGTTGTCCTTGTAAAGATGCTCCCTTAGGGTGCCACGTGCCATGTAGTCATAAACCAGGCACATCTCATTCTGCTCCTCGCAGAACCCAATCAAGGACACCAAATGCTTGTGTCTTAGTTTTGAAAGCATCTCAATCTCAGTCTGGAACTCATTCACTCCCTGTTCTGACTGCGGATTCGACCTCTTGATGGCCACTTCCATCCTCCCCTTATCTATAACACCCTTATAAACCTTCCCGAATCCTCCAACCCCAATAACATTAGACTCGTCAAAATTCTTGGTCGCTTGCTTGATCTCTTGCAAGGAGAAATAGCGACAAAGACCTTGAGCCATGGCCGATATGTTGCTGCCGGCGTAGCTTTTCCCTGACGTCGTGGATCTGCTGCTATTTCCAGGGGAATTCCCATAGATCGGTAGCCATGATGTGTGTGAATCTGATCCCGGCGCCCTCTTCTTCTTCTGGTACACAACAATGCATATTGCAGCTAAGAATGCAACTCCCGCAGCTCCTCCGGCACTTAGCAACAACGCTTTTTTGTGACTGCCCCTGGGTGTGTTAAAAGTCTGCGATTGTTGCAGCTCGCTCTTTACGAGCATATCTGATGGCTGAGGATTTGGCCCAGCCAAGGTTGTTTCATTGATCTTGAATATCTCCACCCCATTCAATATCGCATCATAGTACTCAGGCTTTGTTCCGGACGATGGATGCAGAGCAATCCATAATTGCTCGTTGCCCTGCCCATCTTGCACAATCACCACATAGTCTTTGTACGTCGGCACCCCCTTTCCTCGTGTCCACGCTATTACATCTGCCGCGGCCTGTGCCGTTTGATTGTTCACGTAGATGTCGAAAACTATCTGGTTCACTCTACTATAATAGAAGTCACAGAAGTGAAACCTCACGAGGTACATGAAGTTTGGATCAATTTGGAATGTCCAAGTGAGGTTATATCCCATGTTCACGTTCATATCGTTTCCCATCGATCTTGATGTAGAGTAGACACTGGGAGGAGCAACGTAATGTGGCATGCTTTGGAAGTCGATAGTGACATTATGGGCAGCTTGATCAGTGACCCCGACCGATGCACCGTATAAATAGGGCGTGTCATCGTACCATGTCCTCGTAAGATTAGAATCTTGGAGTGGGGATATATATTGCCCACCAACATTGAGCCTGAACATTGTTTGGAAATTCAAGCTTTTTCCATCCACGGTTTGGTCGGAAAACCCAACTAATGTGGCTGAACCAAACAAATCTGGCATTTGAATCACCTCGATCCCGTTCACAAAAGCGAAAGCTCGATCGTACTTGTCTGATGGCTTAAAAGTAACCTGGAAGGAATTAATTGTAGTTGGTATAAAATCTAAATATACATGTTGATATGATATGCCAAAAACTCTTTTAATCTTCAAATTTATTACCGTGAGAGTATTTGAATTCAAAGGGGCAAGGGAATACTCTCTGATAATGTAAGCTTGGGACAAGGCCTGACAAGTAATAAAAGCGCTGAAGTTGCTCAAAAGCGTAACCCCGTTGGCCGTCACGGAGAAATATGAATTGGCCGTATTATAGGAGCCATAAACGGAGGGATAAAAGTGGAGCCGAAGCCAATAACGCCTGTCCGGTTGAACTGGGAATTTATACATTGCCTCTGATGACGTGAAAACACGTGCCCACATGTATGGAATCTCAGACATGACCGAAGGGTCTTGGTACGATGCTTTAAGAGTTATGGAATTACCTCCCGACAAGTACTTAGTATTGGCCTCCCATTGCCTTCCATCGGCATCCTTGCCGCCGCCCTCGGCCAGCCCACAGCCCAGGATCAACGGCTCTCCGGCGCCCTGGGCCCATGCTTCACGGGTTCTCAGGAACCCAAAGATGCAAACAAGGAGCAACACACGCGTCCTGCTATGCATGATGGAAGGTAATCGGGAGGGTTTTTTGTTTTTGATGCGCACCCAAAAAGAAGAGATCGGCTCCTCGGAGGTCTAAGCCATCTTGATCATTAGATGGCTTTTGAGGAACCCTCGCCTGGATGGAGGAACCAAACCAGGCAAGAGCCGGAGGATGAACTTGTGGTTTTGGCTATTAGAAATTCGATTGTGGGAGTTTTTTGTTTTCTTTTGTTGTTCGTACCAAACGAGAAAGAAGGCGGTTGGGAACCGATGATTGGGAGAGAGCACCGTAATTAAATGAATGTAATTTGTTAACATAAGATTAGAATTTGAAACGGGGCTCTAAATTTAGGATGGATTTTTTTGGACAACACTATCACTCTCGATACAACGAAGAGAGAGGCCAGAAAGAAGAGTGCCTCTTCATCTATCCCTCTCAATAGAGGGCTTCTTCATCACTTCCCGTCCGGAATCAAAGTAAAATAAAGTGTTCATTTTTTAATATGTTCATTAGTCCAGTATTGATTAAAATAATATGTGCAAATATATAATTATAAAAGGGTAATCCACCGATGCACTTGGAAATTGATCTTGACCAGATCTGTCATGCTAAAAAATGACAAATTCTTGACACATGTTAAAAGAATACAGAAGTTGATAGAAATAAAAGAATTTGTGTGGGGAGATGGGACTTGGGAGAGTAGATGAGGGGAAATTATGGGATAGATTTTAGAGGAGGAGGATATTTCACCCAAATGTAGGAGGCAGGACTCAAAAAAAAAAGGCAGAGATGTTAGAAATTAATGAATGGTGGGAGAGGGACACTAATGCTGTTGCGTTTGGTATGTATGTGGAGAGGCAGTAGTGAGGCTGGCAATGGGCGATGCCCACCCCACTCCTCCGCGTGCTAGCTACATCATCGGCGAGGTGGCTCTCATTGTTGCCTCCATTTGAATATACAGACGGCGGAGGAGATAATGGGGCACTCGGAGGAGCAACGTTCCAAGCATATGACGCCGCCGTCACCGGCAAAACCTGCGGAAGAAGAGGAGGCTATCGATGCCCTTATCGCTGGGCGATACAACCATGGAGATTGCTTGGGAGAAAAGGCGAACGAGGTCGGAGCGAATGAGGAGGGTGGCCAAGAGTCTCGATTTCTACGATCATGTGACGGACGAGGACCTGAACGAGTTGAGAGGGAGTATAGAATTAGGGTTTGGTTTCAACGAGGAAAACGCCCGACCTCTGTGCGGCACGTTGCTCGCATTTAACCTCTATTTCGCCATGCACCGCCAGCTCTCCGCCTCCCCTCGCTCCTCTTCTTCCTCCCCCAGCCCAACCAGTAGCCACCCTGATACGTGGAGGATTTGTAGCCCTGGTGTGTGTATATATATATATAAACACATCTCGTCCAAAATAGCATGCATGCCTTACTGATGATCGCATGACTCAAATCCCCGAAATAATTCTTCAACTTTTGAAATCTGTCAGCTAACTTGATTATATGTTCAGGGCAGGATCTAGAGAAGTGAAGACGGAGTTAAGGCGTTGGGCTGAAGCCGGGGCGCGTTCTGTGATGCAGTCTGTTAGAAGGTTGAATTAATTAGGTGATTAGTGTTAATCACTAGTATCTAGATGACCCTAGAATTCTATATAAAGGGCTCTAGTATGTAGGTTTGTGTGTGAGATTATGTAATCTTCACCAAAGTGAAGGAGAGGGTAACTTAGGTCTCTCCTCAAAGTCCCCAAGTAGGGTTGGTTTATCTCCCTCAAGTGAGGGTAGATTAGTATGTAAACCCAAGTGGGTTACCATGATTGTATGAGCATGTAGCTCATGAATAATACATATGATTCTTCATCTTTCTTCTCATTATTTCTCTCTAATAAAGCTAACATGGTATCAGAGCCGGTTTATTGAGCCCAAATAGTTCAATTCTTGAATTCTTGCCCCAGTTGGTGAAGCCCAATGCGTAATCTTGTTCTAACGCTGCCGTTTCAACAAAGTTTCTTGATTTGCCACTGTCGTCTCTCCGATCTTGGCGGCAAAAATTGTAAGCATGATAACCCACTGGTCCCAGGTTTTCGGCAGCCACCGCAATGGCTCCTACCAGTCGCGGAAATCGATTTTCGCCATCGTCACAGAGTTAAGAATCCACCGTCATTCGACAGACTTCAACCAGATATTCAAGCACACATTCAAAAGATAGTCCGATGCCTTGATAAGCACGATTCTTGCCGTCATTTTCTGTGCCGACATCCATGAACGATATGAATGGAAGCAACAAGATTTGTAGGAGAAAGATGATGATAAAGATCGAAATAACTTGCAATTGCAAGAAACTGCTTCAAACAGGAACGATAGAGCTGAAGGCGACGATGTAGCTATAATCGAAGAAGATCACCAACATATTCAGTTGGGACTCTGGCGCACAGCAGATTCAGAGTATGAGCTGCGAAGCAGAGTACTTCTCGAAGGACTTTGAGCGGGAAGAATTAAGAGCAGAGATCGAGGCAAACCCTTGTTTTCGTTACCACTTGCTCCCATTTGAGCCGTCTTCTTCTTTGAGACAAGCAGAAACCGATGTGAATGCTTGGGAGGAATTTCACAGCCGTTATTCCTCCAGAAAATTCTTTAAGGAGAGACGATATTTGGTGAAGGAATTCCCTGAACTGCTTTCCCGTGGAGAAAACGTAGTTTTGGAAGTAGGTTGTGGCAATGGAAGTACTGCTCTTCCAATTTTACGAGCCAACAAAGATGTTATTGTTTATGCATGCGACTGTAAGAGTTTAGAAAGGGCTCAAGAAGTTATAGGTTCTGCTACAATTGGCTCTTTTGAAGATTGTTTCCGCACATTCTGTTGTGATGTTTCCACTCGTGGATTTCCCCAGTCGTTGGCATGCAATTCTTGCCGAAATAAGTCTTTACGAAAGCAGTCAAACTGCATGTCAGAGTCCAAGGAGGGTGATGAACCACATTTTACCAATGCATGTTCACCAGAAGAATGTGACGGTTGTATTGGTGGAGTAACTTTGTACCACCGGAAAGAGTGTCGAGGTCCATCAAGGAGTGTTTTGCTGTGTTGAAACCTGGAGGAATGGTATTCTTCAGGGACTATGGTTTGTATAATATGACCATGCTTCGATTTGAGCAAGCTAAGAGAGTTGGATTCAGGGAATACAAGCGGTCAGATGGCACCCTTTCATATTTCTTCTGTTTAGATACTGTCAGAGACCTATTTGAGGGTGCAGGCTATGTTAAGAATCAGCTACAAAACATTTCTGATGCGATTGATTTGCTTCCAAGACTTGCAACAGGCATTTATGTAAATATAAAATTTAAGAGAATAAATGATTTTGAGTTCACTCCAGAATGTGCTATTTTTGATCTACTGGACATCTCATTTATCATGGCTGGATAGTTGATCCTCAGGATCATGATACAGCTAATGCAATAGGGTCCAAGTCCTACAATGCTCTTATGGGGGAGCTAGTTGCTCTTGAAACAAGAAACATGGAAGGTCAGCGTAAGAATAGTCTTGAAGAAGATTGCGTTGATTTTGTGGCTGCAACTACTGCAGCTCTTGGAGTTCCTTCTCCAAGTCTTTCTAAAACCAGGTCCTTTGATGATTCTCCACGTTCTATTTCTGATCAGCAAATGCTCAGAAAAGGGGATCTTGAAGAAGAGGCAGAGCTGTTGAGAGCTTTGAAGTTATCTGAGGCTGATTCAATAGCATCAATGTGCATGAGGCTATCCAATGCGAACCAGTTGGCAAGGTTGCAGACATTATTCAGATTCCAGCATTCTTATGTGGTCAAACAGATCTTCTAGTGGCAGCAGCCAAAACTGAAAAATTGTCAACATCAAGAAAGTTGCAGTTGCTGCTTAAGTATTCATTGAAGAGAGTTTTTGAAGAAATTTTTATATTGTATTTTGTAAAATGAAAATAGTTTGGTTTAATTCACCTTACTCCCTTAAATGTTGTGTTGTCAAGTTGAACACCTAGAGTTAAGGGGTGTCAACTTGAGCGGGGGTGTTAGAATGTGGAATTAATTAGGTGATTAGTGTTAATCACTAGTATCTAGATAACCCTAGAATTCTATATAAAGGGCTCTAGTATGTAGGTTTGTGTGTGAGATTATGTAATCTTCACCAAAGTGAAGGAGAGGGTAACTTAGGTCTCTCCTCAAAGTCCCCAAGTAGGGTTGGTTTATCTCCCTCAAGTGAGGGTAGATTAGTATGTAAACCCAAGTGGGTTACCATGATTGTATGAGCATGTAGCTCATGAATAATACATATGATTCTTCATCTTTCTTCTCATTATTTCTCTCTAATAAAGCTAACACAGTCTTCATCGTGAGGTGAAGGTAGGGTTATATATATATATATATATATATATATAAACACATAAACGTCATTTCCTCATCTTATGTTTTCTCCCCCTCCTACTTCTCCTCATAAGCTCTTTCATGGAAAAACGAGGGCGAATACCTATCGTCCGCGGAGTCTTTCGTAGGTATTCTCTCTATTTTCACACCATGAAGTGCGATTTGAGTCTTTTTTATTAGCACATATAAGCCACAACGCTAAGTTTCGTGAACATTCAATGATATATATCTTCTTGTAAAAATCGTCTTTGAGACAGAAGAATCAGTTCAAAATTTCAGACTCTTCACTTTCGCTCTCATGCGTGTGTATCAATATAATACTCCAACTATATTTTAATTGGGAGCAAATTAGGAAAGATAATGTATTTTTTATATACCACCAACTTCTAATGACAGTGTTTATTAGTATGTGTGGATCAATATATTCCCTCAAATCTTAATTATTATAAATATAAGACCTCAATATCTATTAAATTTATAATTTAATTTATTTACCGAGATCAATATAGTTAGTTTCAATACAAATTATTAACCACAATAATTTAGATAAACCATAGCAAAATAATTAACACAATTACTTTTCTTAATTTTTACATATTAGTTATCCTTCCAGTTGTTATATTTATGATTAAAGCATAGCATCTTATATATATTTGACAGGGGATCACATATTTTAAAAATATCAAATACCTATTACTTTTGTCAACTTCGGATTTTTAACAAGGAGCATTGTTGTTGTTGTCGTCGCCACCTAAAGAGCATATATAGTCCAGTTCTCTTTCGAAGGTTCTGGGTTTAACCCCTAATTTACAAAAAAAAAAAAATCTTAATCACTGGAATAAATTGACTTTTTTGTATAGAAAAAAATTGACCTTCTTTGAAAAAAAAACCCGGACCTGGTCTCAAACCATAATAAGAAAATAATGTAAAACAAATAATTTTAAAAGATATAATATAACGATAAAAAAAAAAAGAATGATCTGGATCATAAAAAGATTGATCTGCACTAAATGAAAATAAAAATTACTCTAATATTTTAAAAATAATATGAATCAACAAAAATATATATTAGTAAAATATCACCAAATATTATAATTTTATTTTTCATATGTTGTTAATATATTAATTTTATTTGTGAAGTTACTTTAAATTAAAAAAATTATAAATAATGGTAGTCATATATAAAAAATAAGCTCAGGTTTTACTTTATCCTATACATAATTATGAAGAGTTCTATACCCTCGTTCTTTCTTCCGTCACGCTGCAGTCAATTATTTAAGTTCAGAACATAATCAAGCGAGTAGCGACGCAACTAAAACCCCAAAAACGTGACTCCTTGAGGGCATTGCGTTGCCGGCGCGAACTCGACAACCCGGAGGCCGCTTCAAAACCAAAGACAGAGACTTCAATAGCGAGCGTGTTGCGGAGAGATTTCTTGCCCTTGCTCTCCAATGGCCTCCGATGCTTCTATCGCTCTTGCAGGTCTCTTGTCCCTTACTCCCTCCCATATAGATAAATATTAAATGCAATTTCATATTTTACGATTCACAGGGTTTTCTGTTACTATGAAGTTACCGTTGTGTCTTTTTGCCTTTCTCCTAAAATACTTGGATGACTTGCACGATTCGGTATTTTAGTTCTATCCTAATTCCATACCTTCTCTCAATGCAGTGAGGCAGAAAGTTCAACACTTTCTTAACGCGGCTCGTACTGGAAATCTTGATCTCTTGAAAAGTAAGTGTCCTGCTCTTCGCCCACAATTGTTTCGCTATTACTGTTGCTCTTGCTGTTCAAATTCTTCATTTGGGTTCATCCTTTCTGGGGTAGATTTGGCGGGGCAGCTTAATGAAGATAAGGATTTGGCGAAAACCGTGGCGGCAATCAAGGATGCCAATAAACGAGGAGCACTGCATTTTGCGGCTCGGGAAGGGAAGACTGAGGTTTGTAAATATCTGTTGGAGGAATTGAAGCTAAACGTGGATGAGAGAGATGACGATGGTAATACTTTTTCCTTACATATATTTGCAATATATATTTTGTCATATATAAAATATTTCCACTTTCTTCGCCTATTCTTACCTCCTAAATTCGCCAATAAAATTGTTATCCTTTCGAATTACTATTTCTTTTTCAGGTGAGACTGCTCTTATTCATGCTGCTCGTCAGGGGCATACTGCTACAGCTAAATATCTTATTGACCATGGTGCCAATCCTACTATTGCTAGCAACTTAGGAGCCACGGCGTTGCATCATTCTGCAGCAATAGGTGCTTGCTCAGAATCTCACAGATTATCTATACTTCTGCATAACAAAGAAATTGCCTCACAGTTTGCTTTTATGATCTCTTAATCTCGTGCTTTTAATAGAATTCAGTTTAGTTGTCTTATTGTTTTTGTTCAGTTTATTTTAATCTAATATGTGCTTTCCTTTCCTGTAGGAGACATTGAATTGCTCAAGTATTTGCTTTCCAGAGGTATTGATGCTGATTTAGAAAGTGACGCGGGAACACCATTGGTTTGGGCTGCGGGTCATGACCAGAAAGATGCTGTCAGCGTTCTGTTAGAACACCATGCAAACGTAAGATCACATCTATTCTTTATTTTTGTTAGGCATTTGTTATAGTGAATAATGTCCATTATAAAAGAAAACTGACCACTTAGGCTCAATTCTGAGAAGATTCTGGCAGGTGAAAACTTCATTTTAATTTAATATTCAAACGATAAGTTAATATTAAAGCATTGAATCTATTAATTCCCATCTCTGTGTTTTGGGAAAGGAATTTCAGCTTCCATATCAATAAATAATACAAGTCTCTGAAGGTTCCATCGGATTTGTATTCTCGAAACAAATTTTCACATTTTGATTTATCATTAGATATGCTTAGTTTAGTGGATCACAGAATAACATGAAGGATAAATTGAATAATTCACTTGTGCAAAATCTTGTCAATGGGTTAATAGAGGATGGAGGGGCTTAATTAACTTCGGTAATTCAGTAATTCTGATTGATACCATTGAAATGGAGAATGGAGTGTGCTAAATAACAATTTTGTCTTGCTTGCCAGAACTTCTGTAAATAAAGATTAGCCATAACAATTTACAACGGGTATAGATTTATAATATTTTCTCCTTGTCAATGTTGAGTTGCAGCCTAATGCTGAGACTGACGATGGTGTTACTCCACTCCTTTCATCTGTGGCAGCTGGTTCTCTGACATGTATAGAGCTGTTAGTTCAGGTTGTACATATTCCATAAACATCTAGTATATTAATGGCATGTTCATGCTTGATTGAATTTGAAATTTGAAACATTTCAGCTCCCAAGAAGCAGTGTGGTAATAACTAATAGGATAGGGTTATTCATGGTCATAAATTGGTTTATTTTCTTGTTATTAATATGACAGGGTTATGGTGCTAACAACATAATGAATTCTTGTTTGGTCATTCTGCTGTGTTTAATCTTAATTAAGATGTCGATAATGATTCTGAATTAGGGGCTTACCATATGCAAAAAACTAGTAATAACAAACAACTTCATATGTGAGAAGGTAATCTGGTTGAATGTTATAATGCGTGTTTTACATTCAGAGAACGTCAATAATTTCAATGCAACTGATATTTCAAGCAAGTACAGAAAAGAGAGGTGGTGGGATGCAGGAAGGAAGGGGAAGAACATACTAAATATTGGTGGTTAAACAGAGAAGGACTATAGCAGATTAATTATTCAAATGTAAACCAAGCTGAAAAATAATGCATTTTTGCTTGAATTTCTTTAGAGGGCACACTACCATCTTTGCTGTATACTTAATTATTAGAGATACTTTGAATCCTCAGGCTTTCATATCATGTTCAGGCAGGTGCTGATGTAAATATTAGTGCTGGTGGAGCAACTCCTTTGCACATTGCTGCTGATAATGGAAATCCAGAACTTATAAATTGCCTATTGAAAGCTGGCGCTGATCCTAATGTCGATGAGGTGTGCTGGTTCTAAGTACCTTACTGTAATATTCTCCTTTTGGAACATTCTCTTATGCTGTTAATGGTTTAAAAAACATACCTGCTGATTGGTATTTCTCTTTATCATTATTGAGAGATTCCTAAATTAGTGGACACATGCAATCATGGAAACAGCATGCCTGGCAATCTATGAAATATATAGCTTTCTTTTTATGACTTCTTTGTCCATTTATTTGGGGAACAGTGTCCTTCGAATTCGATATTAGCGCTCAGTGCTTGCTGTTATTTCTTCATTTGCAAAATTGAGGGTTATTCATACTTTTATGGTTGAGAATGCTGCATCCAGAATCACCTTATCGTTATTATTGAACCTTCATCAATATTTTGGTTGAAATGTGAGTTTTCTGGCATGTCAGGATGGAATGAAGCCAATACAAGTTGCAGCTTTAAGGGGCAATCGCAAAGCTGTTGAAATATTGTTCCCCTTGACATCAAAAGTTGAAACTGTTCCTACTTGGAGTGTTGATTGCATACTAGAGTCTGTGCAATCAGAAAATAAAAATCAACAGGTAGTCAGCTCTAATTCTGCTGAATTTATTTGGTTAAATAGAGCCTTTATTTTGACTCGGTTAAAATGCCAATGAAAATAAAAGCTTCCAAGTAGTTCTGCTGCTACTGAATTCTCTAAGTCGTCTTCTTCAATTGGTACTGATAACAATATTTCCCTTTATATTGTTGCCAAGATATTTTACTGTCTTTAGGATATTTAAAATTGATGAGTGATTAACAATAGAGGATAAAATTTGTAGGAAACAAGAAATGCTTCAGAAACTAGTTGCCTTAAGGATACTGCTTTGCCAGAGCAAAATCTTCCTGAGGTTTGTTTGCTCTTATTTTTGAATGAAGTGCATTCATTTCTTCCTATAAAAATATATCAGTTTCTTCATTTTTCTTGTTAATTTTGTTTTACTTCTTAGTTTCTTCATTATACTTGATCGGTGTTGAATTTCCCTTGAGCTTTTATTTTTACCGAAATTATTTTTCTGCCCTTTCTACTTAGTTCCTGTTAGTCACTCTCGCGAGTTGTTAAAATCTTTTCTTAACCGATCCAGGTGACGCCTGAAGCCAAGAGGAAAGCTGCGGAAGCAAAATCAAGAGGGGACGAGGCCTTCAAAAGGAAAGACTATTATATGGCTTTAGATGCCTATACACAAGTAAAGTCTCTCGATCTTGCACTTGAGTCTTGACTCGTGAATCTTGTGTCCCTCTGGAACTGGGTTATTTTTTTCTAATTAAATCATTTTGAAAGCTACAAACTACAATACTTGAGTATGCTTGTCTAGTATAGTTTTATAAAATAGAAATCCTAAATGTTTATAGAATGACTGTTTTCTCAGTTACTGTACTTTACATTTGTAATGGGTGAACAGGCAATTGATCTAGACCCCACAGATGCGACTCTTCCATCCAATAGAAGTCTGTGTTGGATCAGGTTGGGTCAAGCTGAGCAAGCTTTAGCTGATGCTAAGGCCTGCAGAGCATTAAAACCAGACTGGCCAAAAGCTTGTTATCGGGAAGGGGCGGCTTTACGCTTGTTGCAGGCATGCTTCTAGAAACCCGTTTGCTTTGGGCATTAGCAGTAGGTTATGTATTCACATTTGTAAATTTTGCGTCTGTTGTCCTACTCGCAGAAGTTCGAAGCAGCAGCGAATGCATTTTATGAGGGAGTGACGCTTGATCCTGAAAATAAGGAGCTTGTAAATGCATTCAGGTATTCATACTATATCTTTACATACACCTTTGACCTTCCATTGTTGCATGCACGTGGAGGCAAAGTTGAAGCGAATTACAAAAACACGAACTAATGGAGCATTGCATCGAAGTGACCTTGAATAAAATGTATCCATAAACTTGGGAAAAACTGAGTTCATGGAAAGCATTTGGTTGTGCATCGTGTATGCATCTCTTAACTGTTTCATCCTTACAGGGAAGCTGTTGAAGCTGGGAGGAAATTTCACGGCACAGCTAAGGATGATAAATAGTCAAGCAGAGGGCAGAGCATGTTGAAATGTTGCAGATGGGGCGATCCTATTTTTGTCACGTATTTATTTTTTTCCCTAATTTCTGAAAAATGAGCCAGGATCTGGTTTATAATACAGGTAATTGGTAATTAGAAAAGTTTTACAGTTGGCATGTTCCGAATCATGGGGCTGCCTTGAGATATCTCGGATTGCTGCGAGATTGATTATTGTGATTTTGAGAATCCCAAAAGGGAGGGGAAAATGAAAACATTTGGATTAGAACTCTCTAAAAGTGAAATATAGGGAAGATATTTGCATCCATCTATTATAGAGAACGTAAATTAAAGGGTTGTTATATCATTAATTAATTAATTAGTGGGTATTTCGGTCACATGTCTAAATTTTTCTTGAAGTTTGAGAAATGGGAGGGAGGGTGCAGCAAAAGCGTAAAGCAAATATGAATCACCCTTCAAGAAATTATGAAGATCGATCAATAATTAATATCACGCAGGCTTCGCGTTACTTTATCGCAGATAAAAGCAAAGAAGTTAAGAAATAGGGTACTCTTATTGGGCTGGGGGGCAGAGCAAGTTCAACCGACAAAATAATTATTAATAGAGAAAGAACCAAAAGGGGTGGAAAACTGGCGCACTCGGCGTTCTATTGTTCCTTGCTCCATTTTGATTCGAGTCGAAGCCACCCCCAACGCTCATTTTCTTCTTCAGTTGCAGACTTGGAGTTCCAGATCCGACTCTCCCCCCACTCTGCCGCTAATGCCTCTCAATCGCAATCGGCGTCGGATCTTTCCTTCGTCTCCCGCGCCCCGTCTGGCTCTCGGTCTCTCTCTCTACGCCACTCCCCGCCCATGATCCCAGCTCCTCGACTTCTCCGCCTTCTCCCGACCCTGCACCTATGCCGATGCCATGTTACGCGTCAGACGAAACTTTAGTTACTTCAAGTATAACTACGTCTTGGTTTCCCTTGTGATCATCTTCATTAGTCTCTTCTGGCATCCCTTTGCCATGATCGTCTTCATTGCCTGGTACTTATTCTACTTCACTCGTGATAGCCCCCCCGTCTTATTCGACCAAACATTGGAAACGAAACGGTACTCTGTGATTTGGGATTTATAACAGTTTTAGCACTTGTTGGCGTCGGGCTGAATTTATTCCTGTCTTGTATAGTGGCTGTTGTGCTTCTTGGGTTGCACGCGGCTTTTCGGGTCAACGATGCTTATTTCTTGATGAGGAAACGGCTGCCGAAGGTTTGCTTTCCGTTGTCGGAAGCCAACCCCTCATACAACGTATACCCGGATTTGAATGGGATAGGATTCGAGGTGTGTTCAGTTCTCTGTTTCTTAATTCTCCTTCCCCCCCCCCCCCACCGGGCCCCCTCTTTTCCTCTCTTTCATTGGTTTTGATGTTACTGGTCCAATGAAGAATGGCGCCTTTTACAAGGAAGGGGTGGAAACGATAATGACGAAGTCTGCTGATTTTTTGGATGTCAACTGACTCTGACTTCTATTTTAACACATTCCTGCCGCCACTTTGATTCATGCTTTGTTCATGCCAACGAAACAATGTGGAAGCAATCACTGTTGGAAATTAAATTTGGATTAGCTTTGTTTCGACTTTCGACCAATTCTGTAATTTCATAGGCAATAAAATTTTCTGCTTTATTTTTTGAGGAAGAGTGTCCATATTAGACGAAGGATCTATTTTCGGCTTTTTACTATACCGTTGTCATATTTCGGTGTGATATTCAAATTTGATATGAAGTCGTTAAGCATGTCTCTTGATGCACAATCTCCTTGTCCCCATAATTACTTCAAGTTTCGTTCCTGGCAAGTTTGTTGACCCATAATTTGTGTTCTATTCATGCACAACCCTCGGTTATGGCTTGCAATATCAGATTAAATGCCAAATAAACTCCAATTCCATTCCAAAATAAATAGAGCAGTTCCCTGCCAAAGCTAAATATAAAGAAGAAACTTGTCGCTGGTATTAATTGCCCCCAATCCGAAAATAAGAAATTCCAAATGAGAAAAATTCAGAAGAAATGAGTGTGGGAGTTTCCTGAGTTTATGGCGTGATTATTTGAATATTCACAACTCGAAAGAGAAGCATTTCTTTGACAAACGATGGCATAGGCCGGTAGGTTACTGTGATTCGTATTTTGAGTATGTCGGAGAAGACTCGATTGGGTGAGAAGAAAAGGAAGATAGAGCAAAATTGAGGAAGAGGAAGAGAAGAAGTCTAAGGAGGGAGGGGCTTTCGAGAATATGATAAAACCATAACGAAGTCCTTGGCGGAGGAGCCAACAGAAGCAGGAATCTTTTTAGAGGAAGACGCAGTCCTGAACCAGAGATCAACCAAGTTATGCAGTTGCAGAGATGGCAGCACGGGTCGACCACCGCACATTATCTCGACCTGTCAAATGACACACACCCCAATTATTGCAAACCCAATAATGTCGCCACGGCTGTTGCATGTGTATTGCAATGAGCTCACCTCAGCTTCGCTGGCAAGATTAAGCTTCTTAACAAGGTACTTCTTAATAAAGGAGACCGGCACACTACTGTCCCTGTGATAGGGGAAGAAACAGTATTAGACACTCGTAAAGAAAGAGCAGAAAAACAAGAGTAACAACAGAATTGTTATATATCTCAATGAATTTTTCATTATTTTTTATTTTTATTTATTAATTATACCTTATTTATTATATTTCACTACTTCAGTTTTACTTTCATTTTTTTCCTGTCTATAATATACAGTTCATTTTATTATTTATTTTTATATTATATTATTCATTATTTTTATTTTCATTTCTTAGAATTAAAAAGTAGGCCCCACGCATTGCATGAAATTTAAAGAATGAGTCGTGCTATTTATGCATTATATTTAGAATAACTTGCCATAGATTTTATATTATATACAAATATATTTGGAGAAAATCAAGAAAAATAGTATTTTTTAACTTTCTAGAAACATTCCCACCTTATGGGAATCCAATATTCTGTATCTGACACATTCCTACTTCCCTTGCAAGAATGAAATACAAAGGCGTTTTGTGAGAATAATGAACTCCCGGCAAAACAGCATCCTTAAAAATCTTAAAACAAGAACCGAACATGAGAATATGTCATTGCCATGAAACATTCATAGGAATCTTGAAACTATCCCACGAACTAAATGCACCTTCAGGTTTTCCTTTATGTGCTCATTCAAGTTTGGAAAAAGAAAAATATGAATGTGTCTCAATATCTCATTCATTATATAGACACTACTAAGCGTGTTCAAGGATTTTTTGATGGCCACTGCATAGATCACATAATACAAGACACAGGCAAAGTGAGCTAAAATGACCATATTATGAAATGAAATATTAACTGCATAAATCAAAGAGAACTAGAACTATCAACTACAGAATAGCGCAGCATGATGAAGAACAAGAAAAACATAGAATAGACGAAAAAAAATTAAAAATAATGGCAAGGAAAAGATGAGATAAGCCAGTAACAACAAATTGAATAATAAAACTGCTGCGCTGTTCTCTGAACCATTGCTGAAAAACACTTCTCTTTAAATGCAAAAAAACAGCACAGGATTGTTTATCCCAGCTATTGTGATTGTTTACATCGGAGAGGGGAAAATCAAACTTTAGTCATTGCCGAAATTATGGGGAACTAAACATCTTATTATCAAGAAGGAAGGTTGACCAAAATAAACATACCCTAGAAAGTACCATATAGCACTATATTTATTTTTATCTTAAACTCAATTTACTATTTTACAAAATCATAAGATAGTCTCTCCCCATGCAATGCACAGGCCATATTTCCTAGTTTAATGTTGAAAAAGTGAACAACAATAGCTCCAAATACTGCAATCCTCTTATAGGCCTATGATACTGGAGTTTCTTTTAGAAACTTCAAATTAGCATATAAAAAAATTGTGTAGATTTGTTATAATTTTTTTATTGACAGTTACCACCATTTTGACACAGCAAAATGAGAAAAATTCAATTCACTAACAATTCAAAGGCTAGAGACACACTCAGTCTAAAAATTACCATGTTTGAAGCAAAATAAAATAAGGCAAGCAGAAAGGTAATGGGATTAGAAGAATTACTTGATTCTTAAGTAGCATGCTGAAATCTGCGGCAAGGGAACATCTACTTTCCTGAACATAAAATGTCAATTCAAAATTAAAGATCCACATGGAAGATGAACACCATACAATTATATTAACTCTGGCTATAGACAAGTAACTTACTGGTCTTCTGAAGCAACCAATGAAAACCAAATAGGACAGTTTTCTCTGTTACACCTGCCGCCAGCTGCATCTAGCATAACTTGGGCTGAGGTAGAACTCTCGGATGCTGCAGCTCTTTTCTGACCAGAAGGACGCACCCTTCTCCGCCTCACTTGTCCCAGAGGCACAACATTTTCATCCTTGTCGTCTCCAAATTTTGTTTTATGTCCATTATCCTTGTTTTTGGTTTTAGGCATACGTAATTCACTATGGACAGCAGCAGATGGCTCTGATTTGGCTGTAATTTCAGGCATACTTAGTCCACCATTGGGAGTAGTTGGAGGCTCGGATTTGGCAAGAGACAAGCCTTGTGAAGTTAACTTTGAGGATTTTGTCCTGTTGGCTTCTTCAACAAGACAGTTCAAGGGTGTCCAGAGATCAACTTTCCCTTCTGGAAGTTCCACATTGTTCTCTGTATCCTCATTAGGCCTACTCTTCTTAGAAGGCTCAGCTGTGGAAGAATCCTACAACAATACAATAAGAGCAGATGGTTACAAGAAAGTGTTTGTATCAAGCATGCCAGGTAACTCAAGTATAAATTCAAGTCCAAACCTTGAGTCATAAAATAACAAAACCCCAAGTCCTATAACCCACACCTGACTTCTATTTTGAGAAATTACATTTGATAAATCAGGTGATCTTGAGCTTACTAGGTTATCCTCAGTATAGACTTCTTTCTTCTTTATGGACTCATGAACAGAAAAACTGCATCCACGCAAAGCAGCAGCCTTTCTTGTAGCAGTTTTCGTTCTCTTTCCTGTGAAGCCAGTCTGCATTGAAACTTTGGGAGCAGAAATCACCAATGATGAAAGTGATCTTTCCTTCCTTTTCGCTGGCAGAGGTACTGAAGGTATCACCTCTGGGGCCTTTATCTTTCTTCGTCTCAAAGGGAATATTTTGGCTCTAATATCTTGCAAATTGTGATCTGGCCTGAATATTATCATTAGGCACACATGATTAACAGTATATAAATTTTATAAAGATTTATCAGAAAAAATTTATTCTAGTTCAAAATACAGGTTGAACAAAAGGGTAGCGAATTGAATATCCCCAATTGAGGAAGGAAGCAATCAGACTGAAGTTAACACATAACCAATAATTAAATGACATGGATTAAAAGCCTCATGCTGCTAAGAATAAAAGCAACAAATGGACATTCTCAAGTCTATAATCAGGCAGTCAGTAGCATGTTTGTTCCATTCAATTCAAAGTGCCCATAAACCACAAATATTTCTAAAACTAAATTAGCAATAACAAACAGCAACAGACCTCAGTTTTTCCACCGGAAGACAGCCCAGATCAATATTGCATACTGGACAGCAATCTGCCTCCTCATCTGAGAATCTCTCGTATATGCATTTCCTGCAGACTGGTACATAGTTCAATGTTCAATGTATTTTGCCAAATATCGTTTGATGAGTCAAAAGATGTATTGAAAGGCAAATGGATGGAATTCATTACTGCCGTACAAACATAATTTGCCATCAGATCTGCAAAAATCAAGCATATCATGATACTGTAATGATGTTTATATCAACAAGATGATTTATGTTAACAACAATCCTTATATCAACAAGATGATTTATGTTAAAAACACCTCAGAAAGCAAAATAAGATAGCTTCGAGTTTACTAGGTTCAATACCGTAGTGGTAACAAAAATTACTTTGTCCTTGATAACAAGACGGTTTACATTAAGAATGTCTCAGAAAGTTATATCAGTAGTAGTGAAGAACTCAAAATAGGAAATGAGCTCATAAATTGAAAGACGATTGAATTAAGACAATCAAAGTTTCTCCTTTCTTTTGATCAACCAAAAATCTCCGTTCTTCAGCGGTCAAATCTAAGAAATCCAATCAACCAATTAACAAACAGCAAGGGATATTAACCTCAGGTAATGTTCCATCACTGTAGAGATATTACAGTAAAACGCTCTCGTCGTGCTATAATACGAGGCCATAAAATGTTTACGCGAAAGTAAATTAAGGTCATTGACAAGTAGAATGAATGTTCGCTCGAAATCTATATCATCAATTCTAGGCGTTCGAATAAGAAGGGATGAGGAACCACATTGAAAGCCCGAACCCTGAGAAGCATGCTGATTGATTATTAATTCCAAGGCAACAGCAAATTACGGAAAGCGAAAAAGTATTACAATTAACGCAGAGCTAAACTGCTGCGACGTCAAAATTGTGGGACAGAAAATACATAGCATAGAAGCACCTAGCATCATCGGAAGAGCCGCAAAATATGAAATTTCAATCGACATCGTAATCAAAGCCACAGATAACGTAGTCGCAGGCCAGGATCAATCGGAACCGCCATACGCAAAGCATGAAAAAACAAAGACGAAAAAGAATCCGAAGAAGTAAGATCGTAGGTGCGTAAAACGGGAGAGAATAGAAAAACCTACACGTATGAAGGCAGAGAGAGATGGTAGTAGCATCCTTCAACAGTTTATGACAGAGAGGGCATGTCATGCATGCTTCTAGCGTCCCCCTCTTCACTTTGACCAACTGGCTCGCCATTATTAAGCTAAAACGGATGCTCTGAGAGGTGCATTCGAATCCAAAGGGAGAGAAGGCCGGAGATGGTAAGAGATAGTTTACAGGGTGGGTGGGTTGAATTGTTGTGGGGTGTAGTGGACGTGGAAAAGGAATGGATCTGAGGGAAAAGGGTTGAAGATTGTATAGGAGGGAGGAAAATTACGAGGGGGATTTGTTAGAATTGGGAGAGGGGAAAGAGTAGCGAGGGGAATTGTTGAGGGGGTGTCGAACGAAAGAGCATGAAGTGAAAGCAAGAGTCGTAAGGAAGCGCTTTTCTGGCGTGTAATGCGAATACCTCTCCCTCATGGTTCGACAATTACTATTTCAGGGACTGCGTTACAAAGTGCGGCTATTGGACGCCTGTGAAGCAACCTCCTTTTTTTTATTTGGCCAACTGAAGCAACCTCGTCGTTTTTTACTCATTTTCTCTCTTCAATCAAGCTTATGTCCAAAGCACTATTCCTTGGATTTGTGTTAAGTCATGAATGCGTACTCTTTTACCAACTTAACTAATTCTCGTTAGTTTTTAAAATCAAACACATATATATATGGAATGTACGAGTTGCGGTGATTTATTCTCAAATAATCATCATTTGAATCAATTATATATGCCAATAGCTAAGTTAAAGGAATAGATTTTGATCTGAAATAAGGTGAGTCGTCCGTAAAACAGATTAGGAAGAAGAATTTAAGACATTCATATGAGCACGTGAAAATTGAAGAGCGGGTTTGTGTTAAATTCAATGGATGCAGATACGAGATACAGGGGTAGGACTACTGTCGTTGTCATCAAAATAAGGAGGGTTGAACACGTGAGAATGCGTTAGGAAGCGCGAAGCAGAAGTCGCTTTTCTTGATTGAAACAAGCAGGAACACATATACAAGTTGATTTGGTATAATATTTTTAGTTTCTTTTATTAATAACCGTAGCTCTGGATAACGCTACGAATAGGAGCGCCCACTTCCTGCCACACATACACTAGATTTTGAATTTCAGTTCATCAGCGAGATTTTGAATGAATACATCCATGCGCGCGCGCATCAATATATGTAATCGCATTAATATATATATATATATATATATATATATATAGTGTCAATTAATTGCTCCTAGCTGGTTTGCCTGCAAATTAGGAAGACGACAGGCATAGATGTAATGAAAGTAAGATCAATTCCTTTAATTTTGTGGGTACTAAGGAATTACTGGCGGCAAAATGCAGGCATATGCTGGTGGTGGATGAAAATGATCATCGTTTTCGTTTATATACGTACGTGATCGGAAACTTAACCGATGCTACTTGCTGAGGTCTGTCTATATATATATATATATATATATATATATATATATATATGAACTCGATCAGGCGTTTAGGCTGTAATTTGGTTATAATAATGAAGCATGCTAGCTAGAAATTAATAATAAAGTGGAAGGGGGAAGAGAGTAAGAGGCGGTGTAATTATAAGTAAGAATGAATTCATGAAGCGAATTCTTGGCACTAGATCGTATAGCACTAATTAATTATGTATAGTGCTTTTATTGTACAAGATATAGATGAGTATGAATACAGAAAGAGGCGTATTATTAATAAAGACAAGTTTTAGGGGAGATGAGATTAGTCGACGAAGAGATGCCCTGAGCATAGCCATTGCCGTCGCTGTCCAACCTCTGGAACACTCCCACGTCCAAGTCCAAGCAGCCGTTGCTGCACTGGTCCACAATCCTGACGGTCTGCTGGGCGCCAGTGCGGGTGTTGGTGACGCGGAGGCAGCGGCCTCAGGCAACCTGACCCTGGGGGCCGACGGGGCCGCAGAAGGCGGTCCGGGCGTACTTGCTGTGCCAGGAGAGGGGCTTGTTGGCGTCTCAGGTGGAGCAGAAAGTTCTGACGGCCATCAAGTCCCAGTTATGCTCTGCTCCGGTTGGTACATGTGATAGGTCGACCTCACATTGGTGGCGCTCTGCGCCCACGCTATTCCCACCACGCACAAGACCCACGCTAGGCTGCTCACGCTCACCTTCGCCATTGTTCTCTTCTCTCTTTAATTTCTCTGGATTGATCAATCATATGTAATTTTGTTTTTACTAGAAAAAATAACTCTCACGCCGATAATTACCGTAAAAAAAGATTATAATAATTTCTATAAATAAATTATATTTTAAAATATTTTTATATTAATTTTTATTAAAATTATTATAAAATATACTTTTAACAGTAATTTTATAAAAAAATTATTGTTAAAAGTATTCTACTTGAGTTTAAAAAATTTAAAGTAGAGTAAAAATAATAAAAATAGTCGGGTCACTCGATGATACTTGAGAACTTTTAACGGTCATTTTTTAAAATCACCGTTAAAAGTGATTAGGGTAAACATTTAACAATAATTTTTAAAAATAACAGTTAACAGTTCTTGAAAATTTAAAAACTCTTACTTGATTATAGTTTTAATTTTATCTTTTTACAGTCATTTGAGATCCTATTTTTTTGTCCCACTATAACATATTTATACGAAAGTTATTTTCTAACATTTTTTTTATTTTCAGCGCCTATCTCGGTCGATCTCTATAGTCATGAAAACCTTAATTTATAATTTAATTTTGTCATTTGCTCAATTTTTTTATTTTTTTAATTGTTTATTATTTATATAATTATCATCCTTGTAGACTTATAATTTTTTTTCTATTCATCATCTTTCTATGTCTATAATTTTGTTGACAGATCTAAAACTTTTTCTCTTATCTAATACTTTTAGTGAGATTAACTATAATAGTTAACAGTGGGTCGTGGTTGATGTATTTTATTATAAGGAGTTTGAAAAGTTTTAATGGAATAAGTTTTTGTGTCTTTAGTTTTTTTACTAGATCTCTAACTTCTTTTCTTTATTTTTGGTCTAATACTTTTGATTAATGTAATCAAGATAGGTGTAGGTCGAGAAAATATAAAAAAATAAAAAATAATTCTAGCTTTTTGCGATAGTTTTAGCTAAAATTGTAGTAGAAATAAAATATCTTTTATAATTATCTTTAAGAGATATACTTACAATACTAATACTAATAGAATTTATATTGCTCATTCCCAAAATTATTATGAAATATTAGTTAAAATTATTTGTGCCTCCTCTACCTGTCGAATTATCAAATTACTTCTGATTTGTATTTTCCATTGACTTTCTCGACGGCTTCCTCTTCTCCTCCAATCTTCACTAACGACTCCACCCGCGTAAAGTGAAGTTGCAACACACATATCACGCGCATCTCTTTACTCTTCCCTTCTTCAAAACGTGGCTAGCTTCCTCTGCTCTCGCCGTGTCTTCTTCACTCATCAATGCGCTCTAACTCTACATCATAATTTTGTCTGTTTTTTTCCCTATGCAAACGAGTAAATAAAGGCGGATGAAATAGCTAACTAGTTGCCAAAGTTATGAAATTGCCCAGAATAATGCCCAATCTTTTCTACCCGTTATTTTATTACTTGCGTTGTTTAGTGTCCTAATTTGTTTCACTTATATCTTAAACATGTTTGTAAGTTAAATTAATTAATGATCCTAATTATATAACTCTCGCGATGAAGTTTGCTCCCGCTCGATCGAGGGGGATTGGTCTCTTGCTGTGATCCGGAAACGTGTTCCAAATATTTAGAGCTAGTACTCACAAAAGTTCGTTATTTTCAGATGCCGCAATTCGAGGCACAGTTGGCACAAAATATTTAACGCATCAACCAATCATTTAAACAACGCGGGTGTTTGGATAAAATTTTTAAAAAAAATTTATCAAAAACTAATTTTTAGATAATTTTTAAAAAATAATTTATAAAAAATAGTTTTGAATAAATAAAGATTTAGATGATTATTATCAGAAAATTTGTTGTGATTGATAAATTACTATAAAAGTTATGTGATCGAAGAAAAAAAATTATCTTCTATACACAGAAACAGTGATGCACTATTCATCTCCCCATGTCCAGTGACTTTCAGCCAGCGAAGCATCTCCAACCATCAATGACACCGACAAGCACCGACCCCCAACTAGCAACCAACACCGAGTACCAACGACGAGCATCGACTAGCATCATCATTGTCTTCCTCCTGTCTTTCTTTCGGCGAGTAGACAGTGACTGTGGTGAGCGACGAGTAGCAAACGTCTTTGTAAAGAGAGAAGAGAGAGTGTTAAAAAATATGGATAAAATAATAATTGTGTAGTCTATAACCTTTTTTATTGTTTCAAAAGTTATTCCCAATAATTTATTTAAAACTATACTTTTAAATCATAGTTTAGTCGATAAGCCCTTATAAATAAATATAGTTATTTATTTAAAACAAAATTAAATTAAAATTTAAATCAATTTTTTTAAAAAAAATCGTGATTTAAACGTTATCCACATAGGCCCCCCAACAGCTGTGAGCACAAGAAACATAAACACAGAGCTGTAATAACGTATAAATCTAAAAGGGGTAAGCGAGACTAATACACGAAATCCGACTGCCGAACCAGTGAATTAGGGAAGTACTTGAAATTTAATTACCCGAGTTATACATTTGCTTCGCACAAATCAAAAGGTTGGTTAAGATGTATTCTTCAAATTACCACATATTTTCAAAAATATACACCTTTAGTTCAATGCAATAAATTAAATATTTTATAATAAGATATAATAAATAGTATTAGAAATAAATAATTATTTCATTTAATAAAGTAAAAATATTTTCAATTGATCATTAATAAAATATGAAAAACTTTAGATTTTTTATTTAAAAAGACAAATACTACTGTTTGGGGTTATAGACGGGGATCAAGTCCATGATTTTAACTTACATGCCACTAAGTGACAAAGTCCTTATAACTTAATTGAAATAAAATAATAAAAAATGAAAATTAGTAGATTTACTTCTTTCAAATCTATATTAAGATGTAATTTTTAGGCAAGACATTGAAAGGATATCTTGATTTTAACCAATTTGTTTCCATTTTTCTTCCATTAACTATATATTATATTACTTTATTAATGATCTATGGCTTACTTTTTTCAAAAAAGACTCTAAAATATATAAATTTTAAATTAAATATATTATTAATAATAGATTAAGTATTACTAATATAATATTATATTTTAGTATTTATTATTTTCTCTATTTTTTCTACTTCACCCTCTCCCCATAAAAAAAATATTTTTAAAATAAAATATATTTCTTATAAACTTATTTCCTTTAACTAATTTTTTAAAAAAATTATAAAAGCTAATATTTAGTAAAGTTAAAGAGAGAGAAAAGGAAAGTGAGGAAAGAAAGAGGAAGAGGGGTAGGGGTAGGGGTAGGGGTAGGGGAGAGTAGAGGTAAAAGGGTAAAATTGAAAGGGTGGGACTCAAAGGACACTAAAACACATGTGGGGATCCCATGAATCCCTTGAAGGAAACACCAACCCATGAATCCAACTTTCCAACCCAACAAGGGATAAGCATTGAACATTCAAACGTTTAAGGGCCCACAAGCAGAAAAGATTATCCAGCAAGGGTAACACGATATAATAAAATAATACGGCCGCGTGTTTGTAGCAAGGCCTAACCCCAATTAGTCAAACTAAGAAGGGGACGGATCCAACTGATCCCTCTGACCCTCATGCTGCACACACATATCAATCCGATGGCTGCTTTGAATAGGCCCAGGCAACATCGCTTATTTAAAACTCTCAATCTAAGATTTGTTTGACTGGTGGAACAAAGTTCGCGATTGAATGTGGGGCTTAAATATGTTAAGCTCAGATCTGGTCATATCTATTTTAATTGAACATTATGATATCGATCTTGGTGTTGGCCAGGGTTCGTCATCAGTTTGGGATTAATTAGCATTTTGAATGCGAAAAATATAAAATTCGAAGTAATAAGAAGCCTGAAATTCCACACGCAGTAGCACCTACACATGTGTATTACTGTTTAGGGATAATAAGATGCGTACATGCGAAACTAATGTGGCTGTTGAAGCAGTGAGAACAAGGTTTGATAGAAACAAATGCCACTTATTCGGAAGGTATAGCCAGGGGAACGGGTAGCTTAGGGTTGGAGGATGGAGAATAAAGGGTGGTGGAAGGAGTCCAACTCGTTGCCGCAGTCGATGAACTGGTAATCAACCATGAGATGGCCCTGTTGGTGTCCGACGCCATCGGTGTCCAATCGGTTGAAGACCCCGACGTCCAAATCCAAGCCTCCGTTGCTGCACTGGTCCACTATCCTCACCGTCACCTGCGCTCTCGTCCTCCTGTTGGTCACCCTGAGGCATTTTCCGCAAGCATCTCGGCCGCGAGGGCCGGCGGGGCCACAGAAGGCGGTCCACCCATACTTACTGCGCCAGGCGTAAGACTTGGAAGCGTCCCAAGTGGCGCAGTAAGCACTGACGGCGATGAGGTCATAATTGTGAAGCTCCGGCTGGTAGTAATGATAGGTGGCCCGAACGTTTGAAGCGCTCTCTCCACCACCGCCACTGCCCTTGCAGCTGCTCTGGCAATTCTGGCCGCAGTACTCATCGGAGGTGCCGCACCATCCGTACTGGCTGCAGCACAGGCCGCCTGGGCACAGTGCGCCGCCTGCCTGCCTCCCGCATTGCTCGCCTCTCACGCATACCGCCAAAGCGCCGATCACAAGCCACCCCACCAGTTTCTGCATTGCTAGCTTGTTCGTTTTGGAAGCCATTGCCAAAGCTCATGCCTTGCCAGCCCCTTTATATAATATACTGCCCTTCATGACCCTTTGTGAAAATATACGCAGCTACGCTATTTGGTTGCATACACCAGCGTCGTTGGATCGCCAAGTGAGTGCATCCAACAGCTGACAACAAAGGTCTTTGAGAACTCCTCTATCTAGTATCTAGGCTATTGCGTAAGGGAGTCCGCACACGTGAAAGTGGGGCCCTCCTCCTTTGTCCCTGCTCGGTTCAAGGCGAACCCGACAGATGACATTAATGAAGGCGGCTCCTATATATGGATAAGATAATTGGACTAACCGTCCGCGCGTGGAGGGAAAAATGACCGGGAGGGAAGAAAATAATAGAAAACAAGACGGGGAGAAGAGAAAATGGCATCGTCCATCTTGTTTGAATGGGTGAGAGAAGACATGGAGAAAACAATAAGCAAGGATTTTAATGACTAAGATGCATGCCTTTACCTCTATATTAAAATATATCATGTCTAATGACAAAATCATTTTAATATTAACATTGGCAAATAATTTAAAATGGTAAAGATATGTTTTTAAAACCAAGTAATTTAACAAAAATATTATCCTTAAAAAAAATAAAAAGTTGACAGTACAATTTTTTGAAATTAAATCTGATAAACAAAAATAAATAAATTATATATTATCTAACATTATTAATAACTAATAAAAATCTAATATAATGAGGTAAAGGTAGTTTTTTTACTAAAGATAAATAAACTTCTATTGAAGATAATTACTTTTAAAATATTATTAGATATTAAATATAAATATATTTTGTACAAAATTAAATTTTAGATTAACTATTATAAATAATTAACTCTTTTTACTAAATGCAGTCATTTTAGTTGTAAGTTGCAATGTAGTTTCTGTATAACGCATCTTTCTCCTAAAATCTCTCCAGTTGTACGAACAAATTATGAACTGGTATGGTGGAGTGGTTCGTGAGCTTTTTTATATATATAAATTTTTTTAAAAAATAATTAAATTTATTCTGAATAAAATATTTTTTTTAGATAATACTAATATCAAATAAAGTGAACTATTTATTATTTTTAAATATAAATCTATATATTTAAAAATTAAAATATTTTTCATAATATTATAATTAAAATTATAATAAAATAATATTTTTTAAAAATTAAATATATTTTAAATAAATATAAATAAAGGGTTGTAAACTTTTTATTCTTGGGCCACAATATTGACACGCGTTCATAAAAACTGTTTCCAAAGGCTTGGGTTTTGACTTATGATACAAGTAATAATCCAAAATGAACACGTACACCTTACAGAGTAGTACTATTACTATTAGCTATTGTAGACTACCCACGCCTACGTTAACTTGTCTAAGTGGCGGCGTAGAGGAATTCATTATTAATGTCTGTTTGCATAAAATTTTAAAAACGAGTTTATAAAAAAAATAAATTTATAGACAGTTTATAAAAAAAAAATTTAAAGAAAAGATTATAAAAAAAATAATATTAGATAAATGAGTATTTATATAGTTATTATAAAAATAAATTTTATAATTAAAAAATTACTAAAAATAATATATATGAGAGATGAGAGAGGAGAGAGGGTAAAAAGATATAGGAGAGAAGAGAGATGGTAAAAAAAATAGAGGAGAGATAAGAGACAGTAAAAAAGATAGAGGAGAGAGGAGAGAGAGTGGAAAATATAGGAGAGAGAGGAGAACAAATTTAAAAAAAAATAGGGGTAAAATAATAATTGAGTAGTTAAAAAGTTATTTACTATTCTAAAAACTACTCTGATGAATTTATCTGAAATTATAATTTGATCTATAAATCTATTTGAATAGATATGATTATTTATTTTAAATTATTTTTAAACTAAAATTTGAGTCAATTTTTTTTTTTAATTACGGTTTTGACGATTTTTAAACACGCCTATGCACGTCCGATATACCTACACCTATTATACTTTTTCTAACTTTGCATATATTTATCAAAGCAACCCAGTCTTATATTACCAAGGAAAAAGTCGATGAATTTTCCCTTTTATTTTCCATTAGTTGACAAGATCAATTAAAAGAATAATACTCGCCAGCACATTATGAACTTTATCGTATTATTTTATATTCCACCATTATTAAATCATGACTATTAATCATCTGAAAAGTTGATGAAATATAATTATTTCTTGAATAAAATACTCTTTTTATCATATTTAAATTTAGGACCTATTTAATAAAAGCTAAAATTATAATTTTAAAATTTTTTTTGACCTAAATCTCAGTTTAGAGAAATTTTAAGGGCCTATTTGATTTGCCCTCAAACTATAGTTTGAAAAGAGCTTATAGCCCAAACCTTAGTTTGGGAAAATTTTAAAACAAACAGCTATATTCGTCTATAAGTGTTTTTGGATAAAACTATGGTTTAAAACGATGATTTTGAATAAGCTATTGAAATTAGCTTTTAGAACAGTAAAATAGTTTATAAATTATCTAATTACTGTCTTACCCTTACTTTTTCTTATGTCTTCTCTCCTCTCTCCTAGTTTTTCTTAC